>JAXAVZ010000080.1:1200000-1815113 GCA_034621355.1 Mycalesis mineus | reverse complement strand
CAGTAAATAATTACCAATGTACAGGTGAATAATCTGTAAATAATTACCAATGTACAGGTGAATAATCTGTAAATAATTACCAATGTACAGGTGAATAATCTGTAAATAATTACCAATGTGCAGGTGAATAATCAGTAAATAATTACCAATGTACAGGTGAATAATCAGTAAATAATTACCAATGTGCAGGTGAATAATCAGTAAATAATTACCATGTACAGGTGAATAATCTGTAAATAATTACCAATGTGCAGGTGAATAATCAGTAAATAATTACCATGTACAGGTGAATAATCTGTAAATAATTACCAATGTGCAGGTGAATAATCAGTAAATAATTACCAATGTACAGGTGAATAATCAGTAAATAATTACCAATGTACAGGTGAATAATGCCAGAGTGAGTTGGCATGTGCTTGCTATATATGTATGTATAAACTTACCCATATATGTCGATTGGTGTTGGCCTTGTTAGTGAAGCTCTTGCCACATATGGGACACGGGTAGGTGGGCTGCAGCTCGCTGTGAGACTTGAGGTGCGTTATGAGGTTGGTCTTGAGGTAGTACTTCCTGCTGCATATGTCGCACTGCACTGGAACTCCTTCTTGCCAGAGTGGGTGAGCATGTGATCTCTCAACGCGCAACGATGCTGGGAAAAAATTCATTTCATTTATTATTTCCTTATTATTTATCATACACATGACGGCCTCCGTGGCGCAGTGGTATACACAGTGGGTTGTTATAAGACGAAGGTCCTATGTTCGATTAAGATTTTCTTAATTGGTCCAAGAATGGCTGGTGGGGCTTTGGTGTGCTAATTACCGCCCTACCGTACCAAGACGTACCGCTCCTAACAAATTAGCCCGCTTCAATCTTAGATTGCGTCATCAGCGTGTGGTTGCAGTCAAGGGCCAACTTGTAGTAAATAAAACAAATCAACATCACGCCTCATTCCCACAGGGGTTGGCTTTTGAGGGCCTTCATCAACTGTTAGATGTCTTAGGGCTAACGCTAAAACTCGCGCGGGTAATGAAAAATAGTATGGACAGCGCAGGCGCGTGCGACGAAGCGCGGGCGCGGGTGGCGGATTGTCACCCGCGCGGCGGGCGGCGGGTACACGGCGCGGGCGCCCGCGACGGGCACACGCGAGCGGGTTTGTTTCTACAAGTCAGACGAGCGCCGCTAGATGCCACGGTCACACGCGTCGAAGGCTAGGTACAATCATGAACATCGATACAAAGCGCGTAATAATAGAGGTGCAATTTCGACCAGTATTATGGGGTATGGCGAATGAATTATCGAATTCTCCGCTGAGTAACCTACTTGTCAAGAACGGGTTATGCAATCGACGTTGTGTCCGTTGACGTCTTTTTGCCAAATAATAAATTAGTAAATAATCCATGGTAATCTACTCCACACAACTGTACACGCTCGACATCAAAATGATACTAGCAGCGCTAACTGAGACGGGCGCACGCGACGGGTGCCCGCGCGCGGATTTGTGGCCCGCGGCGGTCGCACGCCGCGTGCGCCCGCGCCCGCACCCGCCTGTGTTTTAGCGTTAGCCCTTAAGGTCAAAGTGTCTCACCTTAAAGGACCTCCCACACTATCTGTAGTATTACCTTAAAGGACCTCCCTTACTATCTGTAGTATTACCTTAAAGGTCCTCCCACACTATCTGTAGTATTACCTTAAAAGACCTTCCACACTATCTGTAGTATTACCTTAAAGGACCTCCCATACTATCTGTAGTATTACCTTAAAGGTCCTCCCACACTATCTGTAGTATTACCTTAAAGGACCTCCCACACTATCTGTAGTATTACCTTAAAGGATCTCCCACACTATCTGTAATATTACCTTAAAGGACCTCCCACACTATCTGTAGTATTACCTTAAAGGTCCTCCCACACTATCTGTAGTATTACCCTAAAGGTCCTCCCACACTATCTGTAGTATTACCTTAAAGGACCTCCCACACTATCTGTAGTATTACCTTAAAGACCTCCCACACTATCTGTAGTATTACCTTAAAGGACCTCCCACATTGATCGCACAGGAAGCGCTGCGGCGAGTGCGGTGGATACTGCGTGCGCTTCTTGTCCGGGTGGAATCTCTTGAAGTGATACGCGTATAGCTTGAAGCCTTTGAATTGACTACCGCACTGGAACAATAACAATTGTTTTTAATTAGGGATTGCAATCCGGAAAAACGGATCCGGTGATCCGGCGGATCCGGTATCATTTAATGGTTACTAGATCCGGTACCAATATACCGGATCCGAAGATCGGATCCGTTGCTAGCAGTTAGTTGGAAAATAATATAGCTGTTGCATGAGTGGGTACTTTAAATGCTTGTGCTATATTTGCAGCTCTATTAGAAGTCGTTGAGCTGATGACACAATCAACAATATTTGTTTTCTACGATCTTATTTTCAAAATCAATATTGATTTTCTTTTAATACTACATATAAGTGCATTGACACTTGATTAAGTAACTTATTTTGTACTAGAAAGCGAAAATCATCTTGATTTAATCAATCCGGCCGGATTGATGGGAATCCGGTCGTATCCGGCCGGACTGAAAATGACGCCGGACTGCAATCACTATTTTTAATGTTGCGGAATGCTTTAAATTTCTGTTCTCTCTCTGTCCGCACTATTTATATGTTCCCTTACAACGTCCAAACAGCAAAATTGCGTAAAACATCCTAACACTTCACATTTCTGATGATATTGTTGAAACGAAAATGTTTCTATACATAAAATTGTTTACTTCCGATTCAAATTTTTAAGCAAAAAAAAAATTGGTTGTCTGTAAAGTCGGTTTACTGACGATAGTTGAACGTGACAACGTCTGAAGAAAATACTGATGGAATGGTAGCATTTAATTGGTTATTAAAATTTTTAATTTGAGTATATTTTTATAAATATTAATTTAAATTAATAAAATAATTGATTTTGATTTTATAAATTTATATTTTAAATTATTTATTATTATATTAATAAATATATTAATTTTTAATTTAAAAATAATATATTTAATAATTATATTTAACAGACGGATGTCGAACGCTGCCGAACGCAAAGGCCGATTGTGCTTCTTTGTCGCTCGTTCCTTACATGGAACGCCTCAAAGCGAGGTAACGACGCATGACGTCATGTTTTTTCGTGCGTGCAACCGGCTCTATCGAATATAAGACGTTGTCACGTCAAAAAAGAAAAAGCCAAGGAAAGTATAACATTGGGTTCAATATCTGGCGTAGCAGAAAGGCAGTAGTGTGAACTACTGGAAGCCGTTGTCTGATCTTAGCTTATCGATTTTGAGCTGGTGAAAGCCGAAAAGGAAAAAGTATCAAAATGCCATGTGGAAAGTTGAGTCAACGATTATTGTTCCTATAGTTGTTTCAGTCAACGGTCTTATAGCGAAAAGCCTAGACCAACGTCTTAAGAAGCTCTCGCAACAGCCAATATTGGATCAAGGATCGGATACAGAAGTCCTTGAGACGGCGCGTATTGTGAGGAGGTTGCTCACTGCCTCGTAGCAGGCGGACCGGATTTATTTTATAAATTTTCATTGGTGTTTTTAACAAAAATATTACACAAAATTATAAAGGTACAATAAAATATAATAAGGAATCTTTCTAAAAATTTTAATTGGTGTTTTAAAAAAAATTTAATAAAAAACACAAATATTACACAGAATTATAAAGGTACAATACAATATATCTTCGAATTCAAGAACAAATAATATTAAATCCAGTGTCAGTGCAACACAAAAGAGTATGCGCGCGCGAGTTCGAGTGCGAGCGAAAATGCGTGTTTGTATGTATATATGCGTGTGCGTCTCTCTCTGTGTGAGTAAATGTGTGCGTGTGCCTGTGCGTGCGTAGGTAAGTGCGTGCGTGCGCAGATACTGTGTGTCTGTGACCTGTGTGTGTGTAAATATTTATGTGTGTGCGTACGTGTGTGTGTGTATATATGTGTGTGTGTGTGTGTGTGTGTGTGTGTGTGTGTGTGTGTGTGTGTGTGTGTGTCTGTATGTGTGTGTGTGTGTGTCTGTATGTGTGCGTGTGCGTGCGAAGGTATGAGCATGCGTCTCTATCAGTGTGTGTGTGTGTGTGTATATATGCATGTGCGTCTCTATTAGTGTGTGTGTGTGTGTGTGTGTGTGTGTGTGTGTGTGTGTGCGAAGGTACGTGTGTGCGTGCGCAGATACTTGCGTGCGTACGTGTGTGTCTCTGTGTGTATATATGCGTGTGCGTCAGTGTGTGTGTGTGTGTGTGTCTGTAGGTGTGCGTGTGCATGCGAAGGTACGTGCGAGCGCATGCGTGCGTGATTGTGTGTATGTAAATATATTTTATATGCCATAATTATCTCATATACTTACTTGTTCACATTCAACAGTCTCTACGTCTTCCTTGGTCTTGGTGCCGTACTGTTTTCGTTTGCCGTGTCTTATTTTTGGAGTATTTCGTTGCAAGGCGCTGTGGACAAACAATAGTTTTGGCCCATTATAATACCCGCGTTTTCTCGTTCTTGTGGAAATTTCGGGATACAATCTATGTGTTATTTTGATATGTAATATTGTAAAGTTTCATCTGTAGTTTTTGCGTATTGTGTTTATTATTTAATTAATTATTAAAAATTCATAATATTACAAAGACAAAAGTTTACATGTATGCTTTCAAATCATTTATAGTTTTTTTTTGTCCACTACAAGCTATTCATTGCAATGCAATGACACCTGATGTCAAGTGATGATACAATCTAAGATGGAAGCGGGACTAACTTGTTAGGAGTAGGACGAAATCTACACACCATACGGTTGTTACACGACATAGTACCGGATCGTTATATCGGTACAGCGGTAACTAGCCACGGCCGAAACCTCCCCACTATCCAGACCTGCAGTCAAGAGGGGACCTGTAGTGGGCCGTTAATAGGCTGATAATGGTTATGACTCACGATCCGTCGGCGTGTTTCGGAGACACGTCTAAATGTTGCTTGTAGGCGGTGTGGGACGCGAAACGTATGTTGCAGGGCTCACACAGTGGACCGGACGGGTTCTGAAACAAATAATTGAACATGGTAAGCTATGTATTTATTTTGTTTTGCTCAAGTAATATTTTACCTCGACTGCACGTCGAAGCAATGTTCGATTTTTGCTCAAGTAATATTTTACCTCAACTGCACGTCGAAGCAATGTTCGATTTTTGCTCAAGTAATATTTTACCTCAACTGCACGTCATCGAGGCCATGTGTAGTGAGGCTTGGTGTATCCTCAGTTTTATTATTCTTTTATTAGTAAGACGCGGTGTGCCACCAGACAATATTATGCTGGTGTCACACTCTGCAAGATTGCACATTGTAATTGCACCACCGTTAGTCAGTAATACATGGCACTTGGATACCTACCTATAAACTAAAACCCCGTGAGTCCCTTCGTGATAAATTTAAAGAAATAGGAATCCTTACAGTAGCCTGTCAATATATATACAATAACCTAGTCTTTGTCAAACAAAATATAAATATGTATAAACAGAAAAAGGACTTCATAAATTAGTTTTATCAGCTTATCGCCTCCGAAAAGTTCAAAAGTCATTCATTGGACTGGGTATACTCTTCTACAACAAGATGCCCAATTCAGTTTTAGTTCTGCCATTGCATAAGTTTAAACAATGTATTAAAACTCACTTACTGACTCAAGGTTATTATACTATCGATGAATTTTTAAATGACAAAGAGGTTGAGAGGCAATTGGATCAGCTTTCAACTTCACACGAGTAGTAGAATAAATAATTTTATGTAACAATACAGTTAATATTGTAAAAATCAATGATTTTAAAAGAGCAACTGTTGAGTTTCTTGCCGGCTCTTCTCAACAGGACCTGCCTTCCGAGCCGGTGGTAGAGTCACTACAAATAGTCTAATTTGACGTTTCAAAAGTGCTTATAATTGGCCTACTTGAAATAAATGATTTTGAATTTGACGTATTTTATTTATCATCCCTCCCCTCATGGGCCACCATCTCCATCGTCATCACATATATTTAATTTTTCCCAAGTAATATTTTACTTCAACTGCACATCGAAGCAGTGTTCAATTTTTGTTCAAGTAATATTTTACCTCAACTGCACGTCATCGAAGCCATGTGTAGTGAGGCTTGGTGTATCCTCAGTTTTATTATTCTTTTAGTAAGACGCGGTACCACCAGACGATATTATGCTGGTGTCACATTCTGCAAGATTGCACATTGTAATTGCACCACCGTTAGTCAGTAATACATGGTACTTGGATACCTAAAAGACGTATTTCATTCATCATCCCTCCTCTCATGAGCCACCATCTCCATCATCATCACACATGTTTAATTTTTGCTCGAGTAATATTTTACTTCAACTGCACGTCGAAGCAATGTTAAATCTTTGCTCAATTAATATTTTAATTTAATTGCACATCGAAGCAATGTTAAATTTTTGCTCAAGTAATATTTTACCTCAACTGCACGTTGAATCAATGTTCAATTTTTGCTCAATTAATATTTTACCTCAACTGGACGTCGAAGCAATGTTAAACTTTTGCTCATGTAATATTTTACCTCAACTGCACGTCGAAGCAATGTTCAATTTTTGCTCAAATGAAATTATGCTTCATCTCATCATCATCATCACTTGGTACCATCTTCCGAACAACCTTGACGGTTAATATGTGAAAAGTTTCCTACTATCTACAATCGAGTCCGGTTCACTCTTGTCATTTAGCCCTTTTCTCCATTGACGACCACGTGCTCCCTTGTCCAGTATCTTTCCTTCCAAGATTACTTTTGAAAAGGCAAACTGAGGGGTGCTCTACAGGTGTCCAAAGATGCTCAGTTTCCTATCGCTTGATGGCAGACATGAGCTCTATTTTTCCGTCCAAAAATTCCATTACCCTATATTTGATGTGAAGCCTTTTTCCAGAGATCTTTGACCATTTTTTTTATTAGAAAGGACATACTACACGTCATTAAAGCTTTTGTTGGAATCTTGGGAAATTGAAGGAATCTTAAGAGATTTTTCAGTTTTAATTATATATTTGGATAATTGTATGATCATGAGTTTATATAAACTTGGCGTTAAATCACTAAAAAGTAAGAAATAAATAAAATAAACACAATTGGTAACAAAAAATAGAAAATTGATTAAAAAATAACTGTGTCATTTAAAAGTTTAATTTACTGAACCATATCTAGGAGTCGGCCAATCAAGGTTCGACTTGGCTGTACCTAGACCCACAAACTGCTTTACTACGCTAAATAAATGTCAATTGGTTATCGCGAGTATAAAATGCTTAAGTAAATTAAAGCAACAAAATGACAAAGTTATTTTTTACTTTTTAATGCGTTTTGAGTCGGTTCTATTTTTATTTAAAAAATTTTTTTCTTCATAAATTCCAGTACCCTGATATTAGGTGTGAAGCTGTTCCAAGAGATCTTGACCATTTCTGATCTACACGTCATTAAAGCGATGTCTAATTTTTGCTCAAGAAGTATTTAGCCTCACCTGCACGTCTTCGAAGCGATGTTTAATTTTTGCTCAAGTAGTATTTAGCCTCACCTGCACGTCTTCGAAGCGATGGGTTTGCTCAATTAGTATTTGCCTCGCCGCGTCTTCCGATGTTGCTCAGTCGTATTGACTCCCTGCACGTATGCGTGATTTATGTAGGTCACTACAAAGCGATGTCTAATTTTTGCTCAAGTAGTATTTAGCCTCACCTGCACGTCTTCGAAGCGATGTTTGAAGTTGATGTGCATGCGCAACCCCCTCTCGTTGATGAAGGAGAACCCGCACAGAGTGCACACCACGTCTGAGGGATGCCATATGCGTAGATGCGACAGGTATGACGTTTTCTTGCTGGAATAAACATGAGGGTCGATGACTCGAAAATATTTATTACTTAATTATAAATTAGAATAAAAATAATGAAATAAAAATAAATTAGAATAGAAATCTGACAAAAATATAGAAATTATTGACGACCTCCGTGGCGCAGTGGTATGCGCGGTGGATTTATAAGACGGAGGTCCTGGGTTCGATTCCCGGCGGGGCAGATTAAGATTTTTCTTAATTTGTCTTGGGAGGCTTTCACCGTGGCTAGTTACCACCCTACCGACAAAGACGTACTGCCAAGCGATTTAGCGTTCCGGTGCGATGTCGTGTAGAAACCGATAGGGGTGTGGATTTCATCCTACCCCTAACAAGTTAGCCCGCTTCCATCTTAGACTGCATCATCACTTAACATCAGGTGTGTTAGCAGTCAAGGGCCAACTTGTAGTCGATAAAAAAAAAAAGTTATAATAGTAGGCCCTTTAATTTTAGGGGTTGTTTAAGCAATTCTCGCAAAATGAAAATCTTTGGCGTTACTTAAGAATGACGTCACGCAATTGTTAGGCCGTCTCTCTATTTTTTTTTTTTTTTTAATTACTACAAGTTGGCCCTTGACTGCTATCACACCTGATGTTAAGTGATGATGCAATCTAAGATGGAAGCGGACTAACTTGTTAGGAGTAGGATGAAAATCCACACTCCTATCGGTTTCTACACGACATCGTACCGGAATGCTAAATCGCTTGGCGGTACGTCTTTGTCGGTAGGGTGGTAACTAGGCGAAAGCCTCCCACCAGCCAGACCAAGACAAATTAAAAAAAATCTCAATCTGCCCCGCCGGGAATCGAACCCAGGACCTCCGCCTTATAAATCCACCGCGCATACCACTGCGCCACGGAGGTCGTCGTCGGATAACTCTTATTATCTACGACCATATGCAGAAGGCAGTGACCCTCACTGTGCAGGCATCAAACGTGTACTAACCTGTATTCCTCATTACAATGTTGGCATTTGAACTTGGCGCCGTTGTGCCAACGCTCGTGATTTTGCGCTGATTCTCTGCAAAATACAAATTATATATGTCGGCGTAGTTCCATTATAATTTTCGTTGGGATTCATATTATATTAATACAACCAATTAATTAAACACAACGTAACACACAACACTTGACTTTTATTGTACTTCGGGCAGAGTAACAGCTTACACTACGGTTTGAACAATAATGATCGCTCTTGGGTGGCGAGTCGGCTTATATAACAATTGATAAACAACCTCTTCTCCCACCACTTCCGATGAAATTAACAATTTAATTGAAAAATACATTTATCAACATAATTCACATTAATTGAAAATATTGTTTTAATTCTAGATTTTTTATATAAAAATAAATTCAAATAATATTGATAGCATTTCATTATTTAATTTTAAATCATAAGCCGATTACCGGAAGGTGTGAAAATAATTTGAATTTATCGAGCCTTTTTAACATGTTTTTATATAATTATATTAATTATTATATTTTTATAATTTTTAAATTAATAAATTAATTATACAATTATACATTTGCCGCCCATATATACAATTAAAAAAGGCTCAGAGTCACCCAGCTGGCGATGGGGCGAGCAATGCTCGGTGTATCTCCGCTTGATCCAATCAGAAGTGAGATCCGCAGAACAACCAAAGCAACCGATATAATTATTTATTTAACCGACGAAAAAAAAACGGAGAAGGTTCTCAATTCGACACGTATATATTTTTTTTTTTTTTATGTATGACCACGCATAACTTTTTACAGAGTTTTCCGATTTTGATAATTCTTTTTTTATTAGAAAGGGCACACTTCCAAGGTGGTCCCATTGTCATCATGTTAGGATCTGATGAGGATATCCTGGGGAAATTGAAGGAACTCTTCAAATTTTGGAGGCCCGCTTACAGCGATTTCGGTTTTTGTCTCGGTATCAGTAGCTTTTTGGCTACTAGTGGCATATAATATACTATGACAGTATAGTACGAGTACGTTACGTGGCGATAAATCACTAAAAAGTAAGAAATAAAAATTTTTAAATAAAAAATAGAACCGACTCAAAACGCACTAAAAAGTAAAAAATAACTGTGTCATTTAGTTGTTTTAATTTACTTATGCATATCTAGGAGTCGGTGCCAGCCAAGGTTTCTCCTTTAAGGACGTTACCTAGAACCCACAAACTGCTTTACTACGTAAAATAAAGGTTCCCTAAACTTGGCTGGCACCGACTTCATAGATATGCTTAAGTAAATTAAAGCAACTAAATGACACAGTTATTATTATTAAGAAAAATCAACAGCGTGACCAATATTATATATAAATGAAGTCTGTTAATTAACAAGATAGTTTTTTTAAAATAAGGCCAATTACAATTTTTCGTAAAAAAAAATTAATATATAACGACAAACAGAAATTACAATAAATTCACATTAAAACTTGTGCGTGGGAGTGTGCGTGTGCGCGTGCGCGCGTTTGTATGTATGTGCTTAGTTCAGAGTCGCAGAACTGAAGTGGCAATGGGCGGGGCACGTGGCTCCATGGCTGATGGACGTTGGGGGCTCAAGGTATGAGGTATTTTTGACGACCTCCGTGGCGCAGTGGTATGCGCGGTGGATTTATAAGACGGAGGTCCTGGGTTCGATTCCGGCCAGATTGAGATTTTTCTTAATTTGTCTTGGTCTGGCTGGTGGGAGGCTTTCACCGTGGCTAGTTACCACCCTACCGAATTTGTCTTGGTCTTGGGAAAGGGGTGTGGATTTTCGTCCCACTCCCAACAAGTTAACCCGCTTCCATCTTAGACTGCATCATCACTTAACATCAGGTGTGATAGCAGTCAAGGGCCAACTTGTAGTCGATATTGGACCCCCACTGGGTGGACTAACAACATCAATCGTGTCGCAGGCAGCAGCTGGATCGTAGTGTTTTGAAGTCCCTAAAAAGACCTATGTCTAGCAGGGGACGTCTATCGGCTGATAATGATGATGATGATACTTGTATTAGATAGGATCCACGGGATCGGGATAGCGGGATTTGCACCCACGTCTTTGGTTGCTGTTGATGTTCTTTAATATCAAATAGTAAACAAAAACTTACTTGTGGTTAGTGACCAGTGGACAGCTGTAGCAGCTGTACCTCATGCTGTGGTTTTTGACCACATGGTTCCTTAGTCTATGGTTGCTGTTGATGTTCTTTAATATCAAATAGTAAACAAAAACTTACTTGTGGTTAGTGACCAGTGGACAGCTGTAGCAGCTGTACCTCATGCTGTGGTTTTTGACCACATAGTTCCTTAGTCTATGGTTGCTGTTGATGTTCTTTAATATCAAATAGTAAACAAAAACTTACTTGTGGTTAGTGACCAGTGGACAGCTGTAGCAGCTGTACCTCATGCTGTGGTTTTTGACCACATGGTTCCTTAGTCTATGGTTGCTGTTGATGTTCTTTAATATCAAATAGTAAACAAAAACTTACTTGTGGTTAGTGACCAGTGGACAGCTGTAGCAGCTGTACCTCATGCTGTGGTTTTTGACCACATGGTTCCTTAGTCTATGGTTGCTGTTGATGTTCTTTAATATCAAATAGTAAACAAAAACTTACTTGTGGTTAGTGACCAGTGGACAGCTGTAGCAGCTGTACCTCATGCTGTGGTTTTTGACCACATAGTTCCTTAGTCTATGGTTGCTGTTGATGTTCTTTAATATCAAATAGTAAACAAAAACTTACTTGTGGTTAGTGACCAGTGGACAGCTGTAGCAGCTGTACCTCATGCTGTGGTTTTTGACCACATGGTTCCTTAGTCTATGGTTGCTGTTGATGTTCTTTAATATCAAATAGTAAACAAAAACTTACTTGTGGTTAGTGACCAGTGGACAGCTGTAGCAGCTGTACCTCATGCTGTGGTTTTTGACCACATGGTTCCTTAGTCTATGGTTGCTGTTGATGTTCTTTAATATCAAATAGTAAACAAAAACTTACTTGTGGTTAGTGACCAGTGGACAGCTGTAGCAGCTGTACCTCATGCTGTGGTTTTTGACCACATGGTTCCTTAGTCTATGGTTGCTGTTGATGTTCTTTAATATCAAATAGTAAACAAAAACTTACTTGTGGTTAGTGACCAGTGGACAGCTGTAGCAGCTGTACCTCATGCTGTGGTTTTTGACCACATGGTTCCTTAGTCTATGGTTGCTGTTGATGTTCTTTAATATCAAATAGTAAACAAAAACTTACTTGTGGTTAGTGACCAGTGGACAGCTGTAGCAGCTGTACCTCATGCTGTGGTTTTTGACCACATGGTTCCTTAGTCTATGGTTGCTGTTGATGTTCTTTAATATCAAATAGTAAACAAAAACTTACTTGTGGTTAGTGACCAGTGGACAGCTGTAGCAGCTGTACCTCAAGCTGTGGTTTTTGACCACATAGTTCCTTAGTCTATGGTTGCTGTTGATGTTCTTTAATATCAAATAGTAAACAAAAACTTACTTGTGGTTAGTGACCAGTGGACAGCTGTAGCAGCTGTACCTCATGCTGTGGTTTTTGACCACATGGTTCCTTAGTCTATGGTTGCTGTTGATGTTCTTTAATATCAAATAGTAAACAAAAACTTACTTGTGGTTAGTGACCAGTGGACAGCTGTAGCAGCTGTACCTCATGCTGTGGTTTTTGACCACATAGTTCCTTAGTCTATGGTTGCTGTTGATGTTCTTTAATATCAAATAGTAAACAAAAACTTACTTGTGGTTAGTGACCAGTGGACAGCTGTAGCAGCTGTACCTCATGCTGTGGTTTTTGACCACATGGTTCCTTAGTCTATGGTTGCTCTTTATGTGGATGCCACATATTTCACATACAAATTGGCCGAATTTCTGGAATTACAAAACGAATGGTGTAAAACATATTATTTATTTTATTTATTCTCCTGGCTGATAATGATGATGATGATGATTTATAGATGACAAAAATTTTTAAATAAAAATAGAACCGACTCAAAACGCACTAAAAAGTAAACAATAACTGCGTCATTTAGTTGCTTTAATATACTTAAGCATATCTATGAAGTCGGTGCCAGCAAGTTTAAGGAACATTTATTTAACGAAGTAAAGCAGTTTGTAGGTTCTAGGTAACGTCCTTAAAGTAGAAACCTTGGCTGGCACCGACTGCTAGATATGCTTAAGTAAATTAAAGCAACTAAATGACGCAGTTATTTTTTACTTTTTAGTGCGTTTTGATTCGGTTCTATTTTTATTTAAAAAATTTTATTTCTTACTTTTTAGTGATTTATCGCCACGTGACGTACTCGTACTATACTGTCATAGTATATTATACGGCACTAGTAGCCAAAAAGCTACCGATACTGAGACAAAAACCGAAATCGCTGTAAGCGTGCCTCCAAAATTTGAAGAGTTCCTTCAATTTCCCCAGGATATCATCATCAGATCCTAACATGATGACAATGTGGCCACCTTGGAAGTACGCCCCTTCTAATAAAAAAAGAATTATCAAAATCGGACAAGTCTGTAAAAAGTTATGCGTGGTCATACATAAAAAAAATATATATATATACGTGTCGAATGGAGAACCTCCTCCGTTTTTTTTCGTCGGTTACAAATAGGCAGATTTCGGCAAACTCCTTTGGTAATGATTTTTGACGGCCTACCGACAAAGACGGACCGCTAAGCGATTTAGCGTTCCAGTACGATGTCATGTAGAAAACGTGGTGTGTGGATTTCATCCTTCACAAGTTAGCCAACTTCCATCTTAGATTGCATCATCACTTGCCATCAAGTGTGATCAAAGTATCAGAAACCATTTAGGTATTTTGACTAATCGGAACGAAAATGTATGAACACTCAAAGAGGTGACATTTTTTTAATTTTTGATTAGGCGACGTTTCGACACTCCCTGCGAGGTCATTTTCAAGCCTTACAAAGAAAAGAAATCATTTTTCAAACTTACTTACAAATTTTCAACTAAACAAATAAATTAAAAATTAAATTATGAATTTATAAATTATGCATACCGAAGTCCGTTGAAACAACATTCATCATTATTCGTTATAACACTTGTCAACATTGAAAATTCATTAAACACTGTGATATTCACTCGTCAAAACACATTACAATTATAAATTAAATAATTACTATTAAAAAGTTAAAATAATTACAAGTACAAACAAGATAGATCCCAATACATTTTCGTTCCGATTGGTCAAAATACCTTCAGATTTTTTTTTTTTTTATCGACTACAAGTTGGCCCTTGACTGCTATCACACCTGATGTTTAGTGATGATGCAGTCTAAGATGGAAGTGGGCTAACTTGTTAGGAATGGGACGAAAATCCACACCCCTTTCGGTTTCTACACGACATCGTACCGGAACGCTAAATCGCTTGGCGATACGTCTTTGTCGGTAGGGTGGTAACTAGCCACGGCGAAAGCCTCCCACCAGCCAGACCAAGACAAATTAAGGAAAATCTCAATCTGCCCCGCCGGGAATCGAACCCAGGACCTCCGTCTTATAAATCCACCGCGCATATCACTGCGCCACGGAGGTCGTCATGATACTTTGAAAATAGTAATAAAAAAACGTACATTGGTATGTTTTTCCATGTGAGTATGATAAGTTGTAGCATTGCAGAACCCTTTAAAACATTTCATACATTTGTACGGAGAGTTCTTGAAATTGTCAGTTTCTTTCCTTTTCTGTATCTCGGCCAACTGCTCCTCGTGACTCAACTTGGTGACTAGAAACTGTTTCAGATAATCTAGATTTTCAGTTTTAGTCTGTTTTGTCTCTTTTTTGACTCTCGCTTTCGTCGTTTTCGGTTTTGGCTGACTTTTTTCTTTTTTGGCTGCGACTTTTTTCGTTTTCTTTGTCTTATTGATGGTTTTTGTTTTCTTTTTGTCAACTATTTCAACTTCACTTTCATCATCTTTTAAGAAGTCCCAATCATTGTCTGTGTTCAATTCGATTGAATCGTTTACATTATTGAATTCATCAATTTTTTCTGTAACATTTAGCTTCTTTACTTTTTTGTCATCACAGAGAAAATCAGTATCCTTATCTATGTCATCTATCAGAAATTCGTCATCGCTTTTAAAATCGTTTGCTTCTGTTTTAGGTTCTAGGTCAATTGTGACTTTTGATGTTTCGTTTTCGTCTATGTTTTGGTCTATGGGTGCACTGTCTATTATTTTTAATTCTATTTTGATGTCCTCTTGTTTATCATGTACTATATATAAGTCGCAATGATCTGGATCGTGTGTCGTTTTGCTTATATTTGATGTTAGTTGGTAGTTTGTTCTGTTGATAGCTTTTATGTCTGCAGTCGAAAACTGAAATGAAAATAACATGATTTTTTTAGAATTGTATATTTAGTATAACATAAATCTATGACCTGTTTAATTGTCAGTGTTTGATTCCATGACATCATAGATTAAAGACTACTAGATGAAGTCATAACGCGGCTGTAGGTTCAAGAGCGTGACAGACTTATTTCATTCGGCCTTTATTAGAAAGTGACACAAGATTATTTTTTGTCCCTTTCAGCGTGTTCGTTTTTATTATTTGTCAAGAGTGGAATTTGTGACAGACAAGGGACATATCTGAGCAATTATTAGCTTTTTATTAAATTTGCTGATAAATAATATAACTTTGCGGTTACTATATTAATTTAAACGTTATCGTGCTATGGTGGGTTGTAATATTTTCGGCTGCAACAGTCGCAGCGAACAGAAAATCGAAGGAATTACGTTTCATACGTAAGTAGGCATAAACTTCATTGATTGATGATTTAAAGCGTAGATATGTTATTTTTTAGCAAATTTCATGTATTATGCGTTTACTAAACTATATTATATAAAGTAATATTTCATAGTTTACGATATTTTAAAACATAACGTTTTATGATGTACTTTAAATGTTGACATGTCATGTCAATAAGGCTGATTTGCTGTCTCACGAGTGGACACGCTATGGGCTCTATCTAGTAGTCTTTAATCTATATATTGAGTATAAACTGAATAGTTTGCACGAGAGACACTTCCAAAGTGGTAAAATGTCGTCATTCTACTCCCCCTGTATCTTCTAAAATATAAAAATGATTAAACTAAAAGAGAGACGAATATCTTAGCATTCCATGGATTCACCGTGCGGGTGGGGGTCCATCGCGTGGCTGAGAGAACAACTCCGAACAGAGCCCGAGACTTGTGACACGGGGGTAGGTTTAAGGGTACCTTAGTGACGCGCGTCAACACTCACCTCCTCTGTTCAAGTTATTCTCCCTGCCCAGCCAAATTCGGAAGGACCCTACTAGAGCAGCTTTGGACACTCGCTCAAATATGGAGCTTACTGCACTTCTAGTAAGGCCAAGGTCTTTTAGCAGGTTGTAGAGAGACTTCGCTGGTATACCCCTCGCACCCACTTCTACCGCATATATAGCCATTTTTGGTTAGTTCATTAGTAAGGTCATAATATTTATTCACTTTGAATACATGGTCTTTGGGGATGTTTGTTTCCCACGGCACTGTAAGCTCAACAAGTACTATATGTTTGATTTGTTTAGAAAAAAGAAATATGTCCGGTCTAGATGTCGTAATAGCTAAGTCTTCCGGGATTTAATAGTGCTTTTCATACGTGTCCATTAATATAGTCCAATCAGGAGCAGAGCCCAGAATTGAATAAGGCTTGCTGGTGGAATTTGTACTTGAGCCTGCTATATATGATGTATTTCCACCAAAAATTGATTTGAACGAGATCTATTAAGTAGTTTTTTTAATACATCATAAATTGTATGTTATGTAAACATTCATCGAAGTGACAAGGCACTACAAGAATTTCATAATGTTGCTCACTGCTACGACTCCCTTCATGGCTCCGATTTGAACTTAGCCGTCTTTTTTATATTGTATACAAAATAGGATTTGAAAAAATTGATGCACAAGGATGTGCAGAAGTTCTTCCTCTGATCAGAAATGGAAATATTTACCACTTGATTGTTCTCAAACAGATCCAACAGTAGATTATAACTTCTCAAGCTCTTGTCCCTGAACTTGCTGCAGTTTATCAGTCGCTGTGTGCATTCAGGACAAAACTCCGGCACATAGTTTATATTGCTTAGTGTCTGAAATCAAAGTATATAGATTGTTATTATCATCACTATCATCTATTTACGGCCCACTACAGGGCCAGGCCTCCCTTCTTATAGGAGAGGGGATATTGAGCGTAGACCCACCAAGCTGCTCCAATGCGTGTTGACAGGCTAAGGGTGATAATGTTTTGTTTATAAACAATCACTATCAAATGTTGATGACAATGGCCAGGACCGATGTCTTAACATGCTCTACAAACACGGGGGAACAGCACCAACCTCCCGACTCCGGGCTTGGAATGTACTGAACATTTCATAGAAGAATGAAAAAATAATACAGATCAGAATAATACAGTGACCCAACTCAGGAATCGAAACCAGGACCTTGTGATAGAATCCACATAGGCTAACCACTGATCAACGAGGGAGGTGTTTGCTAGATTCAAATAAACAGAAATTTAAAAGTTAGGTGAAAACTCTCATACCAATTTTCCTGTCAATTGTTGGTAAGCCTCTCCCAAGCTGTACTGGCTCAACGGGTACAACTTGCTCTCAGTTTCCAAGCATATCAAGCAGAACTGAAACAGAAATAATACATCATCTTCAATCTAATCGAAAGTTAACTTGTTAGGAGTGGGATGAAAATCCATACCCCTTTGGTTTCTACAAGACATCATACTGGAACACTAAATTGCTTGGAGATACGTCTTTGTCGGTAGGGTGGTAACTAGCCACGGCGAAAGCCTCCCACCAGCCAGACCATGATAAATTGAGAAAAATCTCAATTTTCCCACCGGGAATCGAACCCAGGACCTCCGTGTTATAAATCCACTGTGCATACCACTGTGACAATGAGGTCGTCAAACTCAAGCTTCTGTTATACTAGGCTATACTCAAACCGATATGGATGTATGGGGTACAGCAGCTCCAAACTCGAATTTTGAAATTCTGCAACGGTTCCAATGTAAAATGCTTAGAATGATTACCAATGCTCCATGGTACATCAAAAATGATAACTATACAATGTGTTACGTATTTTTTTTTAATGCCTACAAGTTAGCCTTTGACTGCTATCACACCTGATGTTAAGTGATGATGCAGTCCAAGATGGAAGTGGGCTAACTTGTTAGGAGTAGGATGAAAATCTAGGAAGTCAGTTTCTACACGACATCGTACCGGGGCGCTAAAGCGATTGGCGGTACATCTATACTAAAGCCAAACTCGATTGAGAATGCTTGTCAACAAACTAATTTAAAATGGAGGTAGAAAACGCAACACATTTTATGCCCAATAAATTTAATATTATGTTTTGTAATTTAAAAATCTTATTTAAAAGACTTTGAATATATTAATTAGTTTTAAGCTTACTAATCTTATTTAATGTCATGAATTCGTCATTAACTAGTTAATTAAAAAAAATAGGTGTGAAATGACTAGTGATTTCTACCTTCATTTTTAATTTGTTTGTTGACAAGCATTCTCAATCGAGTTTGGCTTTAGTATAGTTGTACAGCACCCTTTTTGTTATATTAGTATGTATATTAAGTTAGTAATTTTTTTTATATTAATTGTATACACAGAATTGTGTTAATTGAAATTTTGAAATAAATTATTATGTTTCGGGATGTTATATCATTTAACTAACACATTGTATCTCCTAAATTATTTCTTCAGAAAAGGGTCATATGAAAATTATTTATGAGGTATGGTAGGAATGTTACAAATAGTTACTTACTTTCGCTCTTGATGATGGAGTTCTTTTCTGCACTGGCCCTAAGCCGCTATTTGTGATACAAAATTCCATATTGTTATAACATTAATTCTTTAATAAAAGTAGCAACACTATCATTTCACCTCAGCCTTTTTTTCATACTAAATATCTGAGAAAATATTCAAAAATACATAGATTGTGTTTATTGGGTTAAAATTAGTAAGAATATCATAAAAATTTCAGTACGATGTTAACAAAGATTAACACCATCAATTCACCCATGATTTTTGTAAGAGTTGAATAAAGTCGGAAACGGAGAAATATATGAAACTATACGAGAAATAACAAATTTTAATAATAGAAATGAAATAATTAAAATTGTAAATTGATTTAGAAGCCTATAATAACTGGATTTCCGAGTTTGTGTACGCCACAGATTACAGTAGTTTTTAAAACTATTTGACAGATGACGGTGACGGACAAATCTTTTTTTTTAATAATTTATTTAACGGCCTGGAATCAAGTCTTTTATGGTCTAACGGAC
Source organism: Mycalesis mineus (assembly GCA_034621355.1). Lineage (NCBI taxonomy): Eukaryota > Metazoa > Arthropoda > Insecta > Lepidoptera > Nymphalidae > Mycalesis > Mycalesis mineus. The sequence continues at coordinate 1,795,880 of JAXAVZ010000080.1, read as the reverse complement.
AAATCAAACACACGAGGACACAGACTGTAACTTTATAACTACCACAGACAGCCTCTCAACTGCAATAAAATAAGTAGGCAGAGACTACATCCTTCCATTTGCCACGGTCCTTGCATACTTCCCTAACTTCTTCAATTCTCATTAACCCTTTCATACAAGTTCGTCGTTTAGGGTACTCTTGACCTGGCCATTCTTTAAAATGATTTGAAATTTGGCTAGGAACCTACGTCTAGGCCTTCCCCTTCACACATTTCCAAGCACTTTCACCGCATAAATATCTTTTGTGAATCTAACATTCACTTTCATTCCTTTCCTAAGCAACATTCATAATAGGTTTTATGATGTTTGTTTCACACACAACCATACTTAGGGCGTTATAATAAAACAACAAACGTATCCACTAAATTACATTTACTAATAGTAAAACAAACAAATGTAGTTAAAATCAATACATAAATTATAATTATATTACTAAGACAGACATTAAAATCTATAAAAATAAATCAACGAGAATTAAATAAGTTTTAAAATTATAGTAATAAGTTTTAAAATAATGATAAAATATAGTAATAAAAAAAGTAATTAATTTCGAATCTCATCTTACAGAAAGGATTTGTAGGGTAGACACACCACGCTGTTACATGCACTTGTGTCGGCAGCACAACATATTATTATCATAAAATAACATCACCTACGTATGAAATATTTACTACATTAAGAATTTCTTAAACTTAAGAAAGAGTTTTGTTAAAAAATCTATACTTAAAATAAAAATCAACACAAATAAATTTTCTAAAATTTAAATAAACAGAGAAAGAGCTAATAAAATTCTAGTTAAAAATAAAGACAAAGAAATATTTTTATAAAATCTTGTGTTAAAAATATTTAAAAGTATAACAATAAATTTATCATTTATACGTGTAAAAATAGCCAACAAAAATTAAACTACCTTTTTGTTAGTTTACATAGATACATTCTCACTTGTACACAGTACAAGTTTTTATTTTTTTTAATTTAATTTATTTAACGCATAGATTAAAGACTAATAGATGGAGTCATAACGTGGCTGTAGGTTCAAGAGCGTGACAGACTTATTTCATTCAGCCTTTATTAGAAAGTGACACAAGATTATTTTTTGTCCCTTTCAGCGTGTTCCTATTTATTATTTGTCAAGAATGAAGTTTGTGACAAGCAAAGGACATATCTGAGTAATTAGTAGCTTTTTATTAAATTTGTTGATAAATAATACAACTTTGCGGTTACGATATTAATTTAAACGTTATCGTGCTATGGTGGGTTGTAATATTTTCGGCTGCAACAGTCGCAGCGAACAGAAAATCGAAGGAATTACGTTTCATACGTAAGTAGGCATAAACTTCATTGATTGATGATTTAAAGCTTAGATATGTTATTTTTTAGCAAATTTCATGTATTATGCGTTTACTAAACTATATTATATAAAGAATTATTTCGTATTTTACGATATTTTAAAACATAACGTTTTATGATGTACTTTAAATGTTGACATGTCATGTCAATAAGGCTGATTTGCTGTCTCACGAGTGGACACGCTATGGGCTCTATCTATTAGTCTTTAATCTATGATTTAACGGCCTGGAACAATAGTGCAAGTCATTATTCAAAAGACACAGATAATAAAAGAATTGTCGCAGGGAGCCACTACTGGCTTGTCTCTACACACTGTGCTTGCTTCTCATGTGACGTTTTAAGGCATTGCTAAATGCAGATCTATATTTACATATTGTACAAGTGTATGGTTTTTCACCAGTGTGTACTCGCATATGTCTTTTTAAATCTCCATTTTGAATACATTTATAATCACAAACATTACAGGCAAATGGTTTCTCACCAGTGTGTACTCGCATATGTATTTTTAAAGAATCTTTTCGATTACATATATAATCACAAACATTACATGCAAATGGTTTTTCACCAGTATGTATTCTCATATGTGTTTTTAAATGTCCTTTATGATTACATATATAATCACAAACATTACATTTAAATTGTTTTTCACCAGTATGAATTAACAAATGAATCGCCAACTTAGTTTTTTCTTTACAAATATACCCACAATACGTACACTTATGAACGTTATCAAGTGTGTGCAGCACCAAATGACTTTCTAAAGCTTTTTTATTTTTACATAAATATTGACAGATATCACAAAGGAACTCGTTTTGGAGTGGATTTGCGTTTTGACTTACATTAGTTTTGACCACGTGTTCTGAAAAAACAAAAAATAAAATAAATATAACAACTAAAGTGTGTAAGTATGTTTGTTATTGCTTCACGGCTAAACGGCTGGAGCGATTTTAGTAAAATTTGGTATAGAGTTAGCTGACACCCTTGATTAGCACAAATAAATGTTTATACCGAAAGATGTCCCAAAACTGCCCCAGGATGGTTTTATATGAAAAACACCTAGAGACCTAACAAAATAAACGAAATAAAATAGCTTTATAATTATAATTTTTAAATATATAAATAGAAACGTTGGAACTAGCGGGGTTTTAAAATAAACCTAAAAAAAGGTATTATTTTTAATTCCTATTGAATCATAGTTGATATCGATAGTTGCATACAAAATGTATAAAGAAATGTCTTTTCTCTTCATAACATTTAGTTTTCGGTAGTTAAGATAGCACTAAGTATGATATAATATAACTTTTAACGTTAGACGTGGCGGTATGGCTGTTGACCGCTACGCTGCACCGAGCCTCAATACAACCGAGCGCACAAGTCTCGAGTAACACTCACTGTCCATCCGTAAACCGACTGTCGAGGCTCGGCCCTACTTATGTACACACATTGTCAACATCCCTGCCAATACCGCCCCTCCAACACAATCCAGGTATCCATCAACAAATCAGAAAGAGTCAATTGAGTGATTGAATTACAGATAACTAAGACGCAACACCCGTGTTCGCCGATAGAGGTCGCTTTATGATACAATATCTCAGTTCACCAACAGATGTCGCTTTAACTTTCAATCTATTTTATTTGAATCTCTGACATACATAATAAAATATGTATTAGTTGAAATAAATTCAAGTATATTTACAAATTTTAGTAAACTGACTGTAAACTGTGTGTGTGTGGGTGTAGTAAAAGGTAATACTTAGTTTATATAATAATACCTGTTTGTTGTTCACGCGCAATATTGCAGTCATTTGTGCGAACATTCAAATTACTTTGCAAGGATTCTTTGTGTTTATGATCACCGGGAACATTGTTCTGCGATGTCACTGCGCTTTTTTTAACTTGTAGGTGTATAGTATCTGAAATAACAACCAATAAAAATTAGTGCATACTATTTGAACGACATTCAGTTTCCTCTAGATACGATAAGTTTTGAATTTTTTCTTTTGACGTGACAACGTCTTATAATTCGATAGAGCCGGCTGCACGCACGAAAAAACACAACTCATGCGGCGTTACCTCGCTTTGAGGCGTTCCATGTAAGGCTTGAAGTGCAAGCAAGAGCGCAGAACGAGCGACAAAGAAACACAATCGGCCTTTGCGTTCGGCAGCGTTCGACATCCGTCTATTAAATATAATTATTAATTTAAAATATAAATTTATAAAATCAAAATCAATTATTTTATTAATTTAAATTAATATTTATAAAAATATACTTAAATTAAAAATTTTAATAACCAATTAAATGCTATTATTCCATCAGTATTTTCTTAAGACTTTGTCACGTTCAACTATCGTCAGTAAACCGACTTTACAGACAACCAATTTTTTTTATATTTATATACATGTTTTATTTACGAGAACTTAAATATATGTCGGCGCGATTTAAAAGTGGCAGCACTGACGGTTGTCACTACTGGAACGTCATGTCTGTGGTAGCGGGGAGGCCATCTTGAATTGCTATTTCATAGTTTTTTTCATAGATTAAAGACTACTAGATAGAGCCCATAGCGTGTCCACTCGTGAGACAGCAAATCAGCCTTATTGACATGACATGTCAACATTTAAAGTACATCATGAAACGTTATTTTTTAAAATATCGTAAAATACGAAATATTACTTTATATAATATAGTTTAGTAAACGCATAATACATGAAATTTGCTAAAAAATAACATATCTAAGCTTTAAATCATCAATCAATGAAGTTTATGCCTACTTACGTATGAAACGTAATTCCTTCGATTTTCTGTTCGCTGCGACTGTTGCAGCCGAAAATATTACAACCCACCATAGCACGATAACGTTTAAATTAATATAGTAACCGCAAAGTTATATTATTTATCAGCAAATTTAATAAAAAGCTAATAATTGTTCAGATATGTCCCTTGTCTGTCACAAACTTCACTCTTGACAAACAATAAAAAAGAAACACGCTGAAAGGGACAAAAAATAATCTTGTGTCACTTTCTAATAAAGGCCGAATGAAATAAGTCTGTCACGCTCTTGAACCTACAGTCGCGTTATGACTCCATCTAGTAGTCTTTAATCTATGACTACATCTAATCAAGCCACAACCATATTTTATCTGTTACCATCTTTCGTGTTGTCTATGATTGGAGTGTGTGTGTGTCTGTGGTTCGGCCATCATTAGATTAGTGTTATTGATATTGAAACATTATTGAAAGTATAAGATGATTCAAGCGATCATAGATTTGATTTAAGTATTTTCTAATTTCAAAATCCCTAAAGGGGTAAATAGAGGTAGAGAGAGATAGAGTAAGCGATTCCTTGAACGCCTACCGCCTGTTTATGTTACGTTACGTTATTTTGAAACTTAATACATCTTCGTTCACCGCAAACTTTGTATTATTTCTTTTGTAAGCGAGTGTGGGTGCGCATCAGCGTACCTCCCTTACAATATTTATTTTAATTCGCGCACATGGAGGGTAGAGGAAAGGAGGATCATCTGTGTATATGAAAAAGTGTCCGTCAAAATGTATTAAATTAGGATGGCGCCACAGTTGCATCAAAGTAACTCTCAAAAGAAGCGCCAAATATTGTTAGAGTAATTCACAACACAAATTTTACCCGTAACTGTTCTGTTATTCACTCACTTTTTCATAAAATTAAATGTTTATATATCAATAACCGTACTATTTACTGTTTACGAACTAAAGTCATTCTAAACGCACGTTTGGTTGTAATTTTGTAAGGTTATATTTACCACAATATTTTGTACAATGTAAGTTGTTGAAGTTCTCAATAATTAACTACTTTAGTCGATAATGACATTAAATTTTTTTAATTCGGCATACTTCAATTCATCTACGATTGCTACATTCATACCATACCCTGTGCATCCACTAGCGCGATTGTGGAGGATTTTTGAACTGTTATTTAACGCATACAACTGGACACTTTTTCAACTTTTCTCCCATATAAGATGACTCTCCTTTCCTCTTCCCTCCATATTCGCGCGGAATAAGTCTCTGGCATCCGCTAGTTACTAATATTATATGAGATATACATATGTAAGAACAGTAGAAACAATTTTTAATGTATGTTCTGTTTGATGACTCATCTCCGGAACTGCTGTACGGATTTCCATGCGTCTCTCACAGCTAACATAAACTAGGCTAATATCAAGTAGCAACACACCTGCGAGTGGCAGAGTCGAGTTATATGACCTAATATTAACGCGCAGCCTGTTTGCAAACTCGGCGCCGTAGAACACGAGCAACTCTGTGTAACGAGGGATTATTTTGACGGTCCTGCAATTGCATAATATATAATAATAGTAAATAAATTTATTAAGAATGAATACAGTAAGGAACTTAAGGTAACTTATCCTCAAATATAAAAAAAATGTAAATAAATATTAAAAATAAACAGATTTTTTGGGAAAGAATACCTTAAAGTACTTCAATGAGGGTTGTCTGGAGGAGATCGCTTTTAGCGATAAGACCGCCTTTGTACATTTAACTTTTGTTTTGTGTCTCTGTAGGTATCTTTTTAAATGTGCAATAAGGAATTTATCTATCTATCTTAAAATAAAGTATTCAAATCATGTCCCCGTGGAATGGAGGCAAGAATACTGGCTGCATTTCCGCATCGGAGTCAGGCCAATCCTTTGCACAAACGAACCAGCCCTTCTGTCAGCAGTTGAGGCAATTAGGCGCGGTGAAATATTACGGAAGAATGTTTTTGGCACTGCGACTCCATGGCCCAAGTGTCTCCACGGCAAAAGGTACAAATATGTAACTCTCTGTCAGAGAGGCATACTTGTGTCAGTATTCTTGCCACCATTCCACGTGGACATGATTTGTATAGTTATTAGTATAAGTTAGCTAAGTTCCTTATTGTATTCGTTCTCCATAAAAAAATAGATTTATTCTTTATTTTTATTGGATAGTGTTAACTACACATTAGGGATATTTTTTTTTTTTAGGTCTCAAAATATTTATTTACAGTTAAACATGTACATTGAATTAAATATTTACAATTAAATAAATAAAAAAAGTTTAAACACTACAATATCCTAAACTATATATAATATATTAAACAATAAAAATAAAAAAACAGTAAAAAACTTAGGCGTCATAATATTCCTCCGAATCGGTGTCGAACGGTATAGTGCCCAGAAGGCTGGCAGCATTGCCACGTTGAATGGCAATGCTGATCCTCTGTTCTAAAAAGAGACCAGCCTTCTGGTCACGGGAGGCGTCGATTAAACGCTTTGAGATTTCTCTATAAAAAAGCGAGTACTCGGACCCCACGGTCCCAGCGTTTCAACTCCAAACGGCTCAAATACATAATCACCGACGAGGTTACTGTACTTGCGCCGTTTGAGAGTCTCCGCTGATGCAGCAGCAGCGCCCGCACAGCCCATCGTGCTAGGAAGATGTGAAGGCGCAAGGGTGTCCACGCAAGTTGCGTCCCACACCAAAGGCCTTCCCATCTTCCATGGCATCATTAGGGATATTATATATTTTTAGGGTTCCGTACATTTTGGCCCTTGACTGCTATCACACCTGATGTTAAGTGATGATGCAGTCTAAGATGGAAACGGGCTAACTTGCTAGGAGTGGGACGAAAATCCAGACCCCTTTCGGTTTCTACACGACATCGTACCGGAACGCTAAATCGCTTGGCGATACGTCTTTGTCGGTAGGGTGGTAACTAGCCACGGCGAAAGCCTCCCACCAGCCAGACCAAGACAAATTAAGAAGAATCTCAATCTGCCCCGCTGGGAATCGAACCCAGGACCTCCGTCTTATAAATCCACCGCGCATACCACTGCGCCACGGAGGTCGTCAAAAGGAAAAAATGGAATTCTGATAGGATCACTTAGTTGTCCGTCCGTATGTCTGTCAAGACCCTTTTTCTCAGAAACGCGTGGAAGTATCAAGCTGAAATTTATAACAAATACTCAAGTCAGCTATCCTTTAGAGTCGTGAAAAAATCAAGCTTCTAGGCCAAGGCAATCAAAAGATACAGCCGTTTATGCCAAAAACTTCCCCAATTTTCGACACGGTCGAGTAAATCAAAACCTAATGGGTAGTTCCCGTAAGTCTAGGATCTTGAAATTTGGTACGAAGTAACATCGTATAGCACAAATAATGGAAAAATTACGAAATTTGTAAATTTTTAGTTACATCATGTAATAAAAAAAAATTGAGAGGTGTCAAGGCCTCAAGGGACACCCGGATGGAACGAAGTTCCTTTCGATTAATTAGTGAAGGAATTGTAATAAAATTTTATTTTTTTTAAGTAATAATAATATTTTTTTTTATTATTAACAAATATAATGTTATATAAACTTAATCAGTAGGCTCAATTTTTCGATTAATTAGTGAAGGAATTGTAATAAAATTTCATTTTTTTAAAGTAATAATAATTTTTTTTTTATTATTAACAAATATAATCTATACTAATATTATAAAGAGGAAAACTTTGTTTGTTTGTTTGTTTGTTTGTTTGTTTGTTTGTTTGTTTGGTTGTAATGAATAGGCTCAAAAACTACTGGACCGTTTTTAAAAATTCTTTCACCATTCGAAAGCTACATTATCCACGAGTAACATAGGCTAAATTTTATTTTGGAAAAAATTAGGGTTCCGTAAAATATTTGGGTTTTTCGGACACAAGGTGTAAAAAATCAACCAGAAAAGTTACTTATTTTGCGTACGCTGCGTAAACTATAAAAGATAGAACCATAAAATGTTCTAATTAATTGGAGATCTTATAAATATCTACAAAAAAGTCCGCGACACACTATATCTATCTATGTCGAGTGAGGCACAACAACCATTTTTTTATTTAAAAATCTTAATTTTTTTTTGGACTACATTTAAACGCATTTATTTTACTCATGCTATTAATCCTTATCAAAATAAATAATTTCATCACTAAGTACAGTTTATGTAGATAATATTTGGTATTTAAAAGATTAAAATTGGACGTTTGGTTTAGAAGTTATGGCGAAATTAAAATATTACTATTTCTGCGTTGCGAAGTGAGCGTCACCAAGGCGGGGGCGCGCGTGCGGGAGGCGAGTTTAGATCTATGTTATATATACGATGATGAATTAAGAATTCGATCTTTGTTCATATATCTATTTAGTACACGGAAGAGTTTGTTCGTTTCTTTAAACGGGCTAATCTCTATCTGCGTGTCGGATTGTAAAATTATTTTTGTTTATTCTGAAGGCTAGACTCAAGAGTAAAATATACTATTTAATATCAATTTATACCCATCAGCTTGCCATAAATATATATTTTTAATGTTAATGTACTGAAATGTCATACAATGTTTAACAAAAATGTAGACCTTTAGTACACGGGACGGGACGGAGAATATTGCTTCACGGGTAACTATAAAAAAATTAAATTGAGAGGGGGAGCGGGGAATGAGCACACTATATGTGCCTTTACACATTTTGTATGAAAGTCTGTCTTTATAATTAGAAGGATACCTAAGAGGTTTTCACGCGGACGAAGTCGCGGGCGACTGCTAGTGTTATATAAACTTAATCAGTAGGCTCAATTTTCGTAAAGGGCGCCACGAGAGCGCGAGACAGCATACAGCGCGGGCGCCCCCGCCGCTCACGCGCACACACATCAAAGGCGGCGGCAAGATCCTTTGATCAAAAAGTATCATGACAACTTTTCGTACGAATTTTTTTCGTCTAGCCCCCTTTCACAACGCGCGATAAGGAACTTCGTTCCAATATTTTTAATAATTTACACTTACCCCCTTTTCTTGTGAACGCGTAAAGGTATTAAATTGAAATTCATATCAAATACTTGGCTCTATAATACCTTTAAGCTGTAACAAAATTAAACTTCTATGTCAACAGTCAAAGGATACAGCCGCATATTTATTATTTCGCAGCTAGTCCTAGATTCGTGATATTTCGCATGAAGCATTGTTTAGGAATAATTCCGAGAGTCTTAAAATTTACGGAACCAAGAAATCCAAGGAACCAAAATTACGAAAAAAAATCCGGTTTTTTTTAAAATCGTGTTATCAACGTCGCCTCGATAGCCAAAGACTGAAGATGTACTCGATAGGCTATTTATCGAGTATTCGTATACTTTATATCGTGGCTGTCACCAGGTGAATTTTTCAACTGCCTCTCCATTACAGCGGCGGTTAATTTTTATCAACGCCAAAAAAAATGAGGTTCGACAATTCGACTGTATGTTTCTTTGTATTATATGCTGGACCGATTTTGAAAATTCTTTTGGCGTTCAAAGGGGTATACTTTTGAGGTGGTCCCATATTCATCAAGTGTGGAACTGAGGATGGATCTTTCAAAAATAGAAAACGAGAGAAACTTTCAAAAATTGTAGGGACAACTAGTTCGTTTGTGTATTTTTAACCGACGAAAAAAACGGAGGAGGTTCTCAATTCGACACGTATATATTTTTTTTTTATGTATGACCACGCATAACTTTTTACAGTGTTGTCCGATTTTGATAATTCTTTTTTATTAGAAAGGGCATACATCCAAGGTGGTCCCATTGTCCCCATGTTAGGATCTGATGATGATATCCTGGGGAAATTGAAGGAACTTTTTGGCTACTAGTGCCATATAATATACTATGACAGTATAGTATATATATAGCGTTCCGTGGCGATAAATCACTAAAAAGTAAGAAATAAAAATTTTTAACAAAAAATAGAACCGACTCAAAACGCACTAAAAAGTAAAAAATAATTGTGTAATTTAGTTGCTTTAATTTACTTAAGCATATCTAGGAATCGGTGCCAGCCAAGGTTTCTACTTTCAAGGATGTTACCTAGAACCCACAAACTGCTTTACTACGTAAAATAAATGTTCCTTAAACTTGCTGGCACCGACTTCATAGATATGCTTAAGTAAATTAAAGCAACTAAATTACACAATTATTTTTTACTTTTTATTAAAAATTTTTATTCTTTTAAGTATTTTAAAGCACTATAATTAGATAAATGTTTGGAGTCGATCTGATGATGGATCTCATATTCATCTGTATGATGAGGAAACTCCTTAACGTTTTACTGCAGTTACCATGTAATTGGACTTGATAAAATTGTCTCGATGAGAACTTTACATTTAGATTGACTGTGACTGTCATTAAGGGTCTGGTGATGAAGACATCATTCAAATTCAAAATCATTTATTTCAAGTAGGCCAATTATAAGCACTTTTGAAACGTCAAATTAGACTATTTGTAGTGACTCTACCACCGACTCAGAGGGCAGGTCCTCAGCCGGCAAGAAACTCAACAGTTGCTCTTTTAAAATCATTAATTTTTACAATATTAACTGTATTGTTACATAAAATTATTTATTCTACTACTTGTGTGAAGTTGAAAGCTGATCCAATTGCCTCTCAACCTCTTTGTTATTTAAAAATTCATCAATAGTATAATAACCTTGAGTCAGTAAGTGAGTTTTAATACATTGCTTAAACTTATGCAATGGCAGATCTAAAACTGAATTGGGCATCTTGTTGTAGAAGAGTACACCCAGTCCAACGAATGACTTTTGAACTTTTCGGAGGCGATACGCTGATAAAACTAATTTATGTCGATTCCTAAGAAGACGATCGTTCAAGTCCTTTTTCTGTTTATACATATTTATATTTTGTTTGACAAAGACTAGGTTATTATATATATATTGACAGGCTACTGTAAGGATTCCTATTTCTTTAAATTTATCACGAAGGGACTCACGGGGTTTTAGTTTATATATCGACCGAATTGCTCGTTTCTGAAGTATAAATACAGAATTTATGTCAGCAGCCTTGCCCCACAATAAAATGCCATAAGACATCACACTGTGGAAGTACGCAAAATAGACTAGTCTAGCAGTTTCTACATCGGTAAACTGTCTTATTTTTCTCACTGCAAATGCAGCTGAGCTAAGTTTACCTGTTAGTGATTCTATATGAGCGCTCCACTGAAGTTTACAGTCCAAGTTTACTCCTAATAAAATTTTTTAACAAAAAATAGAACCGACTCAAAACGCACTAAAAAGTAAAAAATAAAAAATAACTGTGTCATTTAGTTGCTTTAATTTACTTAAGCATATCTATGAAGTCGGTGCCAGCAAGTTTAAGGAACATTTATTTTACGTAGTAAAGAAGTTTGTGGGTTCTAGGTAACGTCCTTGAAAGTAGAAACCTTGGCTGGCACCGACTCCTAGATATGCTTAAGTAAATTAAAGTAACTAAATGACACAGTTATTTTTTATTTTTTACTTTTTAGTGCGTTTTGAGTCGGTTCTATTTTTTGTTAAAAAATTTTATTTCTTACTTTTTAGTGATTTATCGCCACGTAACGTACTCGTGCTATACTGTCATAGTATATTATATGGCACTAGTAGCCAAAAAGCTACCGATACCGAGACAAAAACCGAAATCCCTGTAAGCGTCCCTCCAAAATTTAAAGAGTTCCTTCAATTTCCCCAGGATATCGTCATGAGATCCTAACATGCGGACAATGGGACCACCTTGGATATATGCCCTTTCTAATAAAAAAAGAATTATCAAAATCGGACAACACTGTAAAAAGTTATGCGTGGTCATACATAAAAAAAAAAAAAAAATATACGTGTTGAATTGAGAACCTCCTCCGTTTTTTTCGTCGGTTAAAAAGACTTCTAAAAATTGTTCTCCCTAAACCTCTTTTCCTGCAATTTTACCAGTCTGCAGCGAGAGGTACCTATCACGTCGTAGAATATGTCCCAGGCACGAGATCTTCCTTTGCTTAATGGTTTTACTATCTCAGTCTTCTTCTGCATTCTGCTCAGTTCTTCAGTGTTAGACACTTTAGCTGTTCAGCTGATGAGGAGCATCCTACATTATGTCACATCTAAAAAAAGCTTTTTGCGAAGCTCTTCCACTGTAGGAGTATGGTACGGGATTTTAGAGGTGACTTACCTATAATAAATCTCCCCGAAGTACTGGAACGCTACGAGGTTTTGCTCGCTCCAGTGACGTGAGCAATTCACGTATCTCATCCAGTTCGAGTTGTTGGCGTCCCCGGCGTCTACGACTTTTGAGGGCTTGCCGTTGCCGTCGTACAGCTACGCAAACATTGTAACGGTGAGAGACTTCGGCCGTGGCTAGTAACTACCACGGCCTTACAGTATCATAAGGAGAGGCCACTTGTTGATTCAGTAGTAAATTATTCTACCCTGTATATTTTTCATGTTACGAGGTTAACCCCGACACAAAAAGAGGGGTGTTATAATTTTAACCTCGACCTATGTCGCTGGATTTTATATAATTTTTTTATATTTAATATAATTTCTAAATAATATGCAGTTTTTTTATATCGTCACTAAAACATCGAACGGTCTGACATTGAAACCTCTGGTCAAACTTAGAAACATATGGATAAATTGACAAAAAAAAATTGTAACAAATTTTCTGTAAGAAAGAAATTAAAAGTTATTAGTTCACTGCATTAAACATTTAAATGGGATCATACATAAAAATAATTAAGTTTGTATCTCATATAATAATAGTGGAAAATAGTAATTTATAATAAAATCCGCCTGAATTGGTCAATTATACCCATGACCCTATGTTTTTTTTTTATTGACTACCAGTTGGCCCTTGACTGCTATCACACCTGATGTTAAGTGATAATGCAATCTAAGATGGAAGCGGACTAACTTGTTAGGAGTAGGATGGAAATTCACACCCCTTGCGGTTTCTGCACGACATCGTACCGGAACGCTAAATCGCTTGGCGGTACGTCTTTGTCGGTAGGGTGGTAACTAGCCACGGCGAAAAGCCTCCCACCAGCCAGACCAAGACAAATTAAGAAAAATTTCAATCTGCCCCGCCGGGAATCGAACCCGGGACATGCCGACCACACGTAAATGTGGAAAGCGCAAGATGATGATCATGAAATTATATATTTGTACTTTTGTATATTCACTGCGCTTTCCAGTGAGGGGTTGCGTGATCGAAACAAATGAGATCCGCAGAAGAACCAAAGTAACCAACATAGCTCAGCGAGTCGCAGAACTGAAGTGGCAATGGGCGGGGCACGTGGTTCCAACAGCTGATGGACGTTGGGGGCCCAAGGTGGTAGATTGGCGACCCCGCACCGGAAAGCGCAGTGTTGGTCTACCCCCCACCAGGTGGACTGACGACATCAAACGTGTCGCAGGGAGCTGCTGGCCACAGGCTCGGGGTCATTTTTTTTTATCGTCTACAAGTTGGCCCTTGTCTGCTATCACACCTGATGTTAAGTGATGATGCAATCTAAGATGGAAGCGGGCTAACTTGTTAGGAGGAACGCTAAATCGCTTGGCGGTACGTCTTTGTCGGTAGGGTGGTAACTAGCCACGGCGAAAGCCTCCCACCATCCAGACCGAGACAAATTAAGTAAAATCTCAATCTGCCCCACCGGGAATCGAACCCAGGACCTCCACGGAGGTCGTCAGATCGTTGTTTGGCCGGCTGATAATGATAATGATGATGCGATGTCGTATGTTTGTGTGTGTCTGCTAGTGACGCACCTGCCAGCAGTAGTCGGATGTGATCTCCGTGCTCTTGTTGCCGCGGTACGGACCGAACCGCACGCCGCTGGGCAGCGTCAGCGTGGAGAACACTCCCAGACCCGCGCCTAGGGGTTTTAGGTCGAAAAACATTTTTGGAAACATTTTCAATACTAAAAACAAAATAAGTGATTAAAAACCTGTAAATTTAGTTTACAAAATTGAATTTTAACCGACGAAAAAAACGGAGGAGGTTTTCAATTCGACACGTATTTTTTTATGTATTGACCACGCATAACTTTTTACAGAGTTGTCCGATTTTGATAATTCTTTTTTTATTAGAAAGGTTATGCTTCCAAGGTGGTCCCATTGTCATCATGTTAGGATCTGATGATGATATTCTGGGAAAATTGAAGGAACTCTTCAAATTTTGGAGGCACGCTTACAGCGATTTCGGTTTTTGTCTCGGTATCGGTAGCTTTTTGGCTACTAGTGCCGTATAATATACTATGACAGTATAGTACGAGTACGTTACGTGGCGATAAATCACTAAAAGTAAGAAATAAAAATTTTTAACAAAAAATAGAACCGACTCGAAACGCACTAAAAAGTATAAATAAATGTGTCATTTAGTTGCTTTAATTTACTTAAGCATATCTAGGAGTCGGTGCCAGCCAAGGTTTCTACTTTAAGAACGTTACCTAGAACCCACAAACTGTTTTACTGCTGCGATATGCTTAAGTAAATTAAAGCAACTAAATGACACAGTTATTTTATTTTTTTTAAAACGTTTTGAGTCGGTTTTATTTTTTGTTAAAAATTTTTTTATTTAAAAAATTTTTATTATCTCTCTTTATTTTTATTTAATTTTTTATACAAAAACAAATATAAAAATACTATATAAAATCTACTCCTCCGCTTGCGGGGTCTTTGGAGGTTCCAAACAATCGGTGGTCAGGGCTCCAGAGTGAGGAACCTCCTCGTAATACGCGCCGTCTGAAGAATCACCGCCTTCTGTATCCGACCCTTGCTCCAACAGTCAAGCGAAAGCTTCTCAAGCTGTTGGTCGAAGCTTTTCGCTATAAGAGCATTAACTGAAACGACTATAGGAACACTACTCGTCGACTCAACATTACACATGGCGGTAATCTCGTGAGCAAGGTCCAAGTATTCTGATACTTTTTCCTTTTCGGCTTTCACCAGATATTTCTGCAAGTGAAGATGAAGCCTTGCACCCTGAAGCGCTGGACTTTTTTGGCTTTTAACAAAAAATAGAACCGACTCAAACGCACTAAAAAGTAAAAAACAACTGTGTCATTTAGTTGCTTTAATTTACTTAAACAAAAAAAAATATATATACGTGTCGAATTGAGAACCTCCTCCGTTTTTTTCGTCGGTTAAAAAACCTAACACCCCCCACTCCGACCGGCACAGCGGTGATACTTTTTAGTTTTTTCAGATTGTCTTATTCGCGTCTTCAACCAAAGTCCATAGCATGTTGAATACACCGGTTCTCGTCCGATCACCGAAGTTAAGCAACATCGGACGCGGCCAGTACTAGGATGGGTGACCGCCGAAGTTGATAATAGAACTTATGTAATTATAATTATATCTTTATAAATTTATATTTAAAAAAAATAAAAAGAAAAAAAAAATAAATAAAACTAAAAAAAAAATTAAAGAAGCCAACATCACGCGGTGTTCCCAGGCGGTCACCCATCCAAGTACTGACCGCGCCCGATGTTGCTTAACTTCTATACAATAGCTTTACCGCGGCAGTCTCCGAGTGCCACACGTCTTTTTTTATTGTTTTTTTATATTCATTACAAGTTAGCACTTGACTGCATTCACCTGATGATGATCACCTGATGTGATGATGCAATCTAAGGTGGAAACGCGCTAATTTGTTAGGAGTAGGATAATATCTACACTATTTTCGGTTTCTAGACGACATCGTACCGGAACGTTAAATCGCTTGGCAGTACGTCTTCGTGTTGGCAGCCGGGAATCGAACCCATCCATCCATCTTATAAATCCACTGCACCACGGAGGCTGTCTCTGTCTCTTGTTACTTTGGTAATAAACGTCTAAAAAGTAACTTTTTAAAGCAATTTCTCAAACTACAACAAGAAAAAGTAGGAAAATATACCTCCCGCCTAAGCTCCTAGATCACGATATCCTTTCTACATCAAACGGGATTGATGAATTTAATTGAATGTTCATTACGTGTGCATGCCAGGAGCTTTGGCGCGGTGTATAACTTGTTAGTGTCGTTATATCAGGATGACAGGAATGTGTGTGATGTGTGAAGGAGGAGGCGGAAGTCAAACCTGGTATAGTGGAGGGAGCGATGTGCAGGAACACGTGCGGGATGGTGAGGGCGGCGCGCGGGACCACGGGGGGGTAGGGCGACTTCGATGGCACCTAGCGAGTATACGCGCGTCATAGATTAAAGACTACTAGATTTTTTTTTTTTTTAATTTTTTTTTTTTTTTGGATCGTGAAACTGGTTACACTCATTAATATTACACCTTATTAACACACAATCCAGAATACATTGATTGAAAACTACTAGACAGAGCCATAGCATGCTTAAAATAATTTACGACAACACTACATACACACTACAAACTAACCTAAAATTAAAAAAAAAACTAAAATTAACAATACAATAACTATAAAGACATTATTACTGGGACTTCAATAAATTGCTCTTAATATTACTTTTAAAAGAGGCCAAAGAACCGCAGAAAATGTCACTATTCTTTTGCGCGTTGATTAAGACAATACGCCCGGTAGATGGAGTCATAACGCGGCTGTAGGTTCAAGAGCGTGACAGACTTATTTCATTCGGCCTTTATTAGAAAGTGACACAAGATTTTTTTTGTCCCTTTCAGCGTGTTCGTTTTTATTGTTTGTCAAGAGTGGAGTTTGTGACAAACAAAGGACATATCTGAGCAATTATTAGCTTTTTATTAAATTTGCTGATAAATAATATAACTTTGCGGTTACTATATTAATTTAAACGTTATCGTGCTATGGTGGGTTGTAATATTTTCGGCTGCAACAGTCGCAGCGAACAGAAAATCGAAGGAATTACGTTTCATACGTAAGTAAGCATAAACTTCATTGATTGATGATTTAAAGCTTAGATATGTTATTTTTTAGCAAATTTCATGTATTATGCGTTTACTAAACTATCTTATATAAAGTAATATTTCGTATTTTACGATATTTTAAAACATAACGTTTTATGATGTACTTTAAATGTTGACATGTCATGTCAATAAGGCTGATTTGCTGTCTCACGAGTGGACACGCTATAGGCTCTATCTAGTTGTCTTTAATCTATGACGCGCGTATAGCAAGTGACAGTTGACGGACACGATGGTCCACCTGCTGGTTAGTGGTGAAGCACTTCGCAATGCATGCTCGGGACATGCCCTGTGCCCTGTGTCAGCCTGTCACCGACAACCATACTCTCTTCATCTATTGTCTTACGTTTATGAAGTTTTGAATATCATGAGGGAGATATATCTGTTTCCACTCATACGGAACGGGGCCATTTTAAACTCGTACCAAAAGTAACTACTACCAAAAGCATCTACGAGTTCATTTTGACCTAGTATACAAATATGGGGTCATTTCGACCTCGTATTAAAACTACCCATGTCACTATGGGATCATTTTGACCTCTTACTAAAACTCCCTATGCCACTAGGGGGTCATTTTGACCTCGTACCAAAAGTAACTACTATCGAGCTTATTTTGACCTAGTATACAAATAAGTGGTCATTTTGAGCTCGTACTAAAAATCCCTTTGCCACTATGGGGTCCTTTTGACCTCGTACTAAAACTCCCTATGTCACTAGGGGATCATTTTGACCTCGTACTAAAACTTCCTATGCTACTATGGGTCATTTTGACCTCGTACTAAAACTTCCTATGCTACTATGGGTCATTTAGACCTCGTACTAAAACTTCCTATGATATTATGGGTCATTTTGACCTCGTACTAAAACTTCCTATGCCACTAGGGGATCATTTTGACCTCGTACTAAAACTTCCTATGCTACTATGGGTCATTTTGACCTCGTACTAAAACTTCCTATGCTACTATGGGTTATTTTGACCTCGTATTAAAATTCAATGTGCCACTGTAGAGCCATTTTGACCTCGTACAAAAATTCCTTTGCCACTACGGGGTCATTGTGCATACCTTGTCATCGAGTACGACGAGCAGCTCGCCGTGTATAGAGCAGTACTCGTACACGTAGTCCTTGCAGCGAGAACAAACTGCAACAAAAACATAACTATGTCCTTTCTCAGGCTCTACACCATCATCATTATCAGCCTATTAACGGCCCACTACAGGGCCAGGCCTCCCTCCTAGTAGGAGAGGGGATATGGAGCGTACACCCACCACGCTGCTCCAATGCGTGGCGGGCTTAGGGTGATAATGTGTCATTTATTAACGATCACTATCAGATGTTGATGACAGTGACCGGGACCGACGGCGTAACGTGCTCTTTGAGGCACGGGGGTGTAACACCACCAACTTCCCGACTTCAGACTTGGAATGTACTGAGAATTTCATAGAAGAATGAAAAACTCATGAATAATTCCGTGACCTGACCCAGAATTCGAACCCAGGACCTGATGATCGAAGCCAGACAAGCTTACCACTACACCAACGAGTCAGTCTACACTATCTGTATTAAATTTTATTTAAATCAATCAGTTCAGTAGTTTAGATGTGATTGCGTAACAAACATAACGACGATTTGACGACCTCCGTGGCGCAGTGGTATGCACGGTGGATTTATGAGACGAAGGTCTTGGGTTCGATCCCGGCGGGGCAGATTGAGATTTTTCTTAATTTGTCTTGGTCTGGCTGTTTGTCTTGGTCTGCCTGGTGGGAGGCTTTCACCGTGGCTAGTTACCACTCTACTGACAAAGGCGTACCGCCAAGCGAATTAGCGTTCCGGTACGATGTCGTGTAGAAACCGAAAGGGGTGTGGATTTCATCCCACTCCTAACAAGTTAGCCCGCTTCCATCTTAGACTGCATCATAACTTAACATCAGGTGTGATAGCAGTCAAGGGCTAACTTGTAGTCGATAAAAAAAAAGTTTCGCATTTAAATAATAAAATTAGATGTACCTATACAAATATGAATTTGTATACATCTTATTTATTTTTTTCATTACAAGTTACCCCTTGACTGCTATCACACCTGATGTTAAGTGATGATGTGAAAGCGGGCAGCGTGGTAGCTAGGCCACGGCTGAAGAATCCCACCACCCAAACCTGGATCAATTAAGAAGTTATCAAGCGGAAATCGAACTCGGGACCTCTGTCTCACATATCGATTGCGCCACAGACGCCTTCAACTAATGATAAACTATACAAGTAGCGGCACGAAACTCTAGCGCTGACCGTTATTGCGCAGAAGTAAAAATTTAGGTATCATGGGGGAGCTTGAGGAATGAAGGGCGGGCGTGCGTAGCGGCGATTGGCTCCCCTGTCGCATTCCGTCCCCCGCACCGAAACGACGCACCACAGACTTCCAATGTACAGTCTCGCTCTGAGTTGCATTGTTATTATTGTTAATTTTCAGTTGGTTTGTTAAATATAATTATATATTTTGTTGTTTTTTAAGTTTGTTTATGAATTTAAAGGGAATAATATACCTAGAAGAAATACCGTTTTGCGACGCCAGGCGTGTTACCATTGCCTGTTTCAGATTAGACTAGTCTTATATCTATAATAAAAATTGAGAATATAATAATGTTTTATTTTTCTACTCCCCGTAAGCTTTTCAAAATTTATTTATTCATTTATGGTAACTATCCATATATTTTAATATTTTTATATTTTTAATATTTTTTACTATATAATTATGTCTTAAGTAATACGAAATCTTTGGAAATTAGAACTATGAACTATAACATATATAAGCACAAACACGCACGTAACGTACACAAACACACACACACACATACAGATTAAAACGATGTTGTAACATGATTTGATATTAATTAGGTAATTAAAGTAAATATTGTATTGCGTACGCGACGGTACCGATGCGCAGCCATCCCTACTACGTTTCGTTCAGCGCTAGACTTACATGCCGCTAGTTATACTTACAAATGTACTCGTCCATATTGGGCTCCGGCGGCTCTGCGTAGTTGATGCGCTGCTTCTTCCGCAAGAAATGACTCATGTTGCTTTACGCGAACTCTTGTACCGACAAAGGAGTGGAGAATCTGCAACAAGCTAATTCGTTTGAGATTATGCACGCCCACCAATCCGCATTGTCGCAGCGTGATGGGTCTAAGCTGCAACTGTCCCTCTCCTATACATTAGTGTATACTAAAGCCAAACTCGATTGAGAATGCTTGTCAACAAACAAATTAAAAATGAACGTAGAAATCACTAGTCATTTTACTCCTAATTTTTTTTAGTTTACTTGTTAATGACGAATTTACGATAATAAATTAAATTAGTAAGCTTTAAACTAATTAATATATTCAATATCTTTTAAATAAGATTTTATAAAAAAAACAAAATATGATTCTAAATTTATTAGGCATAAAATGTGTTGCATTTTCTACCTTCATTTTAAATTTGTTTGTTGACAAGCATTCTCAATCGAGTTTGGCTTTAGTATAGTCTCATGTTTTTTTTTTTTTATTTATTCTGTATTAAAATAATTTAAAGCTACAAATTACAAGAAAGAATCAGAAAATTAAATTGTACAAGGAAGCACTTATCTCTTTAAGAGATCTCTTACCAGTGACCCTTAGCAGTGGGAGAAGACTACAGAAAGACGAATAGGTACAAGAAATAAAAGATGGAAACCTTATTACTAACGCTAAAAAAAAACGCTATACTACTAATAAAATAATTAATACATAAATACTAATATTGGTAAAATAAATATAACTATTAAATATATATACAAATACTATATATATAAATAAAATACTATATATAAATAATATAAATAAAATAAAATAAATATTTATGATTGTAATGATAGGTAATATTTATGAAGACGATTTTTAAAACTGATCACAGAAGGGTTATTTTCAAAAATGTTGTCTGGGAGCGAGTTCCATAGGCGCACTGCCATCACCGAAAACGATTTAGCATAAAAGATAGTGTTATATGGAGGCACAGATAGGGAATTTAAATGGACACACGAACGCACTGGTCTCAGGCGACGCGGAGCTTCCTGAAAGCGCTCGCGGAGGTAAAAAGGAGAATGCGTATTTAAAATTTTAAAAAGTGTCGTGAGTATATGAATATTCCGGCGATAACGAATTGGGAGCCACTTCAGTTCATTTCGGAAATGTGATATGTGGATTTTTTCTTCTTAAACTAAATTACCATCTCAAAACACAAGTTGTTTGTAGATTTTTCCAGTATATTGTATCTAATAATGTTTACAACAACGTTTATTTATATCATCCGGGTATAAACAGTTAATTACTGCAAAAATACTTACATATTACGCCTGTAGACTAAATTAATCCAATAATTAAACAACTTCGTCGTCAACAATCGCTACGAGTTCCCGCCAATAAGTGAAAAAAATACCATAAATATGACGTAGAAAAAAAACGGAGTACCAACTTTAGAAGCAACAAATAAAAAGATTTTCAATAAAATAAGAATAACCACGGTGTTAAGGCCAATAAAAGATTAGATTCAAATTCATAATTTACTTCTAGTTTAATTTAAACAGGTTTCTTATTTGTTTCACTTATAAAATTAAAAATAGTTTTTCCCGCCAATAGAAAAACTGATAGTTATAGAAAGCGTACTTGTACCAACTTGACATGACAGAAAAGTTTCTACCACACAGCCATATTATATTATGATATTTCCTCCGAACTCTTCAGTGTGATAGATGTTCAATGATTTCTGAGAATAGGATTTGTAGCCAAGCTGGTTCTTAGTACAACTGTTTGAAGATATATTACGATTGTATTTGCACTAATTATTTTTTTTTGTAAAATAAAAAAATGGAATTATTGGTTTTCTCTTTTAATAACTAATTATTTACTTGACTCCAGGTTGTTAAACAATAACAAATTAAAAAAAAATTAGTCTATGTCTATGATTGTAATATTTATATTTACAATTTTTATTTTACAATTTTCGTGTTTTCAGCAGCATTTTTAAATAAATTATATTAATTTTAATAATTAATAAGAAAATAAATTTGAAACCTAAATAGTTCTAATTTTAATATGAAGTGCTGTGTGCCCTTTTGTGTGAACAATTCGGAAATTTTGCCCGACTTAGAAAATATTACATTTCACAGGTAAATCATCATTATTATCAGCCTATTTTACGTCCAGCTAGGGCCAGGCCTCCCTCTTTGTAGGAGAGGGAGTATAGAGCGTGGAATTAGGGTGATAACGATCACTATCAGATGTTGACGATAGTGACCGATGCATGTTAATGCAGCTCTTTGAGGCTGAGAATTTTACCACCAACCTACTAACGCCGGGCTTAGAATTAACTGAAAAGTTCTTATAATAAAGAAAAAATTGAATTAATAACTGACACATCTTATAGTTTAGAGCTTATGACTTCCTATAATCAGACTTCTTTAATCAGAATGTCCTGGATTTGATCCAGGAACATTCGCCTTGGTCTGCCTCTACCATCATTCAAATTTTTTCATTCAAGATCTTTATTTTCTCAATAGAATTTCAATAAATTTGGGAGAAAACAACTAAGTAAACTATTCACTATTGTACAAGTCCCAGAAGATTTAACTATTTGGACATTTAGATCAGACATTTTCCTTTCTTACGTCCTACTCCTAACAAGTTAGCCTGCTTCCATCTTTAGTTGCATCATCATTTAACATCAGATGTGATAACAGTCAAGAGCCAACTTGTAACAAGATAAAAAAAAAGACTAAGGGTATCCTTAAGCCTATTCTCTGAACAGATGATAGACATTGGGGCTAGCTCCTTGGGCCCCCAATGTCCACCCTGCATCGGAAAGCGCAGTATTGGTGGACCCGCTACTAGGTGGTCAAACATCATTAAGTGTGGCAGGGAGCTGCTGGCCACAGGTGGCTCAGGAACATTGTCTTTGGAAGTCCCTTAAAAGCCCAGCAATGGACGCCTATCAGCTATTGATGATGATGATGATGATGGTGATTTTAATTACAGATTACCAACAGAAGCTTTTCGTCATGCATCGTGGGTGGAGGCTCTGGGGATCAAGAAGAGTGACACAACACAGAAAGTGCTATTTGTATGCTCTCTCCATTTCCGAGAGGTGGACTTCTACACTACCAAAGGAGGGCAGAGGGCTGTGCAGCGGAGTGGGATACCTAAAACTGAACAGGTGAGAGCCTTGTTATATTTTTAGGGTTTCAACCTTGAAACCCTTATAGAATCACTTTGTTGTCTAAATGTCAAGAACCTTTGGTTATGTACCTTGAAAAACAATTGGTTGTCTGTAAAGTCGGTTTACTGACGATAGTTGAACGTGACAACGTCTTAAGAAAATACTGATGGAATGGTAGCATCTAATTGGTTAGTAAAATTTTTAATTTAAGTATATTTTTATAAATATTAATTTAAATTAATAAAATAATTTATTTTGATTTTATAAATTTATATTTTAAATTTAATTTAAATATATTAATTTATAAATATATTAATTTTCAATTTAAAATTAATATATTTAATAATTATATTTAATAGACGGATGTCGAACGCTGCCGAACGCAAAGGCCGATTGTGCTTCTTTGTCGCTCGTTCTGCGCTCTCGCTTGCACTTCAAGCCTTACATGGAACGCCTCAAAGCGAGGTAACGCTGCATGAGTCATGTTTTTTCGTGCGTGCAGCCGGCTCTATCGAATTATAAGACGTTCTCACGTCAAAAAATTAAACACTTATAGGAACACTTTGTTGTCAGTCCGTCTGGTCTGTCAAGCCCCTTGTGCTCAGAAATGTGTTTATATCAAATATATAAACACTTGCCAGCTCTGGACAAGGTTTACAAAACGAAGCTACAATGCACTTACAATTCAATATAACAATGCATATCACATTCTAATGAGACAACTGCGATTCTGCAGTGCGAAATCTATGTTTGCCTCAGCGGGTGTTCCTGACTTCTTCGCCATAATATGAGCAAGGACGGCCTCTTTCTGGGATAGACTAAGACACAGTACCAATACAATTTTGGAAAACATTAATAACGACTTCACAAATCCTTTCGTAAAATATTGGTCTAGCTTGCACCAGAGCGGGAACAATAAGCACATATAGTTTAATTTAATTAATTAATTATTTATATAATTTAATTTCTTTTTGTTATTGTGTCACTTTTTGTTAAAACATCTTTTTGTAAAGAATTTTTCTTTCATTTGTAATGTATGGGATTATTACCTTGAAATAAAGAAATTAATATTTAGGTCTACTGAATGGTACTGTAGGTATAGTTAAACTACCCCGTTCCTAATTAACACATAGCTAGAATACCTATTCAATTAAAATTCATTTATACCACTCAAGTCTATAATACCTTTAAGCTGTAACAAAATCAAATATACCTATAGGTTTGTAAGAAACCCTCGCACGAGTAAACTTGCACTTGGGCGATATTTGTATTTTTTGCAAAATCAAACTGCAACTTATAAAATATGTAGCAGACGCAGGCGTGCAAAGTATTATATTGAAATCATTGAAACCTTTCAAGTATCCCAATAAATATATTTGACTTTTTTTTTTATAGAAAGAATGATTATAGAATGCTGCATGCTGTCCTTAAATGGTAGATATATACAGTCACAGACTTTTTACCCGACTGCGTCAGAAGAAGGGTAATGTTTTTCGAGCGTATGTATGTATGTATGCCCATTTCTTCGGCATGCGCTACAGCCTAAACGGCTGAACGGATTTTGACATGTGAGGTGTTGTTGAAATCGGCTAAATTGTGTAAGTGACATAGGCTATATGAATTTTCAAAATGACGGCTGTAAATGGGGGAAAAAAGGGAGGACGTGTGCATTTTTTTCTTTTATCCTAGCAATATGGGTATCAAATGAAAGGTCGTAAAAAGACCATTTCAAAAAGATAAATATCATATCATGTTTATATTACTGTTTTAACAAGCAATGTCAAAAAGTGTACCGTGTCATTTCTATACCACAAATTAAAACTAAAAAGTCTCAAATAAAATTATTATTATAAAAACAAAAAACCCAACTGCTTAGAAGTAATGAACTGAAAAGGGAAAAACAAGGACCACTATATCTATATAAAATTCTAAATACTTTATGGTGCTGCAGGCGGGGACAAAAGTAGTTTTGGTAGGTCTTTCTTTCCCAGGTAGTAAATTATTTTGTCCACACCTGCAGCACAAGAAAAGTATTTAGAATTTTATATAGATATAGTGATCCTTGTTTTTCTCTTTTCAGTTCATTACTTCTAAGCAGTTGGATTTTTTGTTTTTATAATAATAATTTTTTATTTATTTATTTAAAAGAATGCTAACAATATAAATATTTAACATTGTTTTTATGTAATAGGTAGATTACGACTTCTGATATTTATATTTCTATCAAGAGGAGGTGAGAGTTGACGCGCGTCACTAAGGGTACCCTTAAACCTACACCCGTGTCACAAGTCTCGGGCTCTGTTCGGAGTTGTTCTCTCAGCCACGCGATGGACCCCCACCCGCGCGGTGAATCCATCCAATGCTAAGATATTCGTCTCTCATAAGCGCTCATATCAATCACACAATAAAAATGACAAGTATAAAGTAGAGTTAGTGAATAAAATTACATAAAAAACAAACTTATCTTAAATTACACAAAAAACATACTTCTAGGTTCGCTGCCACGATAGAGTACTAGAAATCATATGTGAAACTATAAGTCTTTCAGTAGCTAGAGCTCAAAAAGGGTTGACGACGAATAAAAGCAGGCTCAAGTATAAATTCCACCAGCAAACCTTATTCAATTCTGGGCTCTACTCTTGATTGGACTATATTAATGGACACGTATGAAAAGCACTATAAAATCCCGGAAGACTTAGCTATTACTACATCTAGACCGGACATATACTTGTTGAGCTTACAGTGCCGTGGGAAACAAACATCCCTAAAGACCATGTATTCAAAGTGAATAAATATTATGACCTTACTAATGAACTAATCAAAAATGGCTATGTGGTTAGTTTGTACATGGTAGAAGTGGGTGCGAAGGTATACCAGCGAAGTCTCTCTATAACCTGCTAAAAGACCTTGGCCTTACTAGAAGTGCGGTAAGCTCCATATTGGAACGAGTGTCCAAAGCTGCTCTAGTAGGGTCCTTCCGAATGTGTCTGTGCAGGGAGAATAACTTGAACAGAGGAGGTGAGTGTTGACGCGCGTCACTAAGGGTACCCTTAAACCTACCCCCGTGTCACAAGACCCGGCACCCGCACGGTGAATCCATGGAATGCTAAGATAATCGTCTCTAAAAAAATTACACAAAAAGCAAATATAAATTAAACACTAAAAATTATTAGTTAAGAATTACGATTGAAATAAAATTAAATTGAATTATTTTAATTAATTGGAGTTATTAGGACATGTTGAAGATATTATTTAATAGAAATATTGATTGGAAGTTCAAAATTATCTATTACCTTCTTTTTAAAGTTATTAAAAGTTTTGTTTTAGTATATCTCAAATTTTTTAGGCATTGTTTACAGTGAAAACTTTTGTGAAAATAGTGCAAATTCAAAAGAAGCTATACTAAAGCCAAACTCGATTGAGAATGCTTGTCAACAAACAAATTAAAAATGAAGGTAGAAATCCCTAGTCATTTAAACTTATTTTTTTTAATTAACTAGTTAATGACGAATTCATGACAATAAATTAGAATAGTAAGCTTAAAACTAATAAATATATTCAATATCTTTTAAATAAGATTTTTTCATTTCTACCCTTTGTTGCATTTCTACCCTCATTTTAAAATTGTTTGTTGACAAGCATTCTC
This sequence comes from Mycalesis mineus, assembly GCA_034621355.1. Classification (NCBI taxonomy): domain Eukaryota; kingdom Metazoa; phylum Arthropoda; class Insecta; order Lepidoptera; family Nymphalidae; genus Mycalesis; species Mycalesis mineus. Next base: position 1,768,908 of record JAXAVZ010000080.1, on the reverse strand, counting down.
AATTGAGTTTGGCTTGATCATAGTGATAGTATTGGACATATTGAAAATTAATTATTTTTAAGCTATTGCATAGCTTCTATCGCGGGCTTTGAACGTGGAGACCGAATTCAGAACTTCCGTAAAGAAAAAACCTAACACTCCCTGGACATCAAAAACATAATATTAAAAGCACAATTTCGGCAACAATGTCATCGAGACCATGGCCTAGCGGTAAGGCGCTCTAAGTGCCCGGATTGCGAGAGACGCGGGTGTGTCTCTCTGGCAATCCGGGCACTTACAGCGCCTTACCGCTAGGCCACGGTCCCGATGACGTCGGTAGGTAAACATAAGTTGATAAAAAATGCTATGCAATAGCTTTACCGCGGCAGTCTCCGAGTGCCACACGTCTTTTTAATTTACTTTCAGGTGTGCATAGTATGCCTGGACACTGGCACGAAGCTGTACCCCTTGAAATACTATAACTTGGATGGGGCTTATGAAAATGTGACTGGGATATCAGTGAGTATCATCATCATCATCATCATCATCATCATCAATAACTGACGTCCACTGCTGGATATGGGACTTTTTAGGGACTTCCATACACATTGACCCTGAGCCCTGACGACCTTTGTGGCGCAGTGGTATGCGCGGTGGATTTATAAGACGGAGGTCCTGGGTTCGATTCCCGGCGGGGCAGATTGAGATTTTTCTTAATTTGTCTCGGTCTGGCTGGTGGAAGGCTTTCGCCGTGGCTAGTTACCACCCTACCGACAAAGACGTACCGTCAAGCGATTTAGGATGTCGTGTAGAAAGCGAAAAGGGGTGTGGAGTTCATCCTACTCCTAACAAGTTAGCTCGCTTCCATCTTAGATTGCATCATCACTTAACATCAGGTGTGATAGCAGTCAAGGGTTAACTTGTAGTTGATAAAAAAGCCTGTTGCCGGGGCCCCCTACGATACGTTTGATGTCGTCAGTCCATCTAGTGGATGGATCCGCTTTCCGGTGCGGGGTTGCTGTAGTAACTAATATGTATATAATGTAGTGTAAATATCGGCTCGATTATCTCACTAGTCCACGTCTTCACTGTGCGGAGGCCGGAACACGACTGACCTCCCCGCACTTTGCGTGGGGTGTAGATCCGAGACGACAAGTGTCTTTAGTGTGTGTTAGTATGAATGTTAGTATGTATGTATTATTTGCTTGTATACTACAGTACTTATATTGTACACTACTGCCATTCTAAATTCATTCTATTTAAAAAAAAAAATAAGGAAGTTAAAATGGAACTGGACAGGCCATATAATGAGGACAGATAGAGAAAAATGGACAAAGGACATAATGGAATGGTACCCAAGAAATGGGAAAAGACAGATAGGACGCCAAATCAAAAGATGGGAGGATGATTTACCAAAGGGATGGAGAAGGTTAGCTCGGGTCAGAGAAAAATGGAAGAAAATGGGGGAGGCCTATGTCGAAAGACAACCTGACCAACGTAGTAGTTGTTGAAGATTTCTTTTTTACTTTAATGTTTACTTTTTACTTTAATTTAATTGAAAAAAAAAGTAAATAACTATTATAAATCAAAAAATAAAAATTGTATTAGTATATAGGATGAAATTTTGTATGGTCAGAGAATAAAGGCTTTTATTATTATTATTATTATACAGTTGCCATTCTACCACCCTAGCACCCAATGTCCATCAGCTGTTTGAACCACGTGCCCGCCCATTGCCACTTCAGTTCTGCGACTCGCTGAGCTATGTCGGTTGCATTGTCTGCGGACGCAGAGATACTATAAGGTCCATCGCTCAGTGGGTTTATAAAAAAATTTTTAAATACAAATAGAACCGACTCAAAACGCACTAAAAAGTAAAAAATAACTTTGTCATTTAGTTGCTTTAAATTACTTAAGCATATCTATGAAGTCGGTGCCAGCAAGTTTAAGGAACATTTAGTTTACGTAGTAAAGCATTTTGTGGGTTCTAGGTAACGTCCTTAAAGTAGAAACCTTGGCTGGCACCGACTCCTCGATATGCTTAAGTAATTTAAAGCAACTAAATGACACAGTTATTTTTTACTTTTTAGTGCGTTTTAAATCGGTTCTATTTTTATTTATAAATTTTAATTTCTTACTTTTTAGTGATTTATCGCCACGTATCGTACTCGTACTATACTGTCATAGTATATTATATGCCACTAGTAGCCAAAAAGCTACAGATACCGAGACAAAAACCGAAATCGCTGTAAGCGTGCCTCCAAAATTTGAAGAGTTCCTTCAATTTTCCAGGATATCTTCATCAGATCCTAACATGATGACAATGGGACCACCTTGGAAGTATGCCCTTTCTAATAAAAAAAGAATTATCAAAATCGGACAACTCTGTAAAAAGTTATGCGTGGTCATACATAAAAAATAAAATATATACGTGTCGAATTGAGAACGTCCTCCGTTTTTTTTCGTCGGTTAAAAATGGAGATTCTGAGTTCGAGTCCCAGCTGGCTGATTACGATTTTCTAAATCAGCCATCCTTACGATCATGCCTGCTTATAATCCTCCTTAATGTGAGCCACTAAACAACCAACATGGAAGTTCAATATAAAGTATATTATTGTATTACTTGCATCGTCTGCTAATGAGTCTCAGAAAATGGTAACTATTATGAATGTAGCTCTGAAAAGGAAAGGAATGAAAGTGAATGTTAGCAAAACGAAAGTAATGGTTTTTGAAAGAGATGAATATGTGACAGATTGTAATATTGTGATAGATGGAGAAAAAGTGGAAGAAGTAAAAGAGTTTGTATAGCTGGGTAGTAAATTTACGAAAGATGGAACGTGTGAGAGTGATATTGAAAGAAGAGTAAATGCTGGGAACTTGGTAAATGGTGCTCTGTATGCATTTATGAACAGCCAGAAAGTGTCCCAGAAGGCAAGACTGGCTGTGCATAGAGGTGTGCTGGTGCCCACACTTATGTATGGTAGTGAAAGTTGGGTATGGCAGAAGAAGCACAAAAGTAAAATAAATGCGGTAGAGATGAGAGCATTGAGGAGTATGTGCGGGTTAAAACTGTGTGACAGAGTTAAAAATAGTGTGATAAGAGATAAGTGTGGTGTAAAAGAAGATGTAGTGACTAAAATTGAGAAAGGGATGCTTAAATGGTTGGGACATGTAGAGAGAATGGATGAAAGAAGATTAACAAAAGAGATTTACGATTCGAGGGTGAATGGAAATGTTGGAAGGGGAAGAGCTAGGCGAATGTTCCTGGACCAAATTCAGGACATTTTAAATAATGGCCAGGTGGCGTGTACCCTAAACCGACAAATTGTATGAAAGGATTAATGAGAGTGGAAGAAGCTAAGGAGGTATGCAAGGACCGTGGCAAATGGAGGGTGTTGAGAGTTGAAGGCCTAGTACAGACCATGTTAGAATCAAGCGATAAATGGGAGCTGATTGCGGAATTTTTAGAAAATATAATCAGGATCAAGGAGAATGATGAAAGACGATAGGTGAAAGAGACAGCGACGCTGGTGGTAGGCCGAAGGGCAAGTACACCAACGTTTTGAAGGTAGGTGGGGTTTTTAGCCGGTAGGAGTTCCCCCCCCCAAAAAAAAAAAAAAAAATGTAGGGATGTGGTCTCTGCCTACCACTATGGGAACAAGGCGTGATGTTTATGTATGTATGGATATTATTGTTTCAGTTAAGATTATTCAACATAATCCTGTCGCCCAAAGTTTGTTCGGAATGCGGCCAGAGGCTGATCAACTGTAATATGTTCAAACAGAGAAGTTTGAGGGCCAACAAATTGTTGTTAGAACTGAGCAAGAAGGATGAATTGGTAAGACTATCTCACCATAGATATTAATATCCTCTTAGATTATTAAGGTCTTTCCTTAGTCTATGATATTAAATATCCTCTTAAATTACTAAGATCTTTCCTTAGTCTATGATTTAAACAGAGAAGTGTGAGGACCAACAAATTGTTGTTAGAACTGAGCAAGAAGGATGAATTGGTAAGACTATCTCACCATAGATATTAATATCCTCTTAGATTATTAAGGTCTTTCCTTAGTCTATGGTATTAAATATCCTCTTAAATTATTAAGATCTTTCCTTAGTCTATGATTTAAACAGAGAAGTGTGAGGACCAACAAATTGTTGTTAGAACTGAGCAAAAAAGATGAATTGGTAAGACTATCTCACCATAGATATTAATATCCTCTTAGATTATTAAGGTCTTTCCTTAGTCTATGATATTAAATATCCTCTTAAATTACTAAGATCTTTTCTTAGTCTATGGTAAGTGAATCTCACATATTTTTGTTGAAGATATCAATGTCTAAGACATTAAGTAATTAAATAACTATAAGTAAGTTTCTAATCTCTTTCAAAACTATATAATTTCTTACATTAGAATTTGAAATACCCCAAGTTTTTTACATATTATCAAAATATAAACGGCTGGAACTCGCGTCACATGTTTGCTTCACGCCGCGTTGCATGAACAAGCGAGTTCATGAATAAGGGCCCCGTATGGGATCGAAATTAGTCGGGCAGACTAATTTCGATGACCTCCGTGGCGCAGTGGTATGCGCGGTGGATTTATAACACGGAGGTCCTGGGTTCGATTCCCGGCGGGGCAAATTGAGATTTTTCTTGATTTCTCTTGGTCTGGCTGGTGGGCTTTCGCCGTGGCTAGTTACCACCCTACCGACAAAGACGTACCGCCAAGCGATTCAGCGTTCCGGTACGATGTCGTGTAGAAACCGACAGGGGTGTGGATTTCTATTCGATTCCATCCTACTCCTAACAAGTTAGCTCGCTTCCATCTTAGATTACATCATCACTTAACATCAGGTGTGATAGTAGTCAAGGGCCGACTTGAGGTCGAAAAAAAAAAAACTCCGACAACAATGACGTTACTTTCAGCCGTTTATATATTTTAATACTTTTTTCTTTCATTTTAAAAACAATATAAACAACATTAATTTTACAGTTAAGGATACAGAACATAAGAGCAATAAGTCGAAAAAAACACAAACTAAAATCTACAATAACAAAAAATATCTTCCAACCTGATTTCTACGATTTCACATTTAATTTCGACGAAAATGATGTGAAAACAGACAGCAAAAATAAAAATATTAAAACGGAAAAAAATATAAAAATAGAGAATGTTGTCTATGATACAGACGATGAGGTTGATGTTAAAAATAACTCCTCCATGACATCTGTGGCCAAAGAGGAATCTGTGAAAATTAATGACATTGCCAGCGATGAAGAGTTTTTGAATGATGATATAGATAGTGACATGTTTTTGACGTGTGGCACAGACAAAATAAAGAGTTTTAATAAGGAAAACAGTAAGGTATGTAATTTATTTAATTAGTAAAGATAGTAAGCATTAACTGCCCACTACAGAGCCAGGCCTCCCTCCTTATAGGAGAGGGGATATAGAGCGTACACCCACCACGCTGCTCCAATGCGGGAGCGGACTTAGAATGATAATGTTTCATATATTAACGATCACTATCAGATGTTGATGACAGTGACCGACAGCTTAACGTGCTCTCCGAGGCACGGGGGTGTGACTGAGGTACTAATCACTATATGTAGTATTACTCACCCATGCTTTGGAGAGCATGTTAACTCTCCAAGAAAATTACTTGCTACTTACTTTATGGCCTCTATGGTATAGTAGTATGCGCAGTGTCGATTAAAATTTCCTAAATTAGTCATCTGGCTGGTGGGTAGCTTCGGCCGTGGCTAGTAACCGCCAATCGATTTAGCATTCTGGTACGATGTCATGTATAAACCGATAGGGGTAAGGATTTCATCCTACTCCTAACAAGTTAGCTTGTTTCCATTTTAGATTGCATCATCAGTTACCATCAGGTGTAATTGCAGTCAAGGCTTAATTTGTTATAAGTAAAAAAAACATTGACCACTTATTAATTTTATTTATTTATTTATTTCAGACCACAAAGTCCATTTAGGGTTAGTAACAATGAAAACTTATAAACTATGTTAGAACTTAAGAACTAAAAGAGATTTAGTCCTCTGCGTGAGTTTCCACACCAGAGGACTATTCATGCAATCTCCCACCATCCTCAAGATACTGTTGCTGCTGCCACGGATCTTAGCTAGCAGCGACGCGGACTTTTTCTCCAAACAGAGTCAAAGGAATCTGTTCGCGCCGCCACAAACATAGAAGTTGCACTACAAAAACGTGGCAGCCGCAACAGCACCCTAAAGGCGTTATTATATTGGACTCGCAGAGCATTATGAGCCCTTTGCGAAATCTGGACCCACAGGCTCGCTGAATATAATGATGTACAGTACGCTTTGAATAACGTGACCTTCACAGCGTCTGTACACCGGGCAAACCTGCGCGCCAACATATTCGCTCGGACTGACAATGCCCTGCGTTCCCTCTCCATATCCGCATCATCCCCAAGGTTTTCAGTCACCAAATGCCCCAAATACTTGAAACTGTATACCCTATTAATAATGAGTCCATTGAGTGTTATAGGTGGAACATAAGATGGACATTTGGTACCTGCCTTGAAAATCATGTATTCAGACTTTGTTACATTATATTGCAAACCATGAGCAGCAATGTAAGATTCGCATACGGAAATTAATTTTCGTAACGCACCGACTGAAGGAGCCAATAGCACCATATCGTCGGCATGATTGTAATACTACAGATAATGTGAATAATGCAGATTGTGCACTTTCACAGATAACAAATACAAGCAGAGACAATACAGACAACAACGAAAACACACAGAGTAACGTAAAAATATTAAACGAAGCGATAGAAATAGATGTTGAATTTCCATCCTACGACATCGACATCCCTAACCAAATTCAAAATGACGTCAAAATCAACAACAAACTTGAAAATGACACCAATGTCAAAATTCCAGTCGATAATGATGACATTGACATGGATTTCCTGGATGATAATGACATGAATATAGCTTCTGACAGTGATATAGAACTAGACATACCTGTCAAAAATGAGCGAAAGAAAATTAAAGCTAAGCTGTCAAATAGAAGTGACACAAGGGTTAGTGTCAAAGTCAAACGTGACAGAAAACGCAAGACGCCAGCGCAGGGGCATTATTTAAAAAGGAAAGCGCCCACTGGTGATATGGAGTTGTTTAAAGTGACAGTTTTGACATATGAAGAACAGGTCAGAAACTTGAATTTGTTTTTACCCGACTGCGACAGAAGGAGGGTTATGTTTTTCGAGCGTATGTATATATGTATGTATGTATGTATGTCCATTTCTTCGGCACGCGCTACAGCCTAAACGGCTGAACGGATTTTGACATGTGAGGTGTCGTTGAATTTGTCAAAATTGTGGTAGTGACATAGGCTATATCAATTTTCAAAATGGCAGCTGTAAATGGGAGAAAAAAGAGGGGATGTGTGTATTTTTTTCTCTTATCTTAGCAATATGGGTACCAATTGAAAGGTCGTAAAAAGACCATTTCAAAAATATAAATATCCTATCATGTTTATATTACCTTTTTAACAAAAAATGGCAAAAAGTGTACCAAGTGTACCGTCTCATTTCTATACCATAAACTAAAACTAAAAAGTTTCAAATAAAATTATTATTATAAAAACAAAAAACCCGACTGCTTAGAATTTATGAACTGAAAAGAGACACGGCAGGCGGGGACAAACTTAGTTTTGGTAGATCTTTCTTTCCCCGCAGGTTAAAGTATTTTGTCTCTGTTTGCAGCACCATAAAGTATTAGAATTTTATACAGATATAGTGATCCTTGTTTTTCTCTTTTCAGTTCATAAATTCTAAGCAGTCGGGTATTTTGTTTTTATAATAATAATTTTATTCTATGTATTTTTGGCTGTAGGGAGGCTTTTGCCGTGGCTTACCACCTTACTAATAAAGATGTGCTACCAAGTAATTTAGCGTTACCTACCATGCCATGATAGATGATATTTAAGGGACGAAATACAATAATATGACGTAGAATTGTAAAAAAAAAAATTTAATTGATTGTACCTAATTGACATAAGTGATGGTTTTGACATTTTTAATTAATATTATATTTAATTGGAACGAAGTTCCTTATCGCGCGTTGTGAAAGGGGGCTAGACGGAAAAAATTGGTACGAAAAGTTGTCACGACACTTTTTGATCAAAGGATCTTGCCGCCGCCTTTGATGTGTGTGCGCGTGAGCGGCGGGGGCGCCCGCGCTGTATGCTGTCTCGCGCTCTCGTGGCGCCCTCTGGTGTTTCGGTGTACAACAACAAATGTTATTATTACTTAAAAAAAATAAAATTTTATTACAATTCCTTCACTAATTAATCGAAAGGAACTTTGTTCCATCCGGGTGTCCCTTGACACCTCTCAACTTTTTTTTTTTAAATTTTGTAAATGTTATTATGAAGATTTTTTAATTTTTATGACATGTAAATTTTTTTTTTATATACTTTGACGTTTCGAGTGGTTGGTACTGCGTCCTAGGCTGTGGGTTCCATTCCCACGTCTGGAAAAATGTTTGTGTGATGAGCATGAATGTTTTCCAGTGTCTGTGTGTTTATCTATATATTATAAGTATTTATGTATAATATATATAAAATATTGATCAGTTATCACAGTACGTAACACAAGCTACCTCTCTTAATTTGGGGCTATATAGCGATGCGTGTATTGTCCTATAATAATTATTTATTTAACCTCACACTTGCCCCTCCGTAGTAGTATTTAAGTTTGTCGCAAACAGACAGTCGGGACTTTGTTTTATATATACGTATGTCGAAGGCAGATTAGCTGCTTCTTCATTGTGGGCATGTTCTTTATCGATCTAACTGCATATTGTGGGTACTCGGGCAAATAAACACGAGAAAACTGATTACTCAATTTATTGGCACACAATTTTGACGACCTCCGTGGCGTAGTGGTATGCGCGGTTTATTTATAAGACGGAGGTCCTGGGTTCGATTCCTGGCGGGGCAGATTGAGATTTTTCTTAAATTGTCTTGGTCTGGCTGGTGGGAGTCTTTCGCCGTGGCTAGTTACCACCCTACCGACAAAGACGTATCGCCAAGCGATTTAGCGTTCCGGTACGATGTCGTGTAGAAACCGAAAGGGGTGTGGATTTTCGTCCCACTCCTAACAAGTTAGCCCGCTTCCATCTTAGACTGCATCATCACTTAACATCAGGTGTGATAGCAGTCAAGGGCCAACTTGTAGTCGATAAAAAAAAAATCACTACAGTATGCTTTAATCACTATATCACTATGGCGAACGATAGGTTAGACGTGGCGGTATGGCCGGTGACCGCCACGCTGCACCGAGCCTCAATACAACCGACCGCACATGTCTGGAGTGAACCGTAACACTCACTGTCCATCCGTAAACTAACTGCCTCGGCCCTACTTTCCACATTGTCAACATCCCTGCCAATACCGCCCCTCCTACTCTATCCAGGTATGCATCAACCAATCAGAAAGAGTCAATTGAGTGATTGAATTACAGACAACTATACTAAAGCCAAACTCAATTGAGAATGCTTGTCAACAAACAAATTTAAAACGAAGGTAGAAATCACTAGTCATTTTACACCCAATTGTTTGAATTAACTAGTTAATGACGAATTCATTACAATAAATTAGATTAGTAAGCTTAAAACTAATTAATATATTCAATATCTTTTAAATAACATTTTATAAATAAACAAAACAGAATTTTAAATTTATTAGTCATAAAATGTGTTGCATTTTCTACCTTCATTTTAAATATGTTTGTTGACAAGCATTCTCAATAGAGTTTGGCTGTAGTATAAGATGCTACACCCGTGTTCGCCGATAGAGGTCGCTTTATGATACAATATCTCAGTTCACCAACAGATGTCGCTTTAACTTTAAATCTATTTTATTTGAATCTCCAACATGTATATATTTCCAGGTAGAAGATATACAAAGTAAGAAAGACACACCCCTATGCGCACATGGAACAGCATACAGACGTAAGTGTCATCATCATCATTATCAGCCTATTGACGGCCCACTACAGGGCCAGCCCTGTACAAGAACTCTACGTACAAGTGCCCGTACTGTTTCAAAGGGTACCAGTATGAGGACGCGTACGATGCGCATATGGAACAGCATACAGACGTAAGTGTCATCATCATCATTATCAGCCTATTGACGGCCCACTACAGGGCCAGCCCTGTACAAGAACTCTACGTACAAGTGCCCGTACTGTTTCAAAGGGTACCAGTATGAGGACGCGTACGATGCGCACATGGAACAGCATACAGACGTAAGTGTCATCATCATCATTATCAGCCTATTGACGGCCCAGGGCCAGCCCTACTCCGACAAGTGCCCGTACTGTTTCAAAGGGTACCAGTATGAGGACGCGTACGATGCGCACATGGAACAGCATACAGACGTAAGTGTCATCATCATCATTATCAGCCTGTAAGCGATCCACTACAGGGCCAGGCCTCCCTCCTTATAGGAGGAGGCGTACAGTACTTGACTACCACGCTGTTCCGATGTTTGGCTTCGTGTGACCGAGCCCAGCTTAACGTGCTCTCCGAGGCACGGGGGTGTAACACCACCAATTTCCAGACACCGGGCTTGGAATGTACTGAACATTTCATAGAAGAATGAAAAAGTCAGACCCTACTCCTAACAAGTGAGCCCGCTTCCATCTTAGACTGCATCATCACTTAACATCAGGTGTGATAGCAGTCAAGGATCTACTTTTAGTCGATAAAAAAAATAATCACTATAAATATACACCGAGCATAGTGCGCTCAATCGCATGCTGTGACTTAGAGTTATTCAATTAAAAAAATGTTTTTTTTTCAGAAATACGGAGCTTTTGAGTGCGCAGTGTGCGGCATCCACACCAGGAGCAGACAGAAGCTGCTGCACCACCTCAACATGACGCACATGGTGCGCTACTCCTGCACCAAGTGCCCCTTCTTCACCAGGCACAGGTGGCGCCGCTGTTTCTTGTTCTTAGCTTTTGAGTGCGCAGTGTGCGGCATCCACACCAGGAGCAGACAGAAGCTGCTGCACCACCTCAACATGACGCACATGGTGCGCTACTCCTGCACCAAGTGCCCCTTCTTCACCAGGCACAGGTGACGCCGCTGTTTCTTGTTCTTCGCTTTTGAGTGCGCAGTGTGCGGCATCCACACCAGGAGCAGACAGAAGCTGCTGCACCACCTCAACATGACGCACATGGTGCGCTACTCCTGCACCAAGTGCCCCTTCTTCACCAGGCACAGGTGACGCCGCTGTTTCTTGTTCTTAGCTTTTGAGTGCGCAGTGTGCGGCATCCACACCAGGAGCAGACAGAAGCTGCTGCACCACCTCAACATGACGCACATGGTGCGCTACTCCTGCACCAAGTGCCCCTTCTTCACCAGGCACAGGTGACGCCGCTGTTTCTTGTTCTTCGCTTTTGAGTGCGCAGTGTGCGGCATCCACACCAGGAGCAGACAGAAGCTGCTGCACCACCTCAACATGACGCACATGGTGCGCTACTCCTGCACCAAGTGCCCCTTCTTCACCAGGCACAGGTGGCGCTGCTGTCTTTTCCCCTTTTTTGCCAGATTGATGCCACTGCATCTTTTCCCCCTTCTTCGGCAGGCACAAGTGACGCCGCAGTCATTCCCCCTTTTTCACCAGATTGACACCTCCGCTTTTTCTCCTTTTTTCTTTCTTTTCTCTGACCCCTAAGCTCCTGATTTTGCCTGTAACCTTTTATATAAAATATTAATAATTTCAGAAACACCGCGAAGTCCCACGCACGTTGGCACAACGGGGTCAAATCAAAGTGCAAGTACTGCGACGTGGAATTCAGGTTCGTGTTGAGTTATATATATTAAAATTGGGCGTTGAAATAATATTCGGATGTTTTCAAAATTGTTTATTCTTTTGTAAACTACCGCCGCGTCGGAAATGCAGTTCGTGACGAGAAAAGACGCGGCCAGAAAAACTCGACACGTGCTCTTTTTACATGAATTACAAAACCACTCAATTACAATAATTAATATTACACTAAAATATGCGTACTGTGTAACAATCAAAAGAACAGTAAAATACACTACTCGACTATTCTAACATATCAATTCTTAGGGCTAACGCTAAAACTCGCGCAGTCGACCGCTGCGGGCCACAAATCCGCGAGCGGGCACCCGTCGCGTGCGCCCGTCTCAGTTAGCGCTGCTAGTATAACTTTGATGTCGAGCGTGTACAGTTGTGTCGAGTAGATTACCATGGATTATTTACTAATTTATTATCTAGCAAAAAGACGTCAACGGAAAAAACGTCGACTGCATAACCCGTTCTTGACAAGTAGGTTACTCAGCGGAGAATTTGATAATTCATTCGCCATACCCCCATAATACTGGCCGAAATTGCACCTCAATTATTACGCGCTTTGTATCGATGTTCATGATTGTACCTAGCCTCCGACGCGTGTGACCGTGGCATCTAGCGGAATGAAGAAGTAGAAACAAACCCGCGCCGTGTACCCGCCGCCCGCCACCCACGTGACAATCCGCCACCCGCGCCCGCGCTCCGTCGCACGCGCCTGCGCTGTCCATACTATTTTTCATTATACACCCGCGAGCGTGCACCCGCGCGAGATTTAGCGTTAGCCCTTATATATTATTTTACGGCCTGGAATTAAGTCCTTTTAAATCAACTCACGGTTGACTGACATAAGCTTACGTTACCATAGATAATATCGTATAGTATTGTCTATGGTAACAAATTGTAATATTTTAAAATGCTAACATATATAACCGAGATAACGCGGGTCCTGTGTTCGATTCCCGGCTAGGCTGATTGAGAATCTCTTAAGTGATCCAGGTCTTTGTTTTATCTATTCACTACAAGTTAGCTCTTGACTGCTATCACACCTGATGTTAAGTGATGATGCAGTCTAAGATGGAAGCGGGCCAACTTGTTAGGAGTACGATGAAATCCACATCCCTTTCGGTTTCTACACGATATCGTACCTGAACGCTAAATCGCTTGGCGATACGTCTTTGTCGGTAGGGTGGTAACTAGCCACGGCGAAAGCCTCCCACCAGCCAGACCAAGAGAAATTAAGAGAAATCTCAATCTGCCCCACCGGGAATCGAACCCAGGACCTCCGTCTTATAAGTCCACCGTGCATACCACTGCGCCACGAAAGAAGAAAAAACCAAGTAAAATATAACATTGGGTTCATTATCGGGCGTAGCAAAAATACAGGAGTGTGACCCAAGCTTGTTTTTGTAGTAAGCTGACGTCACTGCTGTCCCACCTGCGCAAGAAGCACCCTTCGGACCAAGTGTGCACGTGGTGCGGGTTCTCCTTCATCGGGGAGAGGGGCTTGGCGCTGCACATGCAGAAGAAGCACCAGTTCGATGATATACAGGTGATATACATTTTTTATTTGCTACAAGTTGACCCGTCTTCAATCTCACTAGATGGTAAGTGATGATGCAATACAAGTTGGGAACGGGCTAACTTGTTACTCACAATCGAGGATGGATGCCATGGAGGAAACCACTAGCCAAAAAAAATGTGTGTGTGTACTAGCGTACACTCGTAAGAAGTGAAACTTTTTTGTGACGTTATTTTTCAAAAAATAATTAACTATATGCAACTTTACAGAAATTGATTAAATAAAGTTAAATTAGATAAAGTTTAATAAAAGGCTTTTATATTATCATAGACATAAATACAAATTCTACAATTATATCATTTTAGCTTATTACTACAAAGATTATTATTGAATTTCATTAATTGTAATAGAATTATTACTCTCATTGATGTCGTAATTACTTACTTTTTTTAGAAATTCACTGGAATTAGAATTAAAATAAACCCTTTGATTTTGCTGATCACTTCAATATAACATATATACATATTTATCACGTCACTTCCATAAGTCAAAGATGGCGCGTAACGGAAAAATGTGACGCGTAACGAAAAAATGTTACACTAAATTTTTTTCCAACCCCGATAAAGAAGTTTCACTTCAATAATACGTATCTTGTTTATTCTTCTATTTTTACTTTTTATTTACCGATAAAAGTCTGACGATAAATCCAAAATTAAAATCATTTATTTTAATTTTCTCTAGCCGACATTGTTTTTGCCATCTATATTATTTCTAAGAAACATTTTTTTACACAATAGGACTTGATCGTAGCCACATTATATAAACATTTTTAACAAAAAATAGAACCGACTCAAAACGCACTAAAAAGTAAAAAATTACTGTGTCATTTAGTTGCTTTAATTTACTTAAGCATATCTATGAAGTCGGTGCCAGCAAGTTTAAGGAACGTTTATTTAATGTAGTAAAGCAGTTTGTGAGTTCTAGGTAACGTCCTTAAAGTAGAAACCTTGGCTGGCACCGACTTCATAGATATGCTTAAGTAAATTAAAGCAACTAAATGACACAGTTATTTTTTACTTTGTAGTGCGTTTTGAGTCGGTTCTATTTTTTTTTTTTAATTATTTCTTACTTTTTAGTGATTTATCGCCACGTAACGTACTCGTACTATACTGTCATAGTATATTATACAGCACTAGTAGCCAAAAAGCTACCGATACCGAGACAAAAACCGAAATCGCTGTAAGCGTGCCTCCAAAATTTGAAGAGTTCCTTTAATTTCCCCAGGATATCATCATCGGATCCTAACATGATGACAATGGGACCACCTTGGAAGTGTGCCCTTTCTAATAAAAAAAGAATTATCAAAATCGGGCAACTCTGTAAAAAGTTATGCGTGTCGAATTGGGAACCTACTCCGTTTTTTTTCGTCGGTTAAAAATGTATTACGAGAGTTCCAAATACGTCTGAAAAGAGCCCACAACAAACTCAGTTATTTATTTTTTTATTATCACCATTCAAACAATTAACTAAAACATGTGCGTCTGGGGACGCCCGACAGAAAGACATACCGCTTCCTTACGTATCGCTGTACGCTGTCAGGCTATCTAGCTTCCTTTTCACTCACGCATTCTGCAGCGGTAGGCAGGCTCCTCGTTGACTGACTGACTGTTGAGACTGCCTCTCTGGTCTAGTGGTTAGCCTAGCTTCGATCACGAATATTTCTCTTCTTTTTCATTCTTCTATGAAATTCTCAGTACATTCCAAGCCCGGAGTCGGGAAGTTGGTGGTGTTACACCCCCGTGCCTCGGAGAGCACGTTAAGCCATCGATCTCGGTCACTGTCATCAACATTATCGCCCTAAGCTCGCCCACCCGCATTGGAGCTGGTGGGTGTACGCTCCATATCCCCTCTCCTATAAGGAGGGAGGCCTGGCCCTGTAGTGCGCCGTTAATAGGCTGATGATGAGGCAGTCTCCTTTCTCTCACAGCTCTCTTATATTTTCAGTCGGAGCCGTCTGGTCCTCAGTGCGTGGAGTGCAACATCCGCTTCGCATCGGAAACTGCTTACGAGCAGCACATGAGGGTGTCTCCCAAACACGCGCCGGCAGAGTAAGTGCTAACATATTTATAACAGTAGACCTCTTACTATGTTATGATGACCTGGTACTTTCAAGCTGATTACTGTACTAGCTCCGATCGTTATAGTGATAATAAAGCTCTTACTCAGTTATAGTACCCTGGTAGTTTATACTTGGTTATGATAAGTAGTAGGACTCTTTATAACCGGGGAAGTACTACCATTACATAGTGTACGAACAGCACATATGAGCGTGTCTCCGAAATACGCGCCCGCAGAGTAAGTGCTAACATTTATAGCAGTAGACCTCTTACTATGTTATGATGACCTGGTACTTTCAAGCTGATTACTGTACTAGCTCCGATCGTTAATAGTGATAATAAAGTTTTAACTCAGTTATAGTACCCTGGTAGTTTATACTTGGTTATGATAAGTAGTTGGACTCTTTATAACCGGGGAAGTACTACCATTATATAGTGTACGAACAGCACATATATATGAGCGTGTCTCCCAAACACGCGCCGGCAGAGTAAGTGCAAACACATTAGAGGCTCTCTTGCTATGTTATGTTGACCTGGTACTTTCTAGCTTGAATTCAAATTCAAATTCAAAATCGTTTATTTCAAGTAGGCTTATTACAAGCACTTTTGAAACGTCAAATTGGACTATTTGTAGTGACTCTACCACCGGCTCGGAAGGCAGGCCCTGTTGAGAAGAGCCGGCAAGAAACTCAACAGTTGCTCTTTTTATAATATTATCAATTTTACAATATTAAGTGTGTTGTTACATAAAGTTATTTATTTTACTTCCTGTGTGAAGTTGTCTTGTATTGTGGTACTTCGTCAAAGCTCTAACTCAGCCATGATATCCTGGTACTTTATAACGGAGACGCGCTGTGTCACTAGCATAATTTCCATTCCCGTGGGCATATTAGGATATAATGCCTATATCTTTTTTTTTTCCACACCCCTTTCGGTTTCTACACGACATCGTACCGGAACGCTAAATCGCTTGGCGGTACGTCTTTGTCGATAGGGTGGTAACTAGCCACGACGAAAGCCTCCCACCAGCCAGACCAAGAAAAATTAAGAAAAATCTCAATCTGCCCCGGCGGGAATCGAACCCAGGACCTCCGTCTTATAAATCTACCGCGCATACCACTGCGCCACGGAGGTCGTCAAACAAAATATACAAATTAAAATATAGTACTTAGCTCTGATCGTTAATAGTGATAGTAAAGCTCTTACTCAGTTATGGTACCCTGGTAATTAATACTTGGTTATGATAAGTAGTAGGACTCTTTATAACCGGGGAAGTACTACCATTACATAATGTACGAACAGCACATATGAGCGTGTCTGCGAAACACCGAATTAGTGAGTTTTTCATCCTTCTATGAATTTTCAGTACATTCTAAGCCTGGATTCGGAAAGTTGGTGGTGTTACCAGAGATGTACAAAATGGTTCCAAAAAAGCATTTAAATACAAAATGCAAAATCCTTTTTATATTTAATATTTTAAATGCAAAATACCAAATAGTTTTGCGTTTTGTATTTCAAATGCTAAATGCAAAATAACTATTTTCAAAATAAAATACCTTTTGACCAAATCGTATGATATTTTAATTTATTTTAGGTATTTATCATAAGAAATAGAATAGAGATACAATGCTGAGACAAATGGCATCTTACGCGTAACATTTTAATCATATTTATCAGCACGCGTATTAATATATTGGCGCAGGAGGGCCCTCATCGGAGTCCGCCATAGTTGGTCAGACGTGGGTACTTGGGCAAAGGATCGTAGTTTTAATTAACACTCGAGTTTTAATCAAAATCACTATAATTTGTGTTAACAAAGCTTGATTCACAAAATAACTGTTCTATATTCTAGATTAAGTCAATTAATAATCAAATTCACTAAGATGAATTGTATTTCACACTAAGATGACGAAGAATATTAGCGATTCGTCTAACGCGTGGTGCACGGTTCGCTCTCGTTCAAAAAGTGACTTTCAACATGGCCGCCGTGCTACCACCACCCCAGACGCTTCGCTAGAATGACAGCTGTCACTCTTATTCTAACGTCTGACAATGACATTTGACATTAAACGTCACCAATCCGTAGAAGTTATCATCGGAAACGGCTCACAGTTCAACAACTTACGTTGTACAAAATATTGTGGTAAATATAACCTTACAGAATTATAACCAATTTCAAAAAAATGATTTCAAAAGTTTTATTTTGTATTTGGCGCTTCTTTTGAGAGTTACTTTGATGCAACTGTGGCGCCATCCTAATTTAATACATTTTGACGGACACTTTTTATATACAGAGATTGTCCTCCTTACCTCTACTCTCCATAGTAAAAACGAAACTAACGAAAAAATAGCCATAGCGCCATTTTATGAATTGTGTGGCCATTTATTTCGGTTATTATGCATCTAGTTCTTATTTTATTATTATAAATTTTTTTTGCAAGCGTCCCTATCGGTCAAATTTGGCAATACAAGCGTTATTCGTTCATTTCATTTAGTTTGGCTGGTAATGTTGGCTAAATTTAATCACAAAGTATTTTGCATTTTGAAATGAATATTAAAAATACAAAATACGTCTCGAAAGGTATTTGAAATAAAATACAAAATGCTTTTTACAAAAAGGCATTTAAATGCAAAATACAAAATAGGTATTTTGTATTTGCATTTGAAATAGAAGTATTTCAAATAAATCGCATCCCTGGGTGTTACACCCCCGTGCCTTGGAGAGCACGTTAAGCAGTCCATGTCACCATCATCAACATCTGATAGTGATCGTTAATAAATGAAACATTATCACCAACCCGCATTGGAGCAGTGCGGTGAGTCTAAGCTCCACATCATCACTGTAAAGGAGACCTGTAAGCCAATTATGTACTGACACTACAGTGTATGTGTCAAATCTGTCTCAGCCCATCTCTATCTATTAAATGTTTTTAGATAGAGAGACACAAACGCTCACCGTCGAGTGTCATTAAAGCGCAGCGCTGGTCGACCCCCCACTAGATGGTCTAACGACATCAAACGTGCCGCAGGGAGCTATCCACAGGCTCAGGATCATTGTGTTTGGAAGTCCCTAAAAAAAAAGTTGAGAGGTGTCAAGGGACACCCGGATGGAACGAAGTTCCTTTCGATTATTTAGTGAAGGAATTGTAATAAAATTTTATTTTTTTTAAGTAATAATAATATTTGTTGTTGTACACCGAAACACCAGAGGGCGCCACGAGAGCGCGAGACAGCATACAGCGCGGGCGCCCCGCCGCTCACGCGCACACACATCAAAGGCGGCGGCAAGATCCTTTGATCAAAAAGTGTCGTGACAACTTTTCGTACGAATTTTTTCCGTCTAGCCCCCTTTCACAACGCGCG
The DNA here is from genome assembly GCA_034621355.1 of Mycalesis mineus. Classification (NCBI taxonomy): domain Eukaryota; kingdom Metazoa; phylum Arthropoda; class Insecta; order Lepidoptera; family Nymphalidae; genus Mycalesis; species Mycalesis mineus. Next base: position 1,750,047 of record JAXAVZ010000080.1, on the reverse strand, counting down.
ATAAGGAACTTCGTTCCAAAAAGCAGTGAACAATGATGACGATGATGTTATGGTATTGGTACATTGTTGCAGTAACCTGGAACGCAATGAGCCTAGATGGCACAAACCCAAAGGTCCGCCGCGGAGGAAGGGAGAGCTCACTGTCACTTGCGAGGAGGTAACATTTATTATACTATGCCATTGTGGTTTCATAGGAAGGCTCGGGTGCATCCCAGTAGTACCTCATACCGTAGTTCTATAGAACTGTTGGGATATTTTCCGTGCCGTCAAATTATATCCCAATAGTTCTATATAGTACTGTAGTATAGTTTTTGCTCTTGACTTTACTTATACCATATAAGTTATAAACTTTATATTATTTTGATTGATATTTCATTTTGTTTTTAACAAAAATATGTCCCTTGCGATATAGCTTTTGTCGCTAGTTGTTAAAACCAAGTAGTAGTTGTGTCTAAAAAAATATTCTCTTATTTTAGAAGTTACAGGGGGACACACATTTTACCACTTTGGAAGTATCGTTCGCGCAAATTATTCAGTTTAGAAAAAAATTATATTAAAAACCTCAATACCATTTTAAGACGTTTTGTACAATTTAAGCAAAGCTGTATTCGATATAGTATGTTTATAGATACTCTCAAATTTAAGTGGACATTTATTATTGCAATCAAAAGAGATGCCATATTATACTTATAAAAACTATAGATATTTTATATGTAACATACAAACAAGCTGTTGATATCGACATTTCTTTAATTTTGTCCCGTCAGTTCTATATAGAACTAATGGGACACTACACTCTGTGTGTCAACAGTTCTATAGAACGAAAATTAGGGGGTACTACTGGGATGCGCCCGAAGTCACTCAGCGGGCGATGGTGCGAGCAATGCTCGGAGTATCTCTGCGCGATCCAATCAGACATGAGATTGCAGAAGAACCAAAGTACCGACATATCTTAGAGTCGCAGAACTGAAGGGGCAATGGGAGGGGCACATGGTTCCTTAAGCTGATGGATGTTGGGGGCCCAAGGTATGGCGACCCCGCACCGGAAAGCGCAGTGCTGGTGGACCCACTAAATGGACTGACGACATCAAACGTGTCGCAGGGAGCCGCTAGCAACAGGCGGCTCGGGATCGTTGTGAACTCCCTAAAAAGGCCTGTGTCCAGCAGTGGACGTCCGCCGACTGTCAATGGTGATGTATGTCTGTCTGTTATGAATTAAATAAATCTGTATCTTTATTATTGTACATTTGTTACTTTGACTATAGTGAGAGAGTCACCAAAAAAAATCGAGTTATACAATTCTCGACTTGTGTTCCAGAATCGTGTTACGCTTCATTCGCTCAAAGACAAAATATTAGATTAATATTAAAAAAACCTCAAACAATAATGTATTTGCCATTTTTTCGTACAGGCCATCTTGAATTTTATACTTATCACACATACACATACAGACCCACGCACGCACGCACGCACGCACACAGACACACGCACGCACGACGTGTGCATACACGCACGCAACAAGACACATCTATGTCAAATATACCTCTTTTTTAACCGACGAGGAAAATACGGAGGAGGTTCTCAATTCGACACGTATATTTTTTTTATGTATGACCACGCATAACTTTTTACAGAGTTGTCCGATTTTGGTAATTTTTTTTTATTAGAAAGGGCATACTTCCAAGGTTATCCTATTTTTATTATGTAAGGATCTGATAATGATATCCTGGGAAAATTGAAGGAACTTTTCAAATTTTATAGGCACACTTGCAGCGATTTCGGTTTTTGTGTAAGTGTCGGTAGCTTTTTGGCTACAAGTGCCGTATAATATACTATGACAGTATAGTACGAGTACGTCACGTGGCGATAAATCACTAAAAAGTAAGAAATGAAAATTTTCGACAAAAAATAGAACCGACTCAAAACGCACTAGAAAGTAAAAAATAACTGTGTCATTTAGTTGCTTCAATTTACTTAAGCATATCTAGGAGTCGGTGCCAGCCAAGGTTTCTACTTTAACATTACCTAGAACCCACAAACTGCTTTACTATGTTAAATAAATGTTCCTTAAACTTGCTGGCACCGACTTCATAGATATGCTTAAGTAAATTAAAGCAACTAAATGACACAGTTATTTTTTATTTATTAATGCGTTTTGAGTCGGTTCTATTTTTTATTTTAAAATAATTTACGGCTTTACCAATAGAATAGGAAAATATCTCGTGTAAAGAAATTACATATTCTCGTTCACCAATACAAAATCCAACATGTCTTGCGCATTCCATGTCCAGAAATGTCTTCACCATGTTTTGTTTTAGTGCGGCATGAAGTTGAAGGGATTCAAACACTACACGTATCACTTCAAGAGACACCACAGAGACAAGATCCGCACCCAGTTCGCGAACGCCCACGAGCGCTGTTTGTGCGAGCTTTGTGGGCGCGTGCTCCAGGTCAGTAATACTTGTGATGACTTCGATGGCAGCGGTACACGTGGTGGATTTGTGGACAAATGACTCCTGGACTCTTTTGAATCGCATCACCGAGGGATTGTGACAAAGTCAAGAAAGCTACTTATTTTCTTACCTTTTTTTTATCGACTACAAGTTAGCCCTTGTCTGCTATCACATCTGATGTTAAGTAATGATGCAATCTAAGATGGAAGCGGGCTAATTTGTTAGGAGTAGGATAAAATCCACACTCCTTTCGGTTTCTACACGACATTGTCCCGGAACGCTAAATCGCTTGGCGGTACGTCTTTGTCGGTAGGGTGGTAACTAACCACGGCGAAAGCCTCCCACCAGCCAGACCAAAACAAATTAAGAAAAATCTCAATCTGCCCCGCCGGGAATCGAACCCAGGACCTCCGTCTTATAAATTCACCGCGCATACCACTGCGCCACGGAGGTCGAGGACCTACCATTTTTTTGTATATTTGCTGTAAGTTCATTAAGGTTTTTATAAAATTTACCACCCGAATTTCTTAAGCCGATCACATTTGGGATTCTCCCTTATAACCCCACATACTTTTGAAATTTTTCATAGTTGGTGATGTCACGACAATTGGAACCCCCTTTGTCACTGGTATATCGGTAGGTGTTAGTAAAACGACCAACTCGTTCTGTAGCTCGTTTATTACTGACTGGTTGACAAGTCAATCCTTTTTTGCACTTGGTTATAATGGCTGACCATTATACGTGCCCCTAATGCCTTAATCATCATCATCATTATCAGCCTATGAAGACCCACTACAGGGCCAGGCGTTCCTCCTTATGGAGCGAGGATATAGAGCGCACACCCACCATGCTGCTCCAATGCAGGGTGGCGGGCTTAGGGTGATAATGTTTCATTTATTAACGATCACTCACTCTTAATGTGCTCTCCGAGGCACGGGGGTGTAACACCACCAACTTCCAGACTCCGGGCTTGAAATGTACTGAACATTTCATAGAAGAATGAACGAGCTCAGAATTATTCCGTGACCCGACCCAGGGATCGAACCCAGGACCTCGTGATCGAAGCCAGATAGGCTAACCACTAGACCAACGAGGCAGTCAATGCCTTTATATTTAACGTTATTTATGAGACCTTGAGAAATGCTGAGACTCTGACAACGTCACGCTTTTGACGACTAAAAGACCTGAGGGCAACTGCAATCTTTGGGGAGTCTCCTGTGTTATTCTCATCTCTATCTAAAATATCAATAAACAAGATGACGATTGTTCTTTGTCGCAGCACACCAGCGCCCTCAAAAGTCACATGCTGGTCCACACAGGCAAGAAGGAGATTCAGTGCACAATTTGCGACAAGAGATTCTACCACCAGCGGCAGCTGACTATGCACATGGAGATTCACAGCGAGCCGAAGCGCACCTTCGACTGCCCCGTGTGCGCCAGGAGCTTTACCAGCAAGTCCAACAAGAACAGGCACCTGTGGGTGAGTGTGACAAGAGGTTGTACCACCAGCGATAGCTTACCTTGCACATGGAAATTCACAGCGAGCCGAAGCGCACCTTCGACTGCCCCGTGTGCGCCAGGAGCTTCACCAGCAAGTCCAACAAGAACAGGCATCTGTGGGTGAGTGTGACAAGAGGTTGTACCACCAGCGATAGCTTACCTTGCACATGGAAATTCACAGCGAGCCGAAGCGCACCTTCGACTGCCCCGTGTGCGCCAGGAGCTTCACCAGCAAGTCCAACAAGAACAGACATCTGTGGGTGAGTGTGACAAGAGGTTCTACCACCAGCGGCAGCTGACTATGCACATGGAGATTCACAGCGAGCCGAAGCGCACCTTCGACTGCCCCGTGTGCGCCAGGAGCTTCACCAGCAAGTCCAACAAGAACAGGCATCTGTGGGTGAGTGTGACAAGAGGTTCTACCACCAGCGGCAGCTGACTATGCACATGGAGATTCACAGCGAGCCGAAGCGCACCTTCGACTGCCCCGTGTGCGCCAGGAGCTTCACCAGCAAGTCCAACAAGAACAGGCATCTGTGGGTGAGTGTGACAAGAGGTTGTACCACCAGCGGCAGCTGACTATGCACATGGAGATTCACAGCGAGCCGAAGCGCACCTTCGACTGCCCCGTGTGCGCCAGGAGCTTCACCAGCAAGTCCAACAAGAACAGGCATCTGTGGGTGAGTGTGACAAGAGGTTCTACCACCAGCGGCAGCTGACTATGCACATGGAGATTCACAGCGAGCCGAAGCGCACCTTCGACTGCCCCGTGTGCGCCAGGAGCTTCACCAGCAAGTCCAACAAGAACAGGCATCTGTGGGTGAGTGTGACAAGAGGTTCTACCACCAGCGGCAGCTGACTATGCACATGGAGATTCACAGCGAGCCGAAGCGCACCTTCGACTGCCCCGTGTGCGCCAGGAGCTTCACCAGCAAGTCCAACAAGAACAGGCATCTGTGGGTGAGTGTGACAAGAGGTTCTACCACCAGCGGCAGCTGACTATGCACATGGAGATTCACAGCGAGCCGAAGCGCACCTTCGACTGCCCCGTGTGCGCCAGGAGCTTCACCAGCAAGTCCAACAAGAACAGGCATCTGTGGGTGAGTGTGACAAGAGGTTCTACCACCAGCGGCAGCTGACTATGCACATGGAGATTCACAGCGAGCCGAAGCAGAACTTTGCTAGCAAGTTCCTCAGCAACAGGCGTCTGTGGGTGCGTATGACTACCGAGTGTATGGGTGATAGCGAGATATGGGTGAAGATGACATAGCGCGAGGAACTTTGCCAGCAAGTTCCACAGCAACAGGCGTCTGTGGGTGCGTATGACTACCGAGTGTATGGGTGATAGCGAGATATGAGTGAAGATGATATAGCGCCAGGAACTTTGCTAGCAAGTTCCACAGCAACAGGCGTCTGTAGGTGCGTATGACTACCGAGTGTATGGGTGATGGCGAGATATGGGTGAAGATGATATAGCGCCAGGAACTTTGCTAGCAAGTTCCACAGCAACAGGCGTCTGTGGGTGAGTATGACTACCGAGTGTATGGGTGATAGCGAGATATGAGTGAAGATGATATAGCGCCAGGAACTTTGCTAGCAAGTTCCACAGCAACAGGCGTCTGTGGGTGAGTATGACTACCGAATGTATGGGTGATGGCGAGATACGGGTGAAGATGATATAGCGCCAGGAACTTTGCTAGCAAGTTCCACAGCAACAGGCGTCTGTGGGTGAGTATGACTACCGAGTGTATGGGTGATGGCGAGATACGGGTGAAGATGATATAGCGCCAGGAACTTTGCTAGCAAGTTCCACAGCAACAGGCGTCTGTGGGTGAGTATGACTACCGAGTGTATGGGTGATGGCGAGATACGGGTGAAGGTGATATAGCGCCAGGAACTTTGCTAGCAAGTTCCACAGCAACAGGCGTCTGTGGGTGAGTATGACTACCGAGTGTATGGGTGATGGCGAGATACGGGTGAAGATGATATAGCGCCAGGAACTTTGCTAGCAAGTTCCACAGCAACAGGCGTCTGTGGGTGAGTATGACTACCGAGTGTATGGGTGATGGCGAGATACGGGTGAAGATGATATAGCGCCAGGAACTTTGCTAGCAAGTTCCACGGCAACAGGCAGGTGTGGGTGAGTATGACTACCGAGTGTATGGGTGATGGCGAGATACGGGTGAAGATGATATAGCGCCAGGAACTTTGCTAGCAAGTTCCACAGCAACAGGCGTCTGTGGGTGAGTATGACTACCGAGTGTATGGGTGATGGCGAGATACGGGTGAAGATGATATAGCGCCAGGAACTTTGCTAGCACGTTCCACAGCAACAGGCAGGTGTGGGTGCGTATGACTACCGAGTGTATGGGTGATAGCAAGATATGGGTGAAGATGATATAGCGCCAGGAACTTTGCTAGCACGTTCCACGGCAACAGGCAGGTGTGGGTGCGTATGACTACCGAGTGTATGGGTGATAGCGAGATATGGGTGAAGATGATATAGCGCCAGGAACTTTGCTAGCACGTTCCACAGCAACAGGCAGGTGTGGGTGCGTATGACTACCGAGTGTATGGGTGATAGCGAGATATGGGTGAAGATGATATAGCGTCAGGAACTTTGCTAGCAAGTTCCACAGCGACAGGCGTGTGTGGGTGCGTATGACTACCGAGTGTATGGGTGATAGCGAGATATGGGTGAAGATGATATAGCGCCAGGAACTTTGCTAGCAAGTTCCACAGCAACAGGCGTGTGTGGGTGCGTAAGACTACCGAGTGTATGGGTGATAGCGAGATATGGGTGAAGATGATATAGCGCCAGGAACTTTGCTAGCACGTTCCACAGCAACAGGCGGGTGTGGGTGCGTATGACTACCGAGTGTATGGGTGATAGCGAGATATGGGTGAAGATGATATAGTGCCAGGAACTTTGCTAGCACGTTCCACAGCAACAGGCAGGTGTGGGTGCGTATGACTACCGAGTGTATGGGTGATAGCGAGATATATAGGTGAAGATAAAGTAACACCAAAATCGTAACCAGCAAATTAAATATTAACGGGTATCTGTGGGTGCTTATGACTTGGAGTGTATGGGTGACAGCGAGATATGGTATTGTACATGTTTATTTTTTTTGTGTACAATCTGGTGTATTTTCATTTTATTTCATAGTATAATGATTTATATATTGTTACATTCACAGACCCACACGCAAGTATCAAGACCGTTCAAATGCCACGCGTGCCCCAAGTCCTTCGTGTACCCGTCGGAGAGGAAGATCCACATCAACCACGCGCACGCCAACCAGCCTTACCCCAAGAAGAGCAAGAACAGAGTGAGGAACAGCCGCCCCAGGCACATGAAGGAGGCTGTGTATGGACAGATCAGCGCCGAGCCCGCGTACTCCGGCGAGCACGGGGTGATGCTTACCGAGTGATAATTATGACAGTATTAAATGTTAGTTTAATTAGTAGTGTTATTGTCAATGGAGGGGAGGTCAAATTACGTATTAATGTTGGAAATCCCCCTACCTTTCAAGAAGTTCCTACCAAAAAATGCATTTCGTGTTGTGACTCCCGGTCGGAAGGGCTTCCTCCTTCATAATCATTGTGACATGTAATTGAAAAAGAATTTTCGAAAAAAAATTCTATTACCCTTTTTATAAACATTACGAATTACTCCTTGATTGGGCAGATTGTGATTTTTCTTAATTTGTCTTGGTCTGGCTGGTGGGAGGCTTTCGCCGTGGCTAGTTACCACCCTACCGACAAAGAAGTACCGCCAAGCGATTTAGCGTTTCGGTACGATGTCGTGTAGAAACCGAAAGGGTGTAGATTTTCGTTCCACTCCTAACAAGTTAGCCCGCTTCCATCTTAGACTGCATCATCACTTAACATCAAGTGTGATAGCAGTCAAGGGCCAAATTGTAGTCGATAAAAAAAAAAGTAAGTCATACTCACCCATATCCCATATCTCACATCTCACACTCACCCACATCTACGTCACAACTGGTAAAAATTCTCAGGGGCACCTACGCTCAATGACTTGTAAGTCATCATCATCATCATTATCAGCCTATTAACGGGCCACTACAGGGCCAGGCCTCCCTCCTTATAGGAGAGGGGATATGGAGCGTACACCCACCACGCTGCTCCAATGCAGTTGGCGGGCTTAGGGTGATAATGTTTCATTTATTAAGTTCTTGTAAATATAAAGTAAGTATAATTATTAGATATCTATTGTTATTACAAATACAAAAATCAATTTTAACTAGTGTAAAATTATATAGTGATTACGAAGTTTTGATTGTTTTATTCAATCTAAATATTTTACTGTACTTAATATTAGTTTTGTAAAAATGCGAAGAAATAATTAATGTGTCAATCTCTAATGAAATAAATGTTGAGTAATTTGAAATAAATAATTTAATAACAGTAAAATGTGTTATTAATTCTTTTAATCAACCCTATTTTTTTTTCGCTGGGAAAGGGGCCGTTCAAATATTACGTAAGCAGATTTATTACAATTATTTACCCCCTAACCCCCCTTGTCAGCAAAAGTAAGGAAAGTTCCTACCCCCTCCCCCTATGCTTACGTAAACATATTTCAATTATAAATTTCATATTTTTTTTAATAATTGTCATAATTATAATTTAAAAAATTAGAAAATTATTTTAGTGTAGAGATTGGATTTTACTGATACAGTATTCAACATAGAGAATTCACGAATTTTTGCTATTCGTGTAAAAAAATAAATAACTATCGATGACGTAATCATCATCTAGACCCCCCACCCCTCATGTCATCAAATATAAGCAATACACAGACCCCTCCACCCCTCTATAGTGCTTATGTAATACTTGAACGGTCCCAAATGCATTTACGCATCTCGGGCGCAGACTGCGCAGGAAGAACTATGCAGTCTGCGCTCGAGTATGTGGGACTCGCTGGCCGAGCAGCCATAATACCAACTAAAACCCAGAACTACAAGATGGCCCTGAAAAGGGCCGGGTCTGACAAGATTTTAGAAGACAACGATAACTAAAACGTTTTTGGAACGAAGTTCCTTATCGCGCGTTGTGAAAGGGGGCTAGACGGAAAAAAATTGGTACGAAAAGTTGTCACGACACTTTTTGATCAAAGGATCTTGCCGCCGCCTTTGATGTGTGTGCGCGTGAGCGGCGGGGGCGCCCGCGCTGTATGCTGTCTCGCGCTCTCGTGGCGCCCTCTGGTGTTTCGGTGTACAACAACAAATATTATTACTACTTAAAAAAAATAAAATTTTATTACAATTCCTTCACTAATTAATTTATCAAAAGGAACTTCGTTCCATCCGGGTGTCCCTTGACACCTCTCAACTTTTTTAAAGATTCCTAACACCCAGTACGGAGTACGAACAGACTGCAGGAACGCACGCGTCCGCTCAACTCGGCGTTCCGAACGCGACTCCCCCTTTTAAACAACCCTATTAATAGTGAAAATAATCGTTGTCAGCCTATTAACGGCCTACTACAGGGCCACGCTCCCCTCATTGTAGGAGACAGGATATGGAGCGTACACCCACCACGCTGCTCCTAGACAACTACAATTAGTTACGACAAAGACGTAGCGCCAAGCGATTTAGCGTTCCGGTACGATGCCGTGTAGAAACCGAAGGGGTGTTGATTTTATCCTACTCCTAACAAGTTAGCCCGCTTCCATCTCAGATTGCATCATCACTTAACATCAGGTGTGATAGCAGTCAATGGCCAAGTTGTGGTAAATTGAAAAAATATACACGACTTGGAAATCATACATTATTTTCATGTGAACCATCAAACTATAGACTTCATCCTGCTGTGTTCACTGCTGGGCAAAGGCTTCCCCCCTTCCTCTTCCATTGTATTTTATCTAAGGCTGAACGAGTCCACTGAGCGCCTCCAAAGGCAGTTAGACATTGTATTTTATCTAAGGCTGAACGAGTCCACTGAGCGCCTCCAAAGGCAGTTAGACATTGTATTTTATCTAAGGCTGAACGAGTCCACTGAGCGCCTCCAAAGGCAGTTAGACATTGTTTTTATCTGGCTGAACGAGTCCACTGAGCGCCTCCAAAGGGCAGTTAGACATTGTATTTTATCTAAGGCTGAACGAGTCCACTGAGCGCCTCCAAAGGCAGTTAGACATTGTATTTTTATCTAAGGCTGAACGAGTCCACTGAGCGCCTCCAAAGGCAGTTAGACATTGTATTTTATCTAAGGCTGAACGAGTCCACTGAGCGCCTCCAAAGGCAGTTAGACATTGTATTTTATCTAAGGCTGAACGAGTCCACTGAGCGCCTCCAAAGGCAGTTAGACATTGTATTTTATCTAAGGCTGAACGAGTCCACTGAGCGCCTCCAAAGGCAGTTAGACATTGTATTTTATCTAAGGCTGAACGAGTCCACTGAGCGCCTCCAAAGGCAGTTAGACATTGTATTTTATCTAAGGCTGAACGAGTCCACTGAGCGCCTCCAAAGGCAGTTAGACATTGTATTTTATCTAAGGCTGAACGAGTCCACTGAGCGCCTCCAAAGGCAGTTAGACATTGTATTTTATCTAAGGCTGAACGAGTCCACTGAGCGCCTCCAAAGGCAGTTAGACATTGTATTTTATCTAAGGCTGAACGAGTCCACTGAGCGCCTCCAAAGGCAGTTAGACATTGTATTTTATCTAAGGCTGAACGAGTCCACTGAGCGCCTCCAAAGGCAGTTAGACATTGTATTTTATCTAAGGCTGAACGAGTCCACTGAGCGCCTCCAAAGGCAGTTAGACATTGTATTTTATCTAAGGCTGAACGAGTCCACTGAGCGCCTCCAAAGGCAGTTAGACATTGTATTTTATCTAAGGCTGAACGAGTCCACTGAGCGCCTCCAAAGGCAGTTAGACATTGTATTTTATCTAAGGCTGAACGAGTCCACTGAGCGCCTCCAAAGGCAGTTCGACATTGTATTTTATCTAAGGCTGAAAAGGCAGTTAGACATTGTATTTTATCTAAGGCTGAACGAGTCCACTGAGCGCCTCCAAAGGCAGTTAGACATTGTATTTTATCTAAGGCTGAACGAGTCCACTGAGCGCCTCCAAAGGCAGTTAGACATTGTATTTTATCTAAGGCTGAACGAGTCCACTGAGCGCCTCCAAAGGCAGTTAGACATTGTATTTTATCTAAGGCTGAACGAGTCCACTGAGCGCCTCCAAAGGCAGTTAGACATTGTATTTTATCTAAGGCTGAACGAGTCCACTGAGCGCCTCCAAAGGCAGTTAGACATTGTATTTTATCTAAGGCTGAACGAGTCCACTGAGCGCCTCCAAAGGCAGTTAGACATTGTATTTTATCTAAGGCTGAACGAGTCCACTGAGCGCCTCCAAAGGCAGTTAGACATTGTATTTTATCTAAGGCTGAACGAGTCCACTGAGCGCCTCCAAAGGCAGTTAGACATTGTATTTTATCTAAGGCTGAACGAGTCCACTGAGCGCCTCCAAAGGCAGTTAGACATTGTATTTTATCAGGCTAGCCACTGCGCCTCCAAAGGCAGTTAGATGAACGAGTCCACTGAGCGCCTCCAAAGGCAGTTAGACATTGTATTTTATCTAAGGCTGAACGAGTCCACTGAGCGCCTCCAAAGGCAGTTAGACATTGTATTTTATCTAAGGCTGAACGAGTCCACTGAGCGCCTCCAAAGGCAGTTAGACATTGTATTTTATCTAAGGCTGAACGAGTCCACTGAGCGCCTTCAAAGGCAGTTAGATCGTCCTTCCACCTGATGATTGGCCGGCCCCTTTTTAACCGACGAAAAAAAACGGAGGAGGTTCTCAATTCGACACATATATATATATATTTTTATGTATGACCACGCATAACCTTTTACAGAGTTGTCCGATTTTGATAATTCTTTTTTTATTAAAAAGGGCATACTTTCAAGGAATTATCAAAATCGGACAACCCTGTAAAAAGTTATGCGTGGTCATACATAAATATATGTATATATACTTGTCCAACTGAGAACCTCCGTTTTTTTCGTCGGTTAAAAAAACCGCCACTGTGTTGCCACCTTGCCTTTGGGTGAACAATTAGATGTCTTATTCATTTTCTAAATATCTTGTTTCATTTTAAATTTATTTGCTTTAACTATTAAATATTAATGTGTTTTTATCAGATAGAGTGATTCAAGAGGAAGGTTTATGTGTATAATACATGCATAATATAGTAGAGAAACACTGATCATTTTAGAGGTTTCTGATGTGATGTCGTAAATTAACGCATTGCGCTTACATTGCAAACGCTGGCTAAACCCTACGAGATATGTCAAAGAAATGTACTACAGTATTGCACACCTTAAAAATGTGAACAAAAAAGTCCACGATGGTATATGTCTATCTCTTAGGGATAACCCACAATAACCATTTTTTATCTTTTACTTTCAAGCAAAAGTAATGTCTTATTTACGAAGTGATTTTAAGCAATACTGCATTAATCCTTATCCAATGGATTATCTTAAATACTTTGTGCATTCAATATAGATCACTATTGCTCTTTACAGCATGTAATTGAAGTGAATATTTTCCAAGATATATAAGATTCAAAATGCAGGGACATACTTCAGTACCAGCATTGCACCCGTGCGAAGCCGGGGGCTTAGCTAGTATTGTATACAACGTTGGCTTCCTAAATAAATCAATAAATTGCAAGTAGATATCAAAGTTGAGAGTCATGCTTACGCCACATTACAGGAATAGGTCTAGATAAAGTAAACAAAGACCACTTTATACCTAAGCACTAGTACAAGTACCCACATGTCTAAACAGGGAGGTACTTCGATTACATCCGAGGGGGGTTATTTTTGACGTGACTACGTCTTATAGTTATAATTCGATAGAGCCGGCTGCACGCACGAAAAAACATGACTCATGCGGCGTTACCTCGCTTTGAGGCGTTCCATGTAAGGCTTGAAGTGCAAGCGAACGAGCGGCAAAGCACAATCGGCCTTTGCGTTCGGCAGCGTTCGACATCCGTCTATTAAATATAGTTATTAAATATTTTAATTTTAAATTAAAAATTAATATATTTATAAATTAATATATTTATTATAAATTTAAAATATAAATTTATAAAATCAAAATCAATTATTTTATTAATTTAAATTAATATTTATAAAAATACATAAATATATTGTAAAAAAAAACTTAAACACTACAATAACCTAAACAATTATATATAAAAAAAAACAGAATAATTATAATAACTAACTAATTAACTTAACTATAAGCATAATTCTAAATTTTGCCCTTTTGGTAGGGTGCCCATCACGCAGGCAGCATTTCCGCGCTGAATTGCGATAGATATTCGTTGCGCGAGAAAGCTGCCTGCCCGAGGGTCGCCTGTTGCCTCCCTGAGGCGCCTACTCAATTCCTTGTGAAGCACCTGAGCGTTTCTGCCCCATGGACCCAGTGTCTCGACTCCAAATGGAAAGAACTCATACTGAGTGTCGAGACAACTGTATTTTAATTTCTTTTGATGCTCTCGGGCGTCCGCCGCCGCTCCGGCACGTCCAGAGGTCGAATGAACATAGGACGCCGCTAAGGTATCGGCATATGTCGCGTCCCATACCAGCGCACGCCCCATACTCCAGGGAATCAATGACATCCCGTCAGGGCGCTTGCCATCGTCACGCATTATCTGGGGCAAAATATTATTATATCTTTTATAAAAATATACTTAAATTAAAAATTTTAATAACCAATTAAATGCTACCATTCCATCAGTATTTACTTAAGACATTGTTACGTTCAACTATCGCCTCTCGATATGTTAGTGTTAATGCTTAATCATCATCCCTGAACGCTCCTGTCATCATATTGTAGGCTACTAATATAGCGTCACCGGATTAGCAGCCAGTCCACTACCGATCATCGTAAAGAGCGGTTATCCTAACCAATAAGTTCTAATAAGTTAAGTGTAATTGTCCAATATAATCAATTAATAAATATAAACCTTTTTTTTTAAAAAGCCAATTTCAATTCACGGGGTAACATATTTGGTGGCAGCGGTGGGATACGAAAATCCCCAGTGCCCCGGTCAACGCTCTGTGGACTCCTTCCCGTAATCTGTGTAATAAAGAAAGTGAAAGTGATATAAATTGTGTAACAGTGTTCACTGTGTGTTCAAAGTGCAACATCCCATAATTCCTGAAGAAAATACTTCCAAATCCCAGAAGGGGGTTGTTTTGTTCAAAATATTACAAATCCAGCCTGGATCTACTTCGAACTCCTGTCTGCGAGAAAAGTATATCCAGACATTCTTCGTGAAGTTCCTGACACTAGTACTTCGAGCAAAACCTAACAAATATACCTATCCGAGATTCTCGAACTGTAATTCGATCCGGACGTCACCTTTATCTCGTCGGAATGTTCCTGCCTGTCGTCGCGTTCTTATCACTATTCGCCCGTGTAATTTCTCTGTAAGTCTTTGGTCATTGTTTAATTTAAGAGTTAGGGATCCTTTTAATACATATAAAAACCTTATGGAATAGTAAATAAAATTTTAACATATATTTTGTAACTTGTTCTTATAGTTTTCCTATTTCGGGAATGTAACTATGCCAAAAGTGCCAAAAACCGAGGATAGTAAACTTTGTATCGAAATTCCCGAACCTGAACAAGGTACAAATAATCCATCTAAATCGCCGTTATCTTCTCCCCGCGTCACGAGGAGAACTGCCGCCGCACTCACCATGTCTGAATTAGAGTTAAATATTTTGTTCAAATTTGTAAAACCTTACGATGGCAGTAGGGAAACTCTTAACTCTTTTCTAGTAAATTGCGACAACGCCTATGATTTAGCATCAGAAATACAGAAACCCATCCTATTTAAATTCATTCTTTCCCAATTAAATGGAAAAGCGGAAATTGCATGCTCCATAAAAGAATTTGTAAATTGGGATCAACTCAAAGATTTCCTAAAAACGCAATTCAGTGAAAGGAAACACTACTCCCATCTCCTCACTGAACTCCAAGAGAGCAGACAAGGCCCACAAGAAAACGTAAACCAATACTCTTTGCGCGTAGAAACTTATCTTTCAAAATTGCTGACTGAGATATCGTTATCAACTACAAAACCTAAAGAACTTCCTGGTCGTACAGCAGCCATGGAAGACCTCGCTCTTCACCACTTTTTGATGGGTCTTCAACCCCGTATCTCCAATATTGTTAGATGTAGATCACCTAAGACACTAAATGAGGCGATTAATTTCGCTATTTCGGAAGAACGTATACAACAGACGTTATATAAGCGACCACAAGTCGATCAAAAACCTAGTATTAATTATAATAATAATCGATTCAGGCCGAACATCCCAAGGCCAAATCTCAATTCTTCTCCGTCTCCAAGATCGCCTAATCCGACATTCCAAAGACCTCCTCATGTGATGATTCAAAAACCAATGAACAACTTATTCTGCCGTTACTGTAAAACGGCTGGCCACGAAATATCCGACTGTAAACGACGGGAATACAATAACAGTAGATTCCAACGAACACAAAACTCTTATAGGCCACCCCCACGAGTAAACTTTGTCCAACAACCTTACGAGGAAGTTGGTCATGACGAAGTCGACCAATCCTTCGATCATTTAAACACATACGAGTCTCGCCCCAGTGTCGCTCGAGACGAGATGTAAAAGTCGACACAAAACCGCAACCCAAACATCACACTAACAGGGACCACTCGGGTAACCAGCCCCAAATAAGAGCCCAAATAGAAAATGCAGCAGATCCAACGTCCAACAGGGACCACTCGGGTAACCAGCCCCAAATAAGAGCCCAAATAGAAAATGCAGCAGATCCAACGTCCAACAGGGACCACTCGGGTAACCAGCCCCAAATAAGAGCCCAAATAGAAAATGCATCTAACGTCCAACAGGGACCACTCGGGTAACCAGCCCCAAATAAGAGCCCAAACAGAAAATGCAGCAGATCCAACGTCCAAGAGTGATAATAACATTAAAACCCTTTCAGAAAATAAGGAAATTTATGAAATACACATAGACACAACGAAACGTCTCTTACCACATGTATTACTGCAATCACAAACATCAGATATTCCTTTGTCCTTATTAGTTGACTCAGGTTCAGCTATATGTCTAATCAAAGAATCCAGTATCCGAATCAACCAAAAACTAGTCAAAGAATCCATCAAACTCAAAGGAATAGATCCAGGTGATGAACCAACTGAGACCTTAGGTCACTTCCAACTAAAATTGGAAATCAAAAATCGCAATTCCTTGTCATTCCAATTTCACGTTGTTCAAAATATCAACCTACCTTATGATGGAATTATAGGTACAGATTTCTTAACCAAATTCGGATGTAAAATAGATTATACAAACGACATTTTAAAAATAGGAAAACATGAAATCAAATTATTATTTTCTGAACCCTTTTTCATAATTCCTCCTCGCACTGAAGCCGTAATTGAATGTTCTGTAAGAAAAACCAATTTGCAGGAAGGCTTAATTTTAGACCAACATATCTCTGAAAATCTACTTATATCCAATTGTATTGTTAAGATAAAGGATAACAACCGCGTTAACATAACGGTAGCCAACACATCAGAATCTTTTATGAACGTAAAAAGAGATTTAAATCTTAACATTGAACCCTTAGATTCTAACATATATCAGGCAAATGTAATAACCCAAGGGACATCTGAAAGAACTAACAAGGTCATTGATTCCCTCAACTTGACTCATTTGAACCAAGAAGAAAGAGTAGCCCTCATAGAACTTTGCTCTAAATTTTCAGATATCTTTCATCTTCCCAACGACCAATTAACTCATACCCCTGCAATCGAACATCACATCAAAACAAACAGCGATATCCCCATCCATACTAAATCGTATAGGTTTCCAGAATGCCACAAAAAGGAAGTGGAAAAACAGATTAACGATATGCTAAATCAGAAAATTATTGAACCATCCTCCTCTCCCTGGAGCTCGCCAATTTGGGTCGTACCTAAAAAATTAAATTCACAGGGCCAACGTAAGTGGCGAATCGTCATAGATTATCGAAAACTAAACAATGTCACCATAGGTGAAACTTATCCTATCCCACAAATTTCAGAAATACTTGACCAACTAGGTAATAGCAAATATTTTACTACTCTAGACCTTGCCTCTGGTTTTCACCAAATCATTATTTCCTCTACAGATGCCCCAAAAACGGCCTTCACTGTCCCTCAAGGTCATTATCAATTCAATCGAATGCCATTCGGGTTGAAAAATGCCCCTTCCACGTTTCAAAAACTCATGAATACTTGCCTTTCTGGCCTCCAAGGCACTCGTTGCTTCGTCTACCTTGATGATATTGTCATTTATTCCCATGATCTAACTTCACATATCGCCAATCTAGAAGCCGTCTTTAATAGAATCCGTAATTACAATCTAAAACTCCAACCAGAAAAGTGCGAGTTTCTACGAAAAGAGGTAGTTTATTTAGGACACACTATCAGTGAAGACGGTGTAAGACCGAATCCCGATAAGACTAGAGCCGTATCCGAGTTCCCGATTCCTCAATCTCCTAAAGACATTAAATCCTTCCTCGGCCTAGTCTCATATTACAGGAGATTCATACCTGATTTCGCAAAATTTGCTAAACCATTGACAACTCTTCTTAAAAAAGATATCCCTTTCGAATGGCGTAACGAACAACAACTTTCTTTTGAATCTCTCAAAAACAAACTTATTTCCGCTCCAATCTTAGCTTATCCAGATTTCACACAACCTTTTCTCCTAACATGTGACGCTTCTAATTTCGCTATTTCTGCAATATTATCGCAAGGTCCTATAGGTCAAGACCGTCCTATAGCTTTTGCATCTCGCACTCTAAATCGAGCCGAGTGTAATTATAGTGTCACAGAAAAGGAATGCCTTGCTGTAATCTTTGGCACCAAAGTTTTCAGGCCCTACCTCTTTGGGCATCGTTTCACGGTCGTGACAGATCACAAACCCTTAGAATGGTTATTTAAATGCAAGGATCCAGGTTCACGCCTCATACGATGGCGTCTAAAATTGGAAGAGTTCGAATATGACATTAAGTACAAAAAGGGTAAAATCAATACCAATGCTGACGCTCTATCACGATACCCAATCAATCCAATCCTACCTGAAAACTCATCACAACTCAATCCTAATGCAGAAGAAAATCCAATTGAGAATCTAGACAACGATTTAATGGATTTACTCATATCGCCTCCTTCTTTTAACCCTGATGATGTCGTTGCTACTCCTGATCCTCTCTTGTTTGGCGAAGAAGCCATACAATCACCTAAAATAGACTCACCATCAAATATTCCAGACACATTAATAGAAACTGATAACGAATTAATTAACATATCTGAAGACGTGCCCGAGTCAATACAGCCTCTTATTGATCAATCTACACCCGCTTCAACCCCGTCTACAAATACATCTTTAAACCTAAACGCACCCGACGATGACTACCCTTCATTTCTTAAGATAATGACAAAAGGTGATAAAACCTTCAATACGAAAATCCTAGAATATAATGAAGAAATAACCAAATCAAAATATAAAATAATTATATTACCAACTTCAATTGATCTTGACGAATCCAATCCGTTTATTCAAAACATTCTCGATAGTATACCTAATAATGCTGAAATCATAGACAAGGAAAGATCCCTTAATTCATTTATTTCATTTGACTATAACGATAAAACTTATTATCTCCTTTTCTTCAAGGTTCACCATTTTGATAAATCCTCTTATGTAGATATCTATAAAAGTCTTAAATCTCTCAGAAATGAATTAATCGTGAATCTTGCTAATAATATTACTTCAGATATAGCAATAACGGATTTTAAAAACCCTTTCGACACGCATCACTTTGTCAAAATTTATAACATGCTGCTCTTCCTTTTCCATAATTCAGGGATTACTATACATATATATAAAGATAAAATCATATATCCATCTCTTTCCGAAATTCCCAAGATACTGAAGGATAACCATAATATTCCGATCGCTGGACACCTTGGTGGTGACAGAATGCTCAGACGAATCCAGGAAACATTTTATTGGAAGCATATGCGTAGAGATATTGATGACTTCGTAAAGAAATGTCCACAATGCCAAACTAATAAAGCCCTTAGACAAATAAACCGTGCCCCTATGCAAATAACCAGTACCTCAACCGAACCTTTTCAAAGAGTTTCTTTAGATATTGTCGGGCCATTGCCTGAATCAGGTACAGCAAAACTTAAATACATATTAACAATACAAGACGATCTTACGAAGTTCTCTTCTGCATATCCGATTCGTAGTACAACAGCTGAAGAGACAAGCGAGTGTCTGCTTCATTACATCTCCATTTTTGGTATTCCTAAAACTATCCTAACAGACCAAGGAACTAACTTTACATCAGACTTATTTAGAACAACCTGTAAATTCTTGAAAATCAAAAACCTCTGGGCGTCTCCTTATCACCCGCAGACTCAAGGTGCTCTAGAACGAAGCCACTCAACCCTTAAGGAATATTTAAGGTCCTTTGTAGACCAAGATCAATCGAATTGGCCTCGTTATGTTTACACCGCTATGCTCACTTATAACACATCTGTCCATTCAACAACCCACTATACTCCTTACGAACTGATGTTCGGATGCAAACCCGTAATCCCAAATTCTATTTATGAAGAAGCTCCGGGAGCAACTTACCCAGACTATGTCCGCATGCTCCAAAACAGATTAAAATATACACGAGAAAAAGCTTTAGAACTTATCCGGAAATCTAAAGAAACTTCGAAGTCCTATTACGACAATCATACCCGTACAGCTAGATACAAAACAGGAGATTATGTATACTTGAAAAACCACTTGAGAATGCGTAAAGCACTCTCACCTGTTTGGAAAGGACCTTACAAGGTCATTAAAATTAATGGTAATAACACACTTACCTTGCTAATTAACAGACGTCATGTGACGCATCATTTTGACCAAATAAAACCGGCTGATGTTAGTATAGCTAATGAGCAAACTAACTAATTAGCCTAACCTAATTAAACCTATCTTTTAAGTCTAGATATAGAATAGATTTTAAGTTTACTTATTCATCTTAGCTTGTGATCATTATTTGCAGTTCTATTGGTGAAGAACCTCATCAGAATTTTGTCCAGCCGATAACTTCAAGCTCGGGACTATATTATGATTACCTGGGAAACATTAAAATTAATAACGCTCAATTACAAATCTTAATTCCAGTAGACATCTCACATTTTAAATCACATATTCAAGATATTGAAACCAATTTGGAAACTTTAAAACATCTGTGTTACAAAACTCAAATTGTAGAAATTAAAATAGAATGTCATAACTTATTGCAACCATTAATAGCGCGATTCCTAGATTTGAGCAAAGAGTTTTCTGCCATCTCACATCTCATTGACAATAGAGCTAAACGTAGTGCCTGGATAGGTGGAATAGGAACAATTCTCAAACAAATATTTGGTTCTTTAGATGAAAATGACGGTATCAAATATGATGAAGCGATATCATCCCTACAGCAAAACGAAAAACAGTTGGCCTCACTTATGAAAGAAAACATCCTAGTCGCTACCTCCATATTAAGAAACTATAATGATACCCTACTCAAAATAAAAGAAAATGAAGAAAACCTTAATGTAGCTATCGATAAATTCTCACTCAGTTTACAAAACATTAACGAAAAAACAAACGGATTGAGAATACTCGTAAACATTAACGAGATATTTAACATCTTAGAAACATCAATACTTACCATGTCATCCCAATTGGAAGATGTAACAAACGCTATCTTGTTTGGTAGACAAAATATTCTCCATCCTGCTATAATGACACCTGATCAACTATACCAAGAACTTACCGATAACTACAAACACCTATCTAGTGAACTGGAATTACCAGTAACTTTAGACATTAACTCTATTCACCTAATTTTAAGTGTATCTAAGTTAATTTGCTATTATGTTAATTATAAGATTGTATTTGTTTTGCAAGTGCCGCTGGTCAATAGTAAAGAATATGTACTATTCCATAATATAGCTCTTCCAATACCACATAAACATCAAGAACCGAATTCATTTACACTAATTATTCCTGACAACAAGTACATTGCAATGACCATCGACAAATCTCATTACTGTATCTTTAACGATTTAAAAATCTGTCAAACCGTGGATTCCGGAAACTTCATCTGTGATATTGAAAATGTGTATTCTACTGAAGCAAAGCCTATATGTGAAAGTGAACTATTAACCAAAGTCATAACTGAAAAACCACCGCAGTGTGAATCAAGAGTTATATTTGGAAAGGTAAACACTTGGAAACCTTTAACAAATAATAATTGGTTGTACATACAATCGGAACCTCAAAGAATATCTATAGACTGTCTCGACTCCAAATTGTTTGAAACTAACATTCTAGGAACTGGTATATTACATGTGCCTAAAAAATGTATTGGGTATTGTAAAAGTACTACACTTATGCCCAAGTATAACATTTTAAATGTTACTTCACCTATCAACCATATTCCAGATTTCGATTTAACCAACGATACTTGCTGTAATTTAGATAAGTTAGATAAGTTTAACAATGTCACTGAAGATGTGTCCCCCGTTTATCTACATAACATAGATTTAGATGATTTCCATTCTAATACTAAAATTAATTTAAAATCCATCCTAAAAGATTTAAACAATATAGAATTTCAAAGCCAACCACATATTTTAAAATATGGGACACATTATTCAATTTGTACTATTGTAATAGTTATTATAATCATTTTACTTTTACTAAGCTTTAGTATTAAGAAACTATGTAAAACCTATAATAATCGCCCTTTCCGATTTAAGCTGTATTCCAAAAAGTCCTCAGCCCCAACAATTCCTGAAAACATCAATACGACAGATAGACAAGATCCTGAAATCGAAATTATTAGTCACGCCGCCCCGCTCCGGACCAGAATTTGAAAAGAGCCTTTGAGGTTTACCCAAAGCCTCTGTTTTAAAGGGGGAGGTGTTAGCCTCTCGATATGTTAGTGTTAATGCTTAATCATCATCCCTGAACGCTCCTGTCATCATATTGTAGGCTACTAATATAGCGTCACCGGATTAGCAGCCAGTCCACTACCGATCATCGTAAAGAGCGGTTATCCTAACCAATAAGTTCTAATAAGTTAAGTGTAATTGTCCAATATAATCAATTAATAAATATAAACCTTTTTTTTTAAAAAGCCAATTTCAATTCACGGGGTAACAGTTCGATACCCCCACTCACCCCACTACTTGAGTTATTCCAACTTGTATAAAAGGGTCTACAACTGGTGGGCAGTCTTGGCTCTGGCTTGGCGCGGTGCACACGTTGTACTTTGCTAATAGCTTAACCTAGATGACTCGGATAATTAACTTGTGCAAACGAAGTAATTATTATTCTCAGCTTGAGACGCAGTATCTTGGAGTTGCATTAATTAACACGAGACGTTACGTATCATTCATTGTAATACCATAATTTGCCAGTAGTAATTCACTGTTAATTATTCTTTCACTTATCTATTTGTGGTTTAGTTATAATTACTCTAAATACATAGGCTTACCCTATTATTTTATTCACCATGTCTGTCCCTCTTTCGACATATAAATATATACATAAATAACATCATGCTTTATTCCCGTAAGGGTAGGCAGAGACTACATCCTTCCATTTGCCACGCTCCTTGCATACTTCTTTAGCTTCTACCACTTCCACACATACAAGTCCGTCGGTTTAGGGTACTCTTGACCTGGCCATTATTTAAAATGAACTGAATTTGGTCCAGGAACATTCGGTCTTCCCCTTCCAACATTTCCATTCACCCTCGCCTCGTAAATCTCTTTTGTTAATAATCTTTCATCCATTCTCTCTACATGCGCAAACCATCTAAGCATCCCTTTCTCAATTTTAGTCACTACATCTTCTTTTACACCACACTTTTCTCTTATCATAACTCTGTCACTCATTTTTAACCCGCACATAAAAAAAACGAAAAATGTTCCTAACCCCCCACTGGATACGTGTGTGGTATGAATGTATAAACAAATAATACACCAAGAGCCCACAGCATGTAAATTAAAACAAATTCAAATTTTTCAAATTCATATTACAATTTGTTTTTATCTGTACATATATTTAAGCCTTTGACAATAGTTGTAATATACATTAGCTTTGAATATAGTTAAATGAAAAACAAAACAATTTATATTGAGTGTACAAAATATAACGTGAGTTTGAATTTTATTTAAGACTAGCAGTCGCCCGCGACTTCGTCCGCGTGAAAACCTCTTAGGTACCCTTCCAATTTCAAAGACAGACTTTCATATAAAGTGTGCTCTTTCCCCGCTCCCCCTCTCGATTTAATGTTTTTATAGTTTCCCGTGAGACAATATCCTCCGTCCCGTCCCATGTACTAAAGATCTACATTTTTGTTAAACATTGTACGATTTTACAGTACATTAACATTAACAATATATATTTATAGCAAGCTGATGTGTATAGTTTGTATTAAATAGTCTATTTCACTTTTGAGTCTAGCTTTCATAATAAACAAAATAATTTACAATCCGACATGCAGATCTCGAGATTAGCTCGTTTAAACAAACGAATAAACTTTTTCGTATATTATATAAATATGGTCTGCCATGTCAAATAAACTGAATGAAAAGATCAACCCTATTCGGTACGTATAACATAACACGAAGGAGGTCAACTTAATATATTGGACGATATAGCGGCAGAATTGTTTTTTAGAAATTTTGTAATATCTCCGAAACCATAAGTTATATGGTTTCGGAGATATTACACATTAATTAATTAACATACTGTAAAAGGCAAATCTTATCTCTATAATATCCTTGTGATTATTAAATAATTTATTTTGATAAGGATTTAAGTTTAATTGAATAAATAATGACGTAAACGTAAGCATATGAATTAAATGATTTTTTGAAACACAAAAAGTTATATATCTGCCAAAATATAAAAGATAGATATATGCTATTGTGAACTTTTTTGTTGAACTTTTTAAGGTGGACAATACTGTAGTACATTATTTTGGTCTATCTCGTAGGGTACAGCCAGCGTTTGCAATATAAGCACAAAAAACGTGCTTATTTACGACATCACATTAGAAACCTCTAAATTTATGAGTGTGTCTCTACTATATTATGCATGTATTATACATATAAACCTTCCTTAAGAATCACTCTATCTATTAAAAAAAACCGCATCAAAATCCGTGGCGTAGTTTTAAAGATCTAAGCATACATAGGGACAGACAGACGGCGGATAGAGACTTTGTTTTATTCTATGTAGTGATGAGGTTATAAGTTGATAGTTAAATCTTTAAAGAAAAATTTATTTTCCTCTTTTTAGAGCGTTTAAATAAAAGCTTCTTTCAAAAAAAGATTTTTTGCTTTTAATTTATTTACTTTTTAGTGCGTTTTGAGTCGGTTCAATTTTATTGCTAATATTTTGATATATTGCCAAAACAAAGTCCTATCAACGTCTCTACTCGTAGTCGGGTAAAGGCAGATACGTATATATAGCCGTGGGATCTTACACTATATTAGATTATTTATATCGGTATATACAAACATAAATATAACTGCATAACATCTGAGTCAGTCGTTCCTACTACGTCTATACCAGTGCACTGAAATAACCAACAACCAGTTTCCTTAAGAATACAAAAGGTAATTAAAAATTCAATGTTCAAAATCAATTATTTCAAGTAAGCTTATAGCTAGCCGGTAGGAAAATGGGTGTGTGTGTGTGTGTGTACTATCACACATGATGTTAAGTGATGATGGAATCTGAGATGGAAGCGGGCTAACTTGTTAGGATTAGGATGACACCACACTCCTTTCGGTTTCTACACGACATCGTACCAGAACGCTAAATCGCTTGGCGGTCTTTGTTGGCTACGCTTTTACTTTAATTCATCATCATCATTATTAGCTCATTACCAGGCCAGGCCTTTCTTCTTGTAGGTTAGGGGATGCGGAGCGTAGACCCACCGCGCTGCTCCAATGCGGGTTGGCGGGCTTAGGGTGATAATGTTTCATTTATTAACGATCACTATCAGATGTTGATGACAGTGACCGGGCGACGGCTTAACGTGCTCTCTGAGGCACGGGGGTGTAACACCACCAACTTCCCGACTCCGGGCTTGGAATACACTGAACATTTTATAGAAGACATACCTATTACGAAGTCGATTCTCCTCTGGATTGACAGAAAATTTTTATAAGTCGGAATGCCCAGGTGACGTTTTCAGGTGAACTAAGCCCACGGCTGCTGCCTGATGAATTAATTGGCCCACTTCTGGCAGAACGGAGGTTTCGGCCGTGTCTAGTATTATTATCTATCGCCTAAGACGTTCCACCATGCGATGTAGCGTGCAATGTCGTATAAAAACCGAAAGGGGTGTGTATATTCTCTCTACTCTTGAAAAGTTAGCATGTAATAAATAATACGTTCGTTTCGATTATCACTGACAGGTATATTGTAGCCAATAGACCTGATATAGTGATAATCGATCGATCAGCGCGCCGTGCAATGATTGTTGCTATTACTGTTCCTCATGACGATAACCTCGTGAAAGCCGAAAAGGAAAAAGTATCAAAATACTTGGACCTTGCTCACGAGATTACCGCCATGTGGAATGTTGAATCAACTATTATTGTGCCGATAGTCATCTCGGTTAATGATCTTTTTGCGAAAAGCTTCGACCAACACCTTAAGAAGCTTTTGCTTAATTGTTGGATCAAGGGTCGGATACAGAAGGCTGTAGTCTTTGAAACGGCGCGTATTGTGAGGAGGTTCCTCACTCTAGAGTCCTGACCACCATCATTTTTGTATTATATATAAAATTGTTAAAAATTTGAAAAAAAAATATGTAAATAAAAATAAATGAGAGTAAAATACGTTCGTTTGATTCATAGGAGCAGTACTGTGATGTCATCGAAAGTAGAGAAGCTGGTGGAATCGTTGTACAAATTGAAAAACTTCAACAACAGCAGCCCAAAGTTGGCGCGAGAGAGTCACGCCGACGTCGACAACCTGCTAGACCTCATATTCGATATCGGGAGAAAGAGAACCAAACTCACAGAAGAGCAGAAGACCAGCCTCGGACGGCAAATAGCAAACGCCATCAAACCCATCCAGTTGAATGTAGAACGCGCTGGATGTGAGTTCAGAACGTGTCTCGACCAATCAGTTCTCAGAAAGCGATCAGCTATCGAGTTCCTGGTGAAAGACTTCGGAGATATACCAGTAGGGGATATTAAACTATCAGAGAAACTTGCGAATTGTGATATACAAGAAACTATTGATATCCTTGACGAGATAATTGATAACTGGCGAGGCGTTAATGACTCAGACGAAGAAGTAACAGATAAAGTATTTGTGTTGGATAGCCACCAACCAATTCGTAACGTACCAATTGCTGGTGTACCAGTTTCGCATACTTGGTGGGAATAAATATACATTTTGAAAACTAAAGATTATTTTTAAACGGGCAGTAGTTTTGGGGGGTAAGGGGAGAACGGAAACTACATCTAATCCGACCCAAATGTCAACCTCACCTGCACGCGGTGCCCCCTGCTAGACAACGGACGAGGCATTGACGACCGACCTACGGCGGCATACCCGTACATACCTTACCAGACACCTGGTAGGAGGAAGCAAGCAGCGGCTTTGAGATACAAATTATCTCTAAAATGTCTGGTGCAGAAGGCAACGGGAAACCACTGCACTATTCTCCCTAGTCGTCAGTATCGCATAATGGAAAAGTCTCAAGAAACGATGGCCCCGAGTTCCTGGCGTCCCTTAGATGGGACAGGGGTGCTAAGAATCCCCAGGAGGCAAACACACAAAAATAGAGAGGAATTTGCGAAACTGACTGCCAACCTTCGCTAGTCGGAGAGGCACTGAAAGAAGAAGAAGAAGTTTTGCGAAATAGATATTAGATACGCTGAACACCGAAGCTTTATTTTTTTTTAAAAATCATTTATTTATTCATTCATAACAACAAAAATGTCACAAGTTTATGTGGTTACCAAAATTGGCATGAGATTGGGAGGTATATCGCCTCCTCTAGCTGTAGCTGTAGGTGGCGCAGTAATTTTAGGAGTTGCTGTAGTGGCTGCTGCACAATATTTTAATGAAGGAGAAGGAGGAAGCAGCTCATCACATCCATCACGCAGAAACTCGAGAAGCAATAGTGCGTCGTCAAAAGGAAAACCTCAGAATAAAAAATCTGAAGAACAGTGCACCGGAACTGGTGGCCAACGACCGAACAACAATCAAAACAACAAGAAAAATAACAAAAAGGAACTCAGTGATGCTGAAATATGGAATATATTCTTGAAAATATTCAACGCACAAAACTTAGAGGACATAATCATCAATGGAGAAAGAATATTTAAATCCATCAGGCCTGACCAAAAAGAGCTACTGTTAAATTTTCTCAAGGATGTTATTCAAAGACACGAGCATTTTGATTTAGAGATGATAATTAAAATTGTGCTAAAGTTGGTGCCTCATATAGGGCGATCAATCAACGTTCATAATTTCGTCAACCTCGGCAAGCTGGTATTGGCTTTCCTGAGCCAAGAGTTGGTTGATCAGATTGAAGCTTCCAAAGGCAGTGGAAAAAGCTTTTACACTCGTCGGGCAGAGGCCGCGAAACGAATAGCAAACAACGATGACGTAATAAACAAGCTAAAAGCGTTGTTTAAAAATCTAATGCAGCAGATAGACAGGCTAATTGCTACGACGAATCCACGATTCGTTGATGACATAGCTGCGATTTACCATTACATAAAGCATAGATGTGTCAGAGGTATCCGTGATCAGTTCTCTCTGGAGAGGTACTTCGCTGATGCGGCAGATGGATGCAATAGACTGAGAGCTCTGCCAAGGGGTCGAGAGTTGATGCAAGCTAGATGGCAGAGAATAGTCTACATGAGGTTTGACCGCGATGTGGGTAGGAGGCTGGTTATTGTCATCAAATACCAAGACAAAAAATGGAATTTGGCTACATGTTATTTCGAAGACCGTGCCCGTGACGGTGATGGAGACGGTGATGAATGGATTAACGATAAGAAAATCTAAAGTATTTTTGAATAGATTTTATTTTATTAATTCAATTAACTTTCATATGTATTTAAATTTATATACTCTATTTTGCTTTATTTAATAATCTATGTGTATGCAGAATGGATGCAAGGCCCGGTCTCGTGGTACGAAGGAACTGCTCCTCATTGACACTGCTATTTGCCAGCAGGTTCGGCGAAACAGAAAAAATCTCACAGCTGCTTGGATTGACTATAAGAAGGCCTATGATTCAGTGCCTCATTCATGGCTCATGGAGGTCATGCGGTTGTACAAGGTCGATGCAACCCTATGCTCTTTTCTCGAGTCGTGCATGAGTCAGTGGATGACAGTCCTTAATCATCCAGGCATCTCTGAGAGTTCTGAATTGACAGAACCGATAGGGATTAGGCGGGGTATTTTCCAGGGCGATAGTTTGAGCCCTTTATCGTTTTGCCTAGCTCTTAATCCTCTCAGTACTTTGCTGATGGATTCAGGGCTAGGCTTTCGCCTTCGCAGGGGTGGTGAACTCATATCTCACTTGCTTTATATGGATGACCTCAAACTGTATGCATCAAAGCGTTCAGACCTAGTGTCAGTGTTGAAGATCACTCAAACCTTTAGCAGTGACATAAGGATGGAATTTGGTGTAGACAAGTGTGCGGTAATCAATATCGAGCGAGGTAGAGTTGTGAGCTCTGAGAATATAGTACTTTCAGAAACTATTATTCTCAAATCACTTTGCGAAGGGGAGACCTATAAATACCTAGGAATGTCAGAAGCACTCGGTATTGAGGTAGGGAATATGAAACAACTAGTGCAGGAACGGTTCTTTGGCCGCCTGAAAAAAGTCCTAAAAAGTCTTTTATCAGGTGGTAATAAGGTGCGTGCCTACAATAGCTGGGTCATGCCCTTACTCATATACTCTTTTGGCATTCTAAAGTGGACTCAAACTGAACTGGACTCCCTGGACTGTAAAGTCCGCAAACTGCTGACGTCATATCGGATGCACCATCCACGTTCATCTGTAATGAGATTGTACCTCCCACGCAAGTGTGGGGGACGTGGTTTCTTGAATGCCAAGAACCTCCATAATCGTGAGGTGTGCAATCTCAGAGATTATTTTCTCAAGATAAATGTGGGTATGCATAAGGATGTCGTTGCAGTGGACAAGGGTCTTACCCCACTATCCCTTGGCAAAGAGAACTGGCGTAAGCCTAAAGTAACTAGTAACTCAGATCGTGTGGCGATATGGAAGAGTAAGGAGTTGCATGGACGTTTCTACAAGGCCCTCACGGGACCGGATGTAGATCAAATAACATCTGTATCTTGGTTGCAATTCGGTGACCTCTTTGGGGAAACCGAGGGTTTTGTCTGTGCAATTATGGACGAGGTTATCAAGACGAGAAACTACCGGAAACATATTATGAAAGATGGTACTCTAGACATATGTCGAGCGTGTCATCAACCTGGGGAATCCCTCAGACATATAGTTTCCGGGTGTTCTCATCTTGCTAATGGCGAATACTTGCACAGACATAATCAAGTAGCCAAGATAATCCACCAACAACTTGCTCTTCAGTATGGCCTTGTCGATTCTGAGGTGCCTTACTATAGGTACGACCCAGCGTCAGTTCTTGAAAATAGCAGTGCGTTGCTCTACTGGGATCGAACAATTATCACTGATAGGTATATTGTAGCCAATAGACCTGATATAGTGATAATTGATCGATTAACGCGCCGTGCAATGATTGTTGATATTACTGTTCCACATGATGATAATCTGGTGAAAGCTGAAAAGGAAAAAGTATCAAAATACTTGGACCTTGCTCATGAGATTACCGCCATGTGGAATGTTGATACAACAATGATTGTTCCTATAGTCGTTTCAGTCAACGGTCTTATAGCGAAAAGCTTTGACCAACATCTTAAAAAGCTTTCGCTTAATTGTTGGATCAAGGGTCGGATACAGAAGGCAGTAATTCTTGAAACGGCGCGTATTGTGAGGAGGTTCCTCACTCTGGAGCCCTGACCACCGGTTGCTTGGACCCCCGGGCCCCGCAGCAGGCGGAATGATTTTTTTATAAATTTTTAATAGTGTTTTTATAATTGTTTTATATAGCATTGTTGAAAATTTAAAAAGAAATGTAAATAAATAAATGATAGAATATAAAAATATGTGTATGTATTACTAACTGTACGCTGTTGATTACTAATAAATAATAAAATAAAATATAAGGTGAGTTTGAATTTCCCGCCATTTGTGCCCGCCAAGGTTTCAAGTCTCGAGGTAAATCATCGTAGAAACAGATTAACTTTTGCTCAGGAATATCGACTTAGGAACGCGGACCAATGGAGTAAGGTATTGTTTAGTGATGAGTGCAGAATTCTCTTAAATCAAATTGACGGCAGGCAAAGAATATACTGATGACTTACGGATCCGAATCTTGGTCGCTGACTGCGGGCTTCATAAGAAGGCTCAGAGTCACTCAGCGGGCGATGGTGCGAGCAATGCTCGGAGTATCTCTGCGTGATCGAATCAGAAATGAGGAGATCCGCAGAAGAACCAAAGTAACCGACATAGCTCAGCGAGTCGCAGAACTGAAGTGGCAATGGGCGGGGCACGTAGTTCGAACAGCTGATGGATGTTGGGGGCCCAAGGTGGTAGATTGGCGACCCCGCACCGGAAAGCGCAGCGTTGGTCGACCCCCAACCAGGTGGACTGACGACATCAAACGTGTCGCAGGGAGCCGCTGGCAACAAAAAAGGCCTATGTCCAACAGTGGACGTCTACAGGCTGGTAATGATGATGATGATGATGAAAGAATATACAGACGCAAAGGAGAACGATACATTCAGACAAATTTTGAAACTACAGTTGCATACGGTGGTGGATCAATAATGGTTTGAGCGGGCATTTGTTTGGGAGCTCGCACAGACTTGGTAGTGATTGACAGAGGGGGTGTCTAACTGCAGACCGGTATATCAAAGAAATTTTAGAAGAAAATGTCGTACCGTTTGCTCCATATATCGGTGATGATTTTGTTGTTATGCAGGATAATGCTCGGCCGCATACCGCTCGGGTAACTCAAGCTTATCTTAATGATATGAATATCACTGTTATGGAGTGGCCGGCGAGATCACAGGATATGAAGCCAATAGCGTTTGCGACTTACTGAAAAGAAAAGTTAAGTCCAGAATTCCAGCTTCTGCCAACGTGGGTGAACTTCGTATCGCAGTAGTTGAGGAACGGCGGAGACTATCCCAGGAGACCATCGGTAACATCATTCTCAGTATGCCTAGACAGGTAGAAACTTTAAAAAGAGCACGTGGAGGAAATACGCGATATTAATCACCATTTTTCTAATTTAACTTATTGTTATTTTAATATAAGTTTTCAATTTTTCCGGTTACATGAATAGTTCAAAAATGTACCATTTTTCACAAATAGCCTTTACTTGAAAAATCTGTTCTTAATGTGATCTCATTTTAAGTAAAACAAATGAAACTTTAAATAACAAAAGAAGTGTAGTAAGTAGATTTTAAAATAAAACCATATTTTTTTAATTATGGACCTTTTTTATGTTCCGCTAAATATGCCGGTGTTTCCTTTAATTTTATTTATATGCACGCGCAGAAGGGAAGGCATTCGCCCAGTGGTAGGACGCTATAGGCTAGATTAAATTAGAAGATTTTTTTAATCTACTACAAGTTTGCTATTAACTGCTATCACACCTGATGTTAAGTGATGATGCAATCTAAGATGGAAGCGGGCTAACTTGTTAGGAGTAGGAAATGTGTGTGAAGTGAAATCCACACCCCTTTCGGTTTCTACATGACATCGTACCGGAACGCTAAATCGCTTGGCGGTACGTCTTTGTCAGTAGGGTGGTAACTAGCCACGGTGAAAGCCTCCCACCAACCACACCAAGACAAATTGTGATAAATCTCAATCTGCCCCGCCGCGAATCGAACCAGGGCCTCCGTCTTATAAATCTAGCTCGCATACCACTGCGCCAAGTATGGGATGTGTCTCCCACTATGCTGGCTGCAATGACAGTCGATGGTTTTATGCACCAATAGGAGGTATTACCAGATCTCTAATACAGCTGACACCAGCTGAGGGTTCTTCATCAGATACATCAGACCTTCGATTTTTGACATCAAATGAAGCGGTCCACCAAGTTGAACATTTTTTGTTAAGGCGGTATATGTCGATCTCTAATAATTTGGTTGGGCCCTTGTGTGTTCTAATCAGGTTCGCCAGGTACTCCAGATCTTCGATTATCCCAGTTTTTATAATTTTTCCCTTATTTGGTCATTAAACCCTAACTCTGTACCAAATTTCAGCTCTCTGAATTTATGGGAAGTACTAGTTCTATTTTGATGATCATGAGCGAGTGTCGAAAATACGAAACTTTGCTTGTGTTTAACTTCGGAACTGAATGACCTACAGACTTGTGGTGGACGACCTCATTACAAAATTGAACAACAATGGTTTCCTAACCATAGGGTACGCGGATGATATCACAGTACTCATCGGTGGTAAACATGAAAACATACTGTATGAAATAATGCAAAACGCGCTACGAACGATAGAAAACTGGTGCAATACCAATGAGCTATCAGTTAACCCAAAGAAAACTGAACTTATATTATTCACAAACAAGAGAAAACCAAATCTCAATAAAACTCCAACACTTTTTAAAGAAAATCTAAAGTTGTCAACAGAGGTAAAGTACCTAGGGGTTCTCCTGGACCAAAAACTAAACTGGAAAAGACACATAGAAACGAAAATACAGAAGTCCACCATCATCCTTTGCCAATGCAAACGCATGATAGGTAAAACCTGGGGCTTAAGACCACACATAGTGAAATGGCTATACACGACGGTAGTGAGGAACTCACTCACCTATGCGTCTATAATATGGTGGCCTAGGACTCTACTAACCACAGCGCAAAAAGACCTACAGAAATTTCAAAGATATGCATTGCTAGCCATCACCGGCTGCATGAACACTACACCCACAGCAGCTCTAGAGGCGCTAATGGGCATACCACCGCTTCACCTGCACATACAAGAGGAGGCGAAGTTAACAGCCCTCAGGCTAAAAGCCTGCCATCAATGGCAAGAAACAATCAGGGGCCATACAGGAATACTAAAGTTATCAGACATAGACAACTCGCCCCTGAGTTAGATATGTGACAAAATTACAAAACAGTAGGTATCTTATGGACAAACCCTACAAGGTCAACATAGACGGAACCAATGGTAAGATAACAAAACCAAACGAAATAAACATATACACCGATGGCTCCAAAACGGTTACAGGCACCGGGGCAGGAGCCTACTGTCAGGAGCTGAACATAAACATAGCACAGGCGCTCGGCAGGAACAACTCAGTCTTCCAAGCTGAATGCGTTGGTATTACAACTGCGGCCATGGCTATGGTCGCTAGAAAGGTAACAAACTTTATTATCAATATACACAGCGACAGCCAAACAGCACTCAAGGCAATAGACAAATACTGGACCACCTCTAAACTGCTGCTTGACTGCCACAATACACTCAGGGAACTCTCCAAAGAAAACAAAGTAACCCTGTCGTGGGTTAAAGGACACGACGGTAACCTAGGAAACGAGTGGGCAGACGAACTAGCACGACGTGCATCAACGCTGAAGGTCATAGGACCAAACCCCATAGTTCCTATACCCTTCAGTGAATACAAAACTTGGCTACACAAAGACACCCATAACAAACACACAAAGATTTGGGCACAAACAACGGACTGTAAACACACCAAAGAGGCATTACCGAGTCTCAACACAAAAGTAACCAAAAAACTTACACGGTTAACCCGCGCAAAACTCAGAACGGTCATAGAACTGATTACTGGCCACTGTCCATTAAACAAACACCTCTCACTTCTAGGTATGACCGACAGCCCATTATGCAGGGCTTGTCTGGAACACGACGAGACACCGATACACGTCATGCTCAGTTGCAGAGAGGTATCGGAACAACGTGAAACACACATTGGCACCAAAGCAACACTCCATGAGGCAATTGGCGACCTGGGAGGCCTCCTAAGCTTCTGGAGCGAGCTCGGCTGGCTGGAGTGAGTCAGCGGGAGCCTACACCAAGGCACCCACGCACAACGGCCAATCTCTGGCCAAGTGCGGAAATACCCAGTAGAAAGAAGAAGAAGAAGACCTACAGACTTGAAATTTTGTGATTGAAAGTATGTGATTATAGCTTACTGGATGACGAATTTCAGCATTCAAGTCTTTTCCAAAGGTTCTCAAAATAGGGCCTGATAATGCGGCCAATTGGTTCCTGTAAAGGTATACTGGCAGTGCTTGCTTCGCGCTCGACTTAGCGGGGGCACTGCCGTGCGCGCTGATATATATCGAAGGACGAGCTTCACGTTGATTTTTAAAATTCTATTCTTTTTACCTTGATGGTTACTCATTCTTGACGTGTAATAAAACTTCACTCTTGCAAAAACACAGTAATAATTTATTTTCCAAACGGACAGAGAACAGATCTTTCACAAGGTCCGTACAGTCCGACGGTTTGCACAAGAATGAATCGTGTCGAAACTTTGGGCTGTATTTATAGGCAAATCTTACAATCAAAACAATTTCTAATTTTACTAACATTACAGAAAATGTGGATAGAAATTTAATCAAACGATTATTATAATTATTAATGTTCGCGACAGCGTCCAACACGCAGCAAACACGCAGTATTGCTGGATGTCGATGGTTTCTCGCTACCAAATGTAAATAAAACTACAAGCAAATGTTAGGAATTGTCAGGGCAACACCAATCGTGATCGACTAAATAGGTACAATAAATAAAACAATGTTTAGAAAAATGTTTTATTCAATATTTAAATAACTAATATTCACAACATACATGTACTTACACTATTGTATTTTTCATTTCATGTTAAGTAACTTATGTAAAACCAGCGGGCGCCCGCGGTTCTGTTCGCGTGGAATCCTTACTATAATGTATGTATGTTTGTTACTTTTTCACGCAAAAACTACTGAATGGATTTTGATGAAACTTCACAATAATATAGCTTACATATCAGAATAACACATAGGCTACATTTTATACCGAAATTCCCACGGGAACGAGAACTACGCGGGTGAAACCGCGGGCGTCCTCTAGTTAAGAATAAATAAAATACTTATGTTTCTCCTTATAACATTAGCTCGAAGATTTTTAGCTTCGAAGAGATTAGTCGAAACAAACAGTCGGATAATTTTTTTTTTAATTATTTCGGGGTTAAATGTGGCCTGTGTTATTGTAATATGTTATCTGTATTATTGCTATATTAAATCCATTCAGTAGATTTTCTGTGTAAGAGTTAACAAGCATTCACCCATACATACAAACTTTCGCTTTTATTCTTTTTTAGTTTTTATTCAAGTGTTACCTACACTTAAGGGATTATTTATATTTACGAATAAATATAATATCAAAAATTGCGGAACCGACGGGATTCGGACCCGCGTCTCTCTGGCAATCCGGGCATTTAGAGCGTCTTACCGTTAGGCCATGATCCCGATGACGTCGGTGCCGAAATTGTGCTTTTGATATTGTTCTTGATATCCAGGTATACGGCCTGTAATGCCATCTACAGTATATCTGGATGAATTGTATGGGGGTATATATGCCGGCGTCATCGGGATCGTGGCCTAGTAGTAAGGCGCTCTACGTGCTCAGATTGCCAGAGACGCGGGCTCGAATCCCGTCGGTTACGCCTTTACATTATTAGTAAAGACTACACTACAGTTAGTGACAGAAATGAAAAGCTGTTAATTTGAATTTTATTTATTTGTATATATTTGTAAATTACAATACATTTATACAAAAGTTTTCTTTAATGACGCTAATATATAATTTCAATCTTGTGTCATAATTTCTTTAAAATTAAAAAAAAATCATAATGCCATGGATTGTTCACATGCATGTGCACGCTATGAGACCGCGTCTCAGCGAGCGGAGTAGGGCGTCCCCACTAGATATAGCGTCGACACCCGGAGGTGGCTGACACCGATTGGATGCAAAATAAAAAATTGGTTGTCTGTAAAGTCGGTTTACTGACGATAGTTGAACGTGACAACGTCTGAAGAAAATACTGATGGAATGGTAGCATTTAATTGGTTATTAAAATTTTTAATTTAAGTATATTTTTATAAATATTAATTTAAATTAATAAAATAATTGATTTTGATTTTATAAATTTTTATTTTAAATTTATAATAAATATATTAATTTTTAATTTAAAATTAATATATTTAATAATTATATTTAATAGACGGATGTCGAACGCTGCCAAACGCAAAGGCCGATTGTGCTTCTTTGTCGCTCGTGCCGCGCTCTGGCTTGCACTTCAAGCCTTACATGGAACGCCTCAAAGCGAGGTAACGCATGAGTCGTGTTTTTTCGTGAGTGCAGCCGGCTCTATCGAATTATAAGACCTTTTCACGTCAAAAAGTTGAGGTGTCAAGGGACACCCAGATGGAACGAAGTTGTTATATATTTGGTCGTGTTCGGGGAGACGTACGTGTTTGTTGTTTGTCTACCCGCGGTGTGTGTTTTGGAGCGCTGTCGAGACGACAGCACAGAGCAGCAGCGCAACGCAGGTGGCTTTTCCTTCCCAAGCGATACAATAGCTTACTATAGCATAAAGTGTCGTCACAACTTTTCGTGAGAATTTTTGGAACGAAGTTCCTTATCGCGCGTTGTGAAAGGGGGCTAGACGGAAAAAATTGGTACGAAAAGTTGTCACGACACTTTTTGATCAAAGGATCTTGCCTTTGATGTGTGTGCGCGTGAGCGGCGGGGGGCGCCCGCGCTGTATGCTGTCTCGCGCTCTCGTGGCGCCCTCTGGTGTTTCGGTGTACAACAACAAATATTATTATTACTTAAAAAAAATAAAATGTTATTACAATTCCTTCACTAATTAATCGAAAGGAACTTCGTTCCATCCGGGTGTCCCTTGACACCTCTCAACTTTTTTTTCCGTCTAGCCCCCTTTCACAACGCGCGATAAGGAACTTCGTTCCAAAAACAACAATTGAGTGAATTGTGGCTGCTTAAAGCCTATACCCAACAGTGGATGCGTGGTGATGATGTCCCTGTTCCTCCCTGCCATCTGGAGGAGGAAGTGAGGAGACGTTTGTTGTCGTCAGTCCACCTATACTAAAGCCAAACTCGATTGAGAATGCTTGTCAACAAACAAATTTAAAATGAAGGTAGAAAATGCAACACCTTTTATGCCTAATAAATTTAAAATTATGTTTTGTGTTTTTATAAAATCTTATTTAAAAGATACTGAATATATTAATTAGTTTTAAGCTTACTAATCTTATTTATTGTTATGAATTCGTTATTAACAAGTTAACTAAAAAAATAGGTGTAAAATGACTAGTGAGTTCTACCTTCATTATTAATTTGTTTGTTGACAAGCATTCTCAATCGGGTTCGGCTTTAGTATAGTTAGGGGGTGGCCATCACTGCATTTACGGTACACTCGTCGTAGGTCTACTTGGCTCGTTGTTGCGTTTTTCCGAACGCCATAATCTTTAAACCGCAAGTTAAGGAATTTATTATGGAGTGCAGTGCAGTCACTCGTCGTAAGTCTCCTTGTTTCAAGGAGACATGGACTAAGTCAAGTAGATCCTGGATCATCGTTTCTTCGCGAAATAATTCCTTGATCAACATTCTTGTTCCCGGGTAAGGAACCAGTTCTTTGAATACTGCTATCACTCAATATAAGTGTCCTTGTTCCTCCTCATCTTGTTAGCCCCCATTCCTTGCACCACGCGGGGAAGTCCCTATTATGCAATCGGCAAGCGGAGTGTAGGGCGTTCCCCAACTACACTAAAGCCAAACTCGATTGAGAATGCTTGTCAACAAACAAATATAAAATGAAGGTAGAAATCACTAATCATTTTACACCAATTTTTTTTAATTAACTAGTTAATGACGAATTCATGACAATAAATTACATTAGTAAGCTTAAAACTAATTAATATATTCAATATCTTTTAAATTAGATTTTGTAAAAAAACAAAACATGATTTTAAATTTATGAGGCATAAAATGTGTTGCATTTTCTACCTTCATTTTAAATTTGTTTGTTGACAAGCATTCTCAATCGAGTTTGGCTTTAGTATAGATGGAGCGACGACATACGGAGGGTGACTAGCAGTGATTGGATGCATGGGGGCTGATGATGATGATGGTGATCACTCTATGTAAGCGTCCTTGTTCCTCCTCATCTTGCCAGGTGCTCTGTTCCGCTTGGGCCACGGCACCTTCATGTGTACGTGAGACACGTGCGTGTTGCGATCGGACCCGTTGCTGAACGCCTTCTCACAGATCTCGCACTTGAACGACTTCTCCTTGTGTATCTGTGGAACAATTTTATGACGTCATCATACAGTATTAATGGTCCTAGAGGAGGTATGCTATAGAGATGTTACAATGTCGTGACGTCATCATACTGTAGTAATATCCGTAGTTCATAGAGTAAGTATGCTATAGAGATGTTACAATATCGTGACGTTATGATACTGTAGTAATATCCGTACTTCTTAAAGTAAGTATGCTATAGAGATTTTTTTTATAGGACAATTACACACATCGCTATATAGCCCCAAAGTAAGCGCAGGTAGCTTATGTTATGTACTATGATAACTGATCAATATTTTATATATATTATACATAAATACTTATTAATATAAAGATAAACATCCAGACACTGGAAAACATCCATGCTCATCACACAAACATTTTTCCAGATGTAGGAATCGAACCCACAGCCTAGGACGCAAAAGCAGGGTCACTACCCACTGCGCCACTCGTCCGTCGAAATGTTACAATGTTGTGGCGTCATTATACAGTAGTGATGGTCTTACTTCTTAGAGGAAGTATGGTATAGTGATGTGACGTCATCATGCTGTAGTAATGGTCTTAGAGGAGTATGCTATAGAGATGATACAGTATTGTGACGTCATCATACGGTAGTGATGGTTTTAGAGAAAGTATGCTATGGAGATGTTACGGTATTGTGACGTCATCATACGGTAGTGATGGTTTTAGAGAAAGTATGCTATAGAGATGACACAGTATTATGACGTCATCACACTAGTAATGGTTTTAGAGAAAGTATGCTATGGAGATGTTACAGTATTGTGACGTCATCATACAGTAGAAATGGCCTTACTTCTTAAAGGAAGTATGCTATAGAGATGCTACTGAGAGTCTCCCCGTAAGGGACTGCAGCAAAGTCATCCGACTGAATTTTGTGTTCTTATGAAAGTCGGCATCTTGAATCATTTAATACCTTTTTAATTTTTTATAGTTAATACCATAAATGTAAGGTTATGTTCTAATAAGACTAAAGCATATAACAATGTATTATGTCTTATATATATAAAAATACTTTAACATGAATTATGTTTTTTACTAATTACAAGGCCATGATCTTTGTCCACGGCAAAACCAGTAGACCTGGTCCAATTCAAAAAATGATAATCGGTTCAGCCGGGAAACGAACCCTGGACCTCGGCCAACGTTTTTTCACACTCACCCACACATGTCGGTTGCGACTCGACGGGCTGGTGAAGCTCTTCCCGCACACGGGGCAGGCGTACAGCGGGCGCGTGGCGGCGTGCGTCTCTTTATGTTTGTCGAGGTACACTTTTGTGCGGAAGCGTTTCTCGCACACGTCGCATTGGTAGTCTTTCTGCCCGGTGTGTTTTGTCATATGCTCTTTTAGGTGGAACGCGGTCTGGAAATACAGAAAAATTGTTAGCATTAGGACACGTATGAAAAGCACTATAAAATCCCGGAAGACTTAGCTATTACGATATCTAGACCGGACAGTACTTGTTGAGCTTACAGTGCCGTAGGAAACAAACATCCCTAAAAACCATGTATTCAAAGTGAATAAATCCTATGACCTTACTAATGAACTAACCAAAAATGGCTATGTGGTTAGTTTATACGCGGTAGAAGTGGGTGCGAGGGGTATACCAGCGAAGTCTCTCTACAACCTGTTAAAAGACCTTGGCCTTACTAGAAGTGCAGTAAGCTCCATATTGGAACGAGTGTCCAAAGCTGCACTAGTAGGGTCCTTCCGAATATGGTTGGGCAGGGAGAATAACTTGAACAGAGGAGGTGAGTGTTGACGCGCGTCACAAAGGGTACCCTTAAACCTACACCCGTGTCACAAGTCTCGGGCTCTGTTCGGAGTTTTTCTCTCAGCCACGCGATGGACCCGGCACCCGCACGGTGAATCCATGGAATGCTAAGATATTCGTCTCAACAGTAGGTCTAATGGCTCCGTTTCTAACGGACGAATGGACATTCCAACAAATGCAGCGGCATTTAATAACACTTGCTAGAAACAAGTTCCATCATTGTAGGAGCTGTTGTAGAACTCTTCCCTAAACATTAATTTGAGGCATAGCTTAAGTGCCAACTTCAACAATCTTCAGACTTCAAGACACCAATACTGCTAACAAAATTAAGCATGGCAGATATATTAGAGGTTGAGTAACTTTATTCACTTATCACGCGTAACGGAGTACCTTTCTTCTAGAGTCGCTTCCTCAGCTTTAAGGATCGTGGCACCCTAACGACAAAGTTTTCTTTATGGTGTTACGCCATTTCTTCCTTTTTGCAGTCTGGCGAATGGCATTTGAGGTGGGCGCGTCTATTGCCTCCTTTACTTGGTTCGTCTATCGTGTCGGGCTACGTCCGCGGAGTCTCCTATCCTTGATCTTGCCGGTGACCACAAGCTTTTCAATACTACCCGCGTTTTTCCTGGCAATGTGACCGAAGTACTCGAGAGTTCTCCGCAGACAAATGTTCCGAAAGGCGCACCTTAACTTTTAATTTGTTAAGTATTGAGACATTAGTCCTGTGTTCGGTCCAAGAAATATTCAGCATCCGTCGCCAGCACATTTCAAAAGCATCAATCCGTTTCCGGTCGGCAAATTTTAGGGTCCATGTCTTTGCTCCATAGAGGAAGATGGAGAAAACATGTGTGCCCACTGTGAAATGCTTTTGTCTTTCCATATTTTGGATTGCTGTGACATGGCGCTTTTTGCTGTGGCATCCCGTTGCACTTCAGATTCACAGCCGCCTTTATTACTAATGTTAGAGCCTATATATATGAAGTCGTCAACTACTTCCAGGCCTGTAGTTCCGTTGATATCTTGTTTCCCCGATCGATCCACAATCATCACCTGTCTTTTGCCCTATTTACAGCAAGACGGAGCACCACAGTATCATAAAACAACTAAGAGTACCAGGGTGTCATAACATAGTAGGACTGTCTCACCTGGAAGCTCCTCCCGCACTGCTCGCAGAGACACTCGCGCGGTCGCGGCGCGTGCTGGGTCCTGATCTCGCCGGGGTGCTCGCGCTTGAAGTGGCAGATGTACATCGTGAAGTCCTTCAGCTTCAAGTACCAGGGTGTCATAACATAGTGAGAGTTGACTCGGTCTCACCTGGAAGCTCCTCCCGCACTGCTCGCAGAGACACTCGCGCGGTCGCGGCGCGTGCTGGGTCCTGATCTCGCCGGGGTGCTCGCGCTTGAAGTGGCAGATGTACATCGTGAAGTCCTTCAGCTTCAAGTACCAGGGTGTCATAACATAGTGAGAGTTGACTCGGTCTCACCTGGAAGCTCCTCCCGCACTGCTCGCAGAGACACTCGCGCGGTCGCGGCGCGTGCTGGGTCCTGATCTCGCCGGGGTGCTCGCGCTTGAAGTGGCAGATGTACATCGTGAAGTCCTTCAGCTTCAAGTACCAGGGTGTCATAACATAGTGAGAGTTGACTCGGTCTCACCTGGAAGCTCCTCCCGCACTGCTCGCAGAGACACTCGCGCGGTCGCGGCGCGTGCTGGGTCCTGATCTCGCCGGGGTGCTCGCGCTTGAAGTGGCAGATGTACATCGTGAAGTCCTTCAGCTTCAAGTACCAGGGTGTCATAACATAGTGAGAGTTGACTCGGTCTCACCTGGAAGCTCCTCCCGCACTGCTCGCAGAGACACTCGCGCGGTCGCGGCGCGTGCTGGGTCCTGATCTCGCCGGGGTGCTCGCGCTTGAAGTGGCAGATGTACATCGTGAAGTCCTTCAGCTTCAAGTACCAGGGTGTCATAACATAGTGAGAGTTGACTCGGTCTCACCTGGAAGCTCCTCCCGCACTGCTCGCAGAGACACTCGCGCGGTCGCGGCGCGTGCTGGGTCCTGATCTCGCCGGGGTGCTCGCGCTTGAAGTGGCAGATGTACATCGTGAAGTCCTTCAGCTTCAAGTACCAGGGTGTCATAACATAGTGAGAGTTGACTCGGTCTCACCTGGAAGCTCCTCCCGCACTGCTCGCAGAGACACTCGCGCGGTCGCGGCGCGTGCTGGGTCCTGATCTCGCCGGGGTGCTCGCGCTTGAAGTGGCAGATGTACATCGTGAAGTCCTTCAGCTTCAAGTACCAGGGTGTCATAACATAGTGAGAGTTGACTCGGTCTCACCTGGAAGCTCCTCCCGCACTGCTCGCAGAGACACTCGCGCGGTCGCGGCGCGTGCTGGGTCCTGATCTCGCCGGGGTGCTCGCGCTTGAAGTGGCAGATGTACATCGTGAAGTCCTTCAGCTTCAAGTACCAGGGTGTCATAACATAGTGAGAGTTGACTCGGTCTCACCTGGAAGCTCCTCCCGCACTGCTCGCAGAGACACTCGCGCGGTCGCGGCGCGTGCTGGGTCCTGATCTCGCCGGGGTGCTCGCGCTTGAAGTGGCAGATGTACATCGTGAAGTCCTTCAGCTTCAAGTACCAGGGTGTCATAACATAGTGAGAGTTGACTCGGTCTCACCTGGAAGCTCCTCCCGCACTGCTCGCAGAGACACTCGCGCGGTCGCGGCGCGTGCTGGGTCCTGATCTCGCCGGGGTGCTCGCGCTTGAAGTGGCAGATGTACATCGTGAAGTCCTTCAGCTTCAAGTACCAGGGTGTCATAACATAGTGAGAGTTGACTCGGTCTCACCTGGAAGCTCCTCCCGCACTGCTCGCAGAGACACTCGCGCGGTCGCGGCGCGTGCTGGGTCCTGATCTCGCCGGGGTGCTCGCGCTTGAAGTGGCAGATGTACATCGTGAAGTCCTTCAGCTTCAAGTACCAGGGTGTCATAACATAGTGAGAGTTGACTCGGTCTCACCTGGAAGCTCCTCCCGCACTGCTCGCAGAGACACTCGCGCGGTCGCGGCGCGTGCTGGGTCCTGATCTCGCCGGGGTGCTCGCGCTTGAAGTGGTAGATGTACATCGTGAAGTCCTTCAGCTTCAAGTACCAGGGTGTCATAACATAGTGAGAGTTGACTCGGTCTCACCTGGAAGCTCCTCCCGCACTGCTCGCAGAGACACTCGCGCGGTCGCGGCGCGTGCTGGGTCCTGATCTCGCCGGGGTGCTCGCGCTTGAAGTGGCAGATGTACATCGTGAAGTCCTTCAGCTTCAAGTACCAGGGTGTCATAACATAGTGAGAGTTGACTCGGTCTCACCTGGAAGCTCCTCCCGCACTGCTCGCAGAGACACTCGCGCGGTCGCGGCGCGTGCTGGGTCCTGATCTCGCCGGGGTGCTCGCGCTTGAAGTGGTAGATGTACATCGTGAAGTCCTTCAGCTTCAAGTACCAGGGTGTCATAACATAGTGAGAGTTGACTCGGTCTCACCTGGAAGCTCCTCCCGCACTGCTCGCAGAGACACTCGCGCGGTCGCGGCGCGTGCTGGGTCCTGATCTCGCCGGGGTGCTCGCGCTTGAAGTGGCAGATGTACATCGTGAAGTCCTTCAGCTTCAAGTACCAGGGTGTCATAACATAGTGAGAGTTGACTCGGTCTCACCTGGAAGCTCCTCCCGCACTGCTCGCAGAGACACTCGCGCGGTCGCGGCGCGTGCTGGGTCCTGATCTCGCCGGGGTGCTCGCGCTTGAAGTGGTAGATGTACATCGTGAAGTCCTTCAGCTTCAAGTACCAGGGTGTCATAACATAGTGAGAGTTGACTCGGTCTCACCTGGAAGCTCCTCCCGCACTGCTCGCAGAGACACTCGCGCGGTCGCGGCGCGTGCTGGGTCCTGATCTCGCCGGGGTGCTCGCGCTTGAAGTGGTAGATGTACATCGTGAAGTCTTTCAACTTTATGTTGCACTGTAACAGATATATCAAGAGATTTAGCGTTCCGGTACGATGTCGGGTAAAAATCGAAAGGGGTGTAGATTTCGTCCTACTCCTAACAAGTTAGCCCGCCTCCATTTTAGACTGCATCATCACTATCAGGTGTGATAGCAGTTAAGGGCCAACTGTAGTCGAAATCAAAAAATGATCATCAAGAAGACTTACATCAAGTCTTCTTGATTCAGAAATGAGGAAATCCGCAGAAGAACCAAAGTAACTGACATAGCTCAGCGAGTCGCAAAACTGAAGCGGTAATGACGGCGCACGGGGTTCCAACAG
The DNA here is from genome assembly GCA_034621355.1 of Mycalesis mineus. Classification (NCBI taxonomy): domain Eukaryota; kingdom Metazoa; phylum Arthropoda; class Insecta; order Lepidoptera; family Nymphalidae; genus Mycalesis; species Mycalesis mineus. The sequence goes on along the minus strand of JAXAVZ010000080.1, from coordinate 1,705,388 downwards.
CTGATGGACGTTGAGGGCCCATGGTGCTAGAATGGCGACAACGCACCGGAAAGCGCAGTGCTGGTCGACCCCCCACCAGGTGGACTGACGACATCAAACATGTCGCAAGAGCCGCTGGCCACAGGTGGCTCAGGATTGTTGTTTGGGAGTCCCTAAAAAGGCCCAAGTCTCGCAGACTGCTAATGATGATGATATCAGCACTGACCTGTTCGCAAGTGACGTAGGGCGGCGCGTTGTCCTTCTTGTACATGCGTCGCGGCAGAGACTGGTTGCGTTCACGCATCTCGGGCTTGTGGGTGGTGTTTAGGAGACACCTTCATGTGCTGCTCGTACGCAGCGAGCGACGAGAAGCGCACTGACCTGTTCGCAAGTGACGTAGGGCGGCGCGTTGTCCTTCTTGTACATGCGTCGCGGCAGAGACTGGTTGCGTTCACGCATCTCGGGCTTGTGGTGGTGTTTAGGAGACACCTTCATGTGCTGCTCGTACGCAGCGAGCGACGAGAAGCGCACTGACCTGTTCGCAAGTGACGTAGGGCGGCGCGTTGTCCTTCTTGTACATGCGTCGCGGCAGAGACTGGTTGCGTTCACGCATCTCGGGCTTGTGGTGTTTAGGAGACACCTTCATGTGCTGCTCGTACGCAGCGAGCGACGAGAAGCGCACTGACCTGTTCGCAAGTGACGTAGGGCGGCGCGTTGTCCTTCTTGTACATGCGTCGCGGCAGAGACTGGTTGCGTTCACGCATCTCGGGCTTGTGGTGTTTAGGAGACACCTTCATGTGCTGCTCGTACGCAGCGAGCGACGAGAAGCGCACTGACCTGTTCGCAAGTGACGTAGGGCGGCGCGTTGTCCTTCTTGTACATGCGTCGCGGCAGAGACTGGTTGCGTTCACGCATCTCGGGCTTGTGGTGTTTAGGAGACACCTTCATGTGCTGCTCGTACGCAGCGAGCGACGAGAAGCGCACTGACCTGTTCGCAAGTGACGTAGGGCGGCGCGTTGTCCTTCTTGTACATGCGTCGCGGCAGAGACTGGTTGCGTTCACGCATCTCGGGCTTGTGGTGTTTAGGAGACACCTTCATGTGCTGCTCGTACGCAGCGAGCGACGAGAAGCGCACTGACCTGTTCGCAAGTGACGTAGGGCGGCGCGTTGTCCTTCTTGTACATGCGTCGCGGCAGAGACTGGTTGCGTTCACGCATCTCGGGCTTGTGGTGTTTAGGAGACACCTTCATGTGCTGCTCGTACGCAGCGAGCGACGAGAAGCGCACTGACCTGTTCGCAAGTGACGTAGGGCGGCGCGTTGTCCTTCTTGTACATGCGTCGCGGCAGAGACTGGTTGCGTTCACGCATCTCGGGCTTGTGGTGTTTAGGAGACACCTTCATGTGCTGCTCGTACGCAGCGAGCGACGAGAAGCGCACTGACCTGTTCGCAAGTGACGTAGGGCGGCGCGTTGTCCTTCTTGTACATGCGTCGCGGCAGAGACTGGTTGCGTTCACGCATCTCGGGCTTGTGGTGTTTAGGAGACACCTTCATGTGCTGCTCGTACGCAGCGAGCGACGAGAAGCGCACTGACCTGTTCGCAAGTGACGTAGGGCGGCGCGTTGTCCTTCTTGTACATGCGTCGCGGCAGAGACTGGTTGCGTTCACGCATCTCGGGCTTGTGGTGTTTAGGAGACACCTTCATGTGCTGCTCGTACGCAGCGAGCGACGAGAAGCGCACGTTGCACTCCGAACACTGAGGACCGGTCGGCTCCTGCAATAGAATATGTGAACATTGCTGATAGAACATCAAATCAGATCATTCTTTATTTTCCTGAATGTGGTAGAATTGTCTATATTAATAATTTCGTGACGGGGTACGGTAGACTCGATCGAAACCTTAGATGAAAAAACATAAAAAAAATCTGCGATGCGAACATTGCTGATAGAACATCAGGGATATCAGTGCAATGCGAACATTGCTGATAGAACATCAAGGGATATCAGTGCAATGCGAACATTACTGACAGAACATCAAGGGACATCCGTACAATGCGAACATTACTGATAGAACATCAAGGGACATCCGTACAATGCGAACATTGCTGACAGAACATCAAGGGACATCCGTACAATGCGAACATTACTGATAGAACATCAAGGGACATCCGTACAATGCGAACATTACTGACAGAACATCAAGGGACATCCGTACAATGCGAACATTACTGATAGAACATCAAGGGACATCCGTACAATGCGAACATTGCTGATAGAACCTCAAGGGATATCAGTGCAACGCGAACATTGCTGATAGAACCTCAAGGGATATCAGTGCAATGCGAACATTGCTGATAGAACATCAAGGGATATCAGTGCAATGCGAACATTACTGACAGAACATCAAGGGACATCCGTACAATGCGAACATTACTGATAGAACATCAAGGGACATCCGTACAATGCGAACATTGCTGATAGAACCTCAAGGGATATCAGTGCAACGCGAACATTGCTGATAGAACCTCAAGGGATATCAGTGCAATGCGAACATTGCTGATAGAACATCAAGGGATATCCGTGCAATGCGAACATTGCTGATAGAACATCAAGGGATATCAGTGCAATGCGAACATTGCTGATAGAACCTCAAGGGATATCCGTGCAATGCGAACATTGCCGATAGAACATCAAGGGATATCCGTGCAATGCGAACATTGCTGATAGAACATCAGGGATATCAGTGCAATGCGAACATTGCTGATAGAACATCAGGGATATCAGTGCAATGCGAACATTGCTGATAGAACATCAGGGATATCAGTGCAATGCGAACATTACTGATAGAACATCAAGGGATATCAGTGCAATGCGAACATTGCTGATAGAACATCAAGGGATATCAGTGCAATGCGAACATTGCTGATAGAACATCAAGTCCAAATTTGTGTCTTGATTTGTGCCATATACAAATAAAATGCAAAAAAAAATTTGTATACCTCGAACTTTTCCATGCGGTGCGTCCTATGTATGTGGTACTCCAAGCCCTTCTGACTGATGAACGAGTACCCGCAGTGCCCACAGATGAAATCAGACGGATGCTTCACGCGCAGATGCGTTATGTACGTGGTGTACTTGGAGAATTCTTCCTCGCAGTGCTGACATTTATACTTTGTGCCCTTGTGCCACCGCTCGTGCATTCTGGCCGACTCGGAGTTCATGGAGAAGAATTCACACAGCGTGCAGGTGTATCGCGTCGTGTGACTCTGGTTGTGCTTCAGGAACGCTATCCGGGTCTTGTAGCGCTGCTTGCACACCGGGCATTCCACGTCTCCGTTTAACTGGAATACATCAGAAGTGGGATTTTAAAATCAAAAAAGAACAATAGCAATGAAATTGGTCATGGAAGTGTCTAACAAAATATAAATTGATATCCAAATACGTATACGCAAATCAAATTTAAGTATGTCTCGAGTCGACTTATTTTGTTACGATAGTAATTATTGTTAAATTCAAATGTTATGTTTTTTGTAAGTATTTACCTATTATAAGTTTATAAATAGGGTACCATAGCGTATTGGGAATATCCTGTAAAGCTAGACGTAAGTTGTTATAAATAAATAAATAAATAAATAAATATTACCTTAGAATGTTTATCCATATGCCTTGTAAAAGTCGACTTGCAGATAAAACCTCGATAGCAAAAGTTGCATTGGAAACTAGAGTTCTTATAATTAGACGACTCTTGCCTCTTCTTCACATCTTCTATCTGCTCTTCTAGAGTTAGTTTAGTCATTTTGAAAATAGTTAAGCAAGTATCTCTTTTGCTAGAATCAGATTTTTTAGTTATTTTAGTATCAGATTTTAATTTTTTATTAGCTATTCTTGTTTTAGTTACTTTTTTGGTTAAATTCTTTTTATTATTACAGTTTTTGTATGATAAGTTAACTTTTTTAGTTCTTTTAATTTTTTTATTATCACTTTTTTGTTTTGTATCCTTTTTGTAATGCACTAATTCTAAATCACTGTCATTGTCTATCTTATCTGTTGATTCACTGTCGTCAGCATCCAATTTATCACTGACACTTCTGTCATCAATTTTATTTGATTTAGAAATGTCATTCAATAGCACATCATCATCATCATCATCATCATTCAAAAAATCATCATTATCATTATCCAAAAAATCGATATCAATCTCATCATCTTTTATATCGCCTTTCTCTAATTTTGTATTTTCATCATGTTGTGTGGTATCTTCAAAAACTATTACGTTATCTTGCTCTATTTTGACTACGGATTTAATCTCTCCATCATCGAATTCAATGTCTATGCTCTCTTCTTTATTGTCTATTAAGTTTACGTCGCTGTGGTTCGGTTGGAATGCTCTCTCGACTAGATTAGACTTTAGGAAATTGTCAGATCTATTTATTGTTTTTATATTATTTACAGTTAGCTGAAATAAAGTAAAAATAGATTGATTTATAGAAAGTAGAAAATAAAAAGTACTTCAGGGTGATAGGCGCATGAGACTAGAGAGGGGATAAAATGTGGCATATGTATTATTCTGATATGTAAGCTTTGACGACCTCCGTGGCGCAGTGGTATGCGCGGTGGATTTATAAGGCGGAGGTCCTGGGTTCGATTCCCGGCGGGGCAAATTGAGATTTTTCTTAATTTGTCTTGTCTTACCACCCTACCAACAAAGACGTATCGCCAAGCGATTTAGCGTTCCGGTACGATGTTGTGTAGAAACCGAAAGGGGTGTGGATTTCATCCTACTCCTAACAAATTAGCCCGCTTCCATCTTAGACTGCATCATCACTTAACATCAGGTGTGATAGCAGTCAAGGGCCAACTTGTAGTCGATAAAAAAAAATATTATTGTGAAGTTTCATCAAAACCCATTCAGTAGGTTTCGCGTGAAAGAGTAACAAACATCCATACATACATACAAACCTTCGCCTTAGTATAAATGTTCCTTGTCATCATCTTCTTCATTGTCAGGCATTGACATGTTAATAGTCAGTACTATGGACTTCGGGTGTAATGCAAAATTCACGACAAAAGTGTCCCGAGATATCTTATATATACTAGAATGTATTTGTATTTATATGAACAAACTAAAACATTGTAATATATGTCTTATATTATTGTTATACAGTCTAATTTGCAACGGTCTAATTTCTTGCAATAAGTAATCAGCTTTGACTGACAGTTGACATGGCAGCTTCTCGTGAAAATAGGACAACATAAATGGTATGGAGTAGGTAGCTTTGAATTTTTTTTTTTGGCATCTTTAACCAATATATTATATTCACAGCAAACTTGAAATGTATCAGTGACCTCTAAATGCTGGTATAAATCTAGTACCAACCAATATATTTCTTTACTGAAATGACGTAAGATCACTGTTTTAAATAAATTTCATGTAGATAATTCTTATAGTTATCAAAATAATCGAGTGTGAAGGACGGACCGACGGACGGTAAAACTTCTTTAGATTAATATCCATGACATAAAAAATAAAAGTTTATTCATTAAAATTATTTTACAAATTTTAAACAATAACATAACTCTATGCCGTCGTTCCAAAACATTATTGACGTGTGTTCTCTCAGTAAGCTAATATGAGACTGAATGCGATTAGAAATCTTTTTCACGTTTTAGCTCTCTTTTGGTTCGGACACTTTTTAGCGCTGACCCGAAGTCCATAGTATTAATATGTCAATGTTATCAGTCTATTAACGGCCCCCCTCTTTATAGGAGAGGAGATATGGAGTGTAGACCTACCACGCTGCTCCAATGCGGGTTGGCGGGCTTAGTGCGATAATGTTTAATTTATTAACAATCACTATCAGATGTTGATGACAGTGACCGACGGCTTTACGTACTCTCCGAGGGTGGGTGTAACACCACCAACTTCCCAACTTCGGGCTAGGAATGTACTGAAAATTTCTAAGAAGAATGAAAAACTCAACATCTGGCGCGTATACTTTTTTTTATCTACTACAAGTTGACCCTTGACTACTATCACACCTGATGTTAAGTGATGATGCAATCTAAGATGGAGCAGGCTAACTTGTTAAAAGTAGGATGAAATCCACACCCCATCCGGTTTCTACACGACATCGTACCGGAACACTAAATCGCTTGGCAGTACGTCTTTGTCGGTACGTTCACACAATCATTCAATATCATAGAACAGCATCTTGGGCTTTTAAAGCGGGAAAATGTTCCGACGCAGTAAGACAACATTAAGACAACTTACCGATTCATGTTTTCTAATCAATTGTAACAATAAAGTGTGTCCTCTCGCACTCTTGTCCCTGAACTGATTGCACTGTATCAACCTCTGTCCACATTCAGAGCATATGGTCGGCGTGAAATTAGTTAGATCTTGCAACTGAAACATGAATATTCGATTTAATTCAGTTTTACTATAAAGAACCACAACACATCTAGATAAATAACGGAAGACAAGACGCTGTAAGCGTCATAAACTGCAATTATGTCAACTACTTATTCGCTAAACCATGTAGCACCAATGATTAAATTTTATTACGGTAGTAGAGTGACTTGGTTACTTGTTCTTTTCTCTGCGTTTATTAATACAAAATTTTGTTAGTAGAGTTTAAAAACTTGTTGTATTAAAGTTAGTTTCGTTCTAGTCTACGTTTATTAATAGGGCTGTAAAAGATTATATTGCCACTACATTTTTATGGTTACCAAGCTTATATGTGAAAAGCTATATGGTAAAGAAGCCAGACAGACAGCCTCAGTCTAATTAGTTTAATAAAGAAAATCATTGTTCTATAAAGACAGTCAGCAGCAACTTGTAAGATAGTAAAGTAAGACTTACAGTAAGTCCAGTGATAGCTTCATAAGTATGCTCCAGGTTGTACTTGCTCAACGGATACACCTTGCGCTCTGTGTCCAGGCACACCAAGCACACCTGAACAACAAATATAAATAAATAATAATCTATACTAATATTATAAAGAGGTAAAGTTTGTAAGTTTGTAAATAAAGTTCTGTTGGGGCTAATCTTCGGAACTACTGATCCGATTTTAAAAATTCTTTCACCAGTAGAATGCTACGTTATCGGTGAGTGCTCCGATAGACCCGGCACCCGCACGGTGAATCCATGGAATGCTAAGATATTTGTCTCTCTTATTTTATGTTTGTATTGTATATATTACCCGAGTTGTCATAGTTTTTGTCGCGCGAGTCGGACTGTGAAATTTATTAAATTTAGCTTTACACGCGTACGCTGCCTTAGATATTGGATATAATTGAAAACATTCTATGAAAACTTTATGCATCTTAAAAAGTTCTATAGAAAGTCTGCGATAGCATATATCTATCTTTTATATTTTGGCAGATATATAACTTTTTGTGTTTTAAAAAATCATTTAATTCATGTGCTTACGTTTACGTCATTATTTATAGCACTAAACTTAAATCCTTATCAAAATAAATTATTTAATAATCACAAGGATAAGATTTGCCTTTTACAGTATGTTAATTAGTTATATAGTTTCAGAGATATTACAAAATTTCTAAAAAACAACTCTGCTACTTTAATTTGACCTCCTCCGTGTTATGTTATGTGGGACTGTTCAAGTATTACGGAAGCACTATAGAGGGGTGGGGGGGTCTGTGTATTGCTTATTTTTGATGACATGGTGGGTGGGGGGGGGTCTAGATGACGATTACGTCATCGATAGTTATTTATTTTTTACACGAATAGCAAAAATTCGTGAATTCTCTATGTTGAATACTGTATCAGTAAAATCCAATCTCTACACTAAAATAATTTTCTAATTTTTAAAATTATAATTATGACAATTATTAAAAAAAATATGAAATTTATAATTGAAAAATGTTAACGTAAGCATAGGGGGAGGGGGTAGGAACTTTCCTTACTTTTGCTGACAAGAGGGGTTGGGGGGTAAATAATTGTAATAAATCTGCTTACGTAATATTTGAACAGCTCCTATGTACTGAATAGGGATCAACATTTTGGGACTGATATTCTTTGAGAATTCAATCTTTGATCTTTTCTTTCAATTTATTTGGCATGGCAGACCATATTTATATATATACGAAAAAGTTTGTTCGTTTGTTTAAACGGGCTAATCTCGAGATCTGCATGTCGGATTGTAAATTATTTTGTTTATTATGAAAGCTAGACTCAAAAGTGAAATAGACTATTAAAAGCTATATGATATATGCCATAAATATATATTGTTAATGTTAATGTACTGTAATATCGTACAATATTTTACAAAAATGTAGATCTTTAGTACACGGGATGGGACGGAGGATATTGCTCCAAGGGAAACTATAAAAAAATTAAATTGTGAAGGGTAACGGGAAAAGAGCACACTTTATATGAAAGTCTGTCTTTAAAATTAAAAGGGAACCCAAGAGGTTTTCACACAGACAAAGTCGAGGGCGACAGCTATATAGCTATAATGACATAGGCGAGCGCTAACAAATGTTTTTTCTAATGCTCACCTCCTTAAGGGGTCAAACGGGAGTTCAAGTGTACACAAGGTTTCACGCGGACAAAGTCGCGGGCGTCCGCAAGTAAATATTATAGGACAATTAAAGGCGCTCTAAGTGCCAGGATTGCCAGAGAGATGCGGGTTCGAATCCCGTCGGTTCTGTAATTTATTATGTTTATTCTTAAATATAAATAATCTCTTAAGTGTGGGTAACACTTTGCAATAAAAACTAAAAAAAGGACATGTTACCTGAACAAATGGTGTAGCACCTCTCTGCATGGATCTCACACCACTCTTTCCACTGTAGAAACTACCATCTGTAAAGTGGTTTGAACAGACCACCGAGCTGTTTAAGAGCTGCCTTTCTTTAATACCAAGAGCGGTAATCCAGGTTAGTCGTTGAAGTTTTTCTGTAGGGAATCTGCAATATACAAACTATATATTTATTGATAGAAGCAGGTGTTACTTTTTGTAAGATCATTATGAAGGATAATCAGCTTATGAACGGCCCACTCCCTCCAGACTAGGCCTCCTAATAGAAGGGTGTATGGAACAATGACCCATCACACACCGATTGGCAGGCTTAGGGTGATAATGTTTCATATATTAACAATCACTATTAGATGTTGATGATAGTAGCCAGGACTGACTGACTGACTGGCTTAACATGCTCTCCGAGGCCCGGGAGTATATCACCACCACCTTCCCGACTCAGGGCTTGGAATGTACTGAGAATTGCATAGAAGAATTAATAACTCAGAATTGTCCTCTAGACCAACTAGGCAGTCATATAGAACAACTACATTTTTACAGTTTCTATGTATTCCTACACATAATGAGATTTTCTAATTAGGCTTGCATTCAGCATATTTATATACCCTAAAAAAGACCATAGACTGCTCTTTGTCAGTCAGGAAAGGGGATTCTCTATTGGGATAAAACCCCAAAGCGGAGCTAGAATTATGAAAAATATGTCATCGAATTCTTAAAACATACTTGTGATAGGTAATATTATCCGTTTTGGACTCGCTTCTGGAGCTACCACACCAAGGCACACAGCACTTCATCTTTTTATCACTAACTTTTGTCTGAAGAATGCTAATATAGTTATTTATTTTACTACACTACCAAAACACTCGTAATACATTTCGTTACTTCAAGATCACGTAAGATTGAAACTGTACTATGAATAACACTGGAGTGCGAAGAAATACTATAAAGCAATAAATTCATCATAAAATTAATTAAATCAAGTTAAATTTTAATTGATCTAAACAAATAAAATAATTTTTACAATATATGTTGTACTTTCACAAAAAGCGATGTAAATATCCAAAGACTAAGTACTTTTTTTAAACTCTAACTCTACTCTATGGTTTGTACAAAGATAAAAACTTCACAAAATTTCTCGGAGGATACAAAATTTTTATTGGTTTTGTGCAGTTATTCTAATAACTATAAATTATTATAAAAAATAAACTTTTTTATTGGGAGCAACCAAAAAGTATATAATCATTACGTTAGGAGCAACTAAGGCTCAAGTATTACATAAAAGCTATGTTAGTATGCAATTAATCGAGGTTTAGGTAGGTACTGTGAAATATAAACTGGGCACTGTTCGCTAGCATGTTTAGGATACTGAGTGTTAGTGCTTGAGAGCAATATTGAGTGCAATATTGTCGGAGGGGTGTGCACATTTTTCATCAATCTTACGAATTTATGGAATCATGTACATTACATGCCTAAAGTGGTGGATTTTAGTCTTACATATTATATCTCCACGGAAACGTACAGATGCCAGTTTCGATTATTATACAGTTCAGTTATTTTCGATGACAAAAATAACGTTATAAAATACTAACCAAGTATGAATTAACTCTAGTCTCATAGGATTTGTGAATATCTTTCTGTATTCTACTTCTTGTACTCTAAATGCACCAAGTTGTGTGCACCAAGATTTTGGTTAAGGACGGAAGCTCGGTTAAGATAACCACCCCTAGCGTACGGGTTGTCGTGAACAGTAAACTTATAGTTAGCTTATGTTAACCGTTGGTTATGATAACCGAAATCTTGGTGCACACAGGCCTTAATCTTACTTTAGGCGACGGTGAACGGAAATGTTAGAAGGGAAAATAGCATAGGCGAATGTTCCTGGACCAAATTCAAGACATTTTTAATATTAAATGGCAAGTGTACCCTAAACCTATGAACTTGTGTGAAATGATTAATGAAAGTGGAAGTATGCATGGACCGCGGCAAATGAAAGGGTGTTGTCTTGTCTCTGACTTCCCCTATGGGAATGAGGCATGTTATGTATGTATGTAGGTATACCTAATCTAAGTAATCTTGTGATCTCGGAGGTATTCAGAAAAATTCTATCTCCTACGATATTTTAATTTCTTAGCGACAAAAGGTAATAAAATAACCGTATATAATTAATAATTTATTAATCGTCTATAGAGCTTGGGTCGTGGCCCGCCGTGTCGTATCAGCCACGGCACTTTCACGTGGACGTGGGCGACGTGGAGCGCCTTCTGTGGGTCGGTGTTGAAACTCTTGTCGTAAATACAAACATGGCGGCCGGTTCATGGCATCATATCTTTATTTGGGATACTTCGGTAGTATCCTTCGATAAAGTATATAAGACTCTCTTATATACATAATAAAAGGCATTATCAATGTAAAGGGAACGCAGTCTATCAGTCAGTGTATAGATGATGCACAGTTTGGCTTCCGTAACGGTGTCTCAACTGATTCGGCCATTGTCAGCCTTAAGCATGCGGTTGACTATTATGTTAACCGTAACACTTCAGTTTATGCTTGCTTCCTGGATCGGAGCCGCGCATTTGATCTAGTGAATTATGAAATACTCTGGAACAAACTGCGCGGCTCAGGAGTTCCTGAAGCAGTGGTAAAGGTGTTGAGTTTCTGGTACGGCGGCCAAACAAATAAGTAAGGTGGGTCGACACGACATCTGACGCGTATAGGTCAGAGTGCGGAGTTCGTCAAGGTGGACTAACTTCTCCTGACCTTTTCAACGTGTACACCAATGACTCGAACGGCGAGCTCAGGAGCACCGGAGTCGGCTGTCATATAGATGGGGTTTGCTTTAATAACCTCAGCTATGCGGACGATATGGTGCTCCTCAGCCCATCGGTCAAGGGCCTCAGGAAGTTACTGTCAGTTTGTGAGAGTTATGCCAACTCCAACGGGCTGAAGTACAATGTCCTGAAGACAGAGATGCTTGTTTTTAAAGCGAGAAAGGGTCCGGAGAGGGTTCCCGAAGTGCACTTGAATGGAACAGCAGTCCGGGTTGTAAAGCGGTTCAAATACCTTGGTCACATTGTCACCGATGACCGCAGGGACGACCTCGATATGGAGCGCGAAAGGCGGGCATTGTCGGTCGTTTGTAACATGCTCGCGCGCAGATTTGCCAAATGCAGCAAAGAAGTCAAGGGCACTCTCTTCAGGGCTTAATGTCAGTGTTTCTACACCTGTCAGTTATGGTACCGGTACAAGAGGGTGTCCTTCAATACCATAAGGGTGCATTACAATGATGCCTACCGCATCCTTATGAAGTTACCTCGATACTGCAGCGCATCGAGTATGTTCGCCGAAGCGGCAATGCCCGATTTCTTTGCTGTTATCAGAGCGCGGATATCTTCCTTCTGGGAAAGGTTGCGTAACTCTCTCTTCAGATAGTCAGTCAGGACATATATAGCCCTATAATGACGTAAATAGGAAGTAGTTTTAGTACGATATAGTTAAGATGTTCCTAAAATGTGTTTTACTCATATTTTACTTATATTTTATAGTATACATTTGTAATCTAACTTTGTACATAATAGGTTTTTTGCCTTAATAAACAATTTTATTATTATTATTATTATTATATAGTAGAACGAAATAACGAATGTACTGAACAGTGTTCGCAATGCATTCCCGATCAAGTACATAGAGCAAACGTCAAAACGATATCTATCCATCATTATTTGACGAAATTCTTAGTAAGCTGTGCCGAGATGGTACCATTGAAAGCCATACAGAATAATTTAATTTAATTTCTTGAAACGAAAAAAATCTTGATTTCGCGCATTATTGAACATAATTGAACAATCAAATCAGTATTTGTAAATATTAGTACTTACACGATGACAGAAACAAATACTGTATGAGATATGTAATCTCGGAGGAATTTAAAATATCTCGTGAGTGTTTATTCTCGGAGGCTACTATAATTTATTTTCGACGAGCTAGTACAGGTTAATAAAACAACTGTAAATATGTTAATTATTATTATTATATTTGTGTTTCACGATTTCACTTGTACATTATATCACTAACTAATACTAGTCTCACGAGTCTTGCGAGTCGCTTGTGTACATCGCGTGTCGTCTGTGCGGCTTGGGTCGTGGCCCGCGGTGTCGCTTCGGCCACGGCACCTTCATGTGCACGTGGGCGACGTGCAGCGCCCTCTGCGGGTCGGTGTTGAAGCTCTTGTCGCAAATCTCGCATTTGAATTTAATGCCTTTGTGCAACTGGAACAAACAAGTCAATTGAAGAGACTAGTGATATTGTCTAAAACGATCTAAACATCATCATTATCGGGCTATTAACGGCCCGCTACAGGGCCAGGCCTCCTTATAGAACCTTCGACCCACCACGCCCCTCCAATGCACCCCCCAATCACTATCATCAACAGCTAACTTTGTGTGAGTGTGCACACATTTCCACTCGTCACGTAGTAATAGAAGTCATGCAGTTTTTATTGCAAACTTGCACTAGGCGATTGCAAAAATGAGTAGGGCGCGCCGTCGCGGATTGAATGATCTATAGTGATCGTTATTTTTTTTCCACTGTTATGCTGTGACTCGGCAATCTATCATAACACACAGGGCCGTTTGTCTGGGGGTGTAGTTTTATTTGATTTTATAGCAGGAGTGTGTCCACTGACAAAATCTCCTTTTTAACCGAAGAAAAAAAAACGGAGGAGGTTCTCAATTCGACACGTATATATATATTTTTATGTATGACCACGTATAACTTTTTCTAGAGTTGTCTGATTTTGATAATTCTTTTTTTATTAGAAAGGCCACACTTGCAAGGTAATCTCATTGTCATCATGTTAGGATCTGATGATGATATCCTGGGAAAATTGAAGAAACTCTTTAAATTTTATAGGCATACTTGCAGCGATTTCACTTTTAGTGTAAGTATCGGTAGCTTTTTGGCTACAAGTGCCGTATAATATACTATACTGACAGTATAGTACGAGTACGTTACGTGACGACAAATTACTAAAAAGTAAGAAATAAATTTTTTTAACAAAAAATAGAACCGACTCAAAACGCAATAAAAAGTAAAAAATAACTGTCATTTAGTTGCTTTAATTTACTTAAGCATATCTATGAAGTCGGTGCCAGCAAGTTTAAGGAACATTTATTTAACGTAGTAAAGCAGTTTGTGGGTTCTAGGTAACATCCTTAAAGTAGAAACCTTGGCTGGCACCGACTCCTAGATATGCTTAAGTAAATTAAAGCAACTAAATGACGCAGTTATTTTTTACTTTTTAGTGCATTTTGAGTCGGTTCTAATTTTTGTTTAATTTTTTTTTGCTAAGTCTAGCTTCATTGTATTGCTAGGTTTACTAAGCCATTTCGTTTTAATCTGCAAAATAGCGGGCAGTCGATTTGTCAAACAATTGTCACGCACAGTTAATCGCTTCTGATTCTAACTATGACACTGAAATTTCGTTAATAAATGAAACATTGTTACCCGCAACCCGCATTGGAGCGGCGTGGTGGGCTTATGCTCCATATCCCCTCTCCTATAAGGAGGGAGGCTTGGCCCTGTAGTGGGCTGTTAATGATGATACAGAAGTGTTGTGTAAAAGATGTCGTGACTAAAATTAATTAATTAAATGCTTAGCTGGTTTGGGCATGTAGAGAATGAATTTTTTTTTTAATTGACTACAAGTTAGCCCTTGACAGCTATCACACCTGATGTTAAGTGATGATGCAATTAAAATGGAAGCGGGCTCACTTGAAAGTAGGATGAAATCCACACCCCTATCGGTTTCTACACGACATCGTACCGGAACGCTAAATGGCTTGGCGGTACGTCTTTGTCGGTAGGGTGGTAACTAGCCACGGCGAAAGCCGCCCACCAGCCAGACCAAGACAAATAAAGAAAAATCACAATCTGCCATGCCATTATAAATCCACCGCGCATACCACTGCACCACGGAGGTCGTCGAATGAAAGAAGATTAACATAAAATTTTTTAACAAAAAATAGAACCGACTCAAAACGCACTAAAAAGTAAAAAATAACTGTCATTTAGTTGCTTTAATTTACTTAAGCATATCTATGAAGTCGGTGCCTGCCAAGTTTAAGGAACATTTATTTTACGTAGTAAAGAAGTTTGTGGGTTCTAGGTAACGTCCTTGAAAGTAGAAACCTTGGCTGGCACCGACTCCTAGATATGCTTAAGTAAATTAAAGCAACTAAATGACACAGTTATTTTTTACTTTTTAGTGCGCTTTGAGTCGGTTCTATTTTTTGTTAAAAAATTTTATTTCTTACTTTTTAGTGATTTATCGCCACGTAACGTACTCGTGCTGTCATAGTATATTATACGGCACTAGTAGCCAAAAAGCTACTGATACCGAGACAAAAACCGAAATCGCTGTAAGCGTGCCTCCAAAATTTGAAGAGTTCCTTCAATTTCCCCAGGATACCGTCATCAGATCCTAACATGCGGACAATGGGACCACCTTGGATGTATGCCCTTTCTAATAAAAAAGAATTATCAAAATCGGACAACACTGTAAAAAGTTATGCGTGGTCATACATAAAAAAAAAAAAAAAAAAAAAAAAATTTACGTGTCGAATTGAGAACCTCCTCCGTTTTTTTTTCGTCGGTTAAAAAGAGATTTATGAGGCGAGGGTGAATGGAAATGTTGGAAGGGTAAGGCCTAGGCGAACGTTCCTGGACCAAGTTCAGGACATTTTAAATAGAAAGAAAGAAAAATATCTTTATTTATAAATTATGCCACACATCACAATTGTACCGGTATACCCCTGCGACGTGTAGCATAACCTAGAAAATGGACCCAGCTCATCATTTGCTTCATAATCCAAAAGACCATGCACTTTCAGCTGGATCCAAATAAATGGCCAAATAATGGCCAGGTCAAGAGTATCCTAAACCGACGAGCTTGTATGAAAGGATCAATGAGAGTGGAAGAAGCTAAGGAAGTATGCAAGGACCGTGCCAAGTGGAGGGAAGTGGTCTCTGCCTACAACTAGGGGAACGAGACGATATTATGTATGTATGTATGTATGTATGTGTGTGTGTGCGTGCGTGCGTGCGTGCGTGCGTGCGTGCGTATGTATGTATGTATGTATGTATGTACGCAATACTCACAAACATATGCCGCCACCTGTTCTGCTGGTTGGAGAAGTTCTTCCCGCAGACAGAACACTCAAAACGCGGGCGAGACTCGTCGTGTATCACCACGTGGTTCATCAGGTTGGCTTTGAAGGCGAACCTCTTGTCGCACACGTCGCATTTGAACTGCTTCTGCTCAGCATGGATCGGCATGTGGTAGCGGAGGTGGGCCATGCACTGTGTAACAAGGAAGTACTACAACATACGGACTGTTATCTATATTAATAATTTCGTGACCGGGGTATGGTAGACTCGATCGAAACCTTAGACGAATAACAAAACATAAAAAAATATTGATTTCGAGTCGACAACATATATCCGTAAAATTCGGATTAAAGGGAATTTCGTTAAATTCGAATGTCACTGACAAACAAACCGTAGTCGCCATCCAAGCAAACTGCAGTCGCCATCTTAGATACGCCTCGCCAATCAATACATCAAAGAATATGTGAATTATTGAGTGAATCCAGTGTTGTTAGAAGCAGACACAGAGAGAGCAATAGGTAAGAAAATTTGTATGAAAGTTTGTCATAGAAAAATTGAAGGGCAAGTGGTTTTCACGCGCACGAAGTCGCGGGCGACTGCTAGTGTTATAATAATTGAGAAAATAAATATCTCATCTTATCTTACCGTGAATATCTTTCCACACAGCTCGCACATTATCCTCGCTTTGGGGAACTTGGTGCGGTTCTTGTCCGGATGGTACTTCTTGAAATGCATCGCGTAGCTCCTGGAGCCCTTCAGTTTAATGCCGCACTGGAAAAAATTGCCATTAAGCCATCGCTACGCATCGCTTTGCAACGCTAAATCGCTTGGCGGCACGTCTTTGTCGGTAGGGTGGTAACTAGCCACGGCGAAAGCCTCCCACCAGCCAGACCAAGACAAATTAAGAAAAATCTCAATCTGCCCCGCCGGGAATCGATCCCAGGACCTCCGTCTCATAAATCCACCGCACATACCACTGCGCCACGGAGGTCGTCGTATTTCTGCGGAATGCTTTAGATTTTTGTTGTATGTATGTCTGCTGTTTGATCTTGACGGCCGAGTGGCGCAGTGGGTAGTGACCCTGCTTCTGCGTCCTAGGCTGTGGGTTCGATTCCCACATCTGGACAAATGTATGTGTGTTGAGCATGGATGTTTTCCAGTGTCTGTGTGTTTATCTATATATTATAAGTATTTATGTATAATATATATAAAATATGGATCAGTTATCATAGTACATAACACAAGCTAGCTACGCGCTCTTTGGGGCTATATAGCGATGTGTGTATTGTCCTATAATATTTATTTATGTATTATCTATTAATATAGACGACCTCCGTGGCGCAGTGGTATGCGCGGTGGATTCATAAGACGGAGGTCCTGGGTTAGATTCCCGGCGGGGCATATGTGATTTTTCTTAATTTGTCTTGGTCTGGCTGGTGGGAGGCTTTCGCCGCGGCTAGTTACCACCCTACCGACAAAGACGTACCGCCAAGCGACTTAGCGTTCCGGTACGATGTCGTGTAGGAACCGAAAGGGGTGTGGATTATCATCCTACCCCTAACAAGTTAGCCCGCTTCCATCTTACTGCACCATCACTTAACATCAGGTGTGATAGCAGTCAAGAGCCAACTTGTAGTCGATAAAAAAAGACATCCTTATAACAAAAAGTTTGAGGAGTGTTCTGGGCTACTTTCGGTTGACCTAGCCGAAAGTTGGCGTAAATTGCGGAAAAACCCTAACAATGCATATTTTTGATGGTATTTTAGAAAAGAAAATGTTTCTAGACATTAAATTGTTTTGAATATGCACTTCCGGTTCAATTTATCAAACCGAAAGAAGAAAAAACCAAGTGTTGGGGTCTTGTCCAATAAAACCACAGGTTTTCGGGTAAAAACGGCTTAATTCGGGAAAGTAGCTGGTGACGCTTCGGCGGTTGTCTTCGGAGTAGTTTCTTTCAAAAATTTGTCAGTTGAGATTGACATCTGCCAAAGCTGTCATCAGCTAGGTTCCTTTTTGCCCTTTATTTGTGTAGTAATTTAAATTACAATATTTTGACGTTTGCGTCGCGTACACCAAGTATAACATTGGGTTCAATATCGGGCGTAGCAGAAATGCAGGATTGTGAACAGCATGAAGCCATTCTAAGGAAGTGGTTCCTAGTTATGCTGAAGCCTTCCACTAACCAACCCTGGACCAAATTAGAAAAAATTATTAGCACGGCCGGCAATCAAACCCAGGACCTCCGTCCTATAAATCGACTGTGCATAGGATTGCGCCACAGAGGCCGTAAAAGACTAGCCAATGAGGAAAGTCCTGGGTTCGTTTCCGGACTGGACCGCTTCAGATATATTTTTTTAGACACGACTACTACCTGGTTTTAACAACTTAGCTTTTGTCGCAAGGGACATTATTTTGTTAAAAACAAAATGAAATATCAATTAAAATAATATAAAGTTTATAACATATATGCTATAAGCAAAGTCAAGAGCAAAAACTATACTACAGTACTATATAGAACTATTGGGATATAATTTGACAGCACGGAAAATATCCCAGCAGTTCTATAGAACCGCGGTATGGGGTACTACTGGGATCCATCCGTAAGGGCTTGACGAGTAGAATAAGAATTTTCAAATCCAAGATGGCCGCCACGAAAATATGAATGGAATCACAATTTTGGCGGGGGGGTATCATATAGTCTTTGTTTCTCTACCACGGGCTCGGAAGCAGGGTTTGGCTGTTGGTGGTATACTTACCTGCTCGCAGTCGACTGGTCCTAGAGTCTTGGGGGTTGAAACTGGATCGCGCTTGACAGGCTTGGCAGGACGGGGCTGGTTACGACGACAGACCTTCCTCACTGGGTAGTTCAACTTGAATGTACTGGAAATAATACATACATATGACGCCGCCTGCGTCATCGTACGCGACTAGAAAGAAGTCTGTGAACTGCACGTGCACCAGCTACGCCCCTCACCCCACTACTTGAGTTGTATAAAAGGAGCGGGTCTACAACTGGTGGGCAGTCTTAGCTCTGGCGTGGCGCGGTGCAGACGTTGTACTTTGCTTATCGCTTAACCTAGACAGCTCTGATAATTAATTTGTGCAAACGAATTAATTATTACTCTCAATTTGAGTCGCGGTGTCTTGGGGTTGCATTAATTAACACAAGACGTCACCTATTATTGTAATACCATAATTTGGCAGTAGTAATTCACTGTTAATTAAGTTGTTGTTAATTATTCTTTCAGTTATCTATTTGTGGTTTAGTTATAATTACACTAAATACAAAGGCTTAGCCTATTATTTTATTTACTATGTCTGACCCTCTTTCGACACAAACATACATAGCATCACGCCACGTTCCCATAGTGGTAGGCAGAGACCACATCCCTCCACTTGTCACGGTCCTTGCATACTTCCTTAGCTTCTTCCACTCTCATTAATCCTTTCATACAAGTTCGTCGGTTTAGAGTAACCTGGCCATTGTTTAAAATGTCCTGAATTTGGTCCAGGAACATTCGCCTAGGTCCCCCCTTCCAACATTTCCATTCACTCTCGCCTCATAAATCTTTTTTGTCAATCTTCTGTCATCCATTCTCTCTACATGTCCAAACCATCTAAGCATCCCTTTCTCTATTTTAGTCACTACATCTTCTTTTACACGATGTACAGTGTCATCATGAAATTAAAATAAACAAGATTACGAAAATAAAAATATCCCAAGTTACTCCTTATTAGAGTCCGACCGAAACTGGTTTTTCGGCCGAAACCGAAACCGAACCCGAAACTCATGTGGTCAAGTATAAAATTCGTTAAAATACTGAAATTTGATGCATTTTACACATTATGTTGCATTAACTGACTAAGTTTTACATTAATGACAAGTTTTGTTGCTATGGAGCTATCCGAACGGCGCACGACAATTCCCGAACAGGACCGCCAGCGTCCGCCATAGTGTTGCCGCAAGAAACGAAGTTAGGCGAGCGTGCACGACTACTTCCGAAATCAGTTTCGGTTTCGGCAAAAATTCGGCCAATTTAGGCCGAAACCGGAACTGCCGCCGAAACTTGATTTTTGGCCGTAACTCGGCCGAAACCGAAACCGATACTTTTGGTCGGACACTACTCCTTATATAACTTATTACATTATATAAGCCCTCAAAGATGAATCATTTTTAGTTTTTTCTTTAAAAAACAATTTTTTTATATTATAAAAAATTTTACCAAAAAAATTTAGCCCGCTCAAAATGCACTAAAAAGTAAAAAATAACTGTGTCATTTAGTTGCTTTAATTTACTTAAGCGTATCTATGAAGTCGGTGCCAGCAAGTTTAAGGAACATTTATTTAACGTAGTAAAGCAGTTTGTGGGTTCTAGGTAACGTCCTTAAAGTAGAAACCTTGGCTGGCACCGACTCCTAGATATGCTTAAGTAAATTAAAGCAACTAAATGACGCAGCTATTTTTTACATTTTAGCGCGTTTTGAGTCGGTTCGAATTTTTTACTAAAAATTTTTATTTCTTACTTTTTAGTAATTTATCGCCATACGGCACTAGTAGCCAAAAAACTACCGGCACTTACATAAAAACATAAAAAGTAGTCGCTCCTAGTTCAACAGAAAAAGGTTGGTTCCCAACCAAGTCCGCTAAATATTGATTTCGAGTCGACAACATATATCCGTAAAATTCGGACTAAGGAGAATTTCGTTAAATGACACTGACAAACAAACCGTAGTCGCCATCCAAACAAACCGTAGTCGCCATCCAAACAAACCGTAGTCGCCATCTTAGATACGCCTCGCCAATCAACAGATCAAACATCACGTGTCAAACGAAACGTCTTGCCGGAAACATTAAGCGAATCCAATGTTGTCAGAAGCAGACATAGAGAGAGCAATAGGTAAGAAAATTTGTATGAAAGTCTGTCATAGAATAATACATAGGCAAGTGGTTTTCACGCGGGCGAATCCGCGGGCGACTGCTAGTAAACTATAAAGTAAAACTCACTCGGCGGTGGCGTGTTTGGGAGACACCTTCATATGTTGGTGGTAGGCCGTGTCGGAAGCGAAACGTATGTTGCACTCGTCGCACGACGGACCCAAGGGATTCTGAAAACAATGAAAAGGACATTGCCATAATTTGCCCCAGGCTGTCCAAATGTAAGCTCATATTTAACTATTTTATTTAAATACACAATGAATTTTAAACAACTACCCATGTTTCATAGCCATCTCTTGAAAATATATCAAAAATATAAGAATTTCAATAGATTTTTTGTGTACTGAATCACGTGACCGTCGTCGTAGTACGAAAGGTCAACTGTTAGTCTGTTATCAACCTGCATAACTTTTATCAGCGACTGCTTAGCTACAAGTAACTCTATTACTATTTAAACAGGAGATCAGTACTATTTAATGACATATATATCATCTCTGGGCATCTCTGGGGCAGACTTCCATACATTTTTTTACCATGTCCTTCAAGTTTTGCTTTTGGAGGCCTCCGTGGCGCTGTGGATTTATAAGACGAAGGTCCTGGGTCCGATTCCCGATTTACCCAATTAAGATGCCCAATTCTAAATTGGTCCAGGTCAATTCAACTCAAATTTTTCTGAGTTAGTTCAACCTTGGATACGTTTGTTATGATTTTTAAAAAAGTACTCACAAGTTTTTAGTCTGTTGTAAGTTAGTCGATGAAATTAGTTAATCTGTGAAATTATGACAGGTCGCGTGTGATTGGTTATGGCGGATCACGTCACATATTGTTAAGCCAATAATCGAAACTTATCGAGATGAATCATCCTTACAAATATTATAAAGGGGAAAGTTTGTATGGATGCATGGATGTTTGTTACTTTTTCACGCAAAAACTACTGAATGGATTTTGATGAAACTTCACAATAATATAGGTTACATATCAGAATAACACATAGGCTACATTTTATACCGAAATTCCCACGGGAACGAGAACTACGCGGGTGAAACCGCGGGCGTCCTCTAGTATAACATAATAATGGTACGAAGATTATCGAAACAAATTTTAAACACTCGCACTCACCTGCGTGTCGTCAAAACGGTGTTTCATATTGAGGTGCATACGCAAACCGCGCTCGCCGATGAAGGAAAAACCGCACAGAGTGCACACGTGGTCTGAAGGGTGCTTTATACGCACGTGGGACATGTATGACGTGCTCTTACTGCAACAAATAACAACGTCCATCACCATCATCATCACCACCACCACCATCATCATCATCATCATCATCATCACCATCACAACCATTACCACCATCATCATCACCATCACAACCATTACCACCATCATCATCACCATTATCATCACCATCACAACAATCATCACCATCATCATCAGCACCGTCATCATCATCACCATCATCATTATCGTCATCATTAAATAAATAAATAAATATTATAGGACAATTACACACATCGCTATATAGCCCCAAAGTAAGCGTACTCTATAAATACTTATAATATATAGATAAACACCCACACACTGGAAAACATCCATGCTCATCACACAAATATTTTCCAGATGTGGGAATCGAACCCACAGCCTAGGACGCAGAAGCAGGGTCACTACCCACTGCGCCACTCGGCCGTCAAATCATTATCGTCATCATCATCGTCATCATCATCATCATCATCGAATATTAGCCAATGGACGTCCACTGCTAGACATAGGCCTTTTTAGATTTCCTTTCTGATATGAATTCTCTTACTACCAAGTGAGATACAGACAAGCGCTAACTTGAAGTAAAAAAGTCATAATTAAAATTAAAATTTTTAACAAAATATAAAACCGATTCAAAACGCATTAAAAATAAAAAATAACTGTATCATTTAGTTTCTTTAATTTACTTAAGCATATCTATGAAGTCGGTGCCAGCACGTTTAAGGAACATTTTACGTAGTAAAGCAGTTTGTGGGTTCTAGGTAACGTCCTTAAAGTAGAAACCTTGGCTGGCATCGACTCCTAGATATGCTTAAGTAAATGATAGTTATTTTTTACTTTTTAGTGTGTTTTGAGTCGGTTTTATTTTTTGTTAAAATTTTTTATACTTACTATATAGTGATTTATCGCCACGTAACGTACTCGTACTATACTGTATTAGTATATTATACGACACTTGTAGCCAAAGAGCTACCGATACCGAAACAAAAACCGAAATCGCTGTAAGCGTGCCTCCAAAATTTGTAGAGTTCCTTCAATTTTCCCAGGATATCATCATCAGATTCAGAACATGATGACAATGGGATCATCTTGGAAGTATGCCCTTTCTAATAAAAAAAGAATTATCAAAATCGGACAACTCTGTAAAAAGTTATGCATGGTCCTACATAAAAATAGAAAAAAAAAACGTGTCGAATTGAGAACCTCCTCCGTTTTTTTTCGTCGGTTAAAAAGACCAGACACACTTCAGATGAGGGAATATAACCCACCACGCTGCTATAATCCGACTGGGAGCGACAGCTTAACGTGCTCTCCGAGGCACAAAGTTAACACCAAACTTCAAGGGGGAGGGCCATACCATCATCCACCAGACGGTGGACGTCCACTGGACATTGACCTTTTTAGACACTTCCAAACACAACGATCCTCAGCTGCCTGTGACCAGCGGCTCCCTGCGACACGTTTGATGTCGTCAGTCCACCTATACTAAAGCCAAACTCGATTGAGAATGCTTGTCAACAAACAAATTTAAAATGAAGGTAGAAAATGCAACACATTTTATGCCTAATAAATTTAAAATTATGTTTTGTTTTTTTATAAAATCTTATTTAAAAGATATTGAATATACTGTTAACAAACAGCCAGAAGGGAATACAACTTAAAACACCAAAAGACAAACTTAATAACAATTTATTTACAAAGACATCAAATATGATCAAAATGAAACATTATTACAGTAATTACTTAATTAAACATTACAAGCACAGATTCTTACAGTCAAACAGTATGACTGCACAAGACTCGGACACTAAGGTGAATGATAACAATTATCCATAGGGGCATACTTTATAGCCTACCACCCACCATTTTTGCTCACGAGTCTTATTAACCGCCCCTATTCGTCATTATCTATAGTTTAAACGCGGTACCACAATACAGCAAATGAGGCCACTATATTGTCTATAGTCTTTTCAAACAGTATACAATGCTGCCAACAATACTAATTAGTTTTAAGCTTACTAATTTTAATTGTCATGAATTCGTCATTAACAAGTTAGTTAAATAAATTAGTTGTAAAATGACTAGTGATTTCTACCTTCAATTTTAATTTGTTTGTTGACAAGCATTCTCAATCGAGTATGGCTTTAGTATAGTGTGTTCGACCAACACTGCAATTTTCAGTGCGGTGTAGGAACCACGTGCCCCATTGCCCCTTCAGTTCTGCGGCTCTGAGCTATGTCGGTACTTTGTTTCTTCTGCGTATCCCACTTCTGATTGGATCACGCAGAGATACTCCGAGCATTGCCCGCTGAGTGACTCTGAGCTTTATGAAGCCCGCAGTTAGCGACGAAGTCTCGGATTCATATGTCATCACTGGCAACACGCACTATTCAAAGACTCTACCGGTACTGAAGAATCGTGGACAAAACATGTCACGAAGTTTCCCCTGGGTTCGATTCCCGGCGGGGCAGATTTATATTTTTCTTAATTTGTCTTGGTCTGGCTGGTGGATGGTTTTCGCCGTGGCTAGTTACCACCCTACCGACAAAGACGTATCGCCAAACGATTTAGCGTTCCGGTACGATGTCGTGTAGAAACCGAAAGGGGTGTGAATTTTCGTCCCACTCCTAACAAGTTAGCCCGCTTCCATCTTAGACTGCATCATCACTTAACATCAGGTGTGATAGCAGTCAAGGGCCAACTTGTAGTTGATAAAAAAAAAAGTTGGACCAAATGGCCTAGGTATAAAATACAAACGATATTTCACTCACACAAATTCCTCGTCACAATGTGGACATTTGTACTTCTTTCCAGCGTGCCATCTTTCGTGGGCTTTTGCGGAATTTCTGAAAAAAAAAACCAACTCTGATTTTGGTTTCATCGCTTCACACGCAGCCTTTCGACCTTAATAAACTCTGTACGTGTTCTCAGTGTGGAGACCACATATGGCACGTGTTCCACATTGTGAGCTATGTACGGCACGCATACAACACAAACTCACCTACTCCTGGTGACGAAGGGACATATAGTGCAGGTGTATCTCGCAGCGTGGGTATTGCCCAAGTGTTTGTTCACTCTGTACGTGTTCTCAGTGTGGAGACCACATATGGCACGTGTTCCACATTGTGAGCTATGTACGGCACGCATACAACACAAACTCACCTACTCCTGGTGACGAAGGGACATATAGTGCAGGTGTATCTCGCAGCGTGGGTATTGCCCAAGTGTTTGTTCACTCTGTACGTGTTCTCAGTGTGGAGACCACATATGGCACGTGTTCCACATTGTGAGCTATGTACGGCACGCATACAACACAAACTCACCTACTCCTGGTGACGAAGGGACATATAGTGCAGGTGTATCTCGCAGCGTGGGTATTGCCCAAGTGTTTGTTCACTCTGTACGTGTTCTCAGTGTGGAGACCACATATGGCACGTGTTCCACATTGTGAGCTATGTACGGCACGCATACAACACAAACTCACCTACTCCTGGTGACGAAGGGACATATAGTGCAGGTGTATCTCGCAGCGTGGGTATTGCCCAAGTGTTTGTTCACTCTGTACGTGTTCTCAGTGTGGAGACCACATATGGCACGTGTTCCACATTGTGAGCTATGTACGGCACGCATACAACACAAACTCACCTACTCCTGGTGACGAAGGGACATATAGTGCAGGTGTATCTCGCAGCGTGGGTATTGCCCAAGTGTTTGTTCACTCTGTACGTGTTCTCAGTGTGGAGACCACATATGGCACGTGTTCCACATTGTGAGCTATGTACGGCACGCATACAACACAAACTCACCTACTCCTGGTGACGAAGGGACATATAGTGCAGGTGTATCTCGCAGCGTGGGTATTGCCCAAGTGTTTGTTCACTCTGTACGTGTTCTCAGTGTGGAGACCACATATGGCACGTGTTCCACATTGTGAGCTATGTACGGCACGCATACAACACAAACTCACCTACTCCTGGTGACGAAGGGACATATAGTGCAGGTGTATCTCGCAGCGTGGGTATTGCCCAAGTGTTTGTTCACTCTGTACGTGTTCTCAGTGTGGAGACCACATATGGCACGTGTTCCACATTGTGAGCTATGTACGGCACGCATACAACACAAACTCACCTACTCCTGGTGACGAAGGGACATATAGTGCAGGTGTATCTCGCAGCGTGGGTATTGCCCAAGTGTTTGTTCACTCTGTACGTGTTCTCAGTGTGGAGACCACATATGGCACGTGTTCCACATTGTGAGCTATGTACGGCACGCATACAACACAAACTCACCTACTCCTGGTGACGAAGGGACATATAGTGCAGGTGTATCTCGCAGCGTGGGTATTGCCCAAGTGTTTGTTCACTCTGTACGTGTTCTCAGTGTGGAGACCACATATGGCACGTGTTCCACATTGTGAGCTATGTACGGCACGCATACAACACAAACTCACCTACTCCTGGTGACGAAGGGACATATAGTGCAGGTGTATCTCGCAGCGTGGGTATTGCCCAAGTGTTTGTTCACTCTGTACGTGTTCTCAGTGTGGAGACCACATATGGCACGTGTTCCACATTGTGAGCTATGTACGGCACGCATACAACACAAACTCACCTACTCCTGGTGACGAAGGGACATATAGTGCAGGTGTATCTCGCAGCGTGGGTATTGCCCAAGTGTTTGTTCACTCTGTACGTGTTCTCAGTGTGGAGACCACATATGGCACGTGTTCCACATTGTGAGCTATGTACGGCACGCATACAACACAAACTCACCTACTCCTGGTGACGAAGGGACATATAGTGCAGGTGTATCTCGCAGCGTGGGTATTGCCCAAGTGTTTGTTCACTCTGTACGTGTTCTCAGTGTGGAGACCACATATGGCACGTGTTCCACATTGTGAGCTATGTACGGCACGCATATAAAACAAACTCACCTACTCCTGGTGACGAAGGGACATATAGTGCAGGTGTATCTCGCAGCGTGGGTATTGCCCAAGTGTTTGTTCACTCTGTACGTGTTCTTAGTGTGGAGACCACATATGGCACGTGTTCCGCATTGTGAGCTATGTACGGAAAGCAAACAAATCATAATTTATCTACTACGAAGTGACATATAGTAATTTTTTCACATATTGCCCAAGTGTTTGTTATGACGTGTTCAAGTGTGGAGACCCATATGGCACGTGTTCCATTGTGAGCTTATGTACGGCACGCATAGTAAAACAAACTCACCTACTCCTGGTGACGAAGGGACATATAGTGCAGGTGTATCTCGCAGCGTGGGTATTGCCCAAGTGTTTGTTCACTCTGTACGTGTTCTTAGTGTGGAGACCACATACGGCACGTGTTCCACATTGTGAGCTCGGCACGCATACACATCAAACTCACCTACGTCCTGTGACGAAACAGTATCGTGCAGGTTCTCGCAGCGTGGGTATTTTTTTCACTCTGTACGTGTTCTCAGAGACGCGCATATGGCACGTGTTCCAATTGTGCCTATGGTCAACGTACGTATAGTTGACCATGTATGGGTAATTAACCAGTTTTGAATTTACGCGCTAGTATTAAGTTTTCTATATAGATACAAAAATTGCTGCAATATAATATAATTTTTAAATAATATGTAGTTTTATTTACTTCGTCAACGACTGGAACACCGACCGGACAAACATTGAAACCTCTGGTCAAACTTAGAAACATAGGGGTAAATTGCCAAAAAAATATTGTAAGGAGATGGTCCATTTCAGCTTCACTCTTGTACCCACGTGTTCTCAGTGTGGAGACCACATATGGCACGTGTTCCACATTGTGAGCTATGTACGGCACGCATACAACACAAACTCACCTACTCCTGGTGACGAAGGGACATATAGTGCAGGTGTATCTCGCAGCGTGGGTATTGCCCACGTGTTTGTTCACTCTGTACGTGTTCTCAGTGTGGAGACCACATATGGCACGTGTTCCACATTGTGAGCTATGTACGGCACGCATACAACACAAACTCACCTACTCCTGGTGACGAAGGGACATATAGTGCAGGTGTATCTCGCAGCGTGGGTATTGCCCAAGTGTTTGTTCACTCTGTACGTGTTCTCAGTGTGAAGACCACATATGGCACGTGTTCCACATTGTGAGCTATGTACGGCACGCATACAACACAAACTCACCTACTCCTGGTGACGAAGGGACATATAGTGCAGGTGTATCTCGCAGCGTGGGTATTGCCCAAGTGTTTGTTCACTCTGTACGTGTTCTTAGTGTGGAGACCACATATGGCACGTGTTCCACATTGTGAGCTATGTACGGCACGCATATAAAACAAACTCACCTACTCCTGGTGACGAAGGGACATATAGTGCAGGTGTATCTCGCAGCGTGGGTATTGCCCAAGTGTTTGTTCACTCTGTACGTGTTCTCAGTGTGGAGACCACATATGGCACGTGTTCCACATTGTGAGCTATGTACGGCACGCATACAACACAAACTCACCTACTCCTGGTGACGAAGGGACATATAGTGCAGGTGTATCTCGCAGCGTGGGTATTGCCCAAGTGTTTGTTCACTCTGTACGTGTTCTCAGTGTGGAGACCACATATGGCACGTGTTCCACATTGTGAGCTATGTACGGCACGCATACAACACAAACTCACCTACTCCTGGTGACGAAGGGACATATAGTGCAGGTGTATCTCGCAGCGTGGGTATTGCCCAAGTGTTTGTTCACTCTGTACGTGTTCTCAGTGTGGAGACCACATATGGCACGTGTTCCACATTGTGAGCTATGTACGGCACGCATACAACACAAACTCACCTACTCCTGGTGACGAAGGGACATATAGTGCAGGTGTATCTCGCAGCGTGGGTATTGCCCAAGTGTTTGTTCACTCTGTACGTGTTCTCAGTGTGGAGACCACATATGGCACGTGTTCCACATTGTGAGCTATGTACGGCACGCATACAACACAAACTCACCTACTCCTGGTGACGAAGGGACATATAGTGCAGGTGTATCTCGCAGCGTGGGTATTGCCCAAGTGTTTGTTCACTCTGTACGTGTTCTTAGTGTGGAGACCACATATGGGACACGCGAAGTGTCCGAATTTCTGTAAAGAAAACAAACAAATCATAATTTATTAAATACAAAATTACATCATAATAATATTTTCACATAAAAAAGTTGAGAGGTGTCAAGGGACACCCGGATGGAACGAAGTTCCTTTCGATTAATTAGTGAAGGAATTGTAATAAAATTTTATTTTTTTTAGTAATAATAATATTTGTTGTTGTACACCGAAACACCAGAGGGCGCCACGAGAGCGCGAGACAGCATACAGCGCGGGCGCCCCCCGCCGCTCACGCGCACACACATCAAAGGCGGCGGCAAGATCCTTTGATCAAAAAGTGTCGTGACAACTTTTCGTACGAATTTTTTCCGTCTAGCCCCCTTTCACAACGCGCGATAAGGAACTTCGTTCCAATAACCTACAACTTCACGCAAAGTTACAGGCATCAAATTATACCTTGGCCTTACTAGAAGTGCAGTAAGCTCCATATTGGAACGAGTGTCCAAAGCTGCTCTAGTAGGGTCCTTTCGAGTTGTCTGGGCAGGGAGAATAACTTGAACAGAGGAGGTGAGTGTTGACGCGCGTCACTAAGGGTACCCTTAAACCTACCCCCGAGTCACAAGTCTCGGGCTCTGTTCGGAGTTGTTCTCTCAGCCACGCGATGGACCCCCACCCGCACGGTGAATCCATGGAATGCTGAGATATTCGTCTCTTCGTTTCAGACCAATACATATACTATAAATTATTATAATAGATATTATAAGATAGATTAATATATACTAGCAGTCGCCCGCAACGTCATACGCGTAAAAACCACTTGCCCTTCTATTTTTCTATGACAGATTTTCATACAACTTTTCTTACCCATTGCTCTCTCTATGTCTGCTTCTGACAACATTGGATTCACTCAATGTTTCCGGCAAGACGTTTCGTTTGACACATGATGTTTGATGTGTTGATTGGCGAGGCGTATCTAAGATGGCGACTACGGTTTGTTTGGATGGCGACTACGGTTTATTTCTCAGTATCATTAATATTTACCCAAATTCTCCTTAATACGAATTTTACGAATATGTGTTGTTAACTCGAAATCAATATTATTTATGTTTTGTTATTCATCTAAGGTTTCGATCAAGTCTACCGTACCCATTGAAGAAATTATTAATATAGATTATTTAGTGCGGTATATAAAATAATACATGGGAATTTAACAATGTATAGTACCTATAGTATAGTAAAGTAGGATTGTTTGGTTTTATTAGGACCACAAAATTATATAATATAAATAAATAAATATTATAGGACAATTACACACATCGCTATATAGCCCCAAAGAGCGCGTAGGTAGCTTGTGTTATGTACTATGATAACTGATCAATATTTTATATATATTATACATATAGCCCAGTGCAGATAGCCTCAAACATAATAAAAAGTAAAAGAAAATCACAGTAGGATGAAACCCATTTCAAAAGGAAGAGAATGCCATAAAAATTAATGGAAAAATAAATCAATGAAAAAAATTTTTTAATTATTATAAAAAATTTTGAGCTATTTATTAAAATTTACTCTTTAATTACTCCAAAAACGTTAGATGAAAAACGTGTGACGATGATAAAGAAAAATTGCAAATAAAAATATACTACTATAATTAACAAACAAATAAGTTAATTAAATTAATATTTAATAAGACATCTACAATATTTGGAGAAAGTTGTCTAATTTTTTTTAAAATTATATGCCTATTTATAACTATTTTGAGATAAATTATATATATACATGAGTAGATATACCTGAGTGACCTACGAAAAATTGTAGCCCTACAACCTAACCTACAACTTTGCCATATAACTCTTTCCCATAGGACTTTTAGTTATGCCAGAAATCGAGAAAATCCGTTTTTTACCCCTAAACCCTCACCCTTTACCCCTTCCCGACCTCAGATCGCCCGTAATTTATTTTTCCATTAATTTTTATGGCATTGTCTTCCTTTTGAAATGGGTTTCATCCTACTGTGATTTATTTTGGTTTTAAAAATTATCGACCCTGGACTAATAAACACTTATAATATATAGATAAACACCCAGACACTGGAAAACATCCATGCTCATCACACAAACATTTTTCTAGATGTCGGAATCGAACCCACAGCCTAGGACGCAGAAGCAGGGTCACTACCCTCTGCACCACTCGGCTGTCGAATTATATGAAACTCACATTAGTATGTTTGTCCATATGTCTGTTGTACGCGTTAATATCACAGAAACCCTTGTAGCACGTGGTACATTTGAACGGAGAGTTCTTGTAGTTGGACGTCTCTTGTCGCTTCTGTATTTCCGCTAGCTGCTCCTCGTGGGTCAGCTCCGTCACTTTGAACAGTTTCAGCTCCTCTTTGAAACCTGGAGAGATTGCAATCTCATTAGGGAGATACGTAGATGTGTGGTGAGTTTATGACTTTACTAATGAACTAACCAAAAATGGTTGTGGTTAGTTTATACGCGGTAGAAGTGCGTGCGAGGGGTATACCAGCGAAGTCTCTCTACAACCTGCTAAAGGACCTTGGCCTTACTAGAAGTGCAGTAAGCCCCATATTTGAGCGAGTGTCCAAAGCTTCTCTAGTAGGGTCCTTCCGAATATGTCTGTGCAGGGAGAATAACTTGAACAGAGGAGGTGAGTGTTGACGCGCGTCACTAAGGGTACCCTTAAACCTACTCCCGTGTCACAAGTCTCGGGCTCTGTTCGGAGTTGTTCTCTCAGCCACGCGATGGACCCCCACCCGCACGGTGAATACATCCAATGCTAAGATATTCGTCTCTCTCTGCGAGGAATAGTAATGATTTTATCGTCTTCTTAGGAATCGACATAAATTAGTTTTATCAGTGTATCACCTCCGAAAAGTTCAAAAGTCATTCGTTGGACTGGGTGTACTCTTCTACAACAAGATGCCCAATTCAGTTTTAGATCTGCCATTGCATAAGTTTAAGCAATGTATTAAAACTCACTTACTGAGTCAAAGTTATTATACTATCGATGAATTTTTAAATGACAAAGAGGTTGAGAGGCAATTGGATCAGCTTTCAACTTCACACAAGAAGTAGAATAAATAATTTTATGTAACAATACAGTTAATATTGTAAAAATTAATAATTTTAAAAGAGCAACTGTTGAGTTTCTTGCCGGCTCTTCTCAACAGGACCTGCCTTCCGAGCCGGTGGTAGAGTCACTACAAATAGTCTAATTTGACGTTTCAAAAGTGCTTGTAATTGGCCTACTTGAAATAAATGATTTTTAATTTTTTTTTTTAATTATATACAAATTGAATGAACGAAAAAAAATGATTTTTTATACTTAAAGCAATGTTTTAAACATTATCTTACTATACTAAAGCCAAACTCGATTGAGAATGCTTGTCAACAAACAAATTAAAAATGAAGGTAGAAAATGCAACACGTTTTATGCCTAATAAATTTAAAATTATGTTTTGTTATTTTAAAAAATCTTATTTAAAAGGTATTGAACATATTAATTAGTTTTAAGTTTAATAATCTAACTGATTGTCATGAATTTGTCATTAACTAGTTATTAAAAAAAATAGGTATAAAATGACTAGTGATATCTACCTTCATTTTTAATTTGTTTGTTGATAAGCATTCTCAATCGAGTTTGACTTTAGTATAGTTACATTCATTTTTTATATGCCAAAAGGTTAAGCTTAGCGGTTGCTAATAAAAGCCCCCATAGAGTGCGACACTGTCAACAATTGTCGTCATATTTGAGCTAATTTAAGATAAATCATAACAAATAATATAATAAAATCTTCCGCAGAAATCACTATCTATTTTTTTTTTTTATTTTTTAGACAAAATTTTGAATTTCTATTCAACCCTTATTTTTTAATAGCCATTCTCAATCGTCATTTAATTAGTTATCCCCGCCAGATGTGTACAGGTGTCACTTCTGATCCAGTAAACAGCACGGAGTAGGGATGAGAACGAAGCCGGTCTCATTTCTTTCTCACTCCCTACACAGTATATAAAATTTCCATATCACAATGTTAGTTACCATACTCCTCCGAAACGGCTTTACCGATTTTTACCAAATTTTGTATGCGTATTCAGCAGGTCTGAGAATCGGCTACTATCTTATTTCCATCTAATTTTTTTTTTTATTTTTAATGCAAAACAACGTTTGCCGGGTCAGCTAGTTATATAATAAAATCTTCTTCAGAAATCACCATATATTGCTGTAAACCGCATGAAAATCCATTTATTAGCCTTCGAGTTTAACGTGAACAGAGACAAACAGACGTGACGAGGGTCTTTGTTTTATAATATAACTAGCAGTCGCCCGCGACTTCGTCCGCGTGAAAACCTGTTAGGTTCCCTTTTAAGACAGACTTCCATAAAGTATGCTCTTTCCCCGCTACCCCTCTCAATTTAATTTTTTTATACTTTCCCGTCAAGCAATATCCTCCGTCCCGTCCCGTGTACTAAAGATCTACATTTTTGTTAAACATTGTACGATATTACAGTACATTAACATTAACAATATATATTTATTTATGTATAACTTAATATTAAATGGTCTATTTCACTTTTGAGTCTAGCTTTCATAATAAACAAAATAATTTACAATCCGACATGCAAATCTAGAGATTAGCCCGTTTAAACAAACGAACAAACTTTTTCGTATAATATATAAATATGGTCTGCCATGCCAAATAAATTGAAAGAAAAGATCAAAGATCGAATTCTCAAAAAATATCAGTACCAAAATGTTGACCCCTATTCAGTACATATAACATAACACGGAGGAGGTCAACTTAAATTGGACGATATAGCGACATTGTCATGTTTTTAGAAATTTTGTAATATCTCCGAAACTATATAACTAATTAACACACTGCAAAAGGCAAATTTTTATTTCTATGATATCCTTGTGATTATTAAAAAAATTATTTTGATAAGAATTTAAGTTTAGTTCTATAAAAAATGACGTAAACGTAAGCATATGAATTAAATGATTTTTTAAAACACAAAAAGTTATATATCTGCCAAAATATAAAAGATAGATATATGCTATCGCGGACTTTTTTGTAGAACTTTTTAAGATGCATATAGTTTTCATACAATGTTTTCAACTATATCCAATATCTAAGGCAGCGTACGCGCATAAAGCTAAATTTAATAAATTTCACGGTCCGACTCGCGCGACAAAAACTGTGATAACTCGAGTAATATATACAATACAAATATAAAATATAGCCTGTGACACTCACCGATAACGTAGCATTCTAGTGGTGAAAGAATTTTTAAAATCGGATCAGTAGTTCAGAAGATTAGCCCCGACAGAACTTTATTTACAAACTTTACCTCTTTATAATATTAGCATAGATAGTATCAGAAAAAGAGCTCTATGTAAAAAAAATTAATTTGAAGCATACTTCACCTGGCTTTCTACCTGGACGACCTCTTCCTTCAGACTTAACACGATTTTTCCTATCTGTCTTCCCACCATTAACCTTAACATCCTTACTAAGTTTCTTTTTACTAATTTTACTAATCTTACGTTTACTATTAATAATACTAGACAATTTCATATTATCATCCTCATCCATAAAATCTATATCAACTTCACAACCGTTGTCTACGTTAGGAAATTCAACATCGGTGAAAACATCGTTGTTTATGAAATCCTCTATATTGTCTCTGTCTATTTTTATCACTTCTACTTCTTTATTATCTTGATCTTTGAAACAGTCTACATTATCTATGACATCTACATTGTCGATGACATCGTCGTCGCTATCTGAATAATCTGATTTTTCCTCTTTTAACTCATTCTCGTTTTCATTCTCTATTTTCACTTCCGTGTCTATGGATATGTCGATTTTTTCTATTTGTAAAGGATGGAGGGCTTTTGCTTCTGTATATGTATAATCAAAATCGCAGTGGTCCGGTTTGAAGGTTTTCTTTTTAATGGCGGATGTTAGTCTGTGTTCTTCTCTGTTGATTGTTTTTACGTTTTGTACTGTTAGCTGAAAAAAAAATTATTTCATGACAAGTTGGACTGCAATCACTCCTGATGTTAAGTGATAATGTTATCTAAGATGGAAGTGGCGGAGGATTTTGACGACCTCCATGGCGCAGTGGTATCACACCTGATATTAAGTGATAATGTAATATAATGAAAACCACAACCCCTTACGGTTTCTACACGACATACCAGAAAGCTAAATCGCTTTGCATTACGGTGGTAACTAGCCGCGCCCAAAGCACCCCACCAGCCAGACGTGGACCAATTCAGAAAACCACAATCGAACCCAGGATCTCTCTTATAAATCCACCGCGCATTCCACTGCGCCACGGAGGCCGTCAAAATCTTAGATCACATCTACACTTAGGGCTAACGCTAAAACACGGGCGGGTGCGGGCGCGGGCCACAAATCCGCGAGCGGGCACTCGTCGCGTGCGCCCGTCTCAGTTAGCGCTGCTAGTATCATTTTGATCTCGGGCGTGTACAGTTGTGTCGAGTAGATTACCATGGATTATTTACTAATTTATTATTTGGCAAAAAGACGTCAACGAAAACAACGTCGACTGCATAACCCGTTCTTGACAAGTAGGTTACTCAGAGGAGAATTCGATAATTCATTCGCCATATTCCATAATATTGGTCGAAATTGCACCTCAATTATTACGCGCTCTGTATCGATGTTCATGATTGTACCTAGCCTCCGACGCGCGTGACCGTGGCATCTAGCGGCGCTCGACTGATTTGTAGAAACAAAACCGCTCGCGGGCGCCCGCCACCCGCGCCCGCGCTCCGTCGCACGCGCCTGCGCTGTCCATATTATTTTTCATTATACACCCGCGTGCGTGCACCCGCGCGAGTTTTAGCGTTAGCCCTTACCATAAGGTAGCGAGTGAAGAGTGCGAGCTTATTTAATTTAAAACATAACTTACCACATTGTGTGTGTCAATCAATTGCAACAACAGGTTATGGGCCCGCAGACTCTTGTCCCTAAATTTATTACAATTCACTAATCTGTGCGCGCATTCAGAACACAGCTTGGGTGATAGTTTCAACATGCTGCATAGCTGAAATTATATTTATTGACAATTAGTGATTTATCGCCACGTAACGTACTCGTACTATACTGTCATAGTATATTACAGTACATTACACGGCACTTGTAGCCAAAAAGCTACCGACACCTACACAAAAACAGAAATCGCTGCAAATGTGCCTATAAAATTTGAAGAGTTCCTTCGATTTTCACAGGATCTCATGATCAGATCCTAATTTTATGGGACCATTTTGGAAGTGATAAAAAGAGAATTATCAATCGGATGAATTCATACATAAAAAAATAGACGCGATTACTCTGAAAAGTTATGTTGAACGTGAGTCATACAGAAAAAACAATTAAATGGTAGCATTTAATTGGTTATTAAAATTTTAAATTTAAGTATATTTTTATAAATATTAATTTAAATTAATAAAATAATTGATTTTGATTTTATAAATTTATAATAAATATATTAATTTTTAATTTAAAATTAATATATTTAATAATTATATTTAATAGACGGATGTCGAACGCTGCCGAACGCAAAGGCCGATTGTGCTTCTTTTAGCCTACATGGAACGCCTCAAAGTGAGGAACCTCATTGTTGCAGCCGGCTTTCGTTACGATTCACTCAAAAAGTAAAAACTTCATCAAGATGGCCTCATTAGGCTTACATATATTATGTTAACTGCCTTGTTGGTCTAGTGGTTTGCTTATGTCGTTTAGACCATGAGGTCCTGGGTATATAGTACGATAGAATAGATTTTCATTCTTCTATAAAATTTTCAGATTATTCCAAGCTGTATTCGGGAAGTTGGTGGTGTTGGTGTTGTCTTTTTTCCAAACAAATCAAACGTATAGTACTTGTTGAGCTTACAGTGCCGTGGGAAACAAACATCCCTAAAGACCATGTATTCAAAGTGAATAAATATTATGACCTTACTAATGAACTAACCAAAAATGGCTATGTGGTTAGTTTATATGTGGTAGAAGTGGGTGCGAGGGGTATACCAGCGAAGTCTCTCTACAACCTGCTAAAAGACCTTGGCCTTACTAGAAGTGCAGTAAGCTCCATATTGGAACGAGTGTCCAAAGCTGCTCTAGTAGGGTCCTTCCGTGTTTGGCTGGGCAGGGAGAATAACTTGAACAGAGGAGGTGAGTGTTGACGCGCGTCACTAAGGGTACCCTTAAACCTACACCCGAGTCATAAGTCTCGGGCTCTGTTCGGAGTTGTTCTCTCAGCCACGCGATGGACCCCCACCCGCACGGTGAATCCATGGAATGCTAAGATATTTGTCTCCCTCTCGTGCCTCGAAGAACACGTTATGCCGTCGGTCTGGGTTACTATCAACATCATAAATGTAATATTATCACCCAAAGCCCGCCAATGGCTCAGGATTGTTGTGTTTGGAAGTTCCTAAAAGGGCCTGGGACTTCCACCAGCTAATAATGATGACGATGAATTATTAAAACTCACAGATAATCCAGTCACATTGTAGTAGGCTTCCGATAAATTATATTTAGTCAATGGATACAGCTTGCTGCCTGTGTCTAGACATATCATGCAGATCTGGAAAAAACATTTGTTAATCTATTAGACACCCTCGACTTCGCCCACTTGGTAAATAGTGTTGCAACCTTCACAAAACACTAAAAAAAATTGGTTGTCTGTAAAGTCGGTTTACTGACGATAGTTGAACGTGACAACGTCTTAAGAAAATACTGATGGAATGGTAGCATTTAATTGGTTATTAAAATTTTTAATTTAAGTATATTTTTATGAATATTAATTTAAATTAATAAAATAATTGATTTTGATTTTATAAATTTATATTTTAAATTTATAATAAATATATTAATTTTTAATTTAAAATTAATATATTTAATAATTATATTTAATGGACGGATGTCGAACGCTGCCGAACGCAAAGGCCGATTGTGCTTCTTTGTCGCTCCAATTACAGCAGGTCGCCACATGTCATTTTTTCGTCAATAAAAAAATAACAAAAATTTACATAATTTCTTTTAAGAAAAATGGGTATAGAATGTCATCCTCAAAAGATAGATGGTCTGACGACCTCCGTGGCGCAGTGGTATGCGCGGTGGATTTATAAGACGAAGGTCCTGGGTTCGATTCCTGGCGGGGCAGATTGAGATTTTTCTTAATTTGTCTTGCTCTGGCTGGTGGGAGGCTATCGCCGTGGCTAATTACCACCCTACCGACAAAGACGTATCGCCAAGCGATTTAGCGTTCCGGTACGATGTCGTGTAGAAACCGAAAGGGGTGTGGATTTTCGTCCCACTCCGTTCCAACAAGTTAGCCCGCTTCCATCTTAGACTGCATCATCACTTAACATCAGGTGTGATAGCAGTCAAGGACCAACTTGTAGTCGGTAAAAAAAAATGGCATTTGGGATTTTTTTGTAGTCGTAATACAAACAACTTTTCTATACATTGTTTTATTACATCTCAAAAATATGAAGCAGAGTTTTCTACGAGTGCTCCCAGGTGGCAGCTGAGTAACTCAGTCACGCCAAAAGTACTGAATCAATTTAAATGAAATTGTGTATAGAAATAGTGTGGAGCCTGAGAAAAATAACAATGCTTCTTTTTATTTGAATATCAAATTCAAATTCAAAATCATTTATTTCAAGTAGGCCAATTATAAGCACTTTTGAAACGTCAAATTAGACTATTTGTAGTGACTCTACCACCGGCTCGGAAGGCAGGTCCTGTTGAGAAGAGTCGGCAAGAAACTCAACAGTTGCTCCTTTAAAATCAGTAATTTTTACCCGACTGCGTCAGGAACAGATTTTGACATGTGAGGTGTCGTTGACTTTGGCAAAATTGTGGAAGTGACATAGGCTATATGAATTTTCAAAATGGCGGCTGTAAATGGGTGAAAAAAGGGGGGATGTGTGTATTTCTTTCTTTTATCTTAGCAATATGGGTATCAAATGAAAGGTCATTAAAAGACCATTTCAAAAATATAAATATCATATCATGTTTATGTTACTGTTTTAACAAGCAATGTCAAGAAGTATACCAAGTGTACTGTCTCATTTCTATACCACAAATTAAAACTAAAGTCTCAAATAAAATTATTATTATAAAAACAAAAAATAAAATTTGTTTTTATAATAATAATTTTATTTACAATATTAACTGTATTGTTACATAAAATTATTTATTCTACTACTTGTGTGAAGTTGAAAGCTGATCCAATTGCCTCTCACCCTCTTTGTCATTTAAAAATTCATCGATAGTATAATAATAACCCTGACTCAGTAAGTGAGTTTTAATACATTGCTTAAACTTATGCAATGGCAGATCTAAAACTGAATTGCACAAAAGCACAAATCCAAAACAAATACTTTTTACTTTTCGGAGGTTATGAACTGTTAAATTTAATTTATGGCTTCCAGATGACCAAAAAGGACAATTTCGTTAAATTCTAATGACACTGACAAAGTCAAATGTATGGAACACACAGTTGCCAAAGATTGGTCGGTATAAACCGGAAACTTATGCAATGGAATTGTGTATACATCCAGCTTAATTTTGACACTACAAACAGCAGATTTTTTATATAGGTTTATCACTGCCACCTAAAACATCACAAAATAATTATAATACTTAAATAATTATAAAAATAATAAATAAATTAATATTTATGTTAGTAGTTCCTATATTTAAAACTTAATTTTATTACACTTGATATATGAACAAAAAAATTTGCCCCGAGGAATAAACACAGACATTAATAAATACCCGATACACTCGCCAGGACGTGGGAATACACAACGATTACAACTGAATCACAAAATTACAAAACTTCTCATGGACGGGGTTGCGAGTTGTTTAATAAAATGAGATAATCACCTGAACAACAGTAGGTACTGCATCACTCTTTAGTATCCTGGTGCCAATCAGAAAATCATCATGATTGAAGTGTTGAGAGCATATCATTGGTGTATCCGGCAGCTCACTCTCTTCCATGCCGAGGGACACCAGCCACGAGTACTTGAGCCATTGTGCGATCGGAAACCTGTAATAAACCAGACTTAGCTCAGATTATTATTGTTAACAGGGTCAATGCAGGTAGAGACGAATATCTTAGCATTCCATGGATTCACCGTACGGGTGCCGTGTCCCTCACTGAAAGAAAAACTCCGAACAAAGCCCGAGACTTGAGACACGGGTGTAGGTTTAAGGGTACCATTAGTGACGCGCGTCAACACTCACCTCCTCTGTTCAAGTTATTCTCGCTGCCAAATTTGGAAGGACCCTACTAGAGCAGCTTTAGATACTTGTTCCAATGTAGAGCTTACTGCACTTCTAGTAAGGCCAAGGTTTTTTAGCAGGTTGTAGAGAGACTTCACTGGTATACCCATCGCACCCACTTCTACAGTGTATAAACTAACCACATAGCCATTTTTGGTTAGTTCATTGACCAATTTTGAATTTACGAGTATTAGGTTTTCTGTTTTGGATATGTCAACAAAGCACAACAGCCA
Organism: Mycalesis mineus; assembly: GCA_034621355.1. Classification (NCBI taxonomy): domain Eukaryota; kingdom Metazoa; phylum Arthropoda; class Insecta; order Lepidoptera; family Nymphalidae; genus Mycalesis; species Mycalesis mineus. Next base: position 1,664,617 of record JAXAVZ010000080.1, on the reverse strand, counting down.
ACATCGTAACCAAATGCAGAAAAAGCCTGGGAAGAAAGAAATATTTAAAAAAAAATTGTTTACATTGTCAACCACAAGAACGTTGACCGGTCAGACATTGAAAACTCTGAGAGTTAAACTAAAATCAAACAAGTGAAATGGAAGTTAAAGGTTTAGGACAGTTCACCAAAACATACTAACGACACATTCACACACGCACACACATATATGCACGCACACACATACACACACGTACTCACGCACACACATACATGCACAAGTTTTATTGTGAATTTGATTGTTTTTTCAGTTTGTAGTTATTTAATTTTTTACGAAAAATCTGTTATTGGCCTAATTTTAAGAAAAATATCTTGATTATTTTGTATATCTGGTTACGCTGTTGATTTTTCTGATTAATAAATAAATAAATAAATAAATTGACAAAAAAAATTGCAACAAATATTTCTGTATGAAAAAAAATAAAAGTTAGTTCACTGCATCAAACATTTAACTCGGATCATAAATAAAAATAATTAAATTTGTATCTCATTATATATAAGAAGAAAATAGTAATCCGCCTTAAATGGTCAATTGTACCCACAGTGACCCTAAATAAATAAATATTGTAGGTTAAAACATACCTCGCTATTACATCCTAAAGTAAGCAAAGCTTGTGTTATGGGTACTAAGATATCTGATGAATATTTTATACATAAATACTTATAATACATAGATAAACATCCAGACACTGGAAAACATCCATGCTCATCACACAAACATTTTTCCAGAAACAGGAATAGAACCACACAGCCTTGGACGCAGAAGCAGGGTCACTGCCCACTGCGCCACTTGGCTGTCATTAATGGATCTAGCTATCAATGTATAGTGGTGTGCACTTCATAAGTGCATAAAGTCACTGCCTACCCTGAGGACACATTACGAACCAGTATTGGAGAAGAAATTTTGTGTTTCATATAGTTAGTACCTAGAGTGCCTACCCTAGTCATAAACCTTGTGCATGCCACTCTCAATGAGCTTCCTTCTTTACAATAAAAAAGCAATACTCACCCATGATAAGTAATGTCCAGTGTTTGAGGGTTCGATTTTGAGAAAACGTTATCTCTTGAGTTCTCACAATTGCGTACACTGCACCACATTTTAAGTGTTTCGATTAATACATATAAATATCATTTTATTTTGTTTATATTCATACAAGTCTGAAATATCTATGGTTGGGCCATAAAGTCGACTGAAAACAAATGAATCATTCTTGAGACATTTTTGGTTACGAGGGGATAAGGACTGAGATAATACTCGTCAGCTTTCACATATCGGTGCTATGTTTACGTTTATTCTTTTATTAAAATGGCCAAACTATACATTCTACACATTCTTTTCCCAGAGGCCAGACTTTCTAAAGAACTTAGCATTGATCAAAAGTTACGATCAAGTCCATATTTAATTTCATAATATTCAGCGTGTATTTACAAGCGAACATACTTTTTTTTATTATTGTGGTAAAGCCTATAGAGACGACTTGAAAACTATACACAGGTTATAAAGCACAGACAGGTGACATTAACCCAGTATAATTAGGTACACTTAATTCTTTATTCATCATTATTACTGTAAAACGTGAAAGGCTTAAGAGTTTTATGTTAAAACATTCAAATTAAAAATAGTCAGCTTCCAATTCCATATTTTTATTTTGACAGCAAATAACAAATAAAGATAATTTTTTTTTAATTTATTTAACGTCCTGGAATCAAGTCTTTTATGGCATTATATTAAAAACAAAAAATGTCTTTCAATGAATTCAATGAATTAATACTTGTAAAGTAATAAATAACTTGTAAAGTTGGGTTTCTTTATTAGTTTATACTTCTGATATTATGTTTATTATTAGCTCATTAGCTCAAGTCAAATGAAAAAATAAATTAATGGTAATGGAGTCCAAAGAATATAATTATTGGTATGGAGTCTGTAAAGGTCATTGAATAAATGGTTCTGGGATTTTCTTCTTTTTATCCGCTTTATCTATGTCTTTATCCTTAGATAAATCTTTATCCGTATCGTGAAATGACAACCATAGAGTAGACCAAGTAATAGTTTATTGTCTGTGATTTAATGGCAACAAAATGGAGTCTGCGAGAGCGAAGGGTCAATGAGATATCTTCTTTCGGAGGCTTGCTAATTCCTCTGAGTTTAAATACTACTTTTTTCCTTGCAAATTAATAATTCTCTGGTTTCAAGGTCAGTAAAAGAGTGTTTTACGATGATATTTCAGCTCTCTTTATTATTAAAACGTATTCGTAACTTCCCCTTTGATTGAGAAACGTTGGCGGAATGATCGATTGTAATTGAAAAGTGAAGCAAAGAGGATATAATTTTAAGGTCTAGGAGGAAAGTATTGTATCGTAAGCTCCTGTCAGAATTCAAAACAATAAAATTCAACTCATATTGTATGAAATCCTGAAAATTATTCTAAATACAATTAATTAAACTTTATGAATTATGAGTAAGCTAACTTGGAATTAATGACTATGAAGTTGTGTATTCAAAGGGGAATAAGACTAAATAGACACAGATATTTTGGACTCCATACTTCAATGTGGGTTGAAGAGATTAGGGTTATAATGTATGATCACTAGGTATTTATCACATTTTACTCATATGAGAATGGACAACTTAACATGCTCTTCATCATCAGCCTATTAACAACCAATTATAGGGCCAGGCCTCACTTCATGTTGGAGAAAGGATATAGAACATAGAAACACCACACTGCTACAATGTAAGTTGGTGGGCTTATTGGTGATATTTTACTCAACAATCGCTATTAAATCATGATAATAGTGACTGAGACTAATGCTAAGCACAGAGGAGTAACACTAACTTCCCAACTCTAAGTTTTGAATGTACTGAAATCGACCCAGTATTCAAACTCAGGACCTAGTGATTAAAGCCACAGGTTAACTATAGTGCAATCTAAGATGGAAGAATGCTAACTTGTAAGGAGTAGAATAAAATCCACATTCCTTTCGGTTTTTTCAGGGTATCATACTGGAATGCTAATAATAATAATCTTTATTTAAAGGTATAAACAGTACAAAATTTACACAAAAATAAAAATAAAATAATACAAAATAAATAAAAATTATAACTAAAATAATACTTATTTACATATGTGGCTTAGTTGGTTAAATATCAAGATGATACCTCATCATTATCTGTTAAGCTCCCGGTGCACTGTGAGGCAATGCTTTAGGATGGAACAGTCCAGACACTCCACCAGCGTGGAGAGAATCTCATTGTTGGATGATCGTAAATGGCACTAAACATTAGCGATTTGCAATCTCATAATGGCAAATTTCCTAAATTGCTTGTCTGCCTTTGTTGACCTGCATTGTTATATATAATATGTTATATACAATGTATTGTTGTTCCCGGCGTGGCAGATTGAGATTTGTCTTGGTCTGGGTGATGGGAGGCCTTCGCCGTGGCTAGTTACCACCCTAACAACAAAGACTTATCACCAAGCAATTTATTGTTTCCGGTACGATGTCGTGCAGAAACTGAAAGGGCTGTGAATTTCTGTCCCACTCTTAACAAGTAGGCCCGTTTCCATCTTAGACTGCATCATCACTTAACATCAGGTGTGATAGCAGTCAAAGGCTAACTTGTAGTCGATAAAAAAAAAAGGTAAATGGTATAACATCCTGATACATTTCAAACTTGTTAACACAATTGTGTGTATTGATTTTAATAAATCATAAAAAATCCCTATTAACATAACAAAAAGGATTGACACCTTGAAGATTTAAGCTAATTCTCGTCCACATATCTCCTTCAGGATTCTGTACAAGCACATTTGTTTGTTCTAAGCATGTATTCTCTCTCCCTAACTCCTAGTTGATAGCTTGATAGGGTATGTACCTATGTTATACCATAACCCAGTCTTTGTCAAACAAAATATAAATATGTATAAACAGAAAAAGGACTTAAACGATCGTCTTCTTAGGAATCAACATAAATTAGTTTTATCAGCGTATCGCCTCCGAAAAGTTCAAAAGTCATTCGTTGGACTGGGTGTACTCTTCTACAACAAGATGCCCAATTCAGTTGTAGATCTGCCATTGCATAAGTTTAAGCAATGTATTAAAACTCACCGACTCAAGGTTATTATACTATAGATGAATTTTTAAATGACAAAGAGGTTGAGAGGCAATTGGATCAGCTTTCAACTTCACACAAGTAGTAGAATAAATAATTTTATGTAACAATACAGTTAATATTGAAGAAATCAATGATTTTAAAAGAGCAACTGTTGAGTTTCTTGCCGGCTCTTCTCAACAGGACCTGCCTTCCGAGCTGGTGGTAGAGTCACTACAAATAGTCGAATTTGAAGTTTCAAAAGTGCTTATAATTGGCCTACTTGAAATAAATGATTTTGAATTTTGATACATGATACCAATGATGATTTCTGCCTGTCTAGATAAAAAGCCTGATCTGCTGGTTGGTACCCTGGGATCTTGAACCATGGAGAGTTGTACAGATGATTCTATGAGTGAAAAGCCAAGCAGTATACCATCACCAGTTCAGGTATCATCACTATTATTATTAGATTCTTAGATCTCCCTCCATGTGGGTGAGGGGATATGGACGCTATATCTCGACCCACCATGCTGCTCCAGTGGTGCTTGGCGGGCTTATCGTGTTTCTTTCATAAACTATCACAAGTTGATGATAGTGACTGGGACAGATGGCTTAACATGCTGTTGGAGGCATAGGGTAGTAACACCATTTTCCTGTCCCTGAGACTTGTAGATCCACCATGCTGCTCCAATGTGGGTTGAGGGGCCTTTTTTTTATGGGGGGGAAATCTTCTCAAAGATACCCAAAAATTGCGGGAAAGGTCAGGTTATGTGGGATTTTTACCCACTAAAACCCCCTCGGTGGCCGTCTCAGTACAATTAGGGAGGCTCTGAGATCTCTATGAACCAATGAATGCCAGTGCCTCCCTTGCACATTGCCCATAGAGGCTCAGCTCGGGGACAAATAGTACGCCCCCTGGTCTAGCCCGTGGACGCTTTCAAGATGGTGATGAGGCTGCCAGAGCCCTCACTATAGCAGCTCGCGACCGCAGCTGGGTTGAGGGGCTTAGGGTGCTAATTATTTTTTTTTTTTTTTTTTTTTTTAAATTTGAAAATAAATAAATGATAGGAAATACTCGCGATACTTTCAATTCTAATATTTATCGGCAAGGTGACGGCTGCATACTAGAACTGACTCATTTCACGCCCTGTGTATTGTTGTTCTCTTAGCCACCTGCTTGTGTTAGCATTTTAAAATATTGGAGTATGTTACCATTTATTTATTTATTTATTATTTTATTTACAAAAAGTTAATTACAAAGGCTTACAATTTAGGTAGGTACTTACAAATAATGATTAGCCCCAGAAAATGTATGTATGATTGTAAGCCTAGGTTCCAGTCACGGCAACTCCCGTACTAGCATTTGCTGTATCACGGTGAGTTGACATTCCTCGTTCCTAGGGTCACATATACAATACATTTTACTCAAAACAGTTACATACACAGAAGGTAGGTATAATAACAAACACAGAATAAATAACAAGCGAGTAGGATGCTCGACTTGTGTCTTGCATCATCCACGCGTCATTCATTCTGCGTTTGACAGTATATGTAAGGTTTACGGAACAATTTCAATGTATGAATACAATCTATAATATTGTTTAACACGATATATTATGGATTTTTAGTAAGGTTTAGTGCAATAAAAGTACTTAGTAGGTTTGTAGTGCAATGTAGGTTAATTTATACTATTATATTTATTTATATACTTATATATATACATAATTATTTATTATATATCTATATATATTCATTTATTTATTAATTATATATTATATATTTATATATATATATATACATAAATTATAGAAAGGAACTATATATTGTAAGGTATTTGTGAGTGTAGTTTAATGTATGCTGTATGTTATTATGGGAGATTTTTGCATGTTATGTATGTTTATGTGTGTGAGAAGGAGTGTTAATGTAGGTGTAAGTAGGTATATAGGTTAAAATTATATTATTTTTCTAAGAAGTTCCTCAACTTCGTAATAATTTAAGGTGTTAAGGTATTTAATCAGTTCTGCTTTCATTTTATTTTTTGTTAAACTTCTTAACGAAATGTATTTGCTTATTGCATTGTATAACTTAGGTCCTAGATATGTAACAAATTTTTGTGCAAATGCAGTTTTTTGCATTGGGATGCTGTAAACTAGATCCTTTCTACGTCTTGACGTACAAGTAAGTACAGCTTGTTCTTTATGTTGAGTAATAACTGCATATTTCACAAATAACTTCCGTATTGATAGTACAGATAGTTCTGAATAAAGTTGTTCTGTCGGATAAGTGTATCTTTTAAATGACATCACTTTAAGTATGGTGCGTTGAGCCCTTTCTACTGAAATTAAGGTGGTTTTGGAAGTGCCACCCCAAGCATTAATACCATATGTAGCTACTGACTGACACAATGCAAAATATGTAGTAAGCAATAGTGATGGGTCACATATGTTCCTAAGTGACTTAAAAATAAAAATTAGCTTTCTTATCCTAGAGCTTAATTTAATAACGTGATCTTTCCAGTTCAGATTCTGGTCAATCATTAAACCCAGGTATTTTATACTGCTTGCTTTCTCAATGCAGTAACATGAGCAATTAGTAAAATTGTTACAAGTGTGAGCTTGTATAGTTATAGAGCCTGGATAAGGTTGGGTTCTGTTGTGTATACTGAAGGTGATATATTTTGTTTTGTCTAAATTCAAAGTAAGTAAGTTATTGTCTAGCCATGAGATCACTCTTGCAAGACCTTTGTTAGCGTAGTTATTTACTTCTTGCCACGACTTGCCACTAAACAACAATACTGTATCATCTGCAAATGTAATAATCTTTCCTGAAGGTAAGTTGATGTTACACAAGTCATTTATGTAAATCAGGAATAACGTGGGGCCTAAAACACTACCTTGAGGAACGCCAAAATTAATGCTTTCACTCTGACTTACGCAATCGTTAACTTTTACCTGCTGATATCTATCAGACATGTAATTTTTGATCAATTGCAGTGGCAACCCCCTTATACCTATATACTCAAGTTTCCTGATTAATATGGGGATAGATACGGTATCGAAGGCCTTAGCTAAGTCTAAAAATATCCCTATTGTTTTTTTACCATTATCTAAATTGTTTACGACATAAGATGTTAATTCATGTATAGCATTATTAGTTGATTTACCTTCCCTGAAGCCATATTGATTTTGAGATAAAAGATTACGTTCCAGAAATAACTTAAGTCTTGCATTAATTACTTTTTCTAAAATTTTGGCAAGTACTGGTAGTAATGAAATTGGTCGGTAATTCGATACCGTATTTCTATCTCCAGATTTGTGTATAGGAATGATAATAGACTGTTTTAATACCTTAGGAAATATACCTTTATCGAAACAATGATTACAAATTAAGGCTATTGGTTTACTAAAGATATATACACCTTTTTTAATCATGTGGGCCGGTATTCCGTCTGGACCAGATGATCCAGTAGGCTTCAGATTTTGAATAATGTGTTTAATTTCTGTTTCATCTGTCGGTAAAAGCATAAAGGAATTAGTAGGTGCGCCTATATTTTCCGATTTTATTTGTCGGGTCAGTTCAAATTCACTTTTATGTAATCGTGTTAATATGCTATTAGATAGGTCTTTGCCAATGTTTATAAAATAATTATTAACAAAATTAAGAGAGCTTATAGGTGTAGACTTTATTTGTACTAAGTTTGTAGATATGTTTTCTTTACTATTGAGATTGCACATTTGCTTCATTAAATTCCATTTGTCTTTCAGAGTTTTCTGATTATTGTTAATTTCATCTCTATAATAGTTATTTTTAAGTGTCCTGAGTAGTTTGTTACATGTATTACGATAGCGTTTGTAGGTGATAAGTTTAGTCTGATTTTCTGGATCTTTCCGTAATTTTTTATGTAAATTGTCACGATTCCTCATACAACGGCATAAACCCGGAGTTATCCAAGGTTTTAAATTAATCTTATGTCTAGAAAGTTTATAAGTAATCGTGTATTTTTTCATAGTTTCAGTAATAATCTCAATGAATTTATTTGTCATTACATTTGGGTCATGATTCGATAAAACTTCTGGCCAATTGACTTTACCTAACTCCGCAATTATAGCTGTAAAATCGATTCGACAGCGTTCTTTAATGTGTGGAGTATTTTTGTTGGTTATTTTATTTGGCAAAGAAGCCATAACACAATAATGATCGGTTAATGTAGTGTTACAAACAATAGTAGAGGAAGCAATTTTAGACCTAATGAAACAGTGATCTAAGCAGTTATTTTGTCTTGTTGGAAAATTATGAGATGACAATAATCCATGAGATGCCAGTAAATTCAAATATTTCGATGTATCAGTATTCTCATGTTGTTGATCTACAATATTAATGTTTATATCGCCCATCAGTACGACTGTCTTAAAGTTCCTAACCTGGTAAAGAATTTTATCTAATGAGTTAAAAAATGGATCAAGATTTTTAAAAGAGGGTGGTCTATATAAGGATATAACAACAAGGTCATTACCAACCGTAAGAGACAAACAGTTGGCTTCTTGGAAATAGTCCGGTTCCGTAACAGTGCACTTAATGTGATCTCGTACGTATATGACTACACCGTCGTTTTGATTAATATGCTTTTTGGTGTAGTGGGATAAATAGTCTGGCATTTTTGGAATAGCAGTATTTTCTGTTAACCAACATTCAGTGAGAATAATAATATCAAATGCAATATCCAAACGTTTAAGCAGAATTAATAATTCATCGTAGTTGCAAGTCAAGCTTCTAATATTTTGTGTAATTACACTAAAATTATTTTTAGATTGATTAAACATTTTCTTACATTGTTCTGGTAAGTCTACAATCACAGCATTCCCGACATTGATGTTGTTATCAATGTCAGTGGATATTGTATATAAATTAGCCATAATCAATTAATTGAATGTAATTTAACAGTTTGATAAAAAATGGGAAAGCTGAGATTTGTTTTGTAGAACATGTCGTGGTTACCATAAATAGAAAATGTAATAATCTGTAAAAACAATATTTAGCAGTGAAACGTATTAAGATGTGTGTAATATTGTCATGTGTATAATGTAGTATGTGAGTGTGAGTGAAAATATCATATACATATAAAACACTTAGTATAAAGTTATAAATAGCAGTTAATCTAAAAATGAGCATTTCAAAAACATACAGCTGATATTGAATAGAAGAACAATAACTACTTTTTGATTGTGATAACGAAAGTTTTTTGGTTAGTCACAAAGTATTGTTCGCGCACATGTTTTCAGTAGATAATAATTGCTCCATTTGTTGTTGAGATTGCACTTTTATTACCGGAGCTCCCTCGGCTTTTCGTAGAAACACTTGACCACCAGAGATCCAGCAAAATTTATATCCACAGGTTTTTTTTACTTGTCTTGACAGATAGTACAATTTTCTTCCGAGGACAGTTAGAGCTTCAGATATATAGATTGGTTGTTTTTCACCGGATAGTTTAATCGCCTTGGTGTTTAATTTGTCTTTAGTGTTCAATTTGTTATAGTTTTTAAGAGCTTTTATTACAGTTGACCGGGTGTTCTCCAATTTGTAGTTCACAACGATGATGCTGTTATTCTTGATTTGTTTGGTGTGCATTTTATGTATTGCATCTGCTGTGAGTGGGACTTTCAGTGTTTCATGAATATTATTCACTATAGTATTAAGGTCATCTTTTATATTAATTCGTGGTAAGTTTATTTCAATACTTGATGCATTTTGTTTTTGCATAAGACTCTCTTTTTTAACCTCTAGATATTGGACTCTCTCTTGTGTTTCTTTGTGCTCCAAAACCATATTTTCATATTTTTGTTGCAGATCTTTACACAAATTAGTTGATGATTCCAGAGCATTTTGCAGATTTGAGTTAAGTTTTAGTATCTCCTCATTCTGACTCTTCAAATCTCTAATATCAGATATGAGGGTCTTCATTTGTGATTGAAGGTTTTCAAAATCTTGCGCAATATCTTCTTTAGGACTGCGTACTTTTCTTTTCCTGCACGTAAATACCTCTCTCTCATCTGCTGAACTCGCTTGAGATGACGACATAATCCCTTCCGGAGGTCGATTCATTTTTATCTCGAAATCTTGCATATACTGCCACACGCACACACTGACAACGACAACACGGGTAACTAGTAACTAGACGCGACCGCTTGGTTCGAGGCGGCCCGAGGAATGAAATATTCATTTATAAACTATCAGAACTTGATGATAGTGACTGGTACTGGCTCAACATGCTCTAAGAGGCAAAGGTTTCTAATACCACCTTTCTGAGTATAGAAAGTACTGAAAATTTCTTAGAAGACAATAGTTCAGAATAATTCCTCAACCCAATCAAGGATCTCAAACCAAGACATTGTCACTGAGGTCAAATAGACAAACTACTGAACCAATGGAACAATTTAGTCGGCCGAGTGGCGCAGTGGGCAGTGACCCTGCTTCTGCGTCCTAGGCTGTGGGTTCGATTCCCACATCTGGAAATTGTTTATGTGATGAGCATGGACGTTTTCCAGTGTCTGGGTGTTTATCTACATATTATAAGTATTTATGTATAATTTATATGTGGAAAGAGGGTCAGACATAGTGAATAAAATAATAGGGTAATCCTTTTATTTAGAGTAAATATAACTAAACCACAAATAGATAACTGAAAGAATAATTAACAGCCACTCAATTAACAGTGAATTACTACTGGCAAATTATGGTATTACAATGATGCGTAACGTCTCGTGTTAATTAATGCAACCCCAAGACACCGCGACTCAAGCTGAGAGTAATAATTCATTCGTTTGCACAAGTTAATTATCAGAGTTGTCTAGGTTAAGCGATAAGCAAAGTACAACGTCTGCACCGCGCCACGCCAGAGCCAAGACTGCCCACCAGTTGTAGACCTGCTCCTTTTATACAACTTAGAATGACTCAAGTAGTGCCGCAAGAGGGCGTAGCTGGTGCACGTGCAGTTCACAGACTTCTTTCTTTCTAGTCGCGTACGATGACGCAGGCGCCGTCATATATATAATTATTCATCAGTTATCATAGCACCCATAACACAAGCTACCTACGCTTAATTTGGGGCTATATAGCGATGTGTGTAATTGTCCTATAATATTTATTTATTTAGTCAAAATTAGGATTCAGTTTGATATAAGTGCAGAAGTTATTTATTTATTCTTTTTTTGCACACAATGAAGAGAAACATAGAACTGGTAACAGGTACAAAAGGCAGCCTTATCACTTAACAGTAATTTCATCCAGGCAACATTAGGCTTGGGAAAACATTAGGACACTAGTATGCAGGTGGTGAATAATACGTATAAATACATACATACTAATACATAAAATACCTATAATATACTTATAATAAATATCTTAAGATAGATTGATATATATTTAATGCAGTATAAAAAAAGTAGGATTTTTTTATTATTTATTTATTCTTAATTTGAGATAACAAAGAGGAACATATAAGAGACATAAAAATATTAAGTAGACTGGTACAAAAGGCGGCCTTATCGCTAAACCGCGATTTATTCCAGGTAGGGTTGCCATCTCAAAAAGGAGAATGCCAGACAATATATAGAACTTTAACCCACTTATAAAAACATATTGTACAACAATGTATCATTTTATTGCATTTTTTTGCTATATAATATAAATTACATTTAAAAGCTCTAGAACTCGGTGTATTCGACAAGGGCCTAACGTTGGTTATCGTCCATTTCCGTATTGTTGTTCCGTATAGTTGTCACTCTGAAATGACAGTCGCAAAGCTTCATGAAATACATTTTTAAACAGGCTTAACGCCTCTGGATACTAGCCTTTTAAAGTCCACATTTGATGAAAAACCAATAAATACGATTTGAAAGGCTAGAACCGAGTGAAACAATAAAGATTTAAAAATACGTAAAGAGTGTAAATTAAAAGGAAATAGTTCAAAACTCTTTTTTTAACGGAATTTTATTCCGAGGTCCAACAGTAAAATGGCTTATTGTAAAACATTTGTATAATAATAGGATATTTTTAGTATATTTACAATTTGTGTTCTTTCTGGGTTAGGATCTGGCATTTTCCTTTGGAAACCAGGCCAAGACGCATAAATACCCCGGATTTTAAGAAGATAGAAAGAAAAATATTTATTTAGGGAAAACATCACATAAAAAACATATTAAAATATTTCGCTATGTAAATAGTGATATGATCCCGAAAAAAATCTTTGCTCAGTATTTTGCTGTGCTCGTCAGTACACCGCAAAGATATACACGTAGAGCCCAGAAATGTTTAAACAATCAGATTCCTTTAAATATAGTGTAATAAAAAAAGTTGAAAATGTCATAATTATGTAAAGTGTCATATTTTTAACCGACGAGAAAAAACGGGGGAGGTTCTCAATTCGACACGTATATATATTTTTTTTATGTATGACCACGCATAACTTTACTAAAAAGTAAGAAATAAAAATTTGTAACAAAAAATAGAACCGACTCATAACGCACTAAAAAGTAGAAAATTACTGTATCATTTAGTTGCTTTAATTTACTTAAGCATATCTAGGAGTCGGTGCCAGCCAAGGTTTCTACTTTAAGGACGTTGCCTAGAACCCATAAACTGCTTTACTACGTAAAATAAAGGTTCCTTAAACTTGCTGGCACCGACTTCATAGATACGCTTAAGTCAATTAAAGCAACTACATGACACAGTTATTTTTTACTTTTTAGTGCATTTTGAGTCAGTCCCATTTTTTGTTAAAATTTTTTATTATATTTATGAGGGGTAGTGGACGGTGAATAAAGCGACTCGTTTCGTCGATTGTAGTGTGCGAGCACAGTGTGTGTGTCGCGGTCGGCCAAAAACTTTAATTTTATAAACCCGGACAACAAATGAAGCCCCACCGGACGCTCCCCGGATGCTCTCTAGACTAGGACAAATCCGGGGAAACCCGGACGGATGGCAACCCTAATTCCAAGCAATTTTAGGCTTAGGAAAATATTAGGACACCAGCGTTATGTGTGGTATACATGAAATAGTCTACTGTATTTCGTCAGTCAAAAAGCTAGTTTCAATTTGATTGACGACCTTCATGGCGCAGTGGTATGCGCGGTGGATTTATAAGACGGAGGTCCTGGGTTCGATTCCCGGCGGGGCAGATTGAGATTTTTCTTAATTTGTCTTGGTCTGGCTGGTGAGTGGCTTTCGCCGTGGCTAGTTACCACCCTACCGACAAAGACGTATCGCCAAGCGATTTAGCGTTCAGGTACGATGTCGTGTAGAAACCGAAAAGGGGTGTGGATTTTCGTCCCACTCCTAACAAGTTAGCCCGCTTCCATCTTAGACTGCATCATCACTTAACATCAGGTGTGATAGCCATCAAGGGCCAACTTGTAGTCAATAAAAAAAATGTTTGTTTTCAGTTCTGCATGATATGCCTGGACATAGACAGCAAGTTGTACCCGACCAGCAAATATTACTTGGACATAGACTTTGATAGCCTGACTGGGATATCGGTGAGTTAATTCTACGAGTATAATACAGCCAAGCTGTTAACAGAATAAACGTAAACAACCCGGTGTGCGGGAGTCAATGAGTATCAACACTGTACTTTTGGGTGCATCCCAGTAGTACCCCCTAATTTTAGTTCTATAGAACTGTTGACACACCATATTATTAGTGCTTAGTGTTGTCCCATTAGTTCCATATAGAACTAATGGGACAAAATTAAAGAAATGCCGATATCAACATCTTGTTTGTACGTTACATATAAAATATCTATAGTTTTTATAAGTTTAATATGAAATTTCTTTTGATTGCAATAATAAATGTCCACTTAAATTTGAGAGTATCTATAAACATACTATATCGAATACAGCTTTGTTTAAATTGCAAAAAACGTCTTTAAAATGGTATTGAGGTTTTTAATATAATTTTTTTCTAAACTGAATAGTTTGCGCGAAAGATACTTCCAAAGTGGTAAAATGTCCCCCCCCTGTAACTTCTAAAATAAGAGAATATTTTTTAGACACGACTATTACATGGTTTTAATAACTTAGCCTTTGTCGCAAGGGACATTTTTTTGTTAAAAACAAAATGAAATATCAATCAAAATAATATAAAGTTTATAACTTATATGCTATAAGTAAAGTCAAGAGCAAAAACTATACTACAGTACTATATAGAACTATTGGGATATAATTTGACAGCACGGAAAATATCCCAACAGTTCTATAGAACTACGGTATGGGGTACTACTGGGATGCACCCAGCGGGGCTACGTCCTTTTTAACAAATGAAACCACCGTATCCGAACGCTTCAGGTGTCTGTCAGACCACACGTCGGTACTTAAAGGTTAAGCATACATAGCATTGACATATTAATATTGTTACGACCTAGGGGTCGGGGATTGCAAGAACAACCACACAACAGGGAGAACTAGACGTTTATTAACCAATAAATAGTTTGGTGTACAAGATTTGATGCAGCACGCTGCGACGCCGTCGTTTTACGCTTCTGATCCTGAAGGAACCCATCACGGCGGCGACGATGATCCGCCTCGGCACCTCACGGCCACACACCCCAACCACACTGGGGGACCACTACAGATCCATCGTCCTTACACGCACACTCTCAGGGAACATCTCCCTACATTCCTTCAACCGTCTTGACTCAACGACAACTCGCTTTGAACTCACTGAATCTAGTCTTTGTTCAGCATACGATATAAATTTGAATTGTTCTATTCTTTTAACTTATTCCTTTTTCAACTTGCATTTACTTTTAACCCAAATGAGGTTTTCACCTATAAACTCTTTTACTTCGTAATTCCTCCGAGGGGTCATCCGTAACATTACTATGGACTTCGGGTCAGCGCTAAAAATTGTCCGAACCAAAAGAAAGCTAAAACGCGAAAAAGATTTCTAATCGCATTCAGTCTCATATTAGCTTACTGAAAGAACACACGTCAATAATGTTTTAGAACAACGACTGCATAGAGTTATTTTGTTTTAATATTTTAATTTCTTCATTTTTGAATTGAAAATAATTTTAGTTAATAAACTTTTATTTTTTTGTCATGAATCAATTAATCAAAGAAGTTTTACCATAATGTTAAAATGGAACCCTTCCGTCCGTCGGTCCGTCCTTCCCACTCGGTTATTTTGATAACTATAAGAATTATATACTTACATGAAATTTGGAACAGTTATTTAAAACAGTGACCTATTTAGTATTTATTTTAGTTAGTATTTTTTACTACGTCATTTTAGTATAAAAATATATTGGTTGGTACTAGATTTATCCCAGCATATAGAGGTCACTGATACATTTAAAGTTTGCTGTGAATGTAATATATAGGTACCAAAATAAATTCAAAGCTACCTACTCCACACCATTTATGTTGTCCTATTTTCACGAGAATCTGCCATGGCAACCGTCAGTCAAAGCTGATTACTTATTGCAAGCAATAGACAGTTGCATATTAGACTGTATAACAATAGTATAAGACATATATTACAATGTTTTAGTTTGTTTATAAAAATACAAATACATGCTAGTATATATAAGATATCTCGGGACACTTGTCGTGAATTTTGCATTACACCCGAAGTCCATAGTACTGACTATTAATATGTCAATGATACGTAGGGACAGAGAGAAGAAAGGGACTTTCTTTTATACTATGAAGTGATGATATGATGGAGTTTCAGTTCTAACAAGTGTTTCTATTAAGCACAGGTGTGTATCAGCAGCTTTTAAGGGAAGTTTCATAGGGCAATGCCAGATCGTAACCCAGAAAAAACACAAATTGTAAATATACTAAAAATATCCTATTATTATATAAATGTCTTACAATAAATCATTTTTACTGTTGGACATCGGAATAAAATTGTGTTAAATAAAGTAATTGAACTATTTCCTTTTAATTTACACTCTTTACGCATTTTAAAATCTTTATTGTTGCACTGGGTTCTAGTCTTTTAAATAGTTTTTATTGTATTTTCATCAAAAGTGGGCTCTAAAAGGCTAGTATCCAGAGTCGTTAAGCCTGTTTAAAAATATATTTAATGAAGCTTTGCGACTGTCATGTCAGTGTGACAAATATACGGAACAACAATACGGAAATGGACGATAACCAACGTTAGGCTCGTGTCGATACTCCGAGTTCTAGAGCTTTTAATTGTAATTTATATTAAATAGTAAGCAAAATGTAATAAAATGATGCATAATACATTGTTGTACAATATGTTTTTACTAGTGGGTTAAAGTCCTATACATTTTCTGGCATTCTCCTTTGCCGCCACCAAGTGCTGGAACGATTTGCCACCACCTCTAAAGTCAAGTGAATCTGCTATAAGTTTCAAATTTAAACTAAAAAAACTACTATTAAAAGAGCAAAGACTTATCTTATGATAAATGTAGAATCATTCCAGCACTTTTATACTTTTGTACTATTATTTGCTTAAGTGACTTCCCCTGAAAAATTGTAATCTTTAATGTGCAAATGAGTTTCTGTTCTTACTTTTAATTTATTGTTTATTTCGTGTTCTATAACTTTTTTTGTTTGTTTGTTTTTAATTTCGCAGAACAATAAGAACACTTAATTGTATAGTCCGTATTGTTACCCATTTAAAGGCTTCCCCTGAAAACCAGCGCTGCAGCTTGCTGTAGCATAATGCTGAGTGGGAAACCTTTATTTGGTCAGTCTTTGTTTTACTTTATTATTTTTATTGCTTAGTTTAATTTAGTATAAGTCTGATCAAATAAAAATATTTTTCTTTCTTTCTTTCTTATCAGTTGCAGGCAGAGACGAGGTTCGTGCCACAGTTGTGCACCGAGTGCGCACAGCGGCTGGTGAACTGTGCCAAGTTCAGACGGAAGAGCTTGAGCACTTACCACTTGCTGACCGACTTACTGGAGAAACAAGGAGAGGTAAAGAACCTTAATGATAGACCAGGGGACGTACAATTCTCCATAAGTTGAACAGTTTATAACACAGAGGTCACAGCCAGATCTAGACCCATTTAGAGAATCCAAATCGGCCCAGCTGAGAATCGCACCCGGGACCTCCGTCAGACCTGGACCAATCTCAATCGGGAATTGAATTCGGGACCTTCGTCTTATAAATGGTATCCCGAAACATACTGTTATATTTCGTGTAAATAAGTAACATAAATCTGTGTATAAAATAATAATTTTAAATAAAAAAACCCATACCTTGAAGATTTGGAAAATTCTTGTCAACATCAATCATCATCATTTCCCTCAGGATTCTGCCTAGGCATGTTTGACGACCTCCGTGGCGCAGTGGTATGCGCGGTGGATTTATAAGACGGAAGTCCTGGGTTCGATTCCCGGCGGGGCAGATTTGGGGTTTTTCTTAATTTGTCTTGGTCTGGCTGGTGGGAGGCTTTCGCCGTGGCTAGTTACTACCCTACCGACAAAGACGTATTGCCAAGCGATTTAGCGTGCAAGTACGATGTCGTGTAGAAACCGAAAGGGGTGTGGATATTCGTCCCACTCCTAACAAGTTAGCCCGCTACCATCTTAGACTGCATCATCACTTAACATCAGGTGTGATAGCAGTCAAGGGCCAACTTGTAGTCAATAAAAAAAAAATGTAATCTCTCTCCCAAACTTCTGGCTGACTTGACAGAGAATTTACTTAACACGTCGTACGACATTGTACATGTCACTTCGCCACGGAGTCTGACAAAAAGTTTTTAGTGTGTTAAGTCGGTATTTTTATTACATAATTTTTTGACGTGACAACGTCTTATAATTCGATAGAGCCGGCTGCACGCACAAAAAACATGACGTCATGCGTCGTTACCTCGCTTTGAGGCGTTCCATGTAAGGCTTGAAGTGCAAGCGAGAGCGCGGAACAAGCGACAAAGAAGCACAATCGGCCTTTGCGTTCGGCAGCGTTCGACATCCGTCTATTAAATATAATTATTAAATATATTAATTTTAAATTAAAAATTAATATATTTATTATAAATTTAAAATATAAATTTATAAAATCAAAATCAATTATTTTATTAATTTAAAAATTAATATTTATAAAAATATACTTAAATTAAAAATTTTAATAAACAATTAAATGCTACCATTCCATCAGTATTTTCTTAAGACATTGTCACGTTTAACTATCGTCAGTAAACCGACTTTACAGACAACCAATTTTTTTTTTCAAGTATTTGCCCCTGTACTGTTTTATAAACGTGTCAAAATTTTCAGTTAACAATGGACAAATTAAAAACAATAAATCGCAGTGACAACCATCTAACATCAAATATGGTGACGAAAGTATTCAAAGCAAATCATTATGACCTTAAACTGGTTGATAATACTGTAACAATAGAAGATATCGTGAAAATCGAAGAAACCAAAGCATCTGATGATGACAATGATTCCAGTAAATACCTCCGTACTTTTGATGATAAAAGCAACGATGACTATCTAGGAAACTTTCGTAATGCGGAATATTCTAATGACGATGATGAAATCATTTACAATGATGTAAACAGTGATATAGAATATTTGGAAGATGATATCGATGATGTTGTGCAAGCGTTAGCGAATGATGATAGTAAACAATTTAAAGATTATAATAGAAATGATGATAGTGATGTAGAATACTTATATCTGGATGATTTTGGTAATTTGGATGAAACTATTGAAAGTATGGAAGATTATCCCACTTCTGATACATACGCAAAATCCATTTCAGGAACTGTAAGACATAAAATCAAATATGGCGATGGGAAAAATGATGATCCCACTTCTGATACAGACTATAAATCCCATTTAAGTACAGTAAGGCACAAAATGAAATATGGCAATGGGAAAAGTGATTCAAATCAAATAGTTTTAAAGGATACAAAGTCTAAACTTTACACACAAGTTAATGTGTTGAAACGTAAGAGTGGGGAGCATAAAGTTATTTTGATGGATCCGAGTGTAAATGATAGGGGTGATAGAATCAAAGGTGCGTTCTATGAGAGGGACACTGGTAAACGAGTTTCCTTTATACATGATAAATTGCAGTTCGAAGACGACAGTGATGGGGATGTTGGAATGCCGGAGAACAAAGGTATAATAGTTATTTCTTAAATAAAAATCAAAATTTCTTTATAAGGCTTCGGTTATATGGGTAACACGTGTAAAGAAACGTTAATAACTGTGTTACAGTTATTAACGCCCTCCTCCACTTACAAAAAGCACATAAAAACTAACAAAGCTAAATAAAAGTGCACACTAAGAAAAATAAAAAAATAATTATATAAAGATGGCGTAAGTATATATATGTGCGTGCGTGCGTGCGTGTGTGTGTGTGCGTGCGTGCGTGCGTGCGTGCGTGCGTGCGTGCGTGCGTGCGTGATAGAATCAAAGGTGCGTTCTATGAGAGGGACACTGGTAAACGAGTTTCCTTTATACATGATAGATTGCAGTTCGAAGACGACAGTGATGGGGATGTTGGAATGGAGAACAAAGGTATAATAGTTATTTCTTAATTAATAAAAATTTTTAACAAAAAATAGAACCGACTCAAAACGCACTAAAAAGTAAAAAATAACTGTGTCATTTAGTTCCTTTAATTTACTTAAGCATATCTATGAAGTCGGTGCCAGCCAAGTTTAAGGAACATTTCTTTTACGTAGTAAAGAAGTTTGTGGGTTCTAGGTAACGTCCTTGAAAGCAGAAACCTTGGCTGGCACCGACTCCTAGATATGCTTAAGTAAATTAAAGGAACTAAATGACACAGTTATTTTTTACTTTTTAGTGCGTTTTGAGTCGGTTCTATTTTTTGTTAAAAATTTTTATTTCTTAGTTTTTAGTGATTTATCGCCACATCACATACTAGTACTATACTGTCATAGTATATTATACGGCACTAGTAGCCAAAAAGCTACCGATACCGAGTAAAAAACCGAAATCGCTGTAAGCGTGCCTCCAAAATTTGAAGAGTTCCTTCAATTTCCCCAGGATATCATCATCAGATCCTAACATAAGGACAATGGGACCACCTTGGATGTATGCCCTTTCTAATAAAAAAAGAATTATCAAAATCGGACAACACTGTAAAAAGTTATGCTTGGTCATACATAAAAAAAAAAAAAAAAACAAATATACGTGTCGAATTGAGAACCTCCTCCGTTTTTTTCGTCGGTTAAAAAACAAAATTTCTTTATAAGGCTTCGGTTACATGGGTAACACGTGTAAAGAAACGTTAATAACTGTGTTAGTTGATACTGTGTTACAGTTATTAACGCCCTCCTCCACTTACAAAAAGCACATAAAAACTAACAAAGCTAAATAAAAGTGCACACTAAGAAAAATAAAAAAAATAATAATATAAAGATGGCGTAAGTATATATATGTGCGTGTGTGCTTGTGTGTGTGTGTGTGTGTGTGTGTATGTGTGTGTGTGTGCGTGTGTGTTTTTGTATGTGTAAACAAGCTACCGTTGTATGGTTTGAATTGGTTATATATATAAGTATATTTGTTAATAAAATTATTATTATGAAAACGAAAAACCCGACTGCATAGAAGTTATGAACTGAAAAGAGAAAAACAAGGATCACTATATCTATATAAAATTTTAAATACTTTATGGTGATGCAGGCGGGGGCAAAATACTTTATTTTCTGCGGGGAAAGAAAGATCTACCAAAACTACTTTCCCCGCCGCAGAAAATAAAGTATTTTGTCCCCGCTTGCATTTATAATTTTATTTGAGACTTTTTTGTTTTAGTTTATCGTATAGAAATGATACGGTACACTTTTTGCCTTTTTTTGTTAAAACGGCAATATAAACATGATATGATATTTATATTTTTGTAATGGTCTTTTTACGACCTTTTATTTGATACCCATATTGCTAAGATAAGAGAAAGAAATACACACATCCCCCCTTTTTCCCCCATTTACAGCCACCATTTTGAAAATTTATATAACCTATGTCACTACCACAATTTTGGTGACACGTCGACACCTCACATGTCAAAATCCGTTCAGTCGTTTAGGCTGTAGCGTGTGCCGAAGAAATGGACATACATACATACATACATACATACATACGCTCGAAAAACATTACCCTCCTTCTGACGCAGTCGGGTAAAAAGGTATAATATATATTTTATTATATTTACGAACTACAAATTCTTCCGTTTCATCATACGAAAGTGCCTTAAGCCAGTTCAGCCTTAAGTCTTTTATAGTAGACTAGAGGTCGCTCGCGGTTACAGCAGCGTAGTTCTTTTTCCCGTGGGAATTTTGGGATAAACTATGGCCTAAATGTTACTCTGATATGTAAGCTATATTATTATGAAGTTTCATCAAAATTCGTTCAGTAGTTTTTGCGATAATGAGTAACAAACATTATCCGCCCATACATACAAACTTTTATAATATTATTGTTATAACTAGCAGATGCCTGTGAATTTCGGATAAAATGTAGCCTATGTGTTATTCTGATGTATAAGCTATATTGTGGTAAAGTTTCATTCAAATCCATTCAGTAGTTTGTACGTGAAAGAGTAACAAACATCCATACATCCATACATCCATACAAACTTTCGCCTTTATAATAGTAAACAATTGGTATAACTAGCAGATGCCTGTGAAAACAACATTACATAACTTCCAAGAACACCAAAAAACTTGTACACTAGCCTTTTTTTAACCGACGAAAAAAAACGGAGGAGGTTCTCAATTCGACACGTATATTTTTTTTTTTTTTTTTTTTTATGTATGACAGCATAACTTTTTACAGTGTTGTCCGATTTTGATAATTCTTTTTTTATTAGAGGAATACATCAAAGGTGGCGGCAAGATCCTGTGATCCTAAAGTGTCGTCAACTTTTCATACCAATTTTTTTTGACTCGGTTTCGGTAGCTTGCCCCATTTTACTATGACGCATAAGGAACGTCGTGCCGAAAATCTCTGAGGAGAAGCCATACAATACCCAATATAGAGTCCATATCCAAAATACCTAAGTAAAAACTACCTTGATTTAAAATATTACCCAATACCAAAATTTAACTAACACTAGATATTAAGTTTTGTAATCCTACTAACAACACACAGTTATTTTTTACTTGTAAAAATTGGATATTGTGAAATAAAAAGGCTTATTATTATTGGAACGAAGTTCCTTATCGCGCGTTGTGAAAAAAGGGGGTGTCTAGACCCCGGAAAAAATTCGTTCGAAAAGTTGTCATCAACTTTACTTTTTGTAAAGGATAATAATATTTTTTTTATTATTAACAAATATAATGTTATATAAACTTGCCGCCGCCTTTGATGTGTGTGCGCGTGAGCGCGCCACGAGAGCGCGAGGCGCCCGCGCGTCCGCTGTCTCGCGCTCTCGTGGCGCCCTGTGGTGTATTATTACAAAAAATTGAGCCTACGGATTAAGTTTATATAACATTATATTTGTTAATAATAATATAAAATATTAAGTTAAAAGTACCTTATTTAAAAAAAAAAATTTGCTAACAAATTCCTTCACTAATTACTACAACACTTGAAAAATTGAGTACTGGATTAAAGTTTATATAACATTATATTTGTGAATAATAAAAAAAATATTATTATTGTCACGACACTTTAAAAAAATAAAATTTTATTGTGTGCGCGTAGCCAATGCCTTCACTAATTAATCGAAAATTGAGCCTACTGATTAAGTTTATATAACATTATATTTGTTAATTATAAAAAAAATATTATTATTACTTAAAAAAAATAAAATTTTATTACAATTCCTTCACTAATTAATCGAAAATTGAGCCTACTGATTAAGTTTATATAACATTATATTTGTTAATTATAAAAAAAATATTATTATTACTTAAAAAAAATAAAATTTTATTACAATTCCTTCACTAATTAATCGAAAGGAACTTCGTTCCATCCGGGTGTCCATTGACACCTCTCAACTTTTTTTTTTATTATTATGGGTTATCCTTAAAAGATAGATAGACAGTCAGAAAGACAAACTAGCAGATGTCTGTCTGATCGTCCGCACTATTTATATGTTCCCCTCCAACTCCCAAACGGCTTGGCTGATCGCCGGTATGTTGACAAATTCTTATGGAAAAAAAGTCTGAGGAGTGTTCTTACCTACTTCCAATTTACCTGGGTCAACCAGAAGTGGGTGAATTGCGAAGAACACCTTAAAAATGTTTAGAGATTCATGTTGTTGATGGTATTGTTGAAACCAAAATGTTTCTAGACATGAAATTCAAATCAAATAGGGTTCAAACTTTCAAACTGAATGAAAATAAAGCCACGTAAAGTATAACATGGGGTTCAATACCGCGCGTAGCAGAAATTCACGAGTGTGAACGACTGGCAGCCGTTTTCCGACCCGAGCTTATTAATATTAGCATATCATTTTCATATCAATTTATTTATTTAAGTACACTAACAATATACATATAAACACAAATACCAGTAAATACAATTATCAAAATGCTCACATTCACTTATACGCATATCAATTACTAGTGCACACAACACTCACCAAAAAGAAATATGCAAACAGTCAAATACAATGAAAGAGGAACCTAAAAAAAAACAACTTAATTATAAAGATTTAGAACTCACCGATAGATGATCGATGAGTTTTTTTTTAAAGAATGGAAGAGAGTTACAGAAGATGTCGATGCCAATTATTGATGGAGATAGTTCATTATATTTTGTGCATATGCGAGGAATAGGGGCTCGGTTTCTAAGGTGTGTTCTGGCATAGGGAATATGAAATATTTTGCTTGTTTTACAATAACGTGGATATTTGTCCGGGACCGAGAGACAAATACGATCAAGTAGTTCTTTGCATTTTACTTCGCAATGATTTATTCTATGTAAAAAACAGAGGTCACATATTACTCGCCTACTACGAAGAGACATCATTTTAAACTTTGCAAGTCGTTGGTCTTAGGGTTGCCTGTGTAAAATACCTGTAGCGTGGAACTGGTATACAATAATAATTTCATTGATAGTTTTATCAGAATATCAAAACACTACTTATCTATAAATTACGACGTAGTACTAATATTCCAATTTTCTCCCGAACAACGTTGCGGGCGTTTGCTATTATTTATTTAATTTAAAAACAACTTGTTCCAGTTAAGAAGGAACCATACTTGTCAGTCAGTGAAGAAGATGAAGAAGAAAAATACATGTGTCCATACTGTGGTGATGAATTTAGGTGAGTGCGACACCAACATTACGTCCCCTTTTTACACGCTTTTTATTAGCTTCACTTGTATGTCAGTTTGTCAGTTTGTCAGTATGTCAGTATGTAACTCGTATGTGTGTTCGCGCATAACTTCGTCGTTTATGAACCGATTTTGATAATTCTTTTTTTGTTGGAAAGTAGATAGTCCGGTGGTGGTACCATGACAAGGAAACCAGGATCTGATGATGGAATCCTGGAGAAACCGAGTGGAACTTTCAAAAATTGTAGGGACAACAAGAACGTTTGTTAGTTTTTCCGATAAGTATTTAAAAGCACTACAATTCGATGAAGGTCTGGAGTCGATCTGATGATGGAGCCGATCTACATATAAGAGAATTCCTTGACGATTTACTGTATTTACCTTGTGTTTGGGCTCGATTAATTTGTTTTGATAAGAACTTTACATTTAGATGGGCTGTGACTGTCATTGAGGGTCTGGTGATGAAGACAAAGTACAGTTAAGGGAGCTCCGTAACAACTTACAGTAGCTACCTTGTGTTTGGGCTTGATTAATTTGTCTCGATGAGAAATTTACATTTAGATGGACTGTGACTGTCATTGAGGGTCTGGTGATGAAGACGAAGTACAGTTAAGGGTGCTCCGTAACGGCTTACAGTAGCTACCGTGTGTTTGGGCTTGATTAATTTGTCTCGATGAGAAATTTACATTTAGATAGACTGTAACTGTCATTGAAGGTCTGCAGATGAAAACGAAGGACAGTTAAGGGAGCTCTTTAACGGTTTACAGTAGCTACCTTGTGTTTGGGCTCAATTAATTTGTCTCAATGAGAACTTTACATTTAGATGGGCTGTGACTGTCATTGAGGGTCTGGCGATGAAGAAGAAGGACAGCTGAGGGAGCTCTTTAACGGTTTACAGTAACTACCTTGTGTTTGGGCTCGATTAATTTGTCTCAATGAGAACTTTACATCTAGATGGGCTGTGACTGTCATTGAGGGTCTGGCGATGAAGAAGAAGGACAGCTGAGGGAGCTCTTTAACGGTTTACAGTAGCTACCTTGTGATTGGGCTCGATTAATATGTCTCAATGAGAAGTTTGAAAGATTCCAGTTGGTTTAATGTTAACTAAGTCATGATCTGATGATGAGATCTACGAAAACTCGAGGAAACTCTTCAAACTTTATTTATAAGAAAGGGCATACTTCCAAGGTGGTCCCATTGTCATCATGTTAGGATCTGATGATGATATCCTGGGAAAATTTTAAGAACTGTTCCAAATGTTATAGGCATTGGTTGCATTATTAGCTTCACTTGTATGTCAGTTTGTCAGTATGTCAGTATGTCAGTATATAACTCTCCGTGGGTAATCTGCGCGCCTGCGGCCTTGCTTGGTTCTGGTAGCCGTTTCTCAGGCTCTCTCTCCGAAATTGAACTCTGATTCCCCGTATTTATAATATTTATAAATAATTATTTTATTCTCACTAATAAATAAATTACTAGCGACTGTGTGGCCGAGCGGTTTAAGTGCTAAACTGCCCGTACAACAGTCGCTCAGGCGTGGGTTCGAGCCCTGGCAGTCGCAGTTTTTCTGCGACTTCCAAGGCTCGCTCCCGTGCCGACTGTACTCTGGCCAGGTTTCTGTGGTTTCCTTGGTCACTGTGCTAAGGGTGGGGCACAGGCAAATGCGGGTACAGATTGTAAGTCGGCCACAGCCGCTATAGAGGTAATGAGAGTGTAAATAGTCAAAATAAGGAGGGATTCAATAATCCCACGTGTCTAGGCCAAAATAGGCTGATGCGTAAGTTCCAAAAAAATCACGCTTTTATAAATAAACCAAACTAAAAAGTTATAAATATTTTATTTTAAAAAAAGCGTGGGGTGCTTTTTAAGATATTATCAAAATGATAATCACTCTACTCATATCTGTCAATAAAATATTTATAACTATATTGACACCATGCACCCCACGCTTTTTTTAAAATAAAATAATTTTTTTTATTTACACTATTATTAATTTATAGTTAATGAAATTTTTAACACTATTCTTAATTTAAATTTATTAAAGTTTATTTTCTATTTTTTAGTTTGGGTTTCTATAAAAAGCGTGTTTTTAGTTTTTTTAAACTATTATTTATTATTATAGGCAATGATCGTATGTAATCGGCATGTAAGGTACAATGTACACGATTATCTCTGATGATTTATTGAGGAATGTATTAATTTTTTGCTCATTTATTTTTATTTTTTTAAACCGAAGCAAAAAGAAGGTAGTTACAAGTTTGACGTGTATGTATGTGTAAGTGTGTGTGTCTATCTTTGTGGGTGTGTCACGTGGGTGCTTAGTCTGCCAATTGTTAATATAAAAAACAACTGGTTGCAGACATAAGAACTCCTACATGAAGCATGTCTGTACACGGACCATAATGGACAAGGTGTGCCCCTTCTGTGGGTTCTCCTTCATCGGTGACAGGGGACTGAAGATGCACTTGGTGAGGAAGCATCGCTACTCCACACCTATCGACACAGAAGTAAGTGAATAACTTTATCTACTCCCTTCTCTTCTCTATCTCTGTACATACACGGACAATCATAGATATCATGATGGATAAAGTAGGATCAGATTCAAGATTCCCACGTGGACAAAATTGCGAACGTCGTCTGGTATTTAAAAAAATATATTTTTGAGGGTAGATTTACATATTCCAGAAACTGGAAGGTCCGACGTGCGAGCAGTGTAACATTCGGTTCGCGACCGCCGAGGCGTACGAACAACACAAGAACGTGTCCCCGAAACACGGTGACGTGTCTGCCATGAAACCCATCAGGGTGTCCCAGCGGAAGACTCACAGAGGGCCCCGGGGATACGCCGCCCTGGATTGTGAATACGTAAGAACACTGTTATTATTATTAGTATGGTGAGGCCCGCCATAACAGATACACTTCGACCCTTTTGGATCTTTTGGTACTCGCTCTTAATTCCTCTACATCAGTTGAAACACCCACTCTAATAGTCCGATGGCTACTTTTAGGGTATAGGCATAGTAGTCCTCTGGTAGTGGATATGCCACCCCCAGGAGATCCATTCACACAAAATGTGTTCCATGGACTCTGTGTCTTCATTGCAGACCCTGCAGAAATACTCATGTTGCAGAGCGTAGAGCTGGTGCTATAAGGGCCTGTGTACGCTGCTATGGCATACCGTAGCTGTTTCCTGCTCAGTTGACTTACCTTCGCTAGAAAACCTGCCTTTATGTTACTCATGAGTGCTTTAGAGTTACTTTGTCCCATTCTGCCATCGGCAAACATTTTTTTTTTCTATAGTAATCTACATGCATAAGACTTGCTCCAGTATCGACGCTGGCTGATAATTCAAACTCACCTTATATAGCTCGAGAGATGTCACGCTGAAGGCAGCAACCATACTTGGTCACGATTAAATTCTTTCATTATCTTTCCAGTGCGGTACCAGGTTAACAAGTGTCCGGGAATATTCCAAGCACGCAAAGAAGTGCGTGTTCAACACGGAACGCGCACAGTACAAACAGCGCTCCAACAATGGCTCGACGCTTATTTGTGAGCACTGCGGGAAAACGTTCCAGGTGACGCCAACATTTTGTACCCTGCCATCATGTAGAGCCCGGATGACCATACTCGCCACCTCAGCATCTAGATGCTCACGCGCGCCAAAGAAGCGAGGTCCCAGCATGTGCGAAGGTTAGCGCTATACCAACGGCGCCACGAATACGACCACGTCTTCACTGTTGGCTAATGGCGCATGCCTGGCTCCTCTCGGTAGGCTTAACCTCTCTATGGGCTGCGCATACCACCGCAAGCGGCCCAAATATCAAATCCGTCGGGTACTTTGGCAATGTAATCTGCCATTTTGTGGCGGCGGCGATCTAGAATCAATGCAGGCCTCCGTAGCGGTAGGTTGATTCATAAGACGGAGGTCCTGGGTTCGATTCCCGGTGGGGCAAATTGAGATTTGTTTTTCATTTGTCCTGGTCTAGCTGGTGGGAAGCTTTCGCCGTGGCTAGACCACCCTACCGACAAAGACGTAACGCCAAGCCATTTAGCGTTCCGGTACGACGTCGTGTAAAACCCCAGGGGTATTGAATTCATGTTTCTCCTACCAAGTTAACCCGCTTCCATCTTAGATTGCATCATCACTTAACATCAGGTGTGATAGCAGTCAAGGGCCAACTTGTAGTAGAAAAAAAAAACGTCCGCTAGCAATAAAAATAATTGTTTCTTATTTACAGAATGAACAGCTACTTAAAGAACACGTGGTGATACACTCCGGGCTCAAGCCGTACAAGTGCAACATCTGCCAAAAGAGCTTCACCTTCAAGATGAACTTGACCCGCCACCGCCATCTGCACCTGGAGTCGCGCCCTCGATACCAGTGCGTCGAGTGCGGCCAGGAGTTCGCGCACAAGCAGAACACGTGGCGACACATGATGGTACATAGCATAGACACACTACCTCAGATACAGACACGCTCCCACGGACAGGCACTTCCACACAGACACCTTTCTATACATATCAATACGCCACCACCATACCACAGGACAAAGAAACCCTCCCATACGTCTATATGTGTCCCACAGATATATACAAGCTTTCACAGGCATACACGCTCACATAGATATGGACACGTGCCCACAAACAAAGACAGGCTCTCGCAACATTAACATACTCTTGCAGACACGCTGCCATACACATCAATACGCTCCCTCAGGACATAGACACCCTCTCATACACATACTTCGACCTGGCCATTCTTTAAATGTCCTGAATTTGGTCCAGGAACATTCGCCTAGGCCTTCCCCTTCCAACATTTCCATTCACCCTCGCCTCATAAATCTCTTTTACAATACTAAGTGGTGGTTTGAGGACCTCAGTGGCGCAGTGGTATGCGTAATGGATTTAGGTATAAGACGGAGGTCCTGGGTTCGATTCCCGGTGGAGCAAATTGAAATTTTTTTGAATTTGTCTTGGTCTGGCTGGTGGGAGGCTTTCGCTGTGGCTAATTACCACCCTACCGACAAAGACATACCGCCAAGCGATTTAGCGTTCCGGTACGACGTCGTGTAGAAACCGATAGGAGTGTGGATTTCATCGTACTTCTAACAAATTAGCCCGCTTCCATCTTAGATTGCATCATCACTTAACATCAGGTGTGATAGCAGTCAAGGGCCAACTTTTAAAAAAAAATTGGTTGTCTGTAAAGTCGGTTTACTGACGATAGTTGAACGTGACAATGTCTTAAGAAAATACTGATGGAATGGTAGCATTTAATTGGTTATTAAAATTTTTAATTTAAATATATTTTAATAAATATTAATTTAAATTAATAAAATAATTGATTTTGATTTTATAAATTTATATTTTAAATTTATAATAAATATATTAATTTTTAATTTAAAATTAATATATTTAATAATTATATTTAATAGACGGATGTCGAACGCTGCCGAACGCAAAGGCCGATTGTGCTTCTTTGTCGCTCGTTCGACGCTCTCGCTTGCACTTCAAGCCTTACATGGAACGCCTCAAAGCGAGGTAACGACGCATGACGTCATGTTTTTTCGTGCGTGCAGCCGGCTCTATCGAATTACAAGACGTTGTCACGTCAAAAACATCAAAATATTACGTCTTCTATCTTTACAATAAGCGTTATATCTACAATTGTATTGTATTTTTATTCAACAGACTATCCACAACGCACACCCGCAACTATTCAAATGCGACATCTGCGGCAAAATGCTCACCACGTCCGAGTCCCGGGAGCAGCACGTCCGGCACGTGCACCTCGGCGTGCCGTGGCCCAAGCGCGTGCACCCGCGCCCCCCGCACGCCGTCTCCAGGCCGCGGCTGGTGAGACACACCAAGCGCATCAACGCGTCCGTCGCACAGACTGCGCACGCGTCCACGGAGGGGACATAGTTCGTCCATCTTGAAGACACCATCGTTTAGGCTTCTTCAATATGGAGGGTAGAGGAAAGGAGAGTCATCTTATATGGGAGAAAAGTTGAAAAAGTGTCCAGTTGTATGCGTTAAATAACAGTTCAAAAATCCTCCACAATCGCGCTAGTGGATGCACAGGGTATGGTATGAATGTAGCAATCGTAGATGAATTGAAGTATGCCGAGTTAAAAAATTTAATGTCATTATCAACTAAAGTAGTTAATTATTGAGAACTTCAACAACTTACGTTGTACAAAATATTGTGGTAAATATAACCTTACAGAATTATAACCTAACGTGCGTTTAGAGTGATTTTAGTTCGTAAACAGTAAATGGTACGGTTATTGATATATAAACATTTAATTTTATGAAAAAGTGAGTGAATAACAGAACAGTTATGGGTAAAATTTGTGTTGTGAAAAGTTGTCCAAGTGGACGTAAATCTCAAAACAAAAAAAATATACTCTAACAATATTTGGCGCTTCTTTTGAGAGTTACTTTGATGCAACTGTGGCGCCATCCTAATTTAATACATTTTGACGGACACTTTTTCATATACACAGATGATCCTCCTTTCCTCTACCCTCCATATTCTTCAAATTAAAGTCCATTATTTCTTTAAAGACACAAGAGTGGCGTTTCTAGTTGGAACGGGTGCATCCCAGTAGTACCCCATACCGTAGTTCTATAGAACTGTTGGAATACTTTCCGTGCTGTCAAATTATATCCCAATAGTTCTATATAGAACTGTAGTATAGTTTTTGCTCTTGACTTTGCTTATAGCATATAAGTTATAAACTTTATATTATTTTGATTGATATTTCATTTTGTTTTTAACAAAAAAATGTCCCTCGCGACAAAAGCTAAGTTGTTAAAACCTGTAGTAGTTGTGTCTAAAAAAAAATATTCCCTTATTTTAGAAGTTATAGGGGGGGGACATTTTACCACTTTGGAAGTATCTTTCGCGCAAACTATTCAGTTTAGAAAAAATTATATTAAAAACCTCAATACCATTTTAAAGACGTTTTGTGCAATTTAAGCAAAGCTGTATTCGATATAGTATGTTTATAGATACTCTCAAATTTAAGTGGACATTTATTATTGCAATCAAAAGAGATTCCATATTATACTTATAAAAACTATAGATATTTTATACGTAACGTATAAACAAGATGTTGATATCGATATTTGTTTAATTTAGTCCCATTAGTTCTATATAGAACTAATGGGACACTAAGCACTAATATGGTGTATCAACAGTTCTATACAACTAAAATTAGGGGGTACTACTGGGATGCACCCGTTGGAACTAGTTGGAAATGTGGAAATTGTTGGACCATTTTTTCTTTCTGTACACGGGAATGACAATTTATATGTCATATTTGGAAAAAATTAAATGAATATTTACATTGGAAGACGAAAGATACAAATAGTTTAAATATGTAAGTACAATAGGCGACCTTATCGCTAATAAGCGATCTATATATTTATATATAGATATACATATACGATAATCCATGGAGACGAGACGAATATATTAGCATTGGATGGATTCACCGTGCGGGTGGGGTCCATCGCGTGGCTGAGAGAACAACTCCGAACAGAGCCCGAGACTTGTGACACGGGGGTAGGTTTAAGGGTACCCTTAGTGACGTGCGTCAACACTCACCTCCTCTGTTCAAGTTATTCTCCCTGCACAGACACATTCGGAAGGACCCTACTAGAGCAGCTTTGGACACTCGTTCCAATATGGAGCTTACTGCACTTCTAGTAAGGCCAAGGTCTTTTAGCAGGTTGTAGAGAGACTTCGCTGGTAAAAAACGAAAAAAAACAAAAAAATATGGAATGTCTTTCCAGCTTTCGTTTTCCTTACCATCTACAATTTGGGTATCTTTAAGAGTGAATAGCCATCTTCTAGGCAAGCATGTTCCACCGTAGGTTGTATCGTTCCTTGCCATCAGGCGGGATTGCAGCTAAGGGCTAACGCTAAAACTCGCGCGGGCGCACGCTCGCGTGTGTATAATGAAAAATAGTATG
This sequence comes from Mycalesis mineus, assembly GCA_034621355.1. NCBI lineage: Eukaryota > Metazoa > Arthropoda > Insecta > Lepidoptera > Nymphalidae > Mycalesis > Mycalesis mineus. Next base: position 1,632,253 of record JAXAVZ010000080.1, on the reverse strand, counting down.
GACAGCGCAGGCGCGTGCGACGGAGCGCGGGCGCGGGTGGCGGATTGTCACCCGCGCGGCGGGCGGCGGGTACACGGCGCGGGCGCCCGCGACGAACACACGCGAGCGGGTTTGTTTCTACAAATCAGACGAGCGCCGCTAGATGCCACGGTCACACGCGTCGGAGGCTAGGTACAATCATGAACATCGATACAAAGCGCGTAATAATTGAAGTGCAATTTCGGCCAGTATTATGGGATATGGCGAATGAATTATCGAATTCTCCGCTGAGTAACCTACTTATCAAGAACGGGTTAAGCAGTCGACGTTGTTTCCGTTGACGTCTTTTTGCCAAATAATAAATTAGTAAATAATCCATGGTAATCTACTCCACACAACTGTACACGCTCGAGACCAAAATTATACTATCAGCGCTAACTGAGACGGGGGCACGCGACGGGTGCCCGCTCGCGGATTTGTGGCCCGCAGCGGTCGTCCGACGCGTGCACCCGCGCGAGTTTTAGCGTTAGTCCTAAGAGTATAAACAATAAAAAAAACGTAAATAAATTTATTTTTTAGGTTATAATTAATAATATAGGTAAATGTTTTTGTTTTAATAAAATATATTTATAGAATATAAGTGGTTTTATTTTTACCCGACTGTGCGACGCAAAGGAGTGGCACTGTGTTTATAAGAGCCTATGTACGTTTTATCTACTACAAGTTGGCCCGTGACTGCTATGACACTGACACCTGATGTTAAGTGATGATGCAATCTAAGATGGAAGCGGGCGGTATCGTACATCTTTCGGTTTCTACACGACATTGTGCCGGAACGCTAAATCGCTAGCCTAAGCGAAAGTCTCCCACTAGCCAGTATGTATGTGTGTGTTCCTTTGTAGCACTATACAGACCAAACGCCTGAGCCGTCTTTATAATTCACCATCAATCGATTCCTTTTATTAGTGAAAATTCAATATGGCAGACAACTGGACGCCATATTGTGGAAATGAAAAAAAAAGTCAACTAACTATATCACGTAGGATTTTGTTGAAAAGATAATTTAATTTTTTGTTTTCTCTCAACATTTTTTCAATTCGATTGACCGTTTTGGATCTATATTGATTTCAAGTTGCGTTACAACTAGAGATGGGCCGAGTACTCGGTACTTGCGTACTCGGCGGGTTTTTTGATACTCGTACTCGGCCGAATAACTCGGTTATACTTTGTTATTTGATAACGAGTATACTTTGTTTAAGAAAAGCAATATATTTAGATAGATATAATAAAAACAACAGTGTTAATCAATAAGTACTTATTAGTAATTTAGGAAATCTTTGAAAATCTCAATTAATAAGATCAAAATTATGCTAACGAATGAGTAGTAATGAGACAAAATTACGAGAACAGTAACAAAAATAATTAATAATAAAAAATAAATAAATTTAATAAAGGTAAGTTATGATGGCGGAACACAAGGCTCTCTGCACGTTCTGGTAACAGCCTATTCTACTTTTCTTCTTAGACGTTATCGGCCTCCAAAATAATAGCTCGCTATACACGGTGCTTGCAGGTGCACATAGAAATACTCAGGCTAAACGTGCCTCTCTGGATACCTTGGTTGGTGCCTGGTCCACTACTCGAAAACTTGTTTTTTTTTTCAATAAATTTTCTGGCGTGGGCGGAGTGAGGTGTGTATCAATGCGAGCCGACGTCTTGGCCAGCGAGAACCTGTTTTTACTTGTTTACACGCGCGAAATAGGAATTTGATTAAACCGAGTTACTCGGCCGAGTACTCGGTTGAAAAAAAATTTAGCAGAGTAAAACTCGGTACTCGTTGCTCGGCAATAGTGTTACTCGGCGCATCTCTAGTTACAACCATTATTACATATAGGTTTTTAGATTAGAAATTTACGATGAAAAGACGAAAACTTCTTGCTGTCGAGCATGATTCTTGAAACGTATTAGCAAAAATAATTTTTATAAAAACTTGAACAGATTTCAAAATGCACTAAAAGTAAAAAATAATTGCGTCATGTAGTTGTTTTAACTTACTTAAGCATATCTGTGAAGTCGGTGCCAAAAAACGGTCGGAGTAAAAAGTTTGTAATTATAGACACGCGCCCTGTTTCCCGGCCGGCCCGCACGCGTCGCCCTCCTCGTAGATCATAGATTAAAGACAAATAGATAGAGTCATAACGCGGCTGTAGGTTCAAGAGCGTGACAGACTTATTTCATTCGGCCTTTGTTAGAAAGTGACACAAGATTATTTTTTGTCCCTTTCAGCGTGTTCGTTTTTATTGTTTGTCAAGAGTGGAGTTTGTGACAAACAAAGGAGATATCTGAGCAATTATAAGCTTTTTATTAAATTTGCTGATAAATAATATACCTTTGCGGTTACGATATTAATTTAAACGTTATCGTATAAAGTAATATTTCGTATCTTACGATATTATGTACTTTAAATGTTGACATATTATGTCAATAAGGCTATCTTGCTGTCTCACGAGTGGACACGCTATGGGCTCCATCTAGTTGTCTTTAAACTATGTCGTAGATACTTAACATAGTGATCAAAGAGTATATACTCGAGTACTACGTGATTATATACTCTTTGGATACTTACTAAGCATCCCAGTGGCGCCATCGACTTGTGCGACTTGTAATATTAGTAGATATTACTTGTATATTCTTCTACGCCCATACGCCTTAAGCATTGAAACGATACTGCCCCATTTTTGACGTGACAACCATTGACATATTAATACTATGGACTTCGGGTCTAATGCAAAATTTACGTCAAAAGTGTCCAAATTTATACACACAATATATTTATGTTTTTATACACGCAATAACATTGTAATGTATGTCTTATCGTATTGTTATACAGTCTAATTTGCAACGTCTAATTATGCAATAAGTAATCAGCTTCGATTGAGGTTACCATGCACTTTTTTGACATGACGGCTTCTCGTGAAAATAAAACATAAATGGTGTGGATTAAAATTTTTTGGCACTTATATTTATATATTATATTTACAGCAAATTTTAATTTATATTTACATATCCCGACCTCTATATGCTGGGATAAATCTTGTACCAAATAATATTTGTTGTAATTATCTTGTATAAAATAATAATTAGTTATAATAATAATTAATTACAAACCAAATCCACTAATGTACAAATTTATATGCCACTCGACATAGTTCTTTACTTTGAAATTTTAAGTTCTGATATTTTCCTCGTTTTAATTAAACTGAAAATATATTTTTTTTTAATACGTTAGATAATTCTTATTGTTATCAAATTAATATACCATTATGGTAAAAGTTATTTGATTAATATTCATGACATAAAAAATAAAAATTTTTGAATAGAAAATAATCAAATTATTTTTATTCAAAAATTAAGTAATTAAATAATTCAAATGTTAAACAACAAAATAACTCTATGCAGTCGTTTTTCTAAAACATTCTATTGCTCACGGCAGATCCGAACTAAATGTGGTTAATTAGATAAACATATTGCACTATCTATACGCGGGTAGCGTATGGGAAAAGGACAAATACTTTTGTTTATTTTGGTTGGTTATGCAATTCGTTCAAGTTTATTAAAATTTTAATAAAATAACCTGTTTCGAAGCAAAATAATACTTTAAAATCATCAGTAAATATTTACTTACTGAAAATATGGTACACCATCTTCTTTTCACCTTACAGTAGTTCTTAAAAGTTTAATATTGACGTGTATTCTGTCAGTCAGCTAATATGAGACTGAATTGCGATTGGATCTCATTTCGCGTTTTGGCTTACTTTTGGTTCGGACACTTTTTATCGCTGACCCGAAGTCCATAGTATTAATATGTCAATGGTGACAACGTCTAATAATTCGATAGCACAAAAAACATGACGTCATGGTCGTTACTCATCTAAGGCTTGAAGTGCAGCCTATGAACAACAGGGCACAATCCTGCCTTTCCGTTCGGAGGGTTCGACATTATTAAATATATTAATTTTAAATTAAAAATTAATATATTTATTATAAATTTGAAATATAAATTTATAAAATCAAAATCAATTATTTTATTAATATTATAATATAAAAATGTACTTAAATTAAAAATTTTAATAACCAATTAAATGCTACCATTCCATCAGCATTTCCTTAAGACGTTCAACTATCGTCAGTAAACCGACTTTACAGACAACCAATTTTTTGTATATTTCCCCTCCGCGTACTTGGGAACGCGCATAGAAATAACGTAACATTGTATTATAAAGCTGAATTTATAGTAATAATGTCAATATATATAATAGCAGGTGTGTGTGAATCGAATAAACATTTTATAGACTACTTGCGTGTTTTATATTTAACGCCCTGCGACAAAATATAATTATTATTGTAAAAACAAAAAATTACGACTGCTTAGAAGTAATGAACTGTAAAGGGAAAAACAAGGATCACTATATCTATATTAAAATCTAAATACTTTATGGTGCTGCAGGCAAACAATACTTTGCTACCTGCGGGCAAAGAAAGTTTTATCAGAACTACGTTTGTTCCCTGCTTGCACCATAAAGTATTTAAAATTTAATATAGGCATATTGATCCTTCTTTTCGTTTTCGAATTTCCTTTGTAAATCTTTTAATTTTTTTCATCGTGCTCCCAAAAGTAGCCCCATATTCAATTTTCCTCTATTAACGTTACACAAAAATTATAAGTGTTATCATCATCATTATCAGCCTACTAACGGTCCACAACAGGGCCAAGCCTCCCTTCTTATAGGATAGGGGATTATAAGTGTAGCTTTAGTTAATCAGTATAAATGTTTTCGAGAAATATAACTCAGACGGACGGTCATACAAATCTAAAAAAGTATATTTTTTCCTTTTAAGTACGGAATCCTAAAAGAGCACTATCTATGAAATTGGTATCGCGTTAGCTATTATCTTGATAATTTGTAAAAATTAAACTTTTTATGTGAGGTTATACGACTTCAGGAGGTTGGTCTGAGGTCATGATGATTAATGATTTGAAACGAACGCGGGAAAACATTTCTTTCATCATTCTTTCCCGCAGGGAAAAGGCAAAGGTATTACATCGTACAACCAAAATAACGCGGTAAAATTAATAAAATGCATTGTGGACATAACGTAGACAGAAAAATTCTCCCTCTACAGAACATAAGTACGTCCGAAAATGAGTTAAATCTTCATAGAATAAAAATAGTACTAATTAGAATAGAATAAAAAATGGTTACGAACACTAAACATGAAGTTTTAAGTAATCTAACATTATTTAATTTGATAATTTTGTTAAATATAATATTAAGTTGAAAATTACCCAAACTTTCAAGTTTTCATTATTTCGAAAAACCGGTAAAGTTTTTACGAAATGTTAACTGCAGATAAGTTTTTGAACGTTACATAAAAAAATGCAATGACATTACGGCAAACCACAGACAAGCGTTGTCGATGTCGCTTAACGCGGTTAACTGTCGTTCACCTTTTGTGTTATCACGACATTTCACAGTTTTTGCGTTTTAGAAACAGGCCTATTGTTAATAAATCGTAATATTACACCAAATAATTTGTAACTCAGGTTTGGTCAAGTCATGTCAAGTTTCCTCTCGTCCACAATCACAAAATGGTTCCGTCGTCCCAGAACCTCCAATGTCAATGGCTCTGGACCTGTGCAGAATTCTGATTCATCGACAGAAGACGAAACGGATGACAATATAGCACCACCTGCTAAAAGGATGAGGTTGGCGTCGCCGAACAAAGTGGAAGTAAGTATTGTTTATGCTTTATAACCCCTCTCGTATTAGGAGGGAAGCCTGGCCCTGTAGGGGGCCGTTAATAGCCTGATAATGGTGAAGTATTGTTTAAAGTATTCAAGTGAATTATTGCAATATTGGTTTCTGTTTATTAATATAATTTTGAAGTACTAATACACTAGTATGAAAGTACATTGTAAACTATATAATGACAATAAAGGGACTGTGTTGATGATGCTATAGAGAGTTGTTAAATGGAGAGAAGGAAATTAAAAAAATAAAAAGTTTATTTCAGACTAGTGTTTGTAGTTATGTACATAAAAAATAATCTTATTTGAGCGCTATTGCAAAAATAAAAGAATATACCATTATTTTGATGTCTTTTGCTGCAGTAATTTTGCTATATTTTTTACTTATTTTATTTATATCTTGTGATGTTGAGAGGCATTTTTGTAATAAAGTTAGTAAGCAATCTCAAATTGTAAACCAAAGTATGAATTTAGAAAGTTCAGTATGCATGATGTTGACAGTATATTTTATTGTAGGTTAGAAAATAAAAAAATAAAATGATAAAATCATGTACACAGCACAGTTTTTACTAATTTAGCAACTTAAAAGATACTTTTTATTGCTCATTTGTTGGCGGTGGTGTGCAAGGTTTATAACTATGGTAGGCACTATAGGTATTAACTATAAGAAATGGAAAATATCTACTCCAATACGGGCTTGTAATGAAATGTTAGAGTAGGTAGAGCGTTTATGCATTTATGAAGTGCATGCATTGTTGGTGTTATTAAGAGTGGGTGTAATGCTAAGTAGAGTTTATCAAGCTAAACCAACAAAAGCCAATTGATTTCGACACTTTAGGGAGTTTTTTACTAAATAGAGGGACATTATATGAATTTTACACTGTAATTTTGAAGTACCTAATTGAAGACCTCCGTGGCGCAGTGGTATGCATGGTGGATTTATAAAACGGAGGTCCTGGGTTTCATTCCCGGCAGGGCAGATTGAGATTTTTCTTCATTTGTCTTGGTCTGACAGGTGGGAGGCTACCACCCTACCAATAATGATATATCACCAAGCAATTTTAATTTTTAACCAATGCAAAAAAATGGAGGTGGTTCTCAATTCAACACATATATATATATATATTTTTTTTTTATATGTATGACCACGCATAACTTTTTACAGAGTTGTCCGATTTTTATAATTAATTTTTTATTAGAAAGGGCGTTCCATTGTCATCATGTTAGGATCTGATGATGATATCCTGAGGAAATTGAAGGAACTCTTCCAATTTTGGAGGCACATTTACAGCGATTTCGGTTTTTGTCTCCATATTGGTAGCTTTTTGGCTACTAGTGCCGTATAATATACTATTACAGTATAGTACGAGTAGGTTACTTGGTGATATATCACCAAAAAGTAAGAAATAAAAATTGTTAACAAAAAATAGAACCGACTCAAAACACACTAAAAAGTAAAAAATAACTATGTCATTTAGTTGCTTTAATTTACTTAAGCATATCTAAGAGTCGATGCAGCCAAGGTTTCTACTTTAAGGACCTTACCTATAACCCACAAACTGCTTTACTACGTAAAATAAATGTTCCTTAAACTTGGCTGGTGACTTCAACTTCATAAACTATTTAAGTCTTAAAAACAAATAGCATGTTGTGTAGAAATCAATATTAGTGTAGATGTAATCGTACTCCTATCAAGTTAGTCTGCTTCCATGTTGCATCATCACTTAACATCAGGTGTGATAACAGTCAAGGCCTAACTGGTAATGAATAGGAAAACTGAAAAAGTAAAAATGCATAAAATCTTTATTCAAAAACTATTTAAGTCTTAAAAACAAATAGCATGGGCCCTTGTACTAGGTGAAAGATAACAAATATAACAGAATTACAATTTGTGTGTGTATTGTGCGTGTGTGTACGCGCGGGCATGTGTGTGTGTGTGCGTGAATGTTTGTGTGTGTCTTAAGAAATGTTGTTATTAAGCAAAAGTTCAATTTAAAATATTTTTTTTCAGACTAAAACAACTGGCACCAACACTGAACCTGAAGCATGTGCTACAATTTCCGAGGCTGACATAACAAGTCGCAGTTCATTCAGACCAGCAAGCGTGTCCACACCTCTACCCTCGCAGCCAACCATAGAGACAATTGCTAAAAAGGAGAAAGACCTTGAAATATTAAATATACAAAAACGTTTATCAAATGTAAATGAGGCGAGGTCAATTCTGAGGAATGCACTGGATGAAAAGCCATGGCATAAGAAACCAAATGGTAAGTAGATATTAGAATTTAAACTATATATTATTAAAATAGAAACAGCTGAAATTCATGTCACATATTCAAAGTGAATAAATATTATGACCTTACTAATGAACTAACCAAAAATGGCTATGTGGTTAGTTTATACGCGGTAGAAGTGGGTGCGAGGGGTATACCAGCAAAGTCTCTCTACAAACTGCTAAAAGTTACTAAGCTTGGCCTTACTAGAAGTGCAGTAAGCTTCATATTGGAACGAGTGTCCAAAGCTGCTCTAGTAGGGTCCTTCCGAATTTGGCTGGGCAGGGAGAATAACTTGAACAGAGGAGGTGAGTGTTGACGCGCGTGACTAAGGGTACCCTTAAACCTACACTTGAGTCACAAGTCTTCGGCTCTGTTCGGAGTTCTCTCAGTCACGCGATGGACCCGGCACCCGCATGGTGAATCCATTGAATGCTAAGATATTCATATCGGAGTATGTCTGACGACTAATTTTGAACCTGTATGGGGTTCTTAATCATGAGCTCGCTTGCTTTTGCAATGTGGCGTGAAGCAGACTGCAGGCCACGCGCGTGGCCACACGTAGTACACGTTGAGAAGTGGGGTAGTGAAGGTGTAGTTTCACTTCCTGATGTTGCATCTTCATCAATTGTGCAATGTTCTTTTATGCAAACCGTACTGTATTGTGCTCAAGATTTGTCATCTATGGTTGTATATAAGGTGAGTTTGAATTATCTGCCAGCATTGAAACTGGAGTAAGTGTAATGCATACTGATTACAACAGCAGAATAAAAATATTTCTAGAAACAGTAACAAAAAATTACATACAAAATGTATATAATATTTACTCACTTAGGGCATTTTGCATAACACCATCCATTGCAATCATTAATTTAGTGCATCTGAGGTACTGAACGAAAGAATATCTTAAACATTTGATTGCTACCAAATCAAATGACCAAAATACAGATCCAGACCTATACTAATAAAATATAATAAATAGGCTGTCCCCACCTACACACTAGAACTGGTAAAAAATAAATAAATGAAGAACGAAATAAACTTTTAAATAAGCACGTAGAACTAAATCAGCTGATATTTGTGCTAAGTTCAATAAACTTTCCTGTTAATTTACCTACTGTAAAACGCTGGCGGCGGCGTGTAAACACTTGCCGCCCGCGTTTTTATCGGCGTCCTTTATTGCGGAAGCGATCAGAAAAAGCGGTGCCGTTGTCGGTCTTTTAAAAGGCCGACAATCGCGCCGCGCCTGTTTGTTCGCGCTGCGGGTATTTCAAACTAAGTTTCAATCTATTAATGAAAAGTTCATTGACCTTGGTAGTCAATCAGCTGTTACGTTTGTTATTTTGATCAATTCAAGTGTTAAGTAGGTACCTAACTGCTTTGGGCTTTGGGGTAATTTATGGATGTATTGAATGGTGTTATGCGTATTGTCGTAATTAAATAGGTATTTTCTAATGTTTTTAATTTCTTTTTGTATTGGTTCTGGGTACAAATTTCTTTTTTCTATTGTAATCTATATGCATAGGACTTGCTCCAGTTTCGACGCTGGCAGATAATTCAAATTCACCTAGTGGTTTCCATGCTGAATGCTAACCAAGGATAGGTGCTCCCTTCAGAGTGGTAACTACTTATTCAGAACCCAAATTTTGAATTATAAATAGCATTTTTATTTTTAAAAATTTTTACAAACCAAAAAATGTGATGCAAGGTAATTATTTATTGTTAGAAAGAAATGCTTACAGCTTAATTTTATTGCACTTAATATATTTATAATGATGAACTAAATACAGACATCAACAAACATTTAACACTTAAAGGATGTGGGAGTTGAGGAGGAAGAACATCATAGTCTAAGTGTGACTGCTAGGGGGATCGTTTTCATTGTTAATTTTCTATGGTTTTTATGTAATTGTCGAAAGAGGGTCAGACATAGTGAATAAAATAATAGGGTAATCCTTTGTATTTAGAGTAATTATAACTAAACCACAAATAGATAACTGAAAGAATAATTAACGGCAACTTAATTAACTGTGAATTACTACTGGCAAATTATGGTATTACAATGATACTTAACGTCTCGTCTTAATTAATGTAACCCCAAGACACTGTGACTCAAGCTGAGAGTAATAATTAATTCGTTTGCACAAATTAATTATCCGAGTTGTCTAAGTTAAGCTATAAGCAAAGTACAACGTCTGCACCGCGCCACGCCAGAGCCTAGCCTGCCCACCAGTTGTAGACCCGCTCTTTTTATACAACTTAGAATGACTCAAGTAGTGGGGCATCGAACGATGCGCAGCCGCAAGAGGGCGTAGCTGGTACACGTGCAGTTCACAGACTTCTTTCTAGTCGCATACGATGACGCAGGCGCCGTCATAATCATATACAGTGCACAGCATTTGTCAATGAGGGTAGTCTTTCAATATTTTGTGAAATAAATTTTTTTTTCTTGATTTCTGATAAGTTGTTATAAATTTTTATAGACAATATAAGGACTACAGCTATGTAGTGTTTTCATTCTTCTATGAAATTCTCAGTACATTCCAACCCTGGAGTCTAGAAGTTGGTGGTGTTACACAACCTTGCCTCGGAGACCATGTTAAGCCATCAGTCCCGGTCGCTGTCATCAACATTTGATAGTGATTGTTAATAAATGAAACATTATCACCCTAAGCCCACCAACCTGAATTGGAGCAGAGTGTTGGGTCTGTACTCCATACCTTCTCCTGTAAGCGTAGTAGTGGGTTAATAGGCTGATAATGATTATGATGTACTATAAAAATTATAGCATATATATGAAGTCGGTGCCAGCCAAGTTTAAGGAACATTTATTTTATGTAGTAAAGCAGTTTGTGGGTTCTAGGTAACATCCTTAAAGTAGAAACCTTGGCTGGCACCGACTCATACATATGCTTAAGTAAATTAAAGCAACTAAATGACGCAGTTATTTTTTACTTTTTAGTGCGTTTTGAGTCAGTTCAATTTTTTGTTAAAAAATTTTATTTCTTACATTTTAGTATTTTATCGCCTCGTAACGTACTCGTACTATACTGTCATCGTATATTATACGGCACTAGTAGCCAAAAAGCTACCGATATCGAGACAAAGACCGAAATCGCTGTAAGCGTGCCTCCAAAATTTGAAGAGTTCCTTCAATTTCCCCAGGATATCATCATCAGATCCTAACATGATGATAATGGGACCACCTTGGAAGTATGCCCTTTCTAAAAAAAAAAAGATTTATCAAAATCGGACAACTCTGTAAAATGTTATGCGTGGTCATACATTTAAAAAAAATATGTGTCGAATTGACAACCTCCGGTTTTTTTTCGTCGGTTAAAAATGTCTTTCTGAATTCTTATCAATCGAACTTTACATTTTCAGGTAAAAGACTTCAATCAGTATCACTGCTAGACAACACCCGACCGTACAACAAACCAGCTGCCTCCGGATCTCTATTCTACCCAGGTCCCACGAGGTACGGAGGCGCAAGCAGCACATACATCAACCAGCCCAACATCAAGCAGAAGATAGACATATCTCTCAGTGGTAGCCCCAAAACTGATGATGTGGATGTTAGTTATGCGACCAGACGAGTGATGGATGTGCTGCAGAATTATTCCTCTCCGATAACCGAAGCTAAGAGGATAGCACAGTTGACACAGACTGCTAATAATTTGGACAATTCAGTTACTAATAATAATGGTATGTCCTTTTTTTTTCTATTTAACAACGTAACGTCTTTGATGACTACTTTTTGTACAAAAATATCAGAAGTTCATTGAATACCTATACTAAAGCCAAACTCAATTGAGAATGCTTGTCAACAAATAAATTTAAAATGAAGGTAGAAATTGCAACACATTTTATGCCTCATAAATTTATAATTATGTTTTGTTTCGTTTTATAAAATTTTATTTGAAAAATATTGAATATATTAATTAGTTTTAAGCTTATTATCTAATTTATTGTCATGAATTCTACATTAACTAGTTCATTTAAAAAAAAATAGGTGTAAAATGACTAGTGATTTCTACCTTCATTTTTAATTTGTTTGTTGACAAGCATTCTCAATCGTTTGGCTTTAGTATAGATATGCTGCCTGTTAAGGATGAGATAAATATGTCACTAGAGGCCTACAAGGAGAGGCTTGAGCACCACAAAAACAGCCTGGCAGTCAAATTATTACATGTCAGAGACTGCAAATTCCGCCTGAAAAGGACACGACTGGCCAACATAGTATAGTTATATACTCAATCCTGAATGGGCTTTACATCAGTGGATGTACAGGACCCAAAACGACATATTAAAGTTTCACAGCCCCGAGGGGTCCCCTGGCAACCGTCAGGCAAATAATGACAGCTGTCATTATAGCTCCGTCGCTACCCGGGTAGCCGCGGGCCTCAAAGAAGGTTTGAATGTCAGGCCCACAGGGGTTAACAGACATTTGTTCTGATTATGGTCCAGCGACTGATCTCCGATAGAAGAGTTAAAAAAAAAAGAATACCGGCGGGGTAGATTGAGATTTTTCTTATTTTTCTGGGTCTGGCTATCACACCTGATGTTAAGTGATGATGCAGTCTAAGATGGAAGCGGGCTAACTTGTTAGGAGTAGGATGAAACCCACACCCCTTTCGGTTTCTACACGACATCATTCCGGAACGCTAAATCGCTTGGTGGTAAATTTTTGTCGTTGGTAACTAGCCACCTAAGCCTCCCACCAGCTAGACCTAGACCAATTTTAAAAATCTTAGTCCCAGCCGGGAATCGAATCTAGGACCTCCGTCTTATAAAGGCACTGAAGCCTCCCACCAGCTAGACCTAGACCAATTTTGAAAATCTTAGTCACAGCCGGGAATCCAATCTAGGACCTCCGTCTTATAAAGACACTGAAGCCTCCCACCAGCTAGACCTAGACCAATTTTGAAAATCTTAGTCACAGCCGGGAATCCAATCTAGGACCTCCGTCTTATAAAGACACTGAAGCCTCCCACCAGCTAGACCTAGACCAATTTTGAAAATCTTAGTCACAGCCGGGAATCCAATCTAGGACCTCCGTCTTATAAAGACACTGAAGCCTCCCACCAGCTAGACCTAGACCAATTTTGAAAATCTTAGCCGGACCAGCCGGAAATCGAATTCAGAACCTCCGTCTTATAAATGCACTGCGCCTAAAGTATGTTTCAACGTGAATAATGAGAGACGAATATCTTAGCATTCCATGGATTCACCGTGCGGGTGGGGGTCCATCGCGCGGCTGAGAGAACAACTCCGAACAGAGCCCGAGACTTGTGATTCGGGTGTAGGTTTAAGGGTACCTTTAGTGACGCGCGTCAACACTCACCTCCTCTGTTCAAGTTATTCTCCCTGCACAGACACATTCGGAAGTCCTACTAGAGCAGCTTTGCAACTTACGTTAGGGGGCAGCTAGGGGCTAGGAAAGAAATGCAACGATATGTAATAATTATTTAATTAATTACAATATAATTAAACTACACGACTAAAGATCAACGATTGATCTTCTATATACTAAAGATCCCGATTGATCTTCTACATACTAAAGATCACGATTGATCTTTTACATACTAAAGATCACGATTGATCTTCCACATCCAAGCTAAGCCTAAGGTGATTCCCGTAACTTAAGAGGTAGCAGTGGTTCACGTGAGACTTGCATGTAGATCTTGCTGTGTCAGCGCCTCGTGCGACTGGTACAGTGTGCAGGTTTTTAGGCCATCGCTTACACGGCAGCGTCCTTGATTTGGCTGCACGTAACATGCACACTTTAGATATTTTTTGTTTTTTTCAGCGTACAAAACACAAGAGCTCTATGTGCCGACAATGGCGAAAGTGTTACAACTTAAGAAACGTATACAACTGAGTCACAAGTCGAACGCCGCGCGACAGATATATGCGTCTCATAGCAGCTCACAGGCCTTCGCACCGTACGCCACTCCTATACGGCAAAGGTAATTTAATATTTAACATCAAGTTCGACGAGCTTCGTGGATCCGGAGGAAGTCCCGGGCTTAATTCCAAATTACTGTGGCTTCTCTTCTTCTTCTTTCTTCCCGGGCTTTTTCCGCACTTGGCCACGTTGTTGGCCGTTGTGCGTGATTCCTCCGGTGTTGGTCCCCTCTGGTTTATTCCAACCAGCCAAGCTCGCTCCAGAAGCTTAGGAGGCCGCCCAGGTCGCCGATCGCTTCATGGAGTGTCGCTGAAGAACCAATGTAGGTAGCTCGTTGCTCCGACACACTGCTGCATCTAAGTATAACATGTATCGGTGTTTCGTTTTCCTCCATGCAGGCTCTGCATAGAGGACTGTCAGTCATACCTAAAATTGAAAGGTGTTTGTTTAACATGCAGTGGCCTGTTATAAGCCCTACTACTGTTCTCAACTTCATACGACTCAAGCGCATGAGTTTTTATTTATTACTGTGGCTGTGGCTGGCTGTTGAGTATTGTATTTTAATGTGAAGCAGAATTACCAATGCAGACTTATGTTGCTCAACGGAAAAATATTATAGAATCCTATAAACGTAAGTGATGATACAATCTAACATGGAAGCCGACTAACTTTTTGGGGGTAGGATGAAAATCCACACCTCTTTCGGTTTCTATACGATATCTAACCGGAACGCTAAATTTCTTGGCGGAATGTCTTTGCCGGCAGGGTGGTAACTGGCCACGACCAGTTAGACCAGGCCTAATTAAGAGAATCTCAAGCGGTCTCGCCGTGAATCGAACCCAGAACCTCCGTCTTATAAATCCATTGCAGTATTACAGTAGTTTCTGCGTGAGTAACAAACATGCATACAAACTTTTGCCTTTATAATGTTAGTAAGGATTTCTTTTTCTGATTTACAGTACCAATCCAGCAAGCAACACGGAATCAACTAGTAACTTAACAACAAAAATGAAAACCAAGATCACACGGACTAACCGCGACGTTAATAGAAATCACGAAAGTGACAACTCAGCGCCAGTACATCTACCAACTGCTGTCTTACAAATTGATAACAACAATTTACCTAAGTTCACATTTGGCAATACAGCACCCTCAGTAGCATCAAGCGGAAGTATCACAAATGGCACTGCCACTGCTTCTAGTGCTACTAAAACTGACATTACTACTTCTACTGGCATTGTGCCCATAACTGCAAAAACAACAAACAAATTTGCGAAAACTGACATTGGTAATGTAACCAAAGTTGACTCACAAGCTATTGACAAAAGTAGTCCCTTCAAATTTTCCAGCCCTGTTATGATAGATGTTGAAACTGGAGACAATTCTTCCTTGTTACCTAAATACACATTCGGCAGTCCAGATCGGCAGATAAAAGATAAAGATAAACCTGCTAACTTAGCAAACAAGTTAAAGCCTGCAGAACAACCAACTTGGAAGTGTAACGACTGTTGGGTGGCTAATAAAGCAGATTCCGACAAATGTGTTTGTTGTGGAGGCGCAAAACCATCACGCGCTAGTAAAACGAAGCATTGTTCTACATGCAAGATAGTTTCAGTCCCGGATAATTTAGAAAAATGCGTTGATTGTGAAAAGAAAGTCGTTACAGCTAATACATCTGTAACGAAACCGAATGAGCAATCAAAATGGAAATGTCCAGATTGTTGGGTTAGCAATGATAAAGGACAAGACAAATGTGTTTGTTGCGGTGCTAAAAGACCGCAAGAGAAGACACCAGACGCAAAGTCTGACGTTAGTGAATGGAAATGTGACATTTGTTGGATAAAGAACAAAATTAGTGACGATAAATGCGCAGCGTGCGGTACACCGAAGGTCACAGTACAAAATAAAGATAAAGGCCTTAATAAGCCAAATGTTTCAAACTCCAGTAATACTTTTTCTGATTTAAAAGATATCACAAAATCACAAAAAGATAAATGGGAATGTACAATATGTTTGGCACGCAATGAACAGAACAGAGCTTGTTGCGCTTGCTGCGAAGCGGAAAGACCTGACAGAATTAAAGATAGCGCTGAGAAATGTTTTAACTTTAGTAAAGTACAAAATACGACCTTTAAATTTGGTATTGAGCCTCAAGCTCCAAAACCAAGCGAGAAAGCTGAGACCCCGTCTGATCCGCAAGTAAAACCTGCTGAAGATGCTGAAGCGAATAATAATGTGGTACCTAAACCTACCTTCACCTTTGGAGTACCAAACTTACAAACGAAATTGGGCGCTATAGGGGAGGGAAATCCTAAATCGAGTGTTGCTGAGGAGGCGAAAACTGCAGAAGAAACTCCTAAACCAAAATTCACATTTGGAGTAAACCCTATACCATCATCAAAACCTGCCGAGAATAAACTCTTTAGCAGCTCGACTGAAGCAGGCGTGAAAAGCACACCAACAAATTCGGTTGATGAAAAATGCCAAGAAGTTCCTAATATAGAAGAACCAGTAACTCAGCCACAGAATACAGAAAAGCCAGTTTTTGGAATTCCATTAAAAGTCCCGGCAACAACTCCATCAGAATTGACCTTTGGCCAAGTGGCCCAAACCGTTAACAACACACCGTCTGTGCCTTCCATAACCACAACCGAAAATGCCAAAGTTGCTGAACCTACCTTCAGTTTTTCAGCTTCCAACATTAAGACAGGTTTCCAATTACTTCCAACGTCTGCTACTCCAGATCCTGTAATTGCCGCTACACAAGCAACTACATCTATTTCTTTCTTCCAAAAAAGTGACCCAGTGACATCCTCAATTAATTTCTTTTCAAAACCAGAACCAGCAACATCATCGTTGCAATTATTTAATAAAACGGAAACCACGACTACTGTGACATCATCAGTGTCAAGTACGCCTGTATTTAGTTTCGGTGCCAGTAATACAGTCGCACAGCCAGAAAAGCCGAAGTTTAACTTCAGTTTTGGAAAATCAGAACCATCCAACCAACCATCCTTATTCAGTTTGCAGCCGTCAAATACTTTATCAGGGTTATCTAGTGGCACTGCTAATACTTCTGGATTACAAGCAGGAACTGTAAATACCCTGACCTCAAATACATTACCCACTGGAGTATTGGCTGGAACAGACCAGAATGTAAATAATTTGCCAGCGATTCCTACTGGCAATCCATTCTCAATACAAACGAATAAAACATGGCCGTTAAATCAAAATAAATTAGGCTCGCAATTGCCGGAAAATAAAGACAGTGCTTCAACCGGCATATTTGGTGCAACAGAAAAGAAAGACAACATGTGGTCTTTAAATAGCAGTTCCAACATGTTCACAGCAAATGGCAGTGCAAACAACAGTCCAAACATGTTTGGAAGTAGTACAAATAATACGCAGAAGCCAAACTTTTCTTTTGGGTCAGGTATACCCTTCAATTCAACTCCAAACAATGCTACTACTACTAACTTCGGCAGTTCACAAACAACTCCGAACATCTTTGGGCTGAGCAACAACACTCAGCCGGATATGTTCTCGTCTTCAATACAAAACAGTACCCCTAATTTGTTTGGGGCTCAAGCTAACAACAACGCGCCATCTGGGATGTTTGGGTCATTAAGCGCTCCATCTTTTGGGAGGACCGCCTCAGTACCAAGTTTCGAGGCTGCGCCTGCGCCGCTGAACCCTGTGCCCGCGCCATCGTTCAATTTTGGAGCTCAACAGGTTCCGGGAGTTTTTGGATTTGGACAGGTAATTTTTTTCTTAATTAAAAAGTGTTCAATATGTTTTTGTTCATTGCCAAGAATCTAGAATGAACAGAGTCCGAGACTTGCGACACTGGTGTAGGCTTAAGAGAACCCTTAGTAACTGGTCAACATTCGACTGAATTAATCTCCCTGCTCAACCAGATGTATTTTTTTAACTAAACGTAATATCAAAAATGTGTGTAATTTATACCCTGCTTCTAGACTGTGGGTTCGATTCCCACATCTGGAAAAATGTTTGTGAGCATTGATATTTTCCAGTGTCTGTTATAGATAAACACCCTATCTATAAGGTGAGTTTGAATTATCAGCCAGCGGCGAAACTGGAGTAAGTGTAATGGATACTGATTACAACAGCGGAATAAAAATATTTCTAGAACCAGTAACAAAAAATTTAAAAATTACCTACAAAATGTTTACTCACTTAGGACATTTTACATAGCACCATCCATGGCATTCATAAATTAATCACAAGATACCGAACGAACGTATGTCCTAAACATTCGATTACTACTAAATAAAATACGGAAAGAAAAGCCAAACCGCCAAAATCTGAACTAATAAAAAACAATAACAATCGGCTGTCAGAAATCGAAAACGGAACCTTCGAAGGACTAAGTAGGAAGATATGTCCCCAACTGCACACTTTAGAATTGGTAAAAAATAAATAAATTAAGAGCGAAATAAACTTAAAAAAGCAGTTAAAACTGAAGCAGCTGATATCTGTGCCAAGTTCAATAAACTTTCCTGTTAAATTACCTACTGTAAAACGCAGGCGGCAAGTGTTTAAATGTGCGTGTTTGTCGGCGTCCCTTGTTGCGGTAGCGTTCAGAAAGAGTGGTGCCGTTGTCGGTCTTTTAAAAGGCCGACAATCGCACCGCGCCTGTTTGTACGCTCGCTGGCGGCATTTCAAACTAACTTTTAATCTATTAATGGAAAGTTCATTGACCTTGGTCGTTGATCAGCTGTTACGTTTGTTATTTTGATAAATTCTAGTGTGTATGTAGGTACATAACTGCCTTGAGGTTAATGCCAGCCATTAACCTCAAGGCAATTATGTACCTAGTTATGGCTTTAGGGTAATTTATGGATGTATTGGATGGCGTTATGCGTACTGTCGTAAGTGAATAGATATTTTGTAATGCTTTATAATTTTTTATTTATTGGTTCTGGGAACAATTATTTTTTTCTATTGTAATCTATATGCATAAGACTTGCTCCAGTTTCGCCGCTGGCTAATAATTCAAACTCACCTTATATATGTATAATCTAATATATAAAATGTCCCTGTCACAATGTTAGTTACCGTACTCGTCTGAAACGGTTTTTCCGATTTTTACCAAATTTTGTATGCGTATTCAGCAGGTCTGAGAATCGGCTACTATCTAATTATCATCTAATTTTTTTAATTTTTAATGCAAAACAACGTTTGCCGGGTCAGCTAGTATAAAAAATATTGATCAGTTATCATAGTACATAACACAAGCTAGCTACGCGCTCTTTGGGGCTATATAGCGATGTGTGTATTGTCCTATAATATTTATTCATTTGTCATAACAATATTCTGTTGTTTGCAGCAACAACAATCGCAAACGCAAGCAGTGCCAGGAGTGTACAACTTCGGCGCCCAGGCGTCGTCCACCGCGCCCAGGCGATTCAACATCGGCTCAGCGGGCGCGTCCCCCAGCGCCACTGGCAGGCGTGACAGACCAATACGAAGAGCCGTGCGACGGACCTTCCAGCAGTAGATTATTTAAAGCCTAAGTATAAGTTAAACCGGGTGTAAGAGACATGTTATAAAGTATTTCAACTTCATACAAGCGGACAAAACGCGAGCTATACGATCTCGGTGTGCGCTCGACATGCAGACTGCCTCGGCTGTGCCGCAGTGACGAATGGTGAAGCCTAAGTATAAGTTAAACCGGGTGTAAGAGACATGTTATAAAGTATTTCAACTTCATACAAGCGGGCAAAACGCGAGCTATACGACCTCGGTATGCGCTCGACATGCAGACTGCCTCGGCTGTGCCGCAGTGACGAATGGTGAAGCCTAAGTATAAGTTAAACCGGGTGTAAGCGACATGTTAACTGAAACTTAAACCAGTGATTAAGTATATAATTCAGAACCTCTTAGTACGGTAATATTATGTATACAGTATTCCGTCTTCATACTGGCGGACAAAGTGAGAGCTGTACCTACGCGCCTCGATCTCGATATGCGCTCGGCATGCGAGACTGCCTCGATTCTGGCTGTAGGCATTTAAATTCAAATATAGGCTGAGTTAAAATACTGTATACATAATATTAATGTGTTCTTAGCGTTGGAAATTCTCGTTTATTTATTTATCAACATATATTCAACATCGACACAGCGGGCGTGTCCCCTATCGCTGGCAGGCGTGACGACCGTGCGACGGACCTTCCAGCAGTAGATTATTTAAGCCTAAGTAAAAAGGGTGTAAGGGACATGTTATAAAGTATTTCAACTTCATACAAGGGTAAAACGCGAGCTATACCTACGCGTCTAACCTATACGCTGTTGTGTTTACGGAGTCGAGAGAGTATATATATTTATAACTTCGTTCCATCCGGGTGTCCCTTGACACCTCTCAACTTTTTATGTATACAGTATTCCATCTTCATACAAGCGGGCAAAACCTACGTGCCTCGATATCGGTATGCGCTCGACACGCTAGACAGCCTCGGCTATGACTGTAGACATTTGAATTCAAAGATAGGCCAAGTTAAAATACTAAAATTTTTTTTTTTATCGACTACAAGTTGGCCCTTGACTGCTATCACACCTGATGTTAAGTGTTGATGCAGTCTAAGATGGAAGCGGGCTAACTTGTTAGGAGTGGGACGAAAATCCACACCCCTTTCGGTTTCTACACGACATCGTACCGGAACGGTAAATCGCTTGGCGATACGTCTTTGTTGGTAGGGTGGTAACTAGCCACGGCGAAAGCCTCCCACCAGCCAGACCAAGACAAATTAAGAAAAATCTCAATCTGCCCCGCCGGGAATCGAACCCAGGACCTTCGTCTTATAAAACCACCGTGCATACCACTGCGCCACGGAGTTCGTCAAATAAATAAAAATTATGGTTCGTGGGTGTCGGTTCGCCTAATTTAAACCTCGCGCAGTCCGGTACCTCCCTGGAGCCTCGAGACTCGGCGACAGCTGATGGCCGGTCACGGGATGGGACGATGACCACGGTGACGTCACTGGTATGGCAGTGGCAGTAGATGAAATTTGCACCGGTATTGTCTTAGTATGATAATATTATGTATACAGTATTCCATCTTTATACAAGCAGGCAAAACGTACACGCCTCGATCTCGGTATGCGCTCGACATGCAAACTACCTCCACTGTGCCGCAGTGAAGAACGGACGGTGTAGGCAAATGTAATTAAACTGCTGGAGGCGACAGCCCTAGCATGTACTGTGTTGCTGTAACAGATGATGGCCTCTGTGGCACCTCCGTAGTTACCGGGAAAATCTCAATCGGCCAAACCAAACCGAGGACCTCCGTGTCTTGAATCCACTGCGAATACTACTGCGCCACCGAGGCCGTCATCGTTATCGCATTGATCGTAATACATTGTGCGTTCAAATACTTCAATACGGTAACCCCTCGTAATTGTAACCTCTACAATGAAGTTTTAGCTACCATGTCCTTTACACTCGGGTGTAATAAAAACCGACATGTACAGCAAAATCAAATATCTAAGCAGTACTGCTCATGATATTTAGTAATAGTAAATTTAATTAATATAAGAAAAAAAGGATGTTTGAACTAACGAAATCATACGTAATAATACATACATACATACATAACATCACGCCTTATTCCCGCAGGGGTAGGCAGAGACCACTCCCCTCCACTTGCCACGGTCCTTGCATACTTCCTTAGCTTCTTCCACTCTCATTGATCCAAGTTGGTCGGTGTAGGGTACTCGCCACCTGGCCATTATTTAAAATGTCCTGAATTTGGTCCAGGAACATTCGACTAAGTCTTCTCCTTCCAACATTTCCATTCACCCTCGCCTCATAAATCTCTTTTGTTAATCTTCTTTTACCCATTCTCTCTACATGTCCAAACCATCTAAGCATCCCTTTCTCAATTTCAGTCTTTTCTTTTTGTATGTATACAGTATTTTAACTCGGCCTCTCTTTAAATTTAACTGCCTACAGCCGCACGGCACGTAAACATGCTAGGGATGTCACCTCTAACATTTTAATTATATTTGTTTACTTTGTGTTTCCATTTAGTTTCGTCACTGCGGCACAGCCGAGGCTGTCTGCATGTCGAGCGCATACCGAGATCGAGGCGCGTAGGTATAGCTCGCGCTTGGTCCGCTTGAAGTTGGAATACTGTGGAGCAAGTGCGAGTTTTTCACCGAGCGACTGCGTAAAAACGTACTCACTCGTAACGTCAAATTATATAGAAAAAAAACCGTTAACTCTCACTATAACTAGATGGCGTTACTCCAATTCCATATAAAATATGCGTTTACTGTTTTCGATATCGACGCGGTAAAATCTTACACTAGGCACAATGTATACATAATATAACCGTGGTATAATTGATATATGAAAGCTTTCCGTTACTAATTTCAAAGTATAAAAACCTTCCAAGTATTTTGACCAATCGGAACGAAAATATATTGGGATTTGTTTCGTCAGGAATATAAAAAAATCTAGAGGTGACATTTTTAGATTTTTATTAATTTTTATTTGGCGACGTTTGGACACTCCGCGAGGTCATATATATAAATCCAATGCGTCACCGAGGCCGTTACAAAATCTGAAAGATTTTACGCAACTAATAAAATCCTATATATTACTTGACAGTGGCATAAAATGCTTGACCCCCTCCCCTATATTCCCCCTTTTTTCACTCATATGACTCGAGTTTACTGACGGCCGGCTGGCCGGCGAAGCGCGCGTGACTCCGAAGGATATGATCCTTCATTTGCCGTGGGTATAATTGGCCAATTAAGCAGATTTCATTATAAATTAATTAATTAAAATTAATTTTTTGGTTACTGAAAATTTGTTACAATTTTATGTATATAGTATTACAACTCAAAATCTTTGGGTTTAAATACCGTCAGCTGCACGATATTTAAACATGCCAGGGCTGTCGTTTCCAACATTTTAAAATTATATTTGCCTACTTTGTGATTCCATATACTCACTGCGGCACAGCCGAGGCTGTCTTGCGTGTCGAGCGCATACCGAGATAGCGATACCGCGCTTCGTCCGCTTGTATGAAGTTGGAATACTGTATATATATTATTACCGTGACTATACATCTCTAGTTGACATAAATTGGATGCTAAATCTGACATATTGGAACGAGATTGCTTTAAAATACAAAAAAAAACACATACATCTATGTATATTACGTATTGCCTGAAATATATTGTGTTTGCATTATTAAAACCGGCCGCATATTGTAAGAATTTTTCTGTTAGAAATTTTCTGACGCACTCTGTTCATATATTTTATTGTGTAACCCGCATAATATCAGAATTCTGACGTGTCTGACGTCCGCTTTTGATGAGCGCCAGATACAAACTATCGGATGGCAAAAAATTTTCTGATCTGATTTTTTTGAATTAAGTAGAACAATAAAGCTAATGAAAGTAACTGATCGTTGTCCATTTTGTTTTTGGAACGAAGTTCCTTATCGCGCGTTGTGAAAGGGGGCTAGACGGAAAAAATTCGTACGAAAAGTTGTCACGACACTTTTTGATCAAAGGATCTTGCCGCCGCCTTTGATGTGTGTGCGCGTAAGCGGCGGGGGGCGCCCGCGCTGTATGCTGTCTTGCGCTCTCGTGGCGCCCTCTGGTGTTTCGGTGTACAACAACAAATATTATTATTACTTAAAAAAAATAAAATTTTATTACAATTCCTTCACTAATTAATCGAAAGGAACTTCGTTCCATCCGGGTGTCCCTTGACACCTCTCAACTTTTTTATTTTTTTTCTTACTTTTGTAAGCCCAATGCTGCCGGCCAGCCGCGAACTAAGCTTGGACTCGCCGGAAGGAAGTTTCTGATAGATGAGCGACGTCGTATCGACGGGCGTCAGAAATTTTCTAACAGAAAAATTCTTACAATACGCGACCGATCTAAAAGTGACACAAATGTGTAAATATTGTTTAGTGTAATTAAAATATTAAAAAAAAACATATTTTGTGTGCGAAAGCTCTTTTTTTTAATTTTATTTTTTTAATAACAAATTTAGTTGTTTATGTGTTAATAATAAATGCTAGAGATACATAGGAAAACATTTTTGTTAGTACACATTTTTTTTATTTTCTAAAACCGACGAAATTTAATTACGTCTTATACGCACAAACGTGCGCCTTAATAATGTGTCCAACATTTTGTTATTTTTGAGTCCAAAATTCAATAAATGAATTTCATAAATTGTACAGAACTGTTAGTGTATTTATGATCTATTAATGATATAGAACCGGAAGACCGGCCGCATATTGTATGACACCCGGCGGACGCGCTCTGTTCATATATTTTGGACCGCCGAGCGCCGGATGCAAACGATCGGACGTTAGAAATTTTTGGATCAGGTTTTTTTTTAACTAAGTAGAACAATAACGTAACTGATCGTTGTCCATTTTGCTTTTTTTTTTCTTACTTTATGTAATCCTAACTATGCTGCCGGGCAGCCGCGAACTAAAATCAGACTCGCCGGAAGGAAGTTTCTGGTAGGTGAGCGGCGTGTTATCGACGGGTGTCAGAATTTTTCTGACAGAAAAATTCTTACAATATGCGGCCGGCCTTAGAAAGAATAACCGCACTTAAATAAAAATCATACGGTATTTTTGTAGACGTCATTCCGAACCGAATGAGCAATCGCAAATATTCTTAAGCCTTTTTTTAGACATAAAACCAGTTTTTGCATAAATGTTAACGAGTCTAATAGGCAAGATGACTAATTTTGAAAAACTGTTGTATAATGTTTCAGTGACTTCTGATATTTCTGTATATAATAAAGGATTAGTTAAAAAAATGCATTTTTTTTTTTAATTCGCGCCAAAACGCTTCTCATGCTGTCATGGCTTCTGCTCGTGACGTCAGAAGATCTTTGAATAATATAAATTTTGACGAACTCCGTGGCGTAGTGGCGTAGGTCCTGAGTGTCGAGTGTGAGTTCCTTACCGAGCGACTGCGTAAAAACGAAACGCAAATTTATATGGAATTTTAGTAACGCCATCTAGTTACAGCGAGAGTAAACGCTTTTTTTGCTATATAATTTGACGTTACGAGTGACTACGTTTTTACGCAGTCGCTCGGTGAAAAACTCACACTTGCCCTACTGAGCTCGATTCCCAGCGGGGCAGATTTACATTTGTCTTGACCTGGCTGGTGGGAGGCTTTCGCCGTGGCTAGTTACCACCCTACAGACAAGCGGTTTAGCGTTCCGTTACGATGGTGGTGTGATTTCATCCTACTCCGAACAAGTTAACCCACTTCCATCTTAGACTGCATCATCACTTAACATCAGGTGTGATAACAGTCAAGGCGAACTTATAGTCGATTTAAAAAAATGAAATGTCAAACAGTCAAGCCAGTGTATAAACAGCAATGACACCTGTAGCTGACAGAGCAAGGCAGAGGTCCTGAGGCGCGGTTAGGTGATGTTCAGGGATGGAAACACTTGTATTTTTTGAAACTCCGACGTAAAACGGCTGCTTAGGTGCGCACAGCTCGACGTTACAGCAAGATGAGAAAAAGAGCAAGGGGGCGCTGCCGTCGTACATTGGACGTTCCGTTTATTAAAACGTTCGGTTCGATATATAGCAAAGGTAAGGCGATGTTTAAATTATTATAATTTAAATAAACTAAATATATTTATAATTTGAAATAATAAAAAAAAAACTATGTATCTAATATATGTAATTAAATAATTTACAAATCTAAATATTATACTAATAAATATTGGAACGAAGTTCCTTATCGCGCGTTGTGAAAGGGGGCTAGACGGAAACAATTGGTACGAAAAGTTGTCACGACACTTTTTGATCAAAGGATCTTGCCGCCGCCTTTGATGTGTGTGCGCGTGAGCGGCGGGGGCGCCCGCGCTGTATGCTGTCTCGCGCTCTCGTGGCGCGCTCTGGTGTTTCGGTGTACAACAACAAATATTATTATTACTTAAAAAAAATAAAATTTTATTACAATTCCTTCACTAATTAATCGAAAGGAACTTCGTTCCATCCGGGTGTCCCTTGACACCTCTCAACTTTTTATTTTTGTTATGTTTCAGGTGCTGTGTCGGTAACAACACCCTTTTTAATAAAATTTTATTGAATCATCGTTCAAAAGTAATAATATTCCAAAAACAAAGGGTCACCGTGGGTATAGTTGACCAATTAAGGCGCATTTTACTATAAATTACTATTTTCCTCTAATATGAAATGAGATACAAACTTAATTATTTATATATATGATCCCATTTAAATGTTTAATGCAGTGAACAATAACTTTTTTTTTTTCTTACAGAAAATTTGTTACAATTTTATTTTTGTCAATTTACCTATGTTTTTAAGTTTGGCCAGAGGTATCAATGTTTGTCCGGTGTTGACGAAGTAAATAATCATAATAATAATAATAATCTTTATTACCATGAAAACCATATACAATACTATTACCAGTGGTCTCCACACTAGGGAACCTGTATCGTGGAGACCTAAGGGCTAACGCTAAAACTGGCGCGGTCGTCCGCCGCGGGCCACAAAACCGCGCGCGGGCACCGGTCGCGTGCGCCCGTCTCAGTTAGCGCTGCTAGTATAATTTTATTCAATAAAATCAACAAATATTTATTTGACCGTAGCATCTAGCGGCGCTCGACTGATTTGTAGAAACAAACCCGCTCGCGTGTGCCCGTCGCGGGCACCCGCGCCGTGTACCCGCCGCCCGCCGCGCGGTTGCGAATCCCCCACCCGCGCCCGCGCTTCGTCGCGCTGTCCATATTATTAAAATTTATTTTTCATTATACACCCGCGAGCGTGCAACCGCGCCAGTTTTAGCGTTAGCCCTTAGTCGATTAACAAATTGCAGGGTAACTATGGACTAGTTGAAAATACTAACTAAATTAAAAATAAATAACCTCCAATATTAAGCTAAAATTATACTAAACACAATAAATAAATATATGAATTAAATAATTACACGTGAATTCGACCTAATAAAATATATAAAAATGAAACAATTAATATCTTATTTTGAGAAAAATAGGCATATAATGTGCTCTGTATTATAATAACGTAGTTTGTTTTAGTCAGCGTTAGTATGTGCTCGGTATCTATGTAGGGTAGGGTTTTTACCAGCACGTTATAATTTTTTTCATTTGTTGTGCATTTCCTAAGATTGCAGAACATCGAAATTTTGTTGTAGACCTTTGCTATCACAAAAGGCCCACAACGCCCAGCAAAGGCTGAGTTTACGGCTGGCAAATTTAAAATAAAACTACATATTATTTAAAAATTATATTCTTATTGCAGCAATTTTCGTATTTATATAGAAAACCTAATATCAGCGTTCGTAGTAAATAGTAAATTCAAAACGGGTCAATTACACATACATTGACCAACCAATCTTATATAGGACTCTATATAAAATTATAATATTCCATGCATCATTTCGGAGCTGGCGGTATAAGATCCGTTGTTCAGAACACTGGTCGCGAAATCTGAAGAGATTTGGCTTCGAATCCCCGGCTCCGCAATTTATGATATCGCGTTTATTTTCAAAAAGCATTGACGTCATTCGTTGTATTTGGCGTTTTCCGTAATGGCGAATGGCGGAATTTTATAATTTCATTTTTATGGAAAAATAAAGAATTGTGCGCCTTATTTGATTTTATGTGCATATTTTAAGCTCTAATAATTGACAAAGTATAACACTGTTACTGTCATCATGCCTATTATCCATTTCTAATACATTTTGTTAGTTCTGTTATGACTAAGGGCTAACGCTAAAACTCGCGCGGGTGCGGGCGCGGGCGCACGCGGCGGGCGCACGCGGCGGGCGACCGCGGCGGGCCACAAATCCGCGAGCGGGCACCCGTTGCGTGCGCCCGTCTCAGTTAGCGCTGCTAGTATAACTCTGATGTCGAGCGTGTACAGTTGTGTTGAGTAGATTACCATGGATTATTTACTAATTTATTATGTGGCAAAAAGACGTGAACGGAAAAAACGTCGACTGCATAACCTGTTCTTGACAAGTAGGTTACTCAGCGGAGAATTTGATAATTCATTCGCCGTACCTCATAATACTGGCCGAAATTGCACCTCAATTATTAGGCGCTTTGTATCGATGTTCATGATTGTACCTAGCTTCCGACGCGTGTGATCGTAGCATCTAGCGGCGCCTGTCTGATTTGTAGAAACAAACCCGCTCACGTGTGCCCGTCGCGGGCGCCCGCGCCGTGTACCCGCCGCCCGCCGCGCGGGTGACAATCCGCCGCCCGCGCCCGCGCTCCGTCGCACGCGCTTGCGCTGTCCATACTATTTTTCATTATACACCCGCGAGCGTGCACCCGCGCAAGTTTTAGCGTTAGCCCTAAGGCTGACCGCATATTGAATGAATTTACGCACATAATTTAGGCACATTTATCAAAAACATCCTTCCGGCGAGTCTGAGTTTAGTTAGCGATTGACCGGCAGCAAAGCTGGGCTGGGTTAGAAAAAGAAATAAAGTGGACGACGATCAGTTATTTTATATTAATTTTTTAAATCTTCCATTTCCGCCATCTTGTCCTACCGTACAAAGTGAACATATGCTACCTTCACGGCGTCCGTTCAACATCTGAGTGCCGAGTGTGAGTTTTCACCAAAACAAATCGAAAAGGCGGAAGTGAGAGAAAACTCAAATGGACGAGTGTCAGTGTTGAGTTTTCTCTCACTTCCGCCAGGGGCGCTGCTTCAGTTCCATATAAATATGCCCTTAACGCGAAAGTGAAGTTTTCGATTTGTTTTGGTGAAAACTCACACTCGGCACTCTAATGAGAATTTATGATTGGTGTGTGGGGTCTAGTACAAAATATAGAGAGTGCGCCCTCTAATCAGAAAATTTTCTGCCGTTAGATCGTTTGCACGTCAGAAATCAGTATGCGTCGTGCGCGAGTGCGTCCGACGGGCGACAGAAATTTCTGACAGAAAAATTCTTACAATATGCGGTCGGTCTTAATCTTTTTTTTTTATTGACTACAAGTTGGCCCTTGACTGCTATCACACCTGATGTTAAGTGATGATGCAGTTTAAGATGGAAGCGGGCTAACTTGTTAGGAGTGAGACGTAAATCCACACACCTTTCGGTTTCTACACGACATCTTACCGCTAAACGCTAAATTGCTTGGCGATACGTCTTTGTCGGTAGGGTGGTAACTAACCGCGGCGAAAGAGTCCCACCAGCCAGACCAAGACAAATTAAGAAAAATCTCAATCTGCCCCACAGGGAATCGAACCCAGGACCTCCATCTTATAAATCCACCGCGCATACCACTGCGCCACGGAGGTCGTTGAATCATGCTAAAAAGTTTATTTTTATAAATTATTACTAATGTTGAGTATATTTTGTTTATTTGTACATGCAAGTTTATTGTAAAAAGTGTAAGATTGTATGTCAAACGTATGTATGAATATAGTTAGTTAAACATACACGGACTTGTTTCATTGACGTTCCATTGGCGACGATTGGTGTGGTGCAAAAGTAGTGACTAAAATTAAGAAAGGTGATAGAAAGGAACGTTAAATAACTTGACAGTGCATCTTGTCGAAGGGTGGTCCTAACCACGTCTGAAGCCTCCCACCAGCCGGACCTAAATCAATGTAGAAAATTTTTATCGGGCCTGCCGGGAATTGAACCTGAGACCTTAGAAATCTACTGCGCCACGGAGGCCATCAAAATCTACCACAGTAGATATGATATTGAAAATTATCAAAGTAGATATGCCTGTACGTTTATTTAGAATGTAAATAGCAACAGCTCTTCTCTCTCAGCAGGAATTTGCTTTACAAGTCGGTGGTAGAGACGTAGAGTCATTACAAACAGTCAAAGTCAGTTACAAAACTTAAAACCAAAGCCTACTTGAAATAAATAAAAAAAAATTGTTTATTGATTTTTTTTTCAAAAAGAATTCATGGGTTCCGGCAAAATAGCTCCAATCGTCCTCTTTTGTGTGCTGAGAAACACATGTCTATGCCCTTGACCTATAATACCACAGCTAACAGTTTTTATGTTGTATCTTCCCACAGCTGGCCAGACTACAGTTCGTTGATATCCAGGCGGTTTGTCGTAGCTGCTATTAAAACCTCGTTTATTCTGTGTAAAAAGTTTTGGCTTATCTGTATTATAATGTGCAGGGCCAGGGTCTGTGGGTTTACGTAAACACATAGATAAATCAACAATCATGTTACGCCCTCTATAAGGTATACTTCTATTGGTTTTATTCATTACGCCAAATTGCGATTTAGAGAACTTTTCCAAATCGCTTTTAAATGCCAGAGGCCAGGTTGAAGCATAGACTTTTGATTCCGTATTGAAATGATTTTTAATTGTACTCCCATCGCGTTTTCCCGTAAATAAATCGTAAGGCCCACGTAAGGACACAATTTTCTTTGGCTTAAATTCGATACTATCTTTATCAGGAATAGTGTATCTATTAGGTGCTAGCGACCATTTGGGGGATCTATCCTTAAATCTGCAAGGCTCTTCTCTTTCAAATGTTGGTCTAGTCGAATGAGGTCCGTACGGCACTTTGTAAGGTGTACTTGTATAATATGTTCCAGGTCCAGGCAAATTATTTTTGGAAGGCTTAAAGCGAGCTGTTCGCCCAAAGCCTACGTTTTGGCAAAGAGCTTTATACTTGGGCATTTCGGTTACTTCATGCCACGCTGGGCCTAACACTGAATTAAACCATTTCCTTTGGACGAGTACTTTTTGGTTTCTGTATCCTAAATTCTTTGCCCATTCTTCCAATTCTTTTTTGTACCTCCAAGGGTCTTTGTCGTTCTTACTGCTTTTGTTGACTTGAAATATTTCGTGGATAGGCTTCGGGTGGTAAAGGCAAGGGTCACAAGCTTCAGGTCTTATTGCGTATAGACCACTTGGGTCCAAATTTGGATGCACTGTAATTTTTCCAAATCTTCTTTGAGTAGAACCAAAAGCGGGGTAATGTATTTTTGATAGCACCATTTTAAGAGTTTGCTCTATTTATATTTTTAAAGAAACTGAAACAGATAATATTTAAATAATCGGATTAAACAAAATACTTGTAAAACCACTCATAAAAATGTAACCGTTGGACATTTTGGGTGTCAGCCTTACATATTATAAAAAAAGTCAGTCGCGCCTGTCTGTCGATAATCTCGAAGACGAACGGACTGTCATGCGGTTTTGACCGATAAATACAGTGGACCCTGAGGAAGATTTTACTATAATATTTTATGTAAATTAATAATAATAATCTTTATTACCATGAAAACCATATACAATACTATTGCCGGTGGTCTCCACACTAGGGAACCTGTATCGTGGAGACCTTAGTCGATTAACAATTGCAGGGTATCTATGGACTAGTTGAAAATACATACATACATACATAAACATCACGCCTTGTTCCCATAGGGGTAGGCAGAGACCACATCCCTCCATTTGCCACGGTCCTTGCATACTTCCTTAGCTTCTTCCACTCTCATTAATCTTTTCATGCAAGTTCGTCGGTTTAGGGTACTCTTGACCTGGCCATTATTTAAAATGTCCTGAATTTGGTCCAGGAACATTCGTCTAGGCCTTCCCCTTCCAACATTTCCATTCACCCTTGCCTTGTAAATCTCTTTTGTTAATCTTCTTTCATCCATTCTCTCTACATGTCCAAACCATCTAAGCATCACTTTCTCAATTTTAGTCACTACATCCCCTTTTACACCACACTTTTCTCTTATCATACTATTTTTAACTCTGTCACACAATTTTAACCCGCACATACTCCTAGTAGAAAATAGTATCTAAATTAATAATAAGTAACCTCTAATATTAAGCTAAAATTATGCTAAACACAATAAATAAATATATGAATTAAATAATTAAACGTGAATTTGACTTAATAAAATATATAAAAATGAGAACAAAAAAAAATTGTATGAAATATGACGATAATTATTGTCAGAATTTACGCCGTCTGGAAGCTTTCAGGAACGCTGTTTTATATTTTAGGATTACAATAAAGTCGGCGACGAAATTTGTCTGTTTTCTTTGTATTGATCTTTTGAGGATACATGCTATACCGATTTTTCTAAAAAAAATTGTTACGTAATTTTTTTTGTAAGTGTTTTCGGAAGGTTGCATCAACTGTGTACCACGCGGACGAAGTCGCGAGCGTCTGCTAGTATTATGTTATTTGTTGTCAAGTAAGTTGTCAATAATGTGTCCATTTTTTTCATTTTCTTTATTGCCTACAAGGATCTTTGACAAATGATGAAAGATTTCAGTGACGATGCTGTGTTTTTTATGCATTACAAGTAGCCTTTACCGCAATCACACCTCATGGTAAGTGATGATGCAATCTAAGATGGAAGCGGACTAACTTGTTAGAAGTAGAATGAAATTCGCAACACTTTTGGTTTCTAAACGACCTCGTAACGAAACGCTAAGGCGATTGAATGTCTGTATTTGGTAGGGTGGTAATAACTAGTTGACCTGTACTAATTATAAAAATCTTAATCGACCTGCCTGGAAATTGAACCCAGAATCCTCGTTATGTAAATGCATCTCTTATTGCGCGGCACTGAGGCTATCAGAAATTTTAAAATTCACTGCATTCTTACCTGATATTCCTTAAACTTACCGTAGACATTCATACATTTCATTAAAAAAAGTAAACAATGAAGAATGCTATCACCGCTAGTTATTTATTCTCCGATCTTTGCCAGTCTTAGAGGAAGTATTGGTATTCTATAAATCTGTAACAAAGTATCTTATTGCCTAATTGCCAGTCCTTACTTCACCTTACTCCTTTATTGTTAATGGAAAAAGAAAAATTATTTAGTCGGTAAACTATAGTAATTTATCTGTATTGAATTGTGTAAACAAAATTTAGGGTCTGTGGAATTACTGTAATCTTTGACATATATTTTGTTCTATTAATCTGTGGATAAATATTAAAAAAAACTTAGATTATTATTACGAAAAAAATTATTTGTTGTTGTTATTTTATTATGAAATAAAATTTTCTTTTAATTAAAATGATGATATATATCGATTACTTAGTATTTATTCAGAGTTTTAAGGTTAAGAGGTTTCAATAACACAAAAAATTGAAACAATCATGTATACATATGTAATTATCTACAAAAATCTAAAAAATATTTAGATGGTCTATCAGAGAACCTGCTATAATTCTTTAGAATTAATCAATTAAACCATTGGTTTCCTATAATATGGACAATGCAATGGAGTTGTTCACAAGTTGCATTGAACTGCAAAACAACGGATCTGATTCATCGCCTGTAGAGGTAAGTTATCATCCTATTTTACGGCCCACTACAGGACCAGGCCTCCCTCCTTGTAGGTGGATGTGGAGCTTAGATCCACCACACTGCTGGCACGCAGGCTGCACGTAGGTAGGCTTAGGATGATAATATTTTTTTCAATAGCAATCGCTATCAGATGTTAGTGATAGTGACAGGTACTGATGGCTTAACATGCTCTGTGAGGCACGGGGGCTCCACCAACTTCTCTATTCCAGGCATGCCAGGATAACAATGCAAGACCTTATGATCAATGCTTCATAGAAGTCAAGAAATTATTGGTGTTACAACATTGCTTTGGAGAGCATGATATGCTAATGGTTCCAGTCACTAACAGTGACATCTTATAGTGTTCATTATTTTATTACGGATTTTTTTTTAAATTTTATATATGTATTTCTTTTTTCCAAACAAATCAAACGTATAGTACTTGTTGAGCTTATAGTGCCGTGGGAAACAAACATCCCTAAAGACCATGTATTCAAAGAGAATAAATATTATGACCTTACTAATGAACTAACCAAAAATGGCTATGTGGTTAGTGTTATACTATTGGAGAGGTATACCAGCTAAGTCTCTCTACAACCTGCTAAAAGACCTTGGCCTTACTAGAAGTACAGTAAGCTCCATATTGGAACGAGTGTCCAAAGCGGCTCTAGTAGGGTCCTTCGGAATTTGGCTGGGCAGGGAGAATAACTTGAACAGAGGAGGTGAGTGTTGACGCGCGTCACTAATGTACCCTTAAACCTACACCCGTGTCACAAGTCCCGGGCTCTGTTCGGAGTTGTTCTCTCAGCCACGCGATGGACCCGGCACCTGCACGGTGAATCCATGGAATGCTAAGATATTCGTCTCTCTCTAAGCTTGAGCTTGACCACAATCTCACCTAATGGTAAATGTAGATGCGGTCTAAGGCGCTTGCTTAGAAAATGCCTATTCACTGTTGTTTTAAAGATACCCAAGTTGTATGAATTAGGAAAAACTGATATCGGAAGGGCATTCCATACCTTTGGAATGCGTATCATAGATGATGACGCAAAACGCTTTGTACGAGTTTTGGGAACATCAACAACATTGGGTTAAAATCCCAGCTGGTGTCTTGCATTGTGTGAATTTAACTATACTGAACATTATCTCCGCAACACTTTTGGTTTCTAAACGACCTCGTAACAGAACGCTAAGGCGCTTGAATATCTGTCATTGGTTGGGTGGTAATGGCTAGTTGACCTGGACTATCCATCCCACCTACCCACACTGGAGCCTGTGTGGTGGGTCTTCACTCCATATAGGGGTATGGAGACCTACCTCCTACAAAGATTGAGGCCTGTCAATGCCATTAAAATATTATTGTAATATTTTTAATTTAATGAAAAATTTAAAGTTAATGAAAATAGTAGGTATGCTAAATTCGGGAACATAAAATTAAAGTGATTGGTGCCTTTGGTTTGACAAAAGCCCACAAGTCAGCCAAGTTTTGTTAATTTTACAATATTGTCAAGGGTGTAGCTTTCTCATGGGGATGGGGGTTCCCAAGGGTTCAGAAATAATGAATAATAATAAATAAATAAATATAGGACAATTATACACATCGCTATATAGCCACAAAGTAAGCTTAGGTAGCTTGTGTTATGGGTACTATGATAACTGATGAATATTTTTATATATATTATACATAAATACTTATAATATATAGATAAACACACAGACACTGGAAATCATAGGTGCTCATCATACAAATATTTGTCCAGATGTGGACAGGACAGAAGCAGGGTCACTACCCACTGCGCCACTCGGCCATCAAAAATGATAGATTAGGTAGCTTTTAACTTAATTGCTGCAGTAAAACCAAAAAACAGGTAGGGGTAAGGATTTAGTCCGTCTACTATTTTTTGAATAAAATTTTATTCTAATCAGCTATGCTGAATATTATAGCGCGGCCTTTTGTGTAGTCCTAATAAAAAGGAACAATTCTACCACATAGTAATTGAATTCCTAATGCAAATCTCATTTCTGCAATACATAAACAATATACTTTCACTTATGTTGTCTCATTAGTTATGAATAATCAAAGAGTCAATACATAAACAATATACTTTCACTTATGTTGTCTCATTAGTTATGAATAATCAAAGAGTCAATACATAAACGATATACTTTCACTTATGTTGTCTCATTAGTTATGAATAATCAAAGAGTCAATACATAAACAATATACTTTCACTTATGTTGTCTCATTAGTTATGAATAATCAAAGAGTCAATACATAAACAATATACTTTCACTTATGTTGTCTCATTAGTTATGAATAATCAAAGAGTCAATACATAAACAATATACTTTCACTTATGTTGTCTCATTAGTTATGAATAATCAAAGAGTCAATACATAAACGATATACTTTCACTTATGTTGTCTCATTAGTTATGAATAATCAAAGAGTCAATACATAAACGATATACTTTCACTTATGTTGTCTCATTAGTTATGAATAATCAAAGAGTCAATACATAAACAATATACTTTCACTTATGTTGTCTCATTAGTTATGAATAATCAAAGAGTCAATACATAAACAATATACTTTCACTTATGTTGTCTCATTAGTTATGAATAATCAAAGAGTCAATACATAAACAATATACTTTCACTTATGTTGTCTCATTAGTTATGAATAATCAAAGAGTCAATACATAAACAATATACTTTCACTTATGTTGTCTCATTAGTTATGAATAATCAAAGAGTCAATACATAAACAATATACTTTCACTTATGTTGTCTCATTAGTTATGAATAATCAAAGAGTCAATACATAAACAATATACTTTCACTTATGTTGTCTCATTAGTTATGAATAATCAAAGAGTCATATTTTTTTACAGTTCTGCATGATTTGTTTGGGCACAGATTGTAAATTGTATCCATTGGACAAATACAACTTAGATGCAGCTTTCAAAAATTTGACTGGAATTGACGTAAGTAGTTGACATAGTTTTTGAAAATTATTGATTATTTGTATATCCAATTATAGATGAACAATTACAATAGATTTTTTTTTATGGACCTTTATGCCCTTGACTGCTATCACACCTGATGTTAAGTGATGATGGATGGAAGCAGGCTAACTTGTTAGGAGTGGGACGAAAATCCACACCCCTTTCGGTTTCTACGCGACATCGTACCGGAACGCTAAATCGCTTGGCGATACGTCTTTGTCGGTAGGGTGGTAACTAGACACTGTGAAAGCCTCCCACAAGACAAATTAAGAAAAATCTCAATCTGCCCCGCCGGGAATCGAACCCAGGACTTCCGTCTTATAAATCCACCGCGCATACCACAGCACCACGGAGGTCGTCAAAATTTCATTTATTTTATAAGGAAACTAGGATACAAAAGGCGGCCTTATTGCTAAGTAGCAATTTCTATCAAACAAATTATATTTCATCATTGGGCCAGGCCTCCCTCCTTATTATTATTTCTAGAGGGGACGTCTGTCAAGGCCAGACGGTTGGTCAGTCCTCATTAGAACCATTCCACCCAATTCCCGTGATTGAGACACAGGTTCACTGGTGTCCCGACAGTGCCCCCCCCTCAAGTCTACCTGTAGCCTTCGTGAACCTAACAATTCCCCCTATGGTGAGGTTTGTCACCATCACGAATTGCTTCACGAATTCTATCCTTACCTAGTATCTCCCGTCTTACCAGCGCGTACATGGGACACTCAGCTATGAAGTGATAACACTGGTCTCCTCATCGCCCCAATTTTTTTTTTTTTTTTTTTTTTTTTTTTTTTTTCCTAGAGACGAATCTCTTTACTGCCGAGTCAGCACGGTACCGCGTGGCAATTCATCGTGCAGGCTGCCTTTAAGTTATTTTATTTATTTTCTTTTTTCTCTTCCTTTTCCCTTTCCTCTTTCCTCATCATTATTTTCCGGAGCATCTCGCCGTATGTGTTCACTCGACTTCCCCGGAGAGCATACGCTCAATTAGGTTGTCTGGGTCCACTTTGCTATTGGTACCTTGTGCCGGACACTCAAAAATAGTGTGTCGCGGAGTGTCCTCCTCTCCTCTCGCCACACTCTGGACACGAAAGATCATCCTTAATTCCCATTATCTTGAGATGCCTATTGACAGACAGTGCCCAGTTGTCATGCCTACTACTAGTGCTATGTTGGTTCTGCTTTGTGACAGTAGATGCGTTGTCTTCTTCATGTCGTATGCCTTCAGGAACATTTTTGATTGCCTCCCTCCCTTTTTTTTTTCGACTACAAGTTGGCCCTTGACTGCTATCACACCTGATATTAAGTGATGATGCAATCTAAGATGGAAGCGGGCTAACTTGTTAGGAGTACGATGAAATCCACATTCCTATCGGTTTCTACACGACATCGTACCGGAACGCTAAGTCGCTTGGCGGTACGTCTTTGTCGGTAGGGTGGTAACTAGCCACGGCGAAAGCCTCCCACTAGCCAGACCAAGACAAATTAAGAAAAATCCCAATCTGCCCCACCGGGAATCGAACCCAGGACCTCCGTCTTATGAATCCACCACGCATACCACTGCGCCACGGAGGTCGTCAAAATATCTCCTCCTTATAGGAGAGGGGATATGAAGTGTACACCCACCACGCTGCTCCAATGCAGGTTGGCAGGTTAAATTGCATCTAATGTTTGCTATTTTCATTACAGTTGCAAGATGAGATGAGATTTGTGCCACAGTTTTGCACAGAATGTGCTCAGAGACTCGCAAGCTGTGCCAAATTCAGAGACAAGATTATGAGGGCGCACCAGTTAAATTGTATAAACAGAATTAGGAGTAAACGAACGTCTTCCTAGAAATGGATAAGAGAGTCAAGATACCTTATTGCCTCGAAAAGACAAAAATATATCTTAGCATTGGGTGGATTCTACACAAGTGCCCAATTCAGTTTTAGATCTGCCATTGCATAAGTTTAAGCAATGTATTAAAACTCACTTACTGACTCAAGGTTATTATACTATTGATGAATTTTTAAATGACAAAGAGGTTGAG
The DNA here is from genome assembly GCA_034621355.1 of Mycalesis mineus. NCBI lineage: Eukaryota > Metazoa > Arthropoda > Insecta > Lepidoptera > Nymphalidae > Mycalesis > Mycalesis mineus. The sequence continues at coordinate 1,593,917 of JAXAVZ010000080.1, read as the reverse complement.
AGGCAATTGGATCAGCTTTCAACTTCACACAAGTAGTAGAATAAATAATTTTATGTAACAACACAATGTTTTGTAAAAATTAATGATTTTAAAAGAGCAACTGTTGATTTTCTTGCTGGCTCTTCTCAACAGGACTTGCCTTCCAAGCCGGTGGTAGAGTCACTACAAATAGTCTAATTTGACGTTTCAAAAGTGCTTATAAATGGCCGACTTGAAATAAATGATTTTGAATTTGAATATCTTAGTGGTCGCGGTGGAGTGGATAAGACGGAGGTCCTGGGTTCGATTCCCGGCAGGGCTAATGCTTAATTTCTGCGCGGGTGCACGTACCGACAAAGACGTACCGCCAGCGACTTAGCGTGTATACTGAAACCGAATAGGGTATGGACACCCTACTCCTAACAAGTTAGCCCGCTTCCATCTTAGACTGCATCATCACTTAACATCAGATGTGATAGCAGTCAAGGGCCAACTTGTAATCGATAAAAAAAAAAATTGTTCGAAATTCAGAATAATTCTGAGATAACCTTTCTTTTAAGAAATTCTCAGTAAATTAGACACCTGGAGTCAGGAAGTTGGTGGTGTTACACCCCCGTACCTCGGAGAGCACAGTAACCCGGTCCCGGTTACTGTCATCAACATCTGATAGTGATCGTTAATAAATGAAACATTATCACCCTAAGCCCGCCAACCCGCATTGGAGCAGCGTGGTGGGTGTACGCTCCATATCCCCTCTCCTATAAGGAGGGAGGCCTGGCCCTGTAGCAGGTCACTAATGATGATGTTTTGACGCCCTCCATGGCGTGCGGTGGATTAATAAAACGGAAGTCCTGGGTTCGATTCCCGGCGGGGCAGATTGAGATTTTCTTAATTTGTCTTGGTCTGGCTGGTGAGAGGCTTTCCGTTTCTACTAATCACTCGACCGTACCGCTAGATTTCACGGTCCGACACGAGTCGGAGAGATCACTGAACATCGAGTGTGTAGTAGTCAGAGCGACGTAATAAAGTTTTTGAGGTGACAATTTCGGCCAGCTGCACGCACGAAAAAACATGACGTCATGCGTCGTTACCTCGCTTTTAGGCGTCATGTATGGCGATGAATTACAAGCGATTCTCCGCTTCGACATCCGTCTATTAAACCTACTTGTCAAATATATTAATTTTAAATTAAAAATTAATATATCCTATTACTATTATAAAGGCGAAAGTTTGTATGGATGTATGGATGAACGGGTGTATGCAGTCTGACGTTTTTTTCGTTCACGTAAAAACTACTGAATGGATTTGAATGAAACTTTACCACAATATAGCTTATACATCAGAATAACACATAGGCTACATTTTATACCGAAATTCCCACGGGAATGAGAACTACGCGGGTGAAACCGCGGGCGTCCTCTAGTTTATTATAAATTTATAAAATCAAAATCAATTATTTTATTAATTTAAATTAATATTTATAAAAATATACTTCAATTAAAAATTTTAATAATCAATTAAATGCTACCATTCCACAGTATTTTCTAAACTGTACACGCTCGACATCAAACGTTACAGACAACCAATTTTTAATTTGTCTTGGTCTGGCTGGTGGGAGGCTTTCGCCGTAGCTAGTTAACACTCTACCGTACCGCCAAGCGATTTAACGTTCCGATACGATGTCGTGTAGGAACCGAAAGGTGTGGATTTCATCCTACTCCTAACAAGTTAGCCCGCTACCATCTTAGATTGCATGATCACTTAACATCAAGTGTGTTAGTAGTCATGGACCAATTCGTAATAGATGATTTTTGACGTGACAACGTCTTATAATTCGATAGCCGGCTGCACGCCCGCGCCCCTCGTTTTTAGCGTCCATGTAAGGCCTAAGTGCAAGCGAGAGCGCGGAACGAGCGAAAAGGTACTCCTTTGTGACGCGTCCCTATTAAATATAATTATTAAATATATTAATTTTAAAATAAAAATAATATATTTATAAATTAATATATTTATTATAAATTTGTAAAATCAAAATCAATTATTTTATTAATTTAAATTAATATTTATAAAAATGTACTTAAATTAAAAATTTGAATAACCAATTAAATGCTACCATTCCATCAGTATTTTCTTAAGACGTTGTCACGTTAAAGTATCGTCAGCAAACCGACTTTACAGACAACCAATATTTTTTTCCAGTTGACTTTACAACAAATCAGGACAATCAACAGAAAGGACAATGGGCTTCTATCAAACATAGTGAAGAGGACAATTGAACCAGACTCTTACGACCTATGTTTGATAAGGAACAAGGATTATGTGCAAAAGGTAACTTAGATTAATAAGACGGGTTCGATTCCCGGGCCTAAATATTATGACCTTACTAATGAACTAACTAAAAATGGCTATGCGGTTAGTTTATACGTAGAAGTGGGTGCGAGGGGTATACCAGCGAAGTTTTTTTTTTATCGACTATAAGTTGGCCTTTGAATGCTATCACACCTGATGTTAAGTGATGATGCAATCTAAGATGGAAGCGGGCTAACTTGTTAGGAGTAGGATGAAAATCCACACCCCTATCGGTTTCTACACGACATAGTACCGGAACGCTAAATCGCTTGGCGGTACGTCTTTGTCGGTAGGGTGGTAACTAGCCACGGCGAAAGCCTCCCACCAGCCAGACCAAGACAAATTAAGAAAAATCTCAATCTGCCCCGCCGGGAATCGAACCCAGGACCTCCATCTTATAAAGCCGCGCATACCACTGCGCCACGGCGATCGTCAAAAGTCTCTCTATAACTTGCTAAAAGACCTTGGCCTTACTAGAAGTGCAGTAAGCTCCATATTGGAACAGTGTCCAAAGCTGACAGGGAGAATAACTTGAACAGAGGAGGTGAGTGTTGACGCGCGTCACTAAGGGTACCCTTAAACCTACCCCCGTGTCACAAGTCTCGGGCTCTGTTCGGAGTTGTTCTCTCAGCCACGCGATGGACCCCCACCCGCACGGTGAATCCATCCAATGCTAAGATATTCGTCTCTCACCACCACCAAGTGATTTAGGGTTCCGGTACGATTTCGTCTAGAAGCTGAAAGGATGGATTTAATTCTACTCCTAATACGCTAGCCCCCTTCCATCTTAGATTGCATCATGACTTAGCATCAGATGCGATTGCAGCTCCATTTTATAAATCACCGCTACGCCACAGAGGTCGTCACTTAATTATAGGACTTGAACCCGGGACTTTACAATTTAAAGCCGCATCACCATATTGCCATACTGGATAGTATGGCTGTACCGAAACATCACTCAAATATTAAGAATCTCTTTTATTTATGAGCATCTCCTAAACTCCAAAATCGTATACTCAATCATGACAATCATCAAATTTAAATAGTACTGAAATTCAGGAGGGCTTCAAATGTGTGGTGATTTAAGTGGCATTTCAGTATTTGGGTATAAACCTTTCAATATTTCCACAGATTGATGTAAAAGTCGAAGAAAAGGACACAATTTTGAGTATCGATCAAACAAATCTAAATTACGACATCAAATTTGAAGAAAACCTAATAAACGAAGAATTAGATGACAATATACCGTTAGCAGAATTTTCCAATGATGGTGATAATAAAAATGAATTGAATGATAAAATCATTTTCGATAATGACAATGACGATGTACTTAATAATTATGATAGTTTTAATATAAGTAAAGTTATAATTAAATCTAATAAAAGTGTAGATTTAATTAAAAATAAACTAAGTTTAAACAAAACAATAGTTAATAATAGAGTTAAGCAAGACAGTGATAATAAAAATGAATTCACAAACGAAACAAAATCAAATATGAAAGCGGAAAAATCCAAAATGAAAAATCGGGACAAAAAAGAAAGAAATACACTTAATAGAAATGTTAATAATAGTACAAAATTAAAAAGTACTGTAAAAGATAGGACAGAATGTGTTAAAACCAAAAAACAGAGTAAGAACTTAAGTATTAAGAAAGATGAAGACGATGTTAATTTGAAAAATGTAAAAAGAAATATAAAAACGAGACTGAAAGGTCCAGGAAGGCAACCAGGTAAGTAACTTTCTTTTTTATTATAACCTAAGCCTGTAACCCTGTTTGCTGGTGGGAGGCTTCGGCCGCCGGTAGTTACCACCCTACGACGTGTAGAAACCTAAGGGCTAACGCTAAAACTCGCGCGGGTGCATGCTCGCGGGTGTATAATGAAAAATAGTATGGACAGCGCGACGGAGCGCGGGCGCGGGTGGCGGATCGTCACCCGCGCGGCGGGCGGCGGGTACACGCGAGCGGGTTTGTTTCTACAAAACGGTCGAGCGCCGCTAGATGCCACGGTCACACGCGTCGGAGGCTAGGTACAATCATGAACATCGATACAAAGCGCGTAATAATTGAGGTGCAATTTCGGCCAATATTATGGGATATGGCGAATGAATTATCGAATTCTCCGCTGAGTAACCTGCTTGTCAAGAACGGGTTAAGCAGTCGACGTTGTTTCCGTTGACGTTTTTTGCCAAATAATAAATTAGTAAATAATCCATGGTAATCTACTCCACACAACTGTACACGCTCGACATCAAAATTATACTAGCAGTGCTAACTGAGACGGGCGCACGCGACGGGTGCCCGCGCGCGGATTTGTGGCCCGCGCCCGCACCCGCCCGTGTTATAGAGTTAGCCCTAAGAGATGTCGATTTCTTCCTACTCCTTACAAGTTAGCCCGCTCTCATCTTGGATTGCATCATCACGTACCACCAGATTATGGAGGGTAGAGGAAAGGAGAGTCATCTTATATGGGAGAAAAGTTGAAAAAGTGTCCAGTTGTATGCGTTAAATAACAGTTCAAAAATCCTCCACAATGGCGCTGGTGGATGCACAGGGTATGGTATGAATGTAGCAATCGTAGATGAATTGAAGTATGCCGAGTTAAAAAATTTAATGTCATTATCGACTAAAGTAGTTAATTATTGAGAACTTCAACAACTTACGTTGTACAAAATATCGTGGTAAATATAACCTTACAGAATTATAACCGAAGTGCGTTTAGAGTGATTTTAGTTCGTAAACAGTAAATAGTACGGTTATTAATATATAAACATTTAATTTTATGAAAAAGTGAGTGAATAACAGAACAGTTATGGGTAAAATTTGTGTTGTGAAAAGTTGTCCAAGTGGACGTAAATCTCAAAACAAAAAAAATATACTCTAACAATATTTGGCGCTTCTTTTGAGAGTTACTTTGATGCAACTGTGGCGCCATCCTAATTTAATACATTTTGACGGACACTTTTTCATATACACAGATGATCCTCCTTTCCTCTACCCTCCATACACCAGATGTTATAATGCGATTCAAATAACAATAGGAAAAAAGTTAGCGCCATCTTGTACCGCATTGGTCGACAACTTCAGACTTTGTAGTATGATGTGCAAAAAAAGTGACAGAAAATAAATTTATTTTTATTATAAATTTTTATCTTTACTCTCTTTTGAGTTTGAGTAATCACTATCATAGAGATCTAAATATTATGTAAATAAGTATGAGTGTCTGTAAAAAAAATTCTGAAATGAAATTTCACTTTCATAAAAATTTATTATACGGCACTAGTAGCCAAAAAGCTACCGATACCGAGACAAAAACCGTAATCGATGTCAGCAGGCTTCCAAAATTTGAAGAGTTCAATTTCCCCAGGATATCATCATCAGGTCCTAACATGATGACAATGGGATCACCTTGGAAGTATGCCCTTTCTAATAAAAAAAGAATTATCTAAATCGGACAACTCTGTAAAAAGTTATGCGTGGCCATACATAAAGAAAAAAATATATACATGTCGAATTGAGAACCTCCTTCGTTTTTTTCGTCGGTTAAAAATAGGAGTTACTATTAGAAGTATTCAACTACCCGCACTATTACGTATTGTAGAAGCGGGCTAACTTGTTAGGAGTAGGATGAAAATCCATACCCCTTTCGGTTTCTACACGACATCGTACCGGTACGCTAAATCGCTTGGCGGTACGTCTTTGTCGGTAGGGTGGTAACTAGCCACAGCACAAGCCTCCCACCAGCCAGACCAAGACAAAGTAAGAAAAATCTCAATCTGCCCCGCCGGGTATCGAACCCAGGACCTCCGACTATAAATCCACCGTGCATACCACTGCGCCACGGAGGTCGTCGTCGTCCCCTCTCCTATAAAGAAGGCTTAGCTCTGTGGGTGGGTAAAAATAACCTGATAATGATGTTTTTTGACGTGACTCCGTCTTGTAATTCGATAGAGCCAGCTGCACGCACGAAAAAACATGACTCATGCGGCGTTACCTCGCTTTGAGGCGTTCCATGTAAGGCTTGAAGTGCAAGCGAGAGCGCGGAACGAGCGACAAAGAAGCACAATCGGCCTTTGCGTTCGGCAGCGTTCGACATCCATCTATTAAATATATTAATTATAAATAAAAAATAATATATTTATTATAAATTTATAAAATCAAAATCAATTATTTTATTAATTTAAATTAATATTTATAAAAATATACTTAAATTAAAAATTTTAATAACCAATTAAATGCTACCATTCCATCAGTATTTTCTTAAGACATTGTCACGTTCAACTATCGTCAGTAAACCGACTTTACAGACAACCAATTTTTTTTTTTATTTTTGATTCCAGCATCAAAAGCCGACCTGAAACTATTCGAAGTGACAGAAATGAGCAGAGAAGAGCAGATAGAAGAGATACTAAGAAGGAAAGAGACGGAGAACTACAAGATATCACCGTACAAGTGCACCGTTTGTTATAAGGGTTTCGTAGATATCGACGCGTACGATGGACACATGGACAGACATACTGATGTGAGAATTCTATTATTATACTAATACTAGCCTATTGACGACCTCCATGGCGCAGTGGTATGCGCGGTGGATTTGTAAGACGGAGGTCCTGGGTTCGATTCCCCGACAGATTTAGTTTTTCTTAATTTGGTCTTGGTTGGCTGATATGGCTTTCGCCGTGGTGCGTGCTAGTTACCAACCGTCAAAGGCGTACCGCCAAGCGATTTAGCGTTCCGGTACGATGTCGTGTAGTAACTAAAAGGGATGTAGATTTCATCCTACTCCTAACTCGCTTCCATCTTAGATTGTATAATCACTTAACATCAGGTGTGATAGCAGTCCAGGGCCAACTTGTAGTCGATAAAAAACAAGCTTTTGCCCGCGACTCCATCCGCTTGGAATTAGTTATTATGGCAACCTAATTTTTCTAATCAACTGCCTAAATAATACGTTTAAAGCTTCTAGCTTCAAAATTGACAATTCTTTCATACAACATTTCATCCCCCTTTTAACCCTTTACAACCATTTTTTCGCAATCAAAAATAGCCTGTGTCCTTTTACAGGATCTAAACTATCTGTATACCAAATTTCATTTAAATCGGTTTAGTACTTTTGGAGTTACTATCGCATTTATATTAGTTAGGCATATGTGTACTTCGTTCTGTTATTACTATAAGTTTGACGTGTCTGTGTAAAAGTGTATGTGTGTCTGTCTGTGGCATCGTAACTCCCAAACGGATGATCCGATTTTAATGCGGTTTTTTTTTGTTTGAAAGGTATATCAGTCGAGTGTTCTTAGCTATGTTTGGTGGAAATGGTTCAGGTCTTCAAGGTCATCAGGTCGTTTGTTAGGTGTGATAGAAATGTTACACGCTCAGTTTGCTTGAAAGCATGTGTGTGATCTGACATTTGAAACACTAATGTCTTCTGGAACCACTGAGCTGGTCTGATGATAAGGCTCGAAGGTAGGAGACGTAACCCTGGTCTACCTTTTTAGTAAACCCATCGAGTTTGAGCTCGTTGAATTTGTCTTGACTGGTTCTTGTCATGTTTGTAATTGACGAGGACCTGATGCTGGAAATGGGATGTGGCATGACACCCTGGAATGCCGGAATGAAACGGATAAACCGATTTATATTTTTGCTGAAGAATGGCCAAAGTTTAATCTTTATAGCTAGATAGCACCTTGAACTATAATAATTCCTCTGTTTTAACAGATGCCATTGACAGACTTTCTCTATTATAATATAATATTTCTCTATAATAATATTAAAAAAAATTGTTTGTCTGTAAAGTCGGTTTACTGACGATAGTTGAACGTGACAATGTCTTAAGAAAATACTGATGGAATGGTAGCATTTAATTGGTTATTAAAATTTTTAATTTAAGTATATTTTTATAAATATTAATTTAAATTAATAAAATAATTGATTTTGATTTTTTAAATTTATAATAAATATATTAATTTTTAATTTAAAATTTAATAATAATTATATTTAATAGACGGATGTCGAACGCTGCCGAACGCAAAGGCGGATTGTGCTTCTTTGTCGCTCGTTCCGCGCTTGCATTTCAAGCCTTACATGGAACGCCTCAAAGCGAGGTAACGCCGCATGAGTCATGTTTTTTCGTGCGTGCAGCCGGTTCTATCGAATTATAAGACGTTGTCACGTCAAAAAAGAAATTACAAGAAAACCGCAAAAGTTTTTCTTGTAATTTCTTTTTTTTAAATTAATTCTTTTTTTAAATCTAATCGATAACTTTGTTGCAAAATGTGTATCTTGTTTTAATATAAATATGTTTTTACGTCGTGAAAAGGCTTCGATAGTAGAATACTACACTATGAAAAGTTTAAAATCCAAGATGGCCACCACAAAAAGAAATGGCAAATTTGATTTTAGTCGGGGGTTTTTAAATTTTGAATTTAATAGTTATTAAAAAATAAATTTACATAACTAGAATTTAATGAAAAAAATTGAGAGGTATCAAGGGACACCCGGATGGAACGAAGTTCCTTTCGATTAATTAGTGAAGGAATTGTAATAAAATTTTATTTTTTTTAAGTAATAATAATATTTGTTGTTGTACACCGAAACACCAGAGGGCGCCACGAGAGTGCGAGACAGCATACAGCGCGGGCGCCCCCCGCCGCTCACGCGCACACACATCAAAGGCGGCGGCAAGATCCTTTGATCAAAAAGTGTCGTGACAACTTTTCGTACGAATTTTTTCCGTCTAGCCTCCTTTCACAACGCGCGATAAGGAACTTCGTTCCAAAACGACGAGCCATCGTGGATTGAACGATCTATAGTTGGTATCCTTACCAACAGTGGGCATGGCTCCGCCCAAGTCGTTGGTGATCTCTGCTTCGGGCACCTCCGCGATACCTGCAAACAACATTTATATTTATGAAGTCTTTTTTTAACCCCGACGCAAAAACGACGGGGTGTTATGAGTTTGATGTGTCTGTGTGTAAACTGTGTATGTGTCTGTCTGTGGCATCGTAACTCCCAAACGGTTGATCCGATTTTAATGCTGTTTTTCTTTTGTTTGTGAGTGTCAGTCGAGAGTGTTCTTAGCTATGTTTGTTGGAAATCGGTTCAGGTCTTCAGGTTACACGCTTAGTTTGCTTGAAAGCACGTGTGTGATCTAACATTTGAAACACTAATGTCTTCTGGAAGCACTGAGCTGGTCTGATGATAAGGCTCGAAGGTAGGAGACGTAACCCTGGTCTAACTTTTTAGTAAACCCATCGAGTTTGGGCTCGTTGAATTTGTCTTGACTGGTTCTTTTCATGTTGCTAATTGACGAGGACCTGATGCTGGAAATGGGATGCGGCATATGAAACCCTGGAATGCCGGAATGAAACGGATAAACCGATTTATATTTTTGCTGAAGAACGACCAAAGTTTAATCTTTCTAGCTAGATAGCACCTTGAACTATAATAATTCCTCTGTTTTAACAGATGCCATTGACAGACTTTCTCTATTTATGCGGTTTTTCTTGTAATTTCTTTATTTTTTTTAATTAATTCTTTTTTAAATCTAATCGATAACTTTGTTGCAAAATGTGTATCTTGTTTTAATATAAATATGTTTTTACGTCGTGAAAAGGCTTCGATAGTAGAATACTACACTATGAAAAGTTTAAAATCCAAGATGGCCACCACAAAAAGAAATGGCAAATTTGATTTTAGTCGGGGGTTTTTAAATTTTGAATTTACTAGTTATTAAAAAAATAAATTTACATGATAACTAGAATTTAATGAATAATGAAATGAAAAATTAATTAAAAATAATACTTGGATTTAGAAATAAGAGATGTTGGCTTACTACTGAATGTGATTGAGGTGGTCAAGCGCGAAGCTTGCTGATGAGGCACTTTTGCTTACAAAGACAGGGTGCAACAGTTAAGAATGCAGTGACACATCGTCAGCCCCGCCCCCTAACCAATCAAATCGTTTCAAATTACGCGCCTTTGCTTACAAACAAAGACAGGGTGCAACAGTTAAGAATGCAGTGACACATCGTCAGCCCCGCCCCCTAACCAATCGAATCGTTTCAAATTACGCGCCTTTGCTTACAAAGACAGGGTGCAACAGTTAAGAATGCAGTGACACATCGTCAGCCCCGCCCCCTAACCAATCGAATCGTTTCAAATTACGCGCCTTTGCTTACAAAGACAGGGTGCAACAGTTAAGAATGCAGTGACACATCGTCAGCCCCGCCCCCTGACCAATCAAATCGTTTCAAATTACGCGCCTTTGCTTACAAAGACAGGGTGCAACAGTTAAGAATGCAGTGACACATCGTAGCCCCGCCCCCTAACCAATCAAATCGTTTCAAATTACGCGCCTTTGCTTACAAAGACAGGGTGCAACAGTTAAGAATGCAGTGACACATCGTCAGCCCCGCCCCCTAACCAATCGAATCGTTTCAAATTACGCGCCTTTGCTTACAAAGACAGGGTGCAACAGTTAAGAATGCAGTGACACATCGTCAGCCCCGCCCCCTGACCAATCAAATCGTTTCAAATTACGCGCCTTTGCTTACAAAGACAGGGTGCAACAGTTAAGAATGCAGTGACACATCGTAGCCCCGCCCCCTAACCAATCAAATCGTTTCAAATTACGCGCCTTTGCTTACAAAGACAGGGTGCAACAGTTAAGAATGCAGTGACACATCGTCAGCCCCGCCCCCTAACCAATCAAATCGTTTCAAATTACGCGCCTTTGCTTACAAAGACAGGGTGCAACAGTTAAGAATGCAGTGACACATCGTAGCCCCGCCAAACGCGCGTCGCGTTTCATTTGGTCACTGTGGACTTGATCTTGTAATTTGAAAGATTTGATTGGTTAGGGGCGGGACTAACAATGACAAGTCACTGCATTCTTAAATCAAACGAACTATAGTGTGATTTGATTTCTATTTATTTTGCATGTTTAATATGTTTTTCTAGAAATTCGGTAAATTCGAATGCAGCATATGTGGTATACGCGCAAAGGACAAGAACTCTCTCAGCAAACACGTGGCGGTGAATCATAGCTATAGATACCACTGTATGAAGTGTACATTCGTCACCAACTACAAGTGAGTATCATCATTATCACTGTCACAGCATATGCGGTATACGCGCAAAGGACAAGAACTCTCTCAGCAAACACGTGGCGGTGAATCATAGCTATAGATACCACTGTATGAAGTGTACATTCGTCACCAACTACAAGTGAGTATCATCATTATCACTGTCACAGCATATGCGGTATACGCGCAAAGGACAAGAACTCTCTCAGCAAACACGTGGCGGTGAATCATAGCTATAGATACCACTGTATGAAGTGTACATTCGTCACCAACTACAAGTGAGTATCATCATTATCACTGTCACAGCATATGCGGTATACGCGCAAAGGACAAGAACTCTCTCAGCAAACACGTGGCGGTGAATCATAGCTATAGATACCACTGTATGAAGTGTACATTCGTCACCAACTACAAGTGAGTATCATCATTATCACTGTCACAACATATGCGGTATACGCGCAAAGGACAAGAACTCTCTCAGCAAACACGTGGCGGTGAATCATAGCTATAGATACCACTGTATGAAGTGTACATTCGTCACCAACTACAAGTGAGTATCATCATTATCACTGTCACAGCATATGCGGTATACGCGCAAAGGACAAGAACTCTCTCAGCAAACACGTGGCGGTGAATCATAGCTATCGATACCACTGTATGAAGTGTACATTCGTCACCAACTACAAGTGAGTATCATCATTATCATTGTCACAACAATCCTTTATGAATACTTCATGCTTTCAACTATTTAGGCCTTTAAAATAGCGTAAAATTTAATAAAAATATAATTGTAATTAATATCAGGAAAGAACTCTCTTCAGCAAACACGTGGTAACGGTGACTCAAGCAGATGGCCACATTGTATGAAGACAGACTCACTTTCTGTACATTCGTCAAAAAACTACAAGTGTAGTAATCATTTCATTAGAATCACTGATTCACAACATATGCGCGAATATTATTTATACGCGCAAAACATGAACTCTCTCAGATAACATGGCGTAATCATAGATAAGTTATACCATCTATGAGTATACATTCGTCATCAACTACATTTGCTGTCAGTGTTTATTGACGTATCGTCATTATTTGATGGTTACTGATTGTCACAGGACAATCCGTTACTGAATAATCAGATTCATGCTTTAATTTTTTTGGCCTTTAAAATGGCTGTAAAATTTATTTTAGCTAAAAATAAAGATCAGGAAATAATACTTCAAAAATGATTAATTGGAGTTTGACTAAAATTTCACCGCATCTTTATCACCTACAGACTAATATTATAAATAATCTATAAATAATTAAAAACTAGAATTTATTTGAAACCTCCGTGGCGCAGTGGTTTGCGCTTTTTTTTGCTAGAATCCTTGTATTTTTTCCATTTTAATGGTATGTATAAGGTGAAGCGGACCTGGATTCTCCTTTCCGGCGGAGTGGATCTAATACATATTCTAAACATTCATTTAAAAAGTTTTATAAAAAAAATTATTATTATAAAACTATACTGGAAAAACCAGTACACCTCCGTGGAGCAGTGGATGCACGTGGATTTATAAGAGAAAAACATGGATCACTATTTCTGTATAAAATTTTCTAAATTCTTCATGGTGCTGGGTACTGGGAGGAATTACTTTAACCTGCCGAGAAAGATGTATCGCCAACATTTAGCGTTCCGGTACGATGTCTGCAGCAACATAAAAGGGGTGTGGATTTTATACAGATAAAAGTGATCCTGTTTCCCTCTTTGCATCATCACTTAACATCGGTGTGATAGCAGTCGGGTCAACTTGTTTTTATAAAAATAATAAAATTTATATGAGCATACATTGCGCGCTCAAAACTTTTACTTTATAATAGAATTGTATTAGACCGGTCGCATATTGGACGACCTCCGTGGCGCAGTGGATAGTGGCCCTGCTTCTGCCATTTTTTTGTTCCACATCTGGAAAAAGTAATGTGAACATGATGTGATATTTATATTTTTAAATATTATAAGTATTTTTTACGACCTTTAATTTAATATTGCTAAGATAAGAGAACAAAATACAAACATCTCCGCTTACTTTCCCAATTTATAGCGACATTTTGAAAATTTATATAGCCTATATCACTACCACAATTTTGAGAAATTCAACGACACCTCACATGTCAAAATCCGTTCAACCGTTTAGACTGTAGCGCGTGCCGAAGAAATGGACATACATACATACATACATACGCTCGAAAAACATAACCCTCCTTCTGACGCAGTCGGGTAAAAAATCTGCTCCACCGCATGCGGGGTTTTTGCGGGCCCACGCAACCGGTGGTCAGGGCTCCAGAGTGAACACAATACACGGCGTCTCAAGAATCACCGCCTTCTGTACCCGACCCTTGATCCAACAGTCAAGCGAAAGCTTCTTGAGATGTTGGTCGAAGCTTTTCGCTATAAGAGCATTGACCATTAAGATTTGATTTTATTCATTTTGGAACAAAAAAAATTGCATAAATTGGAATCCTTGATGATCCTGAAGATGTCCCTTCCATCTGGAATAGTATTTTTATGGTTCCAGGAACACAGCTATAGACCACGGTCGATGGCACGACGGCAAGCAGTATACGTGTCCCCACTGCGACGAAGTGTTCACGTAAGTATAATATGCAGACCTACACTAGCCCGATGACCTACACTAGCCAGATGACCTACACTAGCCCGATGACCTACACTAGCCCGATGACCTGAACTAGCCCGATGACCTACATTAACCCGATGGCCTACACTAGCCCGATGAGCTACACTAGCCCGATGACCTACACCAGCCCGATGACCTACACCAGCCCAATAACTTACACTAGCCCAATGACCTGAGCTAGCCCGATGACCTACCCTAGCCCAATGATCTACACCAGCCCGATGACTTACACTTACCCGTTGGCCTACAATAGCCCGATGATCTACACCAGCCCGATGACTTACACTAGCCTGATGGTAAGCGAAGATGCACACTGGCCTACCGTGGTAGTCTGGCAGTTCTATGATAGATGTAAGAGGATGATAATAAAAAATAATAATAACCTAGCTAAGTCTGTTGTGGCTTTAATTTTAAGTTTCCGATCTTAATTATCACCATTACTTTTCTCAATCTAAAAATTACATTAAGACGATTCAAAAATAATCATGAAGATGTCATTGAATAACGATATTTTGACTTTAAACGGAGATGGAGGAACGAGATCAAACAGTTCCTGAACACACCGAAATATATCTTACTAGCAGTCGCCCGCGACTTCGTCTGCGTGAAAACCTCTTAGGTACCCTTTTAATTTTAAAGTCAGACTTTCATGTAAAGTGTGCTTTTTTATAGTTTTTCGTGAAGCAATAGGATCCTCCGTCCCGTCCCGTGTACTAAACATCTACATTTTTGTTAAACATTGTACGATATTACAGTACATTAACATTAACAATATATATTTATGGCAAGCTGATGTGTATAGCTTGCATTAAATAGTCTATTTCACTTTTGAGTCTAGCTTTCATAATAAACAAAATAATTTACAATCCGACATGCAGATGTAGAAATTAGCCCGTTTAAACAAACGAACAAATTTTTTCGTATATTATATAAATATGGTCTGCCATGCCAAATAAATAGAAAGAAAAGATCAAAGATCGAATTCTCAAAGAATATCAGTACCAAAATGTTGACCCCTATTCAGTACGTATAACATAACACGGAGGAGGTCAACGTTAAGTCAGCGCATGCACATAAAGCCGATTTAACAGATTTTCCGTTCCGACTTGCGTGACAAAAATTGTGATAAATCGGTTAACATCATTGACATATTAATACTATGGACTTCGGGTCAGCGATAAAAAGTGTCCGAACCAAAAGTAAGCCAAAACGCGAAATGACTTCCAATCGCAATTCAGTCTCATATTAGCTGACTGACAGAATACACGTCAATAATGCCGTAATGTGTTATGAAAAACTTGTAGGAACTACCCGAGTAAGGTGAGAAAAGAAGACGGTGTACCATATTTTCAGTAAGTAAATATTTACTGATGATTTTAAAGTATTATTTTGCTTTGAAACAGGCTATTTTATTAAAATTTTAATAAACTATAGAAACGAATTGCATAACCAACCAAAATGAACACAAGTATCTATCTGTCCTTTTCCCATACGCTACCCGCGTATAGGATAGAAGGAGTGCAATATATTTATCTAATTAACCACATTTAGTTCGGATCTGCCGTGAGCAATAGAATGTTTTAGAACAACGACTGCATAGAGTTATTTTGTTGTTTAACATTTGAATTATTTACTTACTTAATTTTTGAATTAAAATAATTAGATTATTTTCAATTCAAAAATTTTTATTTATTATGTCAACTTTTATTTTTTATGTCATGAATATTAATCAAATATCTTTGACCATAATGGTATATTAATTTGATGACTATAAGAATTATCTACATGAAATTAGGAACAGTTATTTAAAAAAGTGATCTAACGTCATTGAAGTAAAAAAATATATTTTCAGTTTAAATAAAAAGAGGAAAATATCGAGAACTTGAAATTTCAAAGTAAAGAACTATATCGAGTGGCATATCATTTTGTACATTTGTGGATTTGATTTGTAATTAAATATTATTATAACTAATTATTATTTTATACAAGATAATTACAACAATTATTATTTGGTACAAGATTTATCCCAGCATATAGAGGTCAGGGATATGTTAATATAAATTAAAATTTGTTGTAAATATAATATTTAAATATAAGATGCCAAAAAAATTTGAAAGCTACCGACTCCACACCATTTATGTTGTCCTATTTTCACGAGAAGCTGTCATGTCAAATATAGGCTGCCATGGTAACCGTCAATCGAAGGTGATTACTTATTGCATGCAATTAGACCGTTGCAAATTAGACTGTATAACAATACGATAAGACATACATTACAATGTTATTTTGTGTATAAAAACATAAATACATCCTAGTGTGTATAAAATATCTTGGGACACTTTTGACGTAAATTTTGCATTAGACCCGAAGTCCATAGTATTAATATGTCAATGGTTAACATATACAATACAAATATACAATATAGCCTATGACACTCACCGATAATGTAGCTTTCTACTGTTGAAAGAATTTTGTAAATCGGATTAATAGTTTCGAAGATTAGCCCCGACAGATCCGTTTACAAACTTACAAACTTTACCTCTTTAAATAATATCAGGGGTTAAAGAATGAAATTGCCGTTTTATTGTAAAAGGTAATTTGAATTGACATAGAACCTTAATGGTTTAAGATTTTAAAGTGAAACTTTTTCATACGGTATCTGTGTAGTTCTTCTTTTAAAAAATGTGCAACATTCGATTATCAACTTATTATTAGTGTACATAAAAACCAACAGATAGGCAACCTTTCGGCGATGCTCCATCTATATTTTCTTAAACCGCCATCCCCTTATAATATGAGCTGCGTCAATTGAAGGTTCACTTGTTTTATAGGAAACAGACCTCATACATGTCCCACGTGCGTATAAAGCACCCTTCAGACCACGTGTGCACTCTGTGCGGCTACTCCTTCATCGGTGAGAGAGGGCTGAAGCTTCACATGAACATTAAACACCGCGCGGACGATACGCAGGTTAGTACCCATCACTATCATTGCCCTACATGTCCCACCAGCCCTAGATTTGTCAATAGGCTACTATGGGCTATGCTATGGGCGGAAGTAAAGAAAGCTTTGAAGAAAGCTCAGAGTCACTCAGCGGGCGATGGTGCGAGCAATGCTCGGAGTATCTCTGCGTGATCCAATCAGAAGTGGGATACGCAGAAGAACCAAAGTACCGACATAGTTCAGAGTCACAGAACTGAAGTGGTAATGATGGAGCACGTGGTTCAAAGTTTGGGGGCCCAAGGTGACTCCCGGAAAGCGAGTTTGGGGCCCAACTCTCACCGGAAAGCGCAGTGCTGGTCGACCCCCTAGGCCTATGTTCAGTGGACTGTAGTGGTCTGCATACCTACCATCACCTACAACAGCGACTCAACTGTAGATCTAAACTGAATTGCAGTTTAGGTTATTATTACGCAATAACGTCAGCTGAATGCCTAGTGTGAGCTTTCGCCAAAACAAGAAAACTTCACATTCGCGTAAAGGCAAATTTTATATGGAATTGAAGCAGCGCCCCTGGCAGTAATCGAGAGAAAACTCAAATGGGCGAGTGTCAGTGTCATATAAAACTTGCGTTTACCGTTCTCGATATCGACGCGGTAAAATCTTACACTAGCCACACTGGACGGTTTTGGTCTACAGTTGAGTCGCTATTATACTTGATGGTAGGTATCCTGTAGGTAGTACCTACAGAACTACTCGTAGTTACAATAATGAACCTTTAGGCCCTGATAATAAGGTTGTTTATAACAATATGCGAGGGTAGTCGTGTATTTGTGCAGGCGTTGGACGGGCCGCGCTGTGAAGACTGCAACATTCGCTTCGCGTGCTCCGCGGCGTACGAGCAGCACATGAAGGTGTCCCCCAAGCACACCGCCGCAGAGTAAGTTTGTTCACTTAGATGAAGTAAATTAATTTATTTTTGATCTTAGAGTAAGTATGTACTAGAGTTCCCATTGGAATTCTGCCTGTAAAGGACTGCAACAATGCTATGGCGAAAAGCATGTTGACAAAAATGTTAATATCTGGAAGTTACAGTAACGCAGAAAATTACTCAATTTTTTAACCGACAAAAAAAAACGGAGGAGGTTCTCAATTCGACGCGTATATATTTTTTTATGTATGACCACGCATAAATTTTTACAGAGTTGTCCGATTTTGAGAATTCTAATTTATTAGAAAGGGCACACTTCCAAAGTGGTCCCATTGTCATCATGTTAGGATCTGATGATGATATCCTGGGAAAATTAAAGGAACTCTTCAAATGTTATAGGCACACTTGCAGCGATTTCGGTTTTAGTGTAAGTGTCGGTAGCTTTTTGGCTACAAGTGCAGTATAATACACTATGACAGTATAGTAAGAGTACGTTACGTGGCGGTAAATCACTAAAAAGTAAGAAATAAAATTTTTTAAATACAAATAGAATCGACTCAAAACGCACTAAAAAATCAAAAATAACTGTGTCATTTAGTTGCTTTAATTTACTGAAGCATATCTAGGTGTCGATGGCAGCCAAGGTTTCTACTTCAAGGACATTACCTAGAACCCACAAACTGCTTTACTACGTTAAATAAATGTTCCTCAAACTTGCTGGCACCGACTTCATAGATATGCTTAAATAAATTAAAGCAACTAAATGACACAGTTATTTTTTACTTTTTAGTGCGTTTTTAGTCGGTTCTATTTTTATGATCTTAGAGTAAGTATGCAATAGAGTTCCCATAGGAATTCTGCCGGTAAAGGACTGCAACAATGCTATGGTGAAAGGCATGTTGACAAGAATTTTAATGTCTGGAAGTTACAATAACGCAGAAAAATACTCTATTGGAACGAAGTTCCTCATCGCGCGTTGTGAAAGGGGGCTAGACGGAAAAAATTCGTACAAAAAGTTGTCACGACACTTTTTGATCAAAGGATCTTGCCGCCGCCTTTGATGTGTGTGCGCGTGAGCGGCGGGGGGCGCCCGCGCTGTATGCTGTCTCGCGCTCTCGTGGCGCCCTCTGGTGTTTCGGTGTACAACAACAAATATTATTATTACTTAAAAAAAATAAAATTTTATTACAATTCCTTCACTAATTAATCGAAAGGAACTTCGTTCCATCCGGGTGTCCCTTGACACCTCTCAACTTTTTTTTTTAATTATTAATGGCCGCTATAAAAAATGAATTCTGCTAAACTCGCACGTATGCGGCTTATACGAGCAGGCGAGGTATATAAATAGGTTATAGCCATAAAAATTTAAATTTATTTGCAGCAAGCTCAAACCCAACTGCCCTCCGAAGAAATATCAAGTGGTGTGTAAGAAGAGGACACGAGCGGCGCCGAGGAAGGTCGACTGCGAACAGGTGACATACTAATGCGTTATTTATTTATTTAGCATTCATGTTCATGGCGCAGTGGTATGCGTGGATTTATAAGATTGAGGTCCCGGGTTCGATTCCCGGCGGGGCAGATTGAGACTTTTCTTAATTTGTCTTGGTCTGGCTTTCGCCGTGGCTTTTTACCACCCTACCGACAAAGACGTATCGCCAAGCGATTTAGCGTTCCGGTGCGATGTTGTGTAGAAACCGAAAGGGGTGCGGATTTCATCCTACACCTAACAAGTTAGTCTGTTTTCATTCAGATTGCATTATCACTTAACATCAGGTGTGATAGCAGTGAAGAGCCAACTTGTAGTCGATAAAAAAAAATATTGTTAATAATTGTACTAGCATTTAACTAAACATATTGTGACATGGGCCCTGTTAGCGCGTCGCTAACCTTGTACATCATTGCCATATTAATAGTTAGTTCTATGGACTTCGGGTGTAATGCACAATTCACGACAAAAGTGTCCCAAGATGTCTTATATATACTAGCATGTATTTGTATTTTTATAAACAAACTAAAACATTGTAATATATGTCTTATATTATTGTTATACAGTCTAATTTGCAACGGTCTAATTGCTTGCAATAAGTAATCAGCTTTGACGGTTGCCATGGCAGCCTTTTATGACATGGCAGCTTCTCGTTAAAATAGAACAACATAAATGGTGTGGAGTAGGTAGGCTTTAAATTTTTTTGGCATCTTTATCCTATATATTATATTCACAGCAAACTTTGAATGTATCAGTGACCTCTATATGCTGGGATAAATCTAGTACAAACCAATATATTTTTTACTACAATAACGTTAGGTCACTGTTTTAAATAACTGTTAACAAATTTCATGTAGATAATTCTTATAGTTATCAAAATAATCGAGTGTGAAGGACGGACCGACGAAAGGGTTTTTATCATTATGTTAAATTCAATTAATATTCATGACATTATAAATAAAAGTTTATTAATTATAATTATTTTCAATTCAAAAATGATGGAATTAAAAAATTCAAATATTAAACAACAAAATAACTCTATGCAGTCGTTGTTCTAAAACATTATTGACGTGTGTTCTCTCAGTAAGCTAGTATAAGACTGAATGCGATTAGAAATCTTTTTCGCGTTTTAGCTCTCTTTTGGTTCGGACACTTTTTAGCGCTGACCTGAAGTCCATAGTATTAATATGTCAATGTTATACATATAAACTTAACTAAATATACCTATATTACCTAAAGTCAAATAACAAAATAATTGAATATTATTAGAATATTCAAAAATAATTAAATAATGTGTATGTCAAATTTTATGACAAACGTAAGTCAAGCAATTATTGAATATTAATTCACAGTCAATATTTTTGGTAGAAATGTCGCGATTATTTACTGCATCGGCTAATCTCACAAGATATAGAACATAGAACAATGTTATAGAGCGGGGTTAGGTCGGCATAGCATGCTCTGAGACTTGATCTCTAACTGCGGGCTTCATGAAGTCACTCAGCGGGCGATGGTGCGAGCAATGCTCGGAGTATCTCTGCGTGATCGCAGGAGAACCAAAGTAACCGACGTAGCTCAGCGAGTCGCAGAATTGAAGTGGCAATTCCCCCCACCGGAAAGCGCAGTGTTGGTCGACCCCTCACTAGGCGGATTGACGACATCAAACGGGGTCTCACGGAGCCGCTGCCCACTTTACTCAGGATTGTTGTGTTTGGAAGTTCCTAAAAGACCTATTAGTCTAAGATCCGAACTAAGATCGACCTTCACCGAACTGATAATAGGATGAAATATGTTTCATGACAAATTTAGTATATCAGAAAATATATTAAAAATAGGTTGCCTTGAAAAATGCTGGACAGACTATTTTTTTTTTTTTAAATAATTTTTATACTCTAGTAAACAGTGAGCGTTATTTTGGAACAACTTATGTCGTGAGTTGTAAAAAATATAATAAATTCAATAGTCAATATAAATATATATATATGTATAAATTTATTGATTTAGCTGATTTTATATTTTAGTATTATATTTAATATATATGATTTATATTTATTGAATTTATTATTTTTTTTTACAACTCAGACATAAGTTGCTTCAAAATAACGCTCACTGTTTACTAGAATATAAAAATTATTTAAAAAAAAAAAAAAAAATAGTCTGTCCAGCATATTTCAAGGCAACCTATTTTTAATATATTTTCTAATATACTAAATTTGTCATGAAACATATTTCATCCTATTATCAGTTCGGTGAAGGTCGATCTTAGTTCGGATCTTAGACTATATGCCCAGCAGTGGACGTCACAGGCTGATGATGGTGATGGTACGCTCTCCTGTCTGTTACAGTGCGGCATGCAGCTAGTCGGCGGCCGCAACTACGCAGTGCACTTCCGCATGCACCACCCGGACAAGAACCGCACCAAGTACTCCGCCGTCAACGCCAACAGGACCAGCATCATGTGCGAGCTGTGCGGGAAAGTGTTACCGGTGAGTCTACCATTGCCTCCCATGCCGCTCCAACGTCCAATAGGGTTATGCGTGCCCATTGTGCAGGGCTTGTCTGGAACACGACGAGACACCGATACACGTTATGCTCAGTTGCAGAGGGGTATCGGAACAACGTGAAACATACATTGGCTCCAAAGCGACACTCCATGAGGCAATTGACGACCTGGGAGGCCTCCTAAGCTTCTGGAGCGAGCTCGGCTGGCTGGAGTGAGTCAGCGGGAGCCTACACCAAGGGACCCACGCACAACGGCCAACTCACTGGCCAAGTGCGGAAAATACCCAGGAAATGAAGAAGAAGAAGAAGAAGGGTTATGCGTCAGAAGACATCTCGTCTAACAGCCTTATCATCGTAGCGGTTTGCGAACGGATGCGTCGTGAACACGCAGCGCCTGCGCAGCGGGAACGTCGCGGAGGCAAACACGCAACGGTTCCGTCGTTATTTTGTAGCGAATTAACGACGTAACAGTACATTCAGTAACAAAATGAATTCTGACGAGAAACATTGCTGTTGGCTTTATTACTCCAAAAACGCCGAAGTCGAAAACGAAAACATCGACGAATTAATCGAATGTAAGAGAGCGACTACTTTATGTTGTTTTGCAAACGTATAAAAATAATCCAAAACAATTTCGATTTTGTACAAGATAGTACAAAATGGCGTCCATGCTGATATTCGCGGCGAAAAAGTTGCGCAACCGTGTCCATGCTGATATTCGCGGCGAAAAAGTTGCGCGACCGTGTCCATGCTGATATTCGCGGCGAAAAAGTTGAGCGACCGTGTCCATGCTGATATTCGCGGTGAAAAAGTTGCGCGACCGCAATGGAATCATTGCGTATGCGCGGCGTGTTCGCTGCGCGCCCGCAATGAAATCATTGCGTATGCGCGGCGTGTTCGCTGCGCGCCCGCAATGAAATCATTGCGTATGCGCGGCGTGTTCGCTGCGCGCCCGCAATGAAATCATTGCGTATGCGCGGCGTGTTCGCTGCGCGCTCGCAATGAAATCATTGCGTATGCGCGGCGTGTTCGCTGCGCGCCCGCAATGGAATCATTGCGTATGCGCGGCGTGTTCGCTGCGCGCCCGCAATGAAATCATTGCGTATGCGCGGCGTGTTCGCTGCGCGCCCGCAATGAAATCATTGCGTATGCGCGGCGTGTTCGCTGCGCGCCCGTAATGTATTCGTTGCTTCTCACCACACGCTCGCAACCCACTTGTAAAATAAGCCCTAAGAGATAAGACAAACGCATCCCCTTGATTGGTTATACGGCCGAAGCGTCATCTAATCAAAAATAACGCTCTCTCTTCGGTTGTGTTGCGGCGAAGGCGAGATCGTATTTTTGATTGCGCGTTATTATACTACGTGTTAGGGTATACCCTGTCAAGCCGTCAACCAGGAGCTTCTTAGGGAGGTATGCGGACAAGAGCAAGAAGTCAACTATTTTGTATTGTTACTACGGATTTTTTTTAATTTAAAATAATTAATTAAATTTAAATTTGCGGGTTCAAACTGAATGACAAGAGTTAACAATAGTTTGATAAGAGAAAAGTGTGGTGTAAAAGAAAATGTAGTGACTAACATTGAGAAAGGGATGCTTAGGTGGTTTGGACATGTAGAGAGAATGGATGAAAGAAGATTAACAAAAGAGATTTATGAGGCGAGGGTGAATGGAAATGTTGGAAGGGGAAGACCTACGCGAACGTTCCTGGACCAAATTCAAGACATTTTATATTATGGCCAGGTCAAGAGTACCCTAAGCCAACGAACTTGTATGAAAGGATTAATAAGAGTGGAAGAACCGAGGCAAATGGAGGGACGTGGTCTCTGCCTACCCTAACGGAAATAAGGCGTGATGTTATGTATGGATATATTTAATGTATGCATAATAATAATAATAATAAGCCATTTAATCCCAAAACCAAAATACAATACAATACTAAATATAAACAAATAAGAGCATAATTGTTAACAATGTAAACAGTAATATCGATAAAATCCT
Source organism: Mycalesis mineus (assembly GCA_034621355.1). NCBI lineage: Eukaryota > Metazoa > Arthropoda > Insecta > Lepidoptera > Nymphalidae > Mycalesis > Mycalesis mineus. Next base: position 1,569,974 of record JAXAVZ010000080.1, on the reverse strand, counting down.
AATAAAATAATTTTAATTTTATACATTATTTTTTTTTTTCTTTTTAAACAAAATTTTATATTTAGAGGTTCGTAATTGCTGTTTTCATATTACTTTGGGTACCCATTTGTGGGTAAAGGCCTCCTCCATCATACCCCATCGTGCTCTGTCGGTAGCAAGCCTCGTCCATGTGCGACCTGCGACCGCTTCGATGTCGTCTCTCCAGCGAGCGGGCGGTCTACCGCGCGGCCGGATATGGTCGCGCGGCCACCAGTGCAACACCCGCTCGCTCCACCGACCGTCTCTAGTGCGCGCTATGTGACCAGCCCATCGCCATTTCAGTTTACAAGCCAGTTCTGCGGCATCTATTAGTTTCGTTTTATTTCTTATGAAGCAGTTCCTTTGGCGGTCTTTTAATTTTAGACCCAACATGCTGCGCTCTGTAGCTCTTTGAAATTTTTGTATCTTGTCGATTATCTGTTTCGTCAGAGTCCAAGATTGGCATCCGTATAATAGTGTGGGAAACACTGTACTTTCCATTGCCTTCTTTTTTAGTGACAGAGGGATTTCAGATTTAAAAATATGTTTTAACGACCAATATTTGCCCCACGCGATCTTGATCCTCCTCTCTACTTCTCTGATTACATGCTCTTCGAATGATATTCTTTGACCGAGGTATATATATTCGTTAACGTAGGAGATTGGTTGGGAATTGATTGCTGTAGGTATCTCAATATTGTTCGTCATTATACATGTTTTCTTAGCATTCATTTCTAGCCCACATTTTCGACTTTCCCAGTTTAGAGTGTCAAGCATATAGTAGAAGGTCATCATATTTTTCGCTTATCAGCACTATGTCATCCGCAAATCTTAAGTGATTAAGGAGCTCCCCGTTTATATTGACTCCTATGTTTTCCCAGCTCAGTGTGGAGAATATAAGTTCTAATAGGGCCGTAAATAGGTTCGGGGAGATTGGGTCCCCCTGCCTCACGCCTCTACATATCGCAAACGAAGGCCCTTTCTTTTCGAGTTTTATCGAGGCTCTACTATTTTTGTATATAGCTTTCAACAGATCGATATATTCAGTCTCGATTCCCTGCTGTTTAAGCGCTTTCCATAATGCTTTATGCGAGATAGAGTCAAACGCCTTTGCATAATCAATGAACGCTATGTAGAGCGGCATTTTATATTCCTTGTATCGCTCTATTACTTGGGAGAGCGTAAATATATGATCCGTTGTGCTATATTTTGGTCTGAATCCAGCCTGTTCTCTTGGCTGGTAGAAGCCTAAAGTTGGTTTTAATCGTCGTAAGATAACATTCGTAAACAATTTGTAAATACTTTGCAGAAGGCTTATTGGTCTGTAATTTTCGATCTCTGTGGGATCGCCTTTTTTATATAACAGAGTTATAATAGCTTCTTCCCAGTCTTCCGGTATGCAACACGAGCTTAATATTTCGTTAAAAATTTGTGTAATTACGGGTGTTAATGGTTCAATTATTGCCTTCAGGATATCGTTTGTGACTCTATCGTGCCCAGGGCTTTTTGATGATTTTAAAGAGGCAATACTAGTTTTTATTTCACTCTGTAGAAAAGATGGAATACTATATCTGTTTTTTATGATTTTTGTGCTACTACATTCTGGAGAGCTTACTCTATCATGTGAGCTGTACAGGTTTTTATAGAAATGTGTTGCAATCTCTAAAATATTATTTCTATTGGAAACCTTGTTTCCATCCTTGCTCTTTACTGAAGCTATCCACTCCTTACATTTATTTAATCTTTTTTCAGCGCGTTTAATAGAGCTTTTCTGAATTAATTCTTCTTCAATTATTTTGTACTTATATTTAATTTTATTTTTGGTGATCCTTTTTCTTATTTTTGAAAATAGTTTTGTCAAACGTTTTCGTTTTTTTCTTGATTTCTTCTTTTTATGTTTCAGGTATTCTCTCTCATTTATTAATTCATTGACTTTTGTAGTAAAAATAAATTCATTTTCGGATATGTTCTTAGTTTTCGGTAAATTTTCTGTGCATTTTATGATCTGTTTTATTAGATCCTTATATTTTTGGTTGGTGCTTTTATTCTGGGCAGAGTAGTGTTTTCTTATGTCTTTAAAGCTTCTCATAATATGTTCTCTTTTTGATGGCGTTAAAGAAGAAAGATTATGGTCGAATGACTTTCTATTCCTTTTAATGTGTATCGTTGCATTGTACGTTACTCTGAGTAGTCTATGGTCTGATGAATAAGTTGCCCTTATTACCTGCACATTCGAAATTGCTTTCAAGTTTTTTGGTTAATTGGGACATAGTCAATTTCATTCAGAGTTTTTCCGTCGGGAGACAGCCGAGTCCAACGTTTTTTGGCCTTCTTTTCAAAAAATGTATTTGCTTAATAGAGCTGGTTTTGTAGACAATAGTTGACAAGAGTTTCGCCCCTATCATTCCTTGTGCCATATCCCCACCTACCCAAAATTCTACCATCTTCTAGAGTTGGGTTTCCAACTTTAGCATTAAAATCGCCTAAGACAAGGGTATGCATAGGCGTTCCTTCAAGGCTAAAACTAAGCTCAGTATAAAATTTCTGTAGCCCTTCCTCTGAAGCTTTTTCGGTAGGTGCGTATACTTGAATGCAGGTTATTTTTACGTTGTCTATCGATAGGTCTAGTCTTACTACTCTGTCAGATATAGCAGTAAAATCCATTATATGGTGTTTAAAGGCTTTCTGAATCATAAATCCAACTCCATTAAAACCGGCTCTTTCCCCTTTGTACATGAGTATATAATTGTCATATTCTAGTATTTTCATATTTTCTTTTTTAATTTCTGACAATCCTAAAATATCCCACTTTATGTTTTGAAGAGAATTTTCGAGTTCATTTAGTCTTCCTTCCGATACAAGGGATCTTACATTATAGGTTGCAATGTGGAGTAAATTACTGATGAAGGGTTTTGGTCTAAGACTCCCCCGGCGACCACCCGTACGGGGAGCTGTACAGTTATTTTCTTTGTGTTTATTTATTGTAGAGCATTCGAGAGGGGCCTTTTCCGTATCCTATGCATTTACAACAGGTTTACTATGTAAATAGCTTGTAATAGTGGTACTTTTGGATTTCTTTGTTGAAGGTTTTAGTGCATTTTCTGTATTATTTGGAGTAGAGTAATCTGGAGATTGTGATAAATTTCTCTTGTTCGTTATTTTTAATTTTGAGGGTTTATTGTTTAGAATAATTATTTTATTATATTTTATAATAGCAAATTTGCCTTCGCTTCTCAGTTTCTGTACCTCCTCATTTAATATTTTCCGTTCGTTTAATATTTTTTTCGGATAGTCTTCTTGCATGTAGTAGGGTGTATCTTTTAAAGATTTTTTGCACTTTAATATTTGTATTTTTTTATTTGTAGTAGTTAATGATAAAATTAAAGGTCTAAATTAAAGCTCTTGAACTTTTCTTGCCTAGTCTATAAAGACAATCTATGTCGGAAGAATATAGTTTTACTGACATGATTTGATTAATTATATTCAAGATTTCCTTCTCTAAGTCTTCATAACTGTTTTCCTTCTCTTCAACTCCAAAAATTACAATATTTCTTTTCCTTACATGTCTTTCGATCTCATCTATCCGTTTTTCTTGCTCTTCTACTTTTTTATTTAATTCATTGTGCTTAGACTCGATTTCCAAAAATTTTTTGTTTATGTTGTTATTGATAGATTCAGTTATATTTTTTTCCATATTATCTAGTCTTTGCTTTTGTAATTTCATCTCCATTTGTATATTTTTTAACATTTCCGCGATCTCTTCCATTCTTTTAGTTTTTTAAACTTGAATATTACACTAATACTCTCGACAGTGTGTTGACAGATCCCTATTTGGGTTGATATATCGCCCTCTAGTAGTACAGTCGTGAATTGCCAAGTAAAATACGATAACGAGTAAACAGACAGTCTGTGCCAATATGAAGTTGGTGATGTTGTAATGTTGCTATTACTCCATAGGTGGCGCTGTTTAGTTTGTCTATTTGTCAGTAGCTGGCGCTTGCTGCAATTTTACAACATCAAAATGTATGCATATGTAATATCAATTTATAAACTTAAACAACGCGAGTCCCTTCGAGTCAAATTTAAAGAAATAGGAATTCTTACAGTAGCCTTTCAATACATATTCATTAACCTTTGTTAAACAAAATATAAATATGTATAAACAGAAAAAGAATTTAAACGATCGTCTTCCTAGAAATGGACATAAGTTAGTCATATCAGCGTATCGCTTCCGAAAAGCACAAAAATCTTTCGTAGGATTGGGTGTACTCTTCTACAACAAGATGCCCAATTCAGTTTTAGATCTGCCATTGCATAAGTTTAAGCAATGTATTAAAACTCACTTACTGACTCAAGGTTATTATACTACAGATGAATTTTTAAATGACAAAAATGTTCAAAGGCAATTGGATCGGCTTTCAACTTCACACAGGAAGTAAAATAAATAACTTTATGTAACAACACACTTAATATTGTAAAATTGATAATATTATAAAAAGGGCAACTGTTGAGTTTCTTGCCGGCTCTTCTCAACAGGGCCTGCCTTCCGAGCCGGTGGTAGAGTCACTACAAATAGTCCAATTTGACGTTTCAAAAGTGCTTGTAATAAGCCTACTTGAAATGAACGATTTTGAATTTGAATTTGAATTTAATGAGATCTTTCTTAACAATGTATTAATTCGCAGAGTCTATCCCACCTCCGCTACCACATGCCGTTCCACGCGGAGCAGAAGCAGTTCAAATGTGACGTGTGCGACAAGAGGTTCGCCTTCAAGCGCAACCTGACCAACCACGCCGTCATACACAACGAGTCGAGACCGCGCGTCGAGTGTACCATATGTGGGAAGAATGTTTCGAACAAGAATAATCTGTGGAGACATATGTTTGTGAGTATCACTGCGATAACGTCAACTGTCACATTGACAGATCATGTCAACCTGACCAACCACGCCGTCATACACAACGAGTCGAGACCGCGCGTCGAGTGTACCATATGTGGGAAGAATGTTTCGAACAAGAATAATCTGTGGAGACATATGTTTGTGAGTATCTGCGATAACGTCAACTGTCACATTGACAGATCATGTCAACCGTCAACATCACGAATGTCTCCAATAATCTGTGCCGTGTGGTGGCGCATGTCTGTGAGTACCACGAGGTCCCTTGACAGGTAATGTCGATTGTCATGGCACTGTCATTATCCAGAATGTTTCCAATAGTCTGTGGAGGCTCATGTTAGTGAGTAACCCGCGTTCCTTGAAAGAAATGTCAACTGTCACATTGACAGATAATTTCAACTGTCACATTAAAAGATAATTTCAACTGTCATCATCAAGAGTGTCTCGATCTGTGGCGGCACAAATTCTGAGTACTGTCATCATTATCATCATCATCCTACCTGTAGGTTAGGGACGTGTGGTTAGTTCTGTCTCACCAACCACGCGGTCATACACAACGAGTCGAGTGTTCGATATCCGGGAAGAATGTTTCGAACACGAATAATCTATGGAGACATATGTTTGTGAGTATCACCAAGTCCCTTGACAGCCAAAGTCAACTGTCATATTCACAGATAATGTCAACTGTCATGTCACTGTCATCATCAAGTATGTCTTCAGTGGCGGCATATGTTTGTGAGTATAACTGCGTCCCTTGAAAGAAATGTCAGCTGTTATTTTGACAGATAATTCTTTTGCCATGTCCCTGTCACCATCAAGGATGTCTCCAATAATCTGTGGTGGCACACATTCGTGAGTATCAGCACTGTTGGTACACCCTCCCTGCTCAAAGAGCAAGTAAAGGCGACGGATCTGATTAATATAGTTTAAGTTCCGAGGGTTCTATAAAACAGACATATATTGCGTTTTTCTTTCTTTCACAGTCTCACAAAGACACCCGACCGTACTACAAATGCGAAGTCTGCGACAAAAACTTCACTTCTGTCCAAGGAAGAAACGAACATGTGCTACACGTTCACAGCAACGTGCCGCGGCCGAAGAGGAACCGCGCGCCGCGACCCGGGCCTAGGACACAGACACATGGTAGACACGGTCTAGACACAAGTGACTCACAAGAGTTGTAAGATTCAGACACAAAACTGGCATTTGCTTTTATGCAAAAGTCTACGGGCTTAAACCACTCACAAGAGTTGTAATTTAGAAAGAGTCACTTAAGTGACGTGCCCCGCCCAAAGAGGATCCTTATTACACAGACACATGGCATACGCGGTCTAGACACGAGTGACTCACAAGAGTAAAAACCAGACAGAAAGTGAACACATGCTGACTAAAAAGGCTAAAAAGTGTATTTCCTTTATTTGTTTAATTATCAGGGGTTAAAGTATGAAATGGCCGATTTGTACTGAAAAGTGAAAATTCGCTTTTTTTTAATTTAACATATTTATTTAATCAAAATAATTACCATTATTATGTATACATTGCTGCCATCTAATAGGAAGCTCATTTATGCCTTTGCGATAGAACTCTGGTGATCTAGATTCGACAAACTGTGTGAAAGCATTTTGCACTGCCTCCTGAGAAGAAAACTTTTTATCACGTAGAAAATTGTCCAAATCACGAAAAGAATGGTAGTCCGTTGGAGCAAGGTCTGGCGAATATGGAGGGAGCGAATATAACGTTTAAACCAAAATCGCACAGTGCGTTCATTAGCAGTCCCCTCTCCAAACGCAACATTAATATTGCGAGCTGTTTCTGCCGCGTTAGATCCGCATCGGAACTCGTATTCAAAAATCACACGAATTATCGAGGTATCCATCTTTATTGTCTAAGCTGAATAAAAAAAACAACTGAAAGTTGATAATCGAATGTTGCACATTTTTTAAAAGAAGAACGGCAATTTCATTATATAACCCATATATATATGTACCAATAAATAGAATATTTATAATATTCTATTTATTGGTACATATATTCAATAAAAAAAACGTTTTTTTATTGTGTATTTCGTTTTAGTAGTACACTATCTATTATTTGTAAAACAAGAAATTAAAGGGCCTTTTGGAACGAAGTTCCTTATCGCGCGTTGTGAAAGGGGGCTATACGGAAAAAATTCGTACGAAAAGTTGTCACCTTTGATGTGTGTGCGCGTGAGCGGCGGGGGCGCCCGCGCTGTATGCTGTCTCGCGCTCTCGTGGCGCCCTCTGGTGTTTCGGTGTACAACAACAAATATTATTATTACTTAAAAAAAATAAAATTTTATTACAATTCCTTCACTAATTAATCGAAAGGAACTTCGTTCCATCCGGGTGTCCCTTGACACCTCTCAACTTTTTTATTTACTTTTTTGGAATATTATTGAAAGGGATAATATGAACTATTTTCGTAGTTGTTAGACATAATATAATTCAACGGATACGTACCACGATAAACACGGTATTTTATTTGCTGAGTCCTATTATGAGCAGTCCATATGACCGAAATATCGACAAAAAAAAATTTCAAACAAAATAGAACCGACTCAAAACTTCCTTCAATTTCCCAGGATATCATCATCAGATCCTAACATGATGACAATGGGACCATCTTGGGAGTATGCCCTTTCTAATAAAAAAAGAATTATCAAAAATCGGACTACTCTGTAAAAAGTTATGCTTGGTCATACATAAAAAAAAAAGACGTGTGGCACTCGGAAACTGTCGCGGTAAACCTATTTCATAAAAGTTAAGCAACATTGGGCGCGGTCAGTACTTGGATGGGTGACCGCCTGGAAACACCGCGTGATGTTGGCTTTTTAAAATTTTTATTTTTTTTTAGTTTGTTTTATTTTTTATTTATTTATTTTAATTTTTTTAATTTTATTTTATAAAAAATGAATAAAAAATAAAAATTTATTTCTAAATATTCAACATGGTATGGACGTTGGCGAACAAAGATGCGAATAAGACAATCTGACTAAAACCGCTGTGCTAGTCGGAGTGGGGGGTGTTAGGTTTTTTCGTTACGGAATTTCTGGATTCGGTCTCCACGCTCAAGGTCCGCGATAGAAGCTATGCAATAGCATAAAAATATACGTGTCGAATTGAGAACCTCCTCCGTTTTTTTCGTCGGTTAATAAAACGTCGTTTATCATGGCACCCGTTGAAATATGTTGTCAATATTATGGAGCATGTACTGTACATATTTGTTTTTCTGTGGCAATAAAGTGTTGACGAATCAATTTCTGCAATATTACGTTGTAGGGTGTACTTACTAAGTATTATAATACAATATGGTAAATAAAAAATAATTCATTAATAAAAACTGCTGTTTTATTTCATTTCCATGTAATGAGTTTGAAAAAAAGTTGAGAGGTGTCAAGGGACACCCGGATGGAACGAAGTTCCTTTCGATTAATTAGTGAAGGAATTGTAATAAAATTTTATTTCTTGTTGTACACCGAAACACCAGAGGGCGCCACGAGAGCGCGAGACAGCATACAGCGCGGGCGCCCCCCGCCGCTCACGCGCACACACATCAAAGGCGGCGGCAAGATCCTTTGATCAAAAAGTGTCGTGACAACTTTTTGGTGTACTTACTAGGTATTATAATAAAATATGGTAAATAAAAAATAATTCATTAATAAAAAACTGCTTTTTTATTTCATTTCCATGTACGAATTACTTTTGATACCGCGGCGCGAGTGGTTTTATAAGACTGGTCCCGGGTTCGATTTCCGGCAGGGTCGATTGATATTTTCTGATTTGGTCCAGGTCTGGCTGGTGGGAGGACGTGTCTAGTTAAATAAACAAATATTACAGGACAATTACTCAAATCGCTATATAGCCCTAAGGGCTAACGCTAAAATTCGCGCGGGCGCACGTCGCGGGCCACTAATCCGCGAGCGGGCACCCGTCGCGTGCGTCCGTCTCAGTTAGCGCTGCTAGTATCATTTTGATCTCGAGCGTGTACAGTTGTGTCGAGTAGACACAACTGTTACCATGGATTATTTACTAATTTATTATTTGGCAAAAAGACATAAATGGAAAAAACGTCAACTGCATAACCCGTTCTTGACAAGTAGGTTACATAGCGGAGAATTCGATAATTCGTTCGCCATATCCCATAATACTGACCAAAATTGCACCTCAATTATTACGCGCTTTGTTTCGATGTTCATGATTGTACCTAGCCCCTGACGCGTGTGACCGTGGCATCTAGCGGCGCTCGTCTGATTTGTAGAAACAAACTCGCGCCGTGTACCCGCCGCCCGCGCCCGCGCTGTCCATACTATTTTTCATTATACACCCGCGAGCGTGCACCCGCGCGAGTTTTAGCGTTAGCCCTAAAGTAAGCGTACTCGTAAGTAGCTTATGTTATGGGTGCTATGATAACTGATGAATATTTTTATATATATTACACATAAATACTTATATAACATAAATAAACACCCAGACACTGGAAAACATCCATGCTCATCACACAAACATTTAACCAGCCGAGGACGCAGAAGCAGGATCACTACCCACATCGCCACTCGGCCGTCAAAGTTACCACCTTACCGCCAAACGTTTAGCGTTTAGCGTAGGTACGATGTTGTGTGGAAACCAATGTGGTGTTGATTGCACTGCATCATCAACTACCATCAGGTGTTATGACAGTCAAGAGCTAATGATTGAAATATATACTCGAGCTCGTCAGATTTAAGAAAAGTTAAAGTGCGTACATTCGCTCCCGATCACTATCATTAACATCTGAAAGTAATCGTTAATAAATTATCACCCTAAGCCCGCCAATCCGCATTGAAGCAGCTGGTGGGTCTATGCTCCGTATGGAGGGATGCCTGGCTAGGGAAGCCCAAAAAAGTGTATTGTATCGATATATCGCATCGTAACTGTATCGAAGTTGGTTGTATCGATACTCGAAATTATCGATTTCCTTTGTATCGATATATCGTATCGTAACCGTATCGCATGCCTTTTAATTAATATGCGATATAATGAGTATATATCATGCAAAGGGTTATCTTTTTAGTAGTTTTACTATATTCATTTATTTTTATACCAATAATTATATTTATTTATATTAGTTTTATTCAACAAAAAAAAAATCACAATTGCCATTGACCAGCACTTAAACAACGCAAAAATAATAATTTTGATAAGCGCTGTGGATTTAACCTATTACCGCTTTCGTTTAAGAAAACAGGCGTTCTTATATGGTCAAAATATCGCATCAAATATCGATATATCGTATAGTGCTGTATCGATATTCCGATATATCGTATCGTAACGGGCATCCCTAGGCCTGGCCCTGTAGTGGGCCATTAATAGGCTGATAATGTTGATGAAAGTACATAAAGAAATATATTTCAATGATCTGAAATTTTGAACGTGGCATAAGGAAATTGGTGTTTTTATATAAAGCAAGCTCGCGCTTGACCACGATCTCGCCTGATCGTAAGTGTAGATGTGGTCTAAGGTGGGACGCGCTTGCTTAGAATATGCCTATTCACCCTGGTTAAAAAGATACCCAAGTTGTAGGAATAAGGCAAAACTGACCTCGTAAAAGCATTTAATGTTAGCTGTGCGTATGATAAACGATGACGCAATGAAATCCCACCCGGGTCTTGCAGTACGATGGTAAAAAATTTTTTTAACAAAAATAGAACCGACTCAAAACGCACTAAAAAGTAAAAAATAACTGTGTCATTTAGTTGCTTTAATTTACTTAAGCATATCTATGAAGTCGGTGCCAGCATGCAGTAGTAGTCCCTCTCGGTTTCCATTGTCTTACAAAACGCCAACAGTAGGTATTATTGTACCATCACATTCTATGTCCACATTCGTATATAATTTATTTAAAAAATTGTTCTAGTTGTCTGTGGTCCAAACTTGTATGAACAAAAGTTTATTCTATGATTTACCTTTTTGTAAGTTCCAATTCAAATTCATTTATTGCTAGAATGTGGTAATACAAAGTTGTTCATACAATTAAAGAGGTTTAGCACATTCTGCCAAATAGGCATGCAAACAATCATTATATTACAATTATGATTATTTTATAAAAATGTTACAATAATTTAATTATTTTTTTTCTCTCATTTATCTTTATTTACATATTTTTTTTAAATTACGGTAATCTCGTGAGCAAGGTCCAAGTACTTTGATACTTTTTCCTTTTCGGCTTTCACGAGGTTATCGTCATGAGGAACAGTAATATCAACAATTATTGCACGGCGTACTGATCGATCGACTATCACTATATCAGGTCTATTGGCTACAATACCTATACCTGTCAGTGATAATCGTTCGATCCCAGTAGAGCAACGCACTGTTATTTTCAAGAACTGGCGCTGTGTCGTACCTATAGTAAGGCATCTCAAAATCGACAAGGCCATACAGAAGAGCAAGTTGTTGGTGGATTATCCTGGCTACTTGATTATGTCTGTGCAAGTATTCGCCATTAGCAAGATGAGAACACCCGGAAACAATATGCCTGAGCAACTCCCCAGGATGATGACAAGCTCGACATATGTCTAGAGTGCCATCATTCATAATATGTTTCCGGTAGTTTCTCGTCTTGATCACTTCATCCATAATTGCACAGACAAAACCCTCAGTTTCCCCAAAGAGGTCACCAAATTGCAACCAAGATACTGATGTTATTTGATCTACTTACATCTGGCCCCGTAAGAGCCTTGTAGAAACAAAATATTTCTCCTTAAGGAACTCGTCAGCAGAACAATAAATATCCTTTATCCATAAGTATTTTGAACATTCTTCTTTTGAATTGTGCCGCATTTAACTTTTTAAACTCTCCGGTATGGCCATACAATAACTGTTATTTTTATAGACGTTGATTTTTTGTCCTGGTATTACAAGCTTATTTTTAAATCTATTTGGTCGTGTCAATATATCTTCCACGTTAAAAAATTTATCTATTTTATAGTTTGAAATGCGCCGCTAGCACAGGACCGTATACGATCAACGCCATTTTAAGACTTGTTGCGTACCGAACCAGTATACAGATCTATACAAGCTGAGCTGGGACAAAATACTTTGAAACAGGGACAAAATACTTTAACCTGCGGGGAAAGAAAGATCTACCAAAATTACGTTTGTCCCCGCCTGCAGCACCATAAAGTATTTACAATTTTATACAGATATAGTGATCCTTGTTTTTCTCTTTTCAGTTCATAACTTCTAAGCAGTCGGGTTTTTTGTTTTTCATAATAATAATTCTATTTGAGACTTTTTAGTTTTAGTTTATGGTATAGAAATGAGACGGTACACTTGGTACACTTTTTGTCATTTTTTGTTAAAAAAGTAATATGAACATGATATAATATTTATATTTTTGAAATAGTCTTTTTACGATCTTTCAGTTGGTACCCACATTGCTAAGATAAGAGAAAAAATTACACATATCCCCCCTTTTTTCCCCCATTTTGAAAATTTATATAGCCTATGTCACTACCACAATTTTGACAAATTCAACGACACCTCATATGTCAAAATCCGTTCAGTCGTTTAGGCTGTAGCGCGTGCCGAAGAAATGGACATACATACATACGCTTGAAAAACATAACCCTCCTTCTGACGCAGTCGGGTAAAAAAGCTTTGTAGGTAAATAAATAAAACGCTAAATTATAACAAAATATATTTTTATTTCAATAAGTCACATGGTATAAATTCTTACGTATTGTAAATATGTGTAATTCTCGCCAAACGTAGTCCGACTGCGTAGGCACAAATAGACTTTGTTACACAAGTTCTCGGCGCAGTTTTACCTGCTCAGCTCGGAGTTGCAACTTCAGAGCTAACTACAAGTTTGGCTAGTTATACACATTGTGTAAATGGAACAGCAAAGCATAGACTCGTAATAATATACCCAACAGATTACTAATTTAATATCAAAAATATCCAACAAAGTTTTAGGCCGAAATTATAAACTAAGGTGCGTTTAGAGGCCGCGTTTGGTAAGTATAACATTTTCAAGCAATGCAAAGTTTGCATTAAAAGAACCTAAAAATTGGTTTAATTTTTTCGAGCACTATAGACAATTATGTAAAGGCTATATATACTCGTATTTTTTTATAAATTCGAGATATTGTGAAAAAATAAACTACGTTTTTTATAACATTTTTTTAAATACGTTTCTGGGTTCTAGCATTTTCGAGTTTTTATAAATCGTGACGGTCTCGTTTACATACAGTGTTGCCAAACTTCTAATATCATCTCTAGTATCTCGCTTCTTTTATGTATTTGAATAATAAAATATTTTATAAAATCATAAAATAAAAATATCTTCGTTTACTTATTAGTTAGGGAGTTTTGTGAAAAATTAATTTAATTAATTTACTAATCCCACCATTACCATATAACCTATAAATCATAAAATACACCCTCTAAATCCGTTATTTTTTGTAAACCAGTTCTGTGTTGCCAATTTAAACTACAACAACATTATTTATGACAATTTTACAAAATATTTAATGGAAAAAACTTAGACGAATTTCCTTACAAATTTATTTTCATTTTGCTATTCTTGAAGATTAAAAATAAACCAAAATTTTTGTGTTTACTGCGAAAGTTCTAAAATAATTGTAATGTATTTGCAAGAATGATTTGCAAGGCCGACAAAATCCAGTTTTATCTGTTCTTTGCAGAGAATAGTATAATTAACCTAAATTTTTTGTTTTAATTAATAATTAACTCATAAAAGATGGTCCAAACTCGGATGAAGCTTAATATGCATTTATACGCATCTTACGCCGGCCGCATATTGTATGAATTTTTCTGTTACAAAATTTCTGACACCCACCGGACGCACTCTGTTCATATATTTTGTAGTGGACCCGCATACTATCAGAATTGTAACGTGTCCGACGTCCGCTTCTGATGAGTCCGATGCAAACGATCGGACTTCAGAAACTTTTCTGATCTGATTTTTTTTAACTAAAGCCTGTGTGCACCAAGATTTCGGATATCATAACCAACGGTTAACATAACTTTACTATAAATTTACTGTTATAATAAACCCGTACTCTGGTTAAGGACGTAAACCGAGCGGTTATCTTAACCGAGCTTACGTCCTTAACCGGTGTACGGGTTTGCGTGAACAGTAAATTTTACGTTTAGCTTATGATAACCGAAATCTTGGTGCACACAAGCCTAAGTAGAACAATAACGCTAATGAAAGTAACTGATCGTCGTCTATTTTGTTTTTTTTTACTTACGCAAGCCCGACTATGCTGCCGGCCAGACGCGAACTAAACACAAGACTCGCCGGAAGAAGTTTCTGATAGGTGTGCGATGTGGTATCGACAGCTGTCAGAAATTTTCTAACAGAAAAATTTCTTACAATATGCCACCGGCATTAGAGCTAATAGTCTGAAATAAACCATCTCTTATATTCTCAAAATTGGGATGATATGTTTGTGTTAGTTTTGTGATAATATTTAATTAAATAACTAAATAAAACAATTAAATTGAACCTGTATTTCATAGATATATCCCTAAATCCACATTATAATATCTTTATTTTAAAACAAGCTCTTATATTCCTACCAATTATTTTAATCATTTATTTGCTGAGCTTTTTATAACGACATTTTTTAATAGGTTTTGTAGAATTTTTATGAGCATTAGTACGGGGCTCTTAGTTATGAACTCGCTGGTTCATGCAACACGTCGTGAAGCAACCTGCCTACCGTCTTCTTGACTGCAAACCGAACTGTGTCGAACCCGTTTTTCGTCTGTGGTTTTTTATGCAGAAGTGCGCGCGCGCGACTCGCACTTAGCTTCACGTCGCGTTGCGACAAGCGAAATCATGACTAAGGGCTCCGTATGGGACATACATCGACAACACTTACGTCACTGTTGTCGTATAGCCATTTATATTTCAATAATACGCGACTGTTTGAATGTTATGAACATTATTAAAAATTTTCAATAACTGTAAATAAATAAATGAGAAAAACAATAATTTATTTATTAATAAATATCAATATTGTCTATCAGCTTTTAGAGCAAGTGTCGATTGCTACAAGAAAAATTTACAAACCATAGCTAAACAAAAGCTCGTTTAGTAAAAATAAAACAACCATACAAATATCCACATATAAATATGTTTCGAAATATTTTCAAAAACTACTCCAATGTTACAACATCTTCCTGATCATGTAGTTGAGGATGCCTCCGTTCTTGAAGTAGGTCAAGTCCACTTCGGTGTCGAAACGGACTTTCACTTGGAATGATTTGCCGTTGTCCACCTGCAAACAAAACTAAACTGTTCAACATCATTACAAGTATTAGGGCTAACGCTAAAACTCGCGCGGGCGCACGCTCTCGTGTGTATAATGAAAAATAGTATGTACAGCGCAGGCGCGGGCGGCGGGCGGCGGGCACACGGCGCGGGTTTGTTTCTACAAATCAGTCGAGCGCCGCTAGATGCCACGGTCACACGCGTCGGAGGCTAGGTACAATCATGAACATCGATACAAAGCGCTTAATAGTTGAGATGCGATTTCGGCCAGTGTTATGGGATATGGCGAATGAATTATCGAATTCTCCGCTGAGTAACCTACTTGTCAAGAACGGGTTATGCAGTCGACGTTGTTTCCGTTGACGTCTTTTTGCCAAATAATAAATTAGTAAATAATCCATAGTAATCTACTCCACACAACTGTACACGCTCGACATCAAAATGATACTAGCAGCGCTAACTGAGACGGGGGCACGCGACGGGTGCCCGCTCGCGGATTTGTGACCAGCGGCGGTCGTCCGACGCGTGCGCCCGCGCCCGCGCTCGCCCGTGTTTTAGCGTTAGCCCTTAGACCACTTGTTCACTCAATAAGACAAGATAATCTCTCGTCCCCTTGCTATCACCACACCACGCTCTACTATACTAAAGCCAAACTCGATTGAGATTGCTTGTCAACAAACAAATTAAAAATGAAGGTAGAAATCACTAGTCATTTTACTTTTTAATTAACTTGTTAATGACGAATTCACGACAATAAATTAGATTAGTAAGCTTAAAACTAATTAATATATTCAATATCTTTTAAATAAGATTTTTCAAAATAACAAAACATAATTTTCAATTTATTAGGCATAAAATGTGTTGCATTTTCTACCTTCATTTTAAATTTATTTGTTGACAAGCATTCTCGATCGAGTTTGGCTTTAGTATAGATAGGTCGGCTGATATGGCTGAATTAACTGTACCGAGAAGCAATGCTTTCCGCGAGGAAACTATTCCTGATTGACCCAAAAACAGTTGTGTGCTTAGTGATAAACAATTTAATAATGTAATTTTTTTTTTTATTTTAAATGTCAAATTACTTTCTTGTTTCTCTTTATTTTTATGTTTGAACTTTAATATCAACGAAAGTAAAGGTTTCACAGATTTGCTGTCTCAATAGAAAACGATTAGAACAACACTATCTATATATTTAATTTTATTTTTTATAATTTTATAAGCATTGTTAAAAATTTTAAAAATAATTGTAAATAAGGGGGCGTCCATAAATTACGTGAGGTGTTTAAGGGGGGGAGGGGGTCGAGTCAAATCTCATCTAATCTTACGTTGGAGAGAGGGGGGGGGGGTTTCGGCAAATATCACGCAATTTTTTTCTGATTGAAACAAAAAAAATTTATACTATTTTGGTCTATTTAATCCAGATTGTACATGCTTAAGATTTAATCTTAAGCGTAATCGTAGTACGATTACGATCATTTACTACTACTACTACAGTATTTACGATTTAAGTATTCTATTGTTAAATTTTTATTACACTTATAATTAAACTCTCAGCAATATTGATTACTAGTCTTAACTAGTCGTAAATAAAAGGGCGATGCAAATTTGTTTTTTTCTTTTTACAATAACAATCCAACGCGTTTACGTAAGAAACTCACATTTTGAAAAATCTCACGTGAGATTCGGGGATGGGGGAGGGGGTTGAATAAAATCTCACGACATCTCACCAGGGGGGGAGGGAGGTGCAGAAAATTAAAAAAACACCTCACGTAATTTATGGACGCCCCCTAAATAAATGAGAGATTATAATTTCGTTTGAAAACAAAGATTTCACAGCAATGCTGTGATTGTAAAAAATGTTCAAAATAATACCTGCAATCCAAATAACTACTTTTTTCTTCGGTCGTCACTTTGACATTTTGGTATTTTTTGTATGGGCCGTGAATGATGTCCTTTCAGCTTGATATTTAGCCGCGTCTCTGGGAAAGTGTCTTGACAGACAGGCAGACGGATGGACTGATGACCTCACCTGCACAGTGAGCTGGTGCTGCGGCGCCAGGTCCTCGGGCACCTGGATGGAGTACACCTCAGCGCCGGTGAGCCCCAGGGTCTCCGCGTTGACCCCCGGCGGGAACTCCAGCGGCATGATGCCCATGCCCACCAGGTTGGAGCGGTGGATGCGCTCGAACGACTCGGCGATCACCGCTTTTATACCCTGCGGTTGACAAACTATGTGTGTTAGGAGTTTCCAAAAAAAGTAATAAAATGTTGGGCATCGGCGATTAAACACTGTCCCGTAATTTTTGACATAATGTATTTTTTTAATATTTAGGAATTTTACTAAACTCTGTGTTAATATGGAACAAAAAAACTGGGCGGTTCTGGAAATATTACATACATACATACGGGTCTAATTGATAATTTCCTTTTTTTGAATCGGTTAAAATACAATACAATAATGAAATAACGAATAATAATGTATCTCTGATTATAACATAATCTATACAAGCTACCAATCTTTTTTTTTTTTTTAATAAATTATGTGCTTTCATTATAAACATATGCTTAGATGGAAATTGCACTCGTATAAACTGTGTTGTAGCTTCCATCGCTCTTCCTTTATTCAAAGTTTTACACATTTAAAAGTGTTGAGCGTTAATTATTGGAAGTAACTTAAATATAAGTTATGGCAAAAAGTTAAATTAATATACTGTGAGTTGTGTGTGAGAAGTGTATGTGTGATTTTGAGTAACAGGTGTAAAGTGTAGGTAGTATGTAGTGTTCTGTGTGAGTGTAAGTAGTCAGTAGTATTTAAATGCAAAATTAATATTATAATTTGGTATTTCAATATTTTTGTTCTTAATTATATTTATTTTAGGGTTAGAAGCAGCTTTTCAGTATCATCATAAGATAGGGTTTGTAAATATGTAATTAATTTTCTTTTACAGTTTACTTTGTTTAGTGGGTAGATGTTTAATAAAGAGTTAATTTTGTTATACAAATGAGGACCTTGAAAAGAATAAAACTTTTTTATAAATGAAGTTCTTATTGGAAACAGCATTTTTGCTACCATATATTTTCTACGTCTATCCAAATACGAAGTGTCATACACGAGTTCACGGTGTTGTTTTAATAATGTAATCAATATGTATAGTTTCCTTACAGAAAGAACTTCACAGTTTTCATAAAGTAACGATGTTGGGTAAAGAAACGGCCGAAATGTGGACACCTTAAGAATTGCTCGTTGGGCTACCTCCATTTTCATTAGTGTAGTTTTATTGGTACCTCCCCATATTGAGATACAATATGTGATTAAAGATTGACACAAAGCTAAGTATATTCGCTTCATTATTTTAGGTTCAACTACATGTCTCAGATTTTTGGAGATATAAATCATTTTAAAAAGTCTATTTTTGAGATTATCAATTTGATTTTTAAAATTTAAATTGCAGTCTAAAGTAACCCCTAGATATTTTATGAAGTCAACTTTTTCTAATGCTTTACAAGACGTGCAAGTATTGACGATGGAATGGGAACATGTATGTGCAATAATATGGTGGTGGTTAGGTAATTTAATAGTTTGTCGCATGGAGAAAGTTATATATTTAGTTTTATCTATATTAAGTGATAGTTTGTTTTTGGTTAGCCAAGTAGTGATAACATTAAGTCCCAACTGCGCTTCCTTAAATACTTCGGTCCAACAATCTGCAGCGAATACTATGGCAGTATCATCAGCGTATGATATAATCTGACCCTTGTTTAGTTGTAGTCGAGTGAGTAAATCTATATATATATTAGGAAAAGAGTGGGTCCTAAAATACTGCCTTGTGGCACGCCGTGAGTGACCAATAGGTCACTACTGATATAAGAGTCTACTTTGACCCTTTGATACCTATTTGAGAGATAGTCCTTAAATAATTTCAGTTGAGGGCCTCTAATGCCGATGCATTCTAATTTATTTAGTAGAAGTGGGATTGACACGGTATCAAAGGCTTTAGCCAAATCTAGGAAGATACACATACATTTCTTACCTTGGTCCAGATTGGTGCTTATATAATTGGTCAGAGCATGTACAGCATCCTCCGTAGAACGATCACATCTAAAGCCAAATTGATTGGAAGATAGGAGGTTATTTGTTTCTATATAGTGCATCAATCTGTTGTTTATAATTTTTTCCAATATTTTTGACAACGAGGGCAAGATGGAAATTGGCCTGTAATTATTAAGGTTGCTTTTGTCACCATGCTTAAATATCGGCCGAACCTCTGATATTTTGAGTGCTTTTGGAAATACACCTTTTTGCAGACAGCAGTTAAAAATGTATGTTATCGGAGGAGTTAGATGTTGTTTACAATGTTTAAGAATTTTATTACTGACACCATCCCAACCCACGGTACATTCGTTTTTTAAATTCATAATAATACTGTTTACCTCATCCATATCTGTGTCCAGCAGCACAAACGATTTTAAATGTTTACTTGAAGCCTGACATGATGCATCGGCATTGTCTGGACTCTCCGCTAAATTTCTACCCGCATTAGCAAAGAAATTATTTATGTCTTCTACTGATAATTCTGGAGTGTTATTAATGCGTAACAATTCATTGTTATACCCTGTTTGCTTTCTAGAGTTAATTATATTTTTTAGAACATTCCATAATTTTTTGTTATCATTTTTGGCCATATTTACCTGATCTTTATCATAATTTATTTTAAGTTTTCTTAAGATACTATTGCAGAAATTTCTATATCTTTTATAAATGAGACATATATTTTCATTTTCTGGATGGCACCTGGCTTTTTTATGCAATTTATCCCTATGCCTTATGCATCTAAGAAGTCCAGGTGTAATCCAGGGTTTAATAATTTTCTTACGACTAGACAAAGTGACTATATCTGTGTTATTATTAACAGCAGAGCTTAATTTATCTATTAAATAATCTAAGGCAGAATTAGGGTCATAATCATTGAATACCGGGGTAAAATCAGTATTCATTATATCAGAATATATTTTTTCTGCATTGATCTTTTTTATTGTGGTTGCTGTATAGTGAACTATCGGCTGTTTAAGTTGCATATTTAAAATGACTGACTTATGATCCGTTATTTGAGTTTGGGGTACAATAGTTGTGCAAGGATTTATTGTTTTTAATATAACATGATCTATACAGGTTCCACTAGCATCTCGCGTTACTATGTTATGGGCAGGAAGTAAGCCGTGAAAGGCAGTTAAGGTTAGATATTTTTCTGAGTTTACATCCATTTTATCCGCCAATATATTTATATTAATGTCCCCAATGATGACAATATTTCTATAACTTGAATTATTTTGTAGTATGGTATCCAAAGAAGATAAAAAGATATCAATATTTTTAAAGGAGGGCGAACGATAGATAGCTAAAATTACAATATTTTTTAATTTTATGACCTGTGGTGTCGGGCGTTTAAATAATAACACAACCGATCGTGATTAAAGTATGTTTATTACTACTCTTAAGCTATTACAGTACTCCTATTTATATTACTCCACTACATCATCGGGGTAAATTTAAAAAAAAAATGTCAAATACGATTTTTTTTTTTTTTTTTTTTTTTTTTTTTTTTTTTCGTGATTAAAGTATGTTTATTACTACTCTTAAGCTATTACAGTACTCCTATTTATATTACTCCACTACAGACCAAGCAATTACCTTCTTGAAAACATGGTTCTTCAATTTTGTATTCAAGTTGTTATATATAACGATACCATCATTTTGGTTACAACAATTTTTGGTAGACGCTGAAATGATATGTGGAAGGATAGACGCATTCGCCAACCAACATTCCGTCAAAACCATCAAATCGAAGTCTATTTTTAGCCTGGAATACAATACTTCAAAAGCATTCATATTACAATTTATACTTCGTATATTTTGTGTGATGATTGTGAAATTTGACCCTTTTTTTATTTTATTTAAATGCTTATGGCAGTATTCGACGTCACATGTTATTTGTTTTGAAACAGTCACATTATCTTAGATGCAATGTCAACATGACGCATTGTCTATGGTACATTGTTCTTTTCTGATCTCCCTCTGTGCGCTTCATGCTCTGTGTTACCATTAAAGTATCTTTTATTGGCTCGGGTCTTTTATTTCATTATCACCCTCTCAATGACCTACCTCTTTGTCCTTTATTACAGCGGAATATAAATTAATTTTGGTTAATGATTTAAAGATTGAATACAATTTTAGTAAAAGTGAGTTCATCATCAAATATAGATGATTTTCAGGAAATAAATATCTGTTAATAATAATATTAGATACTTTTCAAGAAAGAGATAAAAAATGTATTTAGTACCAATATTTATTTCAATAAAAAAATTACTTTTAAAATGTATTTTAGTGGATATTTATAGCTTGAATACTAAAATTCAAAAAAGTTTATGTAGTATCAAGGTGTTATACTGTCAAAAACAACCTGTGATAAAGATCACTCACCAATAGGAAAGGTCCCTTGGCGGCCCAGTCTCTGCTGGAGCCCGATCCGTAGTCCTTGCCCACTATCGCTATCAGAGGAACATTCTCCTTAGAGTACCTGTCAATAAAAATAAATATAGTTTTCATCACTGATAATACGATGTCTTTTTCATGATTAATACAAAAGTATAAAGACGCCATGCTGTTAAGGGCGCTATCTTAAAAATGGAGCCATCGTGTAAACGGTGCCACCGTGCAAAAAAACGTTGCCATCTTGTAAACGGCGCTACATTGTAAACGACGTCATTTTGTAAAAGGCTGGCATCTTGTAAACGGCGCCATCTTATAAACGCTGCCATCTTATTAACGACGCCATCTTGAATTCGCTGTTATTTTGTAAACGCTTGCGTATACTGCAATTTTGTGAACGGCACTATCTTGGAAACGCTGTCATCTTAGAAATAAAGCCATCGTGTAAACGGCGCCACTTTGCAAGAAAACGCTGCCGTCTTGTAAACGACGCCATCTTGTAGACGCTGCCATAATGCAGACCCAATTATTTTGTTATTGGCGCCATCGTGTAAAAACGACAACCCATCGATCAGCCGCGTCTAATATATCCGTCACTTGTTGCGAGGGCTGGGCGTCGGCGCCATCTTGTTGACGAGGCGGATGTTGGCGAAGGTATTACGTGACACGAGCGCGTTGCCGCACCGCGACATGGATGACGTTAACATCTTATAGACACGGCCATCTTAACACCATCTTAACGCCATCTTGCAGGAGACATCATTTTGTTTACTAAATGACATCTTCTACTTTTTCTTCTTATAGAAGCTGCAATCTTCTAAACGAGCCATCTCGAAGATGACGTTATCTCGCGAACAGAGCCAGCGTTAAACCACAACTTTTACCAATATATATATATTAATAAGTCAATCGGGTCGGGAAATCACGCCATCTTGTGAACGGTACCATTTTGTGTATGACGCTACCATATTGTACCCTTTACACTACAACTCACCGGTCAGCCGCGTCAAATATATCCATGACTTGTTGCGAGGGCTGGTGCGCGGTGCGCGGGCCGGGCGACGGCGCCATCTTGTTGACGAGGCGGATGTTGGCGAAGGTGCCACGTGACATGATCGCGTCGTTACCGCGCCTCGACCCGTACGAGTTGAACTCGCGCGGAGTCAGCCTGACGACAAATTGTTGTAGTTACTTAAAGCCGCACCAGCAATCCGTAAAATTAGAAGAAAGAAAGAAGGTAAGACAGAAGTTTCTGAGTTGTAGGTACGATTGATTGTTGCATATCTGCGGAATGCTTTAAATTCTTGTCGGTCTGTCCGCACTATTTATATGTTCCATTACAACTTCCAAACGGCTTGGCTGATCCCCGATAGGATAACATTTACGTATAGGAAAAAGTCTGAAGAGTGTTCTTAACTACTTCCGTACGTAAGTGGGTGTATATTGCGAAAATCACCCTAAAAATCATTGACATATTAATACTATGGACTTCGGGTCAGCGCTAAAAAGTGTCCGAACCAAAAGAGGGCTAAAATGCGAAAAAGATTTCTAATCGCATTCAGTCTCATATTAGCTTACTGAGAGAATACACGTCATTAATGTTTTAGAACAACGAATGCATAGAGTTATTTTGTTGTTTGTTTTAATATTTGAACTGTTTAATTCCTTAATTTTTGAATTGAAAATAATTTTAATTAATAAAATTTTATTTTTTATGTCATAAATATTAATCAAAGAAGTTTTACCATAATGGTTCCATTTAACCATTATGGTTAAATGGAACCCTTCCGTTCGTCCGTCCGTCGGTCCGTCCTTCACACTCGATTATTTTGATAACTATAAGAATTATCTACATGAAATTTGGAACAGTTATTTAAAACAGTGACCAAACGTAGTTGTAGTAAAAATTATATTGGTTGGTACTAGATTTATCCCAGCATATAGAGCTCACTGATTCAGTAAAAGTTTGCTGTGAATATAATATATAGGTTAAAGATGCCAAAAAAAATTCAAAGCCTACCTACTCCACCCCATTATTTTGTTCTATTTTCATGAGAAGCTGCCATGTCAAACGTCAGTCAAAGCTGATTATTTATTAGACCGTTGCAAATTAGACTGTATGACAATAATATAAGACATATATTACAATGTTTTAGTTTGTTTATATAAATACAAATACATGCTAGTATGTATAAGATATCTCGGGACACTTTTGTCGTGAATTTTGCATTGTACCCGAAGTCCAGAGTACTAACTATTAATATGTCAATGGTAAAAATGCATATTTATGATGGTATTGTTGAAACGAAAATGTTTCTAGACATAAAATTGTTTAGAATATACACTTCTAGTTCAAATTTAAGTGAAGTATAACAATGGGTTCAATATCGGGCGTAGCAGAAATGCAGGAATGTGAACTGTTGGAAGCCGTTCTCCGCCCCGCGCTCATTATATTTGTCTCTACAGCTTCTGATAGTCAACTCACCCTCTATCAGCGAGGAACCTGGCGGCTGGAGAGTTTCTGGCGATGGAGCCGGCGGGGGAGATGTGGTCAGTGGTCACCGAATCGCCGAGCAAGAGGAGACACCGAGCGTTTTCTATACTGCGGATTGGTGGCAGATCCTGATGATAAAAAAAATATTATTATTGCGTTTCTGCCTTGGCCGTAAATATATTGAAAACAAGAAATTAAAACAAATATTCTTTTAATTTGCGTCCAAAATGATATCTTGTAAAAAGGAAATGACAAATCGTCGCACGAAGGCGAAGTCCTAAATATAGCTATCTCTTTCGCCCCAACTAAAAGAGCTATATTTGTGGCGACCTCCTTTAACAATCCTGGCAACATGGTTAAAATATTTAAGAAAAGTTTAAGTATATTTCGAATTCGAATTGTAGAACTAAAATTTTCACGATCTTAAGTCACAGCATAATAGCGCCGGCCGGCCAGCCAATTTTATTTGTAAATAATTTTTATTCTTTGTATTTACATTTTAATAAGGTTCAGTTTTTCGTTACGTTTATTATTTGGACAATCAACCTTTCTACAAATTTGTGACTCTCGACGTTTAAAAGTTACCACAAATTGGTGACTCTCGACGTTTACAAGTTACCACAAATTGGTGACTCTCAACGTTTACAAGTTACCACAAATTGGTGACTCTCAACGTTTACAAGTTACCACAAATTGGTGACTCTCAACGTTTACAAGTTACCACAAATTGGTGACTCTCAACGTTTACAAGTTACCACAAATTGGTGACCCTCGACGTTTACAAGTTACCACAAATTGGTGACTCTTGACGTTTACAGCTTACCACAAATTGGTGACTCTCAACGTTTACAAGTTACCACAAATTGGTGACCCTTGACGTTTACAAGTTACCACAAATTGGTGACTCTTGACGTTTACAACTTACCACAAATTGGTGACCGTTGATGTTTACAAGATACCACAAACTGGTGACCCTCGACGTTTACAAGTTATCACAAATTGGTGTACCTCGACGTTTACAAGTTACCACAAATTGGTGATGCTCGTCGTTTACAAGTTCGAACAAATTGGTGACCCTCGACGTTTACAAGTTACCACAAATTGGTGATGCTCGTCGTTTACAAGTTAGAACAAATTGGTGACTCTCGACGTTTACAAGTTATCACAAACTGGTGACCCTCGACGTTTACAACTTATCACAAATTGGTGTACCTCGACGTTTACAAGTTACCACAAATTGGTGATGCTCGTCGTTTACAAGTTCGAACAAATTGGTGACCCTCGACGTTTACAAGTTACCACAAATTGGTGATGCTCGTCGTTTACAAGTTAGTTTTCGACGACCTCCGTGGCGCAGTTGTATGCGCGGTGGATTTATAAGACGGAGGTCCTGGGTTCGATTCCCGGCGGGGCAGATAGAGATTTTTCTTAATTTGTCTTGGTCTGGCTGGTGGGAGGCTTTCGCCGTGGCTAGTTACCACCCTACCGACAAAGACGTATCGCCAAGCGATTTAGCGTTCCGGTACGATGTCGTGTAGAAACCGAAAGGGGTGTGGATTTTCGTCCCACTCCTAACAAGTTAGCCCGCTTCCATCTTAGACTGCATCATCACTTAACGTCAGGTGTGATAGTAGTCAAGGGCCAACTTGTAGTCGATAAAAAAAAAAAGTTAGAACAAATTGGTGACCCTCGACGTTTCCAAGTTACCACAAATTGGTGACCCTCGACGTTTCCAAGTTACCACAAATTGGTGACCCTCGACGTTTACAAGTTACAACAAATTGGTGACCCTCGACGTTTACAAGTTACCACAAATTGGTGACCCTCGACGTTTCCAAGTTACCACAAATTGGTGACACTCGACGTTTCCAAGTTACCACAAATTGGTGACCCTCGACGTTTACAAGTTACAACAAATTGGTGACCCTCGACGTTTACAAGTTACCCTAAATTGGTGACCCTCGACGTTTACAAGTTCCTACATATTTTCGATCGCACGTTGTTGTGCGACGATTTGTCTTTTTTTCTTCTTTTAGAGTGTTATGTCGTAACTTACCTTGGTCATGCCATCAAAGAATGGCGGTTTCTTGATGTAAGTGGAGTTGAGATCCCATCCGTACAGTTTCCCTTGCGGCACGGACAACGATTGCCAGGATGGAGAGCCTTCTTCTATTCTTGCATATACCTGCATTCATAGTATAATTTTTAAGAGACGACCTCCGTGGCGCAGTGGTATGTGCGGTGGATAGATGAACACAGATGCATTAAGTCGCGTCCCGCCGCAGACTGCTACATAGAACGCAAGTAGTGAATGCCGTTATTTTGGTCGCGTTGGTAGCTTCGCGTGGCGTCAAGTTCGTCGCATACGCAGTAAGAAAGCAAGCGACGTGTCGAAAAGACACTACTAGTTCGTGGCGAGCGTGGAGTATTTTTAGCTGTTTTATGCGAATCAGTCCAATATGGCCGCCTTCAGAAATGGCGGATTATATATTTTTTCACAACTCCCTCTCAATATAGGTATCAAATGAAAGAGCTTGACTAGTTTTATTAAAGATATCTGCATTTATCTTATACTGCAGTGTTCATGCCAGTGCGCAACTTATAAAGACATTTTTCTAACATCTTTTAAACTTTTTGTCGTATTCTGATATTTTCTATTATTCTGACATTTTGAATTATCCTGACTTTTTGTATTTTGTAAAGCTATTTTCTTAATACGGGTGAAACCTGAATATATATTTTAAATTATATTCAATTGACAAATTTCGAATACAAGATGGCCGCCATCACAGATTGGCCATACATTCTTGTTGAGGGTGTTTTAAATTTTTAATTTAATTTATGAAAAAGTGGTTATCTATTTTAGTTTATCACATGTTAGTACGTACCTAACTTTGGCTGGTGGCTAGTTACCACCCTACCGACAAAGACGTACCGCCAAGCGATATAGCGTTCCGGTACGATGTCGTGTAGAAACCGATAGAGGTGTGGATTTCATCCTACTCCTAACAAGTTAACCCGCTTCCATCTTAGACTGCATCATCACTTAACATCAGGTGTGATAGCAGTCATGGCCAACTTGTAGTCGATATAAAACATACCTCTTTGAACATGC
Organism: Mycalesis mineus; assembly: GCA_034621355.1. Lineage (NCBI taxonomy): Eukaryota > Metazoa > Arthropoda > Insecta > Lepidoptera > Nymphalidae > Mycalesis > Mycalesis mineus. The sequence goes on along the minus strand of JAXAVZ010000080.1, from coordinate 1,542,657 downwards.
CGGGTATGACGTGTTTGTTCTCCACCTCCTGTATCTCTGCTCTGGTGGGCCAGATGTCGCGCAGGAACACCGGCGACCCGTCGGCGCGGTTACCTATACAATATACCAATGTAAATTCGAATTCATTTATTTAGCGTTCATGTCAAATTATTGTACTAACATGCTTTACATGACATGGACCCTGGCAGGGCGTTGCTAACATAGTATAAACTTATGTAATTAATATTAATTCTATAAATAGTAAAATTATAAAAATAAATTAGAATTATAATTAAAAATAATTTCAAACTTTAAATAAATGATAATAATAATTTACAGTCTAGTCAATTCTTTTAAGTCAAATAATCTTTTAGGTCATAACAGCATTTTTCAAGAAGCCATTTGTTTAATTTTATTTTAAAGTTAAGTAAATCTAATCGTTCGATATAAGCGTCTTTATGTGACTTATAATAAATAAATATTATAGGACAATTACCCACATCGCTATATAGTTCCAAAGTAAGCGTACTCGTAAGTAGCTTGTGTTATGTACTATGATAACTGATCAATATTTTATATATATTATACATAAATACTTATAATATATACATAAACACCCAGACACTGGAAAACATCCATGCTCATCACACAAACATTTTTCTAGATGTAGGAATCGAACCCACAGCCTAGGACGCAGAGGCAGGGTCACTACCTACTGCGCCACTCGGCCGTCACTTATAGGTAGAGTAAAGGTGTTTTCACATTTGACATATGATAATACAACCAGCGTGTCTTTGGCAAATGAGAAGCGACGCATCTTGCGTCAGATGTGAATAGACACTATTGACTGAATACTAAAACGTCAAGGAAAATTATACATTCTTCTTCTTCTTGGATGATAATTTTGTTTTGAATATCTGAAATATAAAAATTTTTAAGAAAAAATAGAACCGACTCAAAACGCACTAAAAAGTAAAAAATAACTGTCATTTAGTTGCTTTAATTTACTAAGCCAGCAAGTTTAAGGAACATTTATTTTAGGTAGTAAAGCAATTTGTGGGTTCTAGGTCCTTAAAGTAGAAACCTTGGCTGGCACCGACTCCTAGATATGCTTAAGTAAATTAAAGCAACTAAATGACACAGTTATTTTTTACTTATTAGTGCGTTTCGAGTCGGTTCTATTTTTTGTTAAAATTTTTTATTTCTTACTTTTTAGTGATTTATCGCCACGTAACGTCGAGTGAGACTATACTGTCATAGTATATTATACGGCATTTGTAGCCAAAAAGCTACCGATACCGAGATAAAAATCGAAATCGCTGTAAGCGTGCTTCCAAAACTTGAAGAATTCCTTCAATTTCCCCAGGATATCATCATCAGATCCTAACATGATGACAATGGGACCACCTTGGAAGTGTGCCCTTTCTAATAAAAAAAGAATTATCAAAATCGGACAACTCTGTAAAAAGGTTATGCGTGGTCATACATAAAACAAAAAATTATATACGTGTCGAATTGAGAACCTCCTCCGTTTTACTCGTCGGTTAAAAAGAACACGTCTTAAAATAGATTGTGAGCATGGTAACATTATGCATATAGTATTTTAATTTTTAACTCGGCCTATCTTTGAGTTTGAATGCCTACAACCGCACGGCACGTAAACATGTCTAGGGATGTAGCCTTCAGCATTTTAATTATATTTGCCTACTTTGTGTTTCCATTTAGTTTCGTAACTGCGGCACAGCCGAGGCTGTGTTGCATGTCGAGCGCATACCGAGATCGGACACGCAGGTATAGCTCGCGCTTCGTCCGCTTGTATGAAGTTGGAATACTGTATATGACCGTGATTATGAGCGCATACCGAGATCGGGCACGTAGGTATAGTTCGCGCTTCGTCCGCTTGTATGAAGTTGGAATACTGTATATGACCGTGATTATGAGCGCATACCGAGATCGGGCACGTAGGTATAGTTCGCGCTTCGTCCGCTTGTATGAAGTTGGAATACTGTATATGATCGTGATTATGAGCGCATACCGAGATCGGGCACGTAGGTATAGTTCGCGCTTCGTCCGCTTGTATGAAGTTGGAATACTGTATATGACCGTGATTATGAGCGCATACCGAGATCGGGCACGTAGGTATAGTTCGCGCTTCGTCCGCTTGTATGAAGTTGGAATACTGTATATGACCGTGATTATGAGCGCATACCGAGATCGGGCACGTAGGTATAGTTCGCGCTTCGTCCGCTTGTATGAAGTTGGAATACTGTATATGATCGTGATTATGAGCGCATACCGAGATCGGGCACGTAGGTATAGTTCGCGCTTCGTCCGCTTGTATGAAGTTGGAATACTGTATATGATCGTGATTATGAGCGCATACCGAGATCGAGGCGCATAAGTATAGCTCGCGCTTCGTCCGCTTGTATGAAGTTGGAATACTGTATATGACTGTGATTATGAGCACATAGCGAGATCGGGCACGCAGGTATAGGTCGCGCTTCGTCCGCTTGTATGAAGTTGGAATACTGTATATGACCGTGATTATGAGCGCATACCGAGATCGAGGCGCATAAGTATAGCTCGCGCTTCGTCCGCTTGTATGAAGTTGGAATACTGTATATGACTGTGATTATGAGCACATAGCGAGATCGGGCACGCAGGTATAGGTCGCGCTTCGTCCGCTTGTATGAAGTTGGAATACTGTATATGATCGTGATTATGAGCGCATACCGAGATCGGGCACGTAGGTATAGTTCGCGCTTCGTCCGCTTATACACATATAATATTACCGTGCTGAGAGTAAGATTGTGACAATTTAATGGAAGCGACAAAATTGCCTAAAAGTGATAAATAAGACAAAGTGCCTCACCCAACGAATATTTCTCAGAATCTATGTCCACGGTGCCGGCGAGCGCATAAGCTATCACGAGGAGAGGTGACGCCAGGTAGTTGGCCCTAGTGTCGAGGTGGATTCTACCCTCAACAGTGAGTGGAATCGATAAAACATACCAAGTGACCCAAAGTGGCTTAAGTGTTTGGAAGGGCCAAACGTGACTTGCACTTGCAACATGCAACAGTGTCTAAGTGGAGCAAAAGGAACAAAAAAGGATAATGACTAAACATGAATTTAAAAAAATAAAAGTATTTCGAGTAACTAAAGGTGCCTAAAAAAGATAAAAGTGACGAAAGCTGCCCAAAACTGACTAGTGTTAACAGTGCCTAAAAGTGACTAAACGTGACAAAGTGTTAACAGTGCCTAAAAGTGACAAAGTGTTAACAGTGCCTAAAAGTGACTAAAAGTGACTAAAAGTGTCAAAATGCCTAAACGTGACTGAAGTGCCTAAATATGACAATTATGACTTTAAGTGACTCACCCAACGGCTGTTTCTCAAAGTCAATGTCCACGGTGCCGGCGAGCGCGTACGCTATCACCAGGAGAGGCGACGCCAGGTAGTTGGCCCTGGTGTTGGGGTGGATTCTGCCCTCGAAGTTCCTGTTCCCTGACAGAACTCCGCAGCAGACCAGCTCGTTCTAGAAGAAAAACCAGTTGTTTATAATTAAAGTTAGCCTTTGACTGCCATCACACCTGATGTTAAGTGATGGTGCAATCTACGTTGGAACTGGGCTGAATTGACAGGAGTACAAACATACCCTTTTGGTTACTACACGACATCGGAACTTGACGGAATTGGCGGTAGATCTTTTCCAGTGGGATAGCACCTAGCCACGGCCAAATCCTCCCACCAGCAGAAACAGTTTTATTGTTAAAAAAATTTAAGTGTAGTGACGACGGAAATCTTTTGTTGTATGCTGTTAATCATCATTATCAGGTCATTAACGGCCCACTACAGGCCAGGCCGTCCCCCTTGTAGGAAGGGGATATGGAGCATACACCCACCACGCTGCTCCTATGCGGTTTAGCGGGCTTAATAAAAGTGATAATGTTTCATTTATTAACAATCACTAACAAATGTTGGCTTAACGTGCTCTCTGAGGCACGGGGGTGTAACACCACCAACTTCCCGACCCCGGGCTTGGAATGTACTGAAATTTTTTTAGAAGAGAAACTTGAACCTCAGAACCTTGTGACAGAAGCCACATTGGGTAACCACCAGCCCAACGAGCTAGTCCTAGGAGCTAAGGCATTGACATATTAATAGTTATTACTATGGACTTCGGGTGTAATGCAAAATTCACGACAAAAGTGTCCCGAGATATCCTATATGTATTTGTATTTTTATAAACAATCTAAAACATTGTAATATATGTCCTATACTATTGTTATACAGTCTAATTTGCAACGGTCTAATTGCTTGCAATAAGTAATCAGCTTTGACTGATGGTTGCCATGACAGCTTCTCGTGTAAATAGGACAACATAAATGGTGTGGAGTAGGTAGCTTTGAATTTTTTTGGCATCTTTAACCTATATATTATATTCACAGCAAACTTTAAATGTATCAGTGACCTCTATATGCTGGGATAAATCTAGTACCAATCAATATATTTTTTTACTACAATGACGTTAGGTCACTGTTTTAAATAACTGTTCCAAATTTCATGTAGATAATTGTTATAGTTATCAAAATAATAGAGTGTGAAGGACAAACGGACGGGAGGGTTTCATTTTACCATTATGGTAAAACTTCTTTGATTTATATTCATGACATAAAAATAAAAGTTTATTCCTTAAAATTATTTTCAATTCAAAAATGAAGGAATTAAAAAATTCAAATATTAAACAACAAAATAGCTCTATGCAGTCGTTGATCTAAAACATTATTGACGTGTGTTCTCTCGGTAAGCTAATATGAGACTGAATGCGATTAGAAATCTTTTTCCCGTTTTAGCCCTCTTTTGGTTCGGACACTTTTTAACGCTGACCCGAAGTCCATAATATTAATATGTCAATAAGCTAAGGGGTTAAATATATATATAGGTGTTCCCTTTTCATCCTTAAGGCTGCAGTTAGACGACGCGAAAATTTTCTTGCGGCAGCCGCGCGGCAACCGCTTGGCCGCCGCGTTAGCGCATACGTTATTGGCAAATGTGAATTCTATTATCTACGCAACAACATTTAAGTTGCCATGTATCACGTAAACACGCGGCAGCTGCGCGGTGGCTGCGCGGCCAGTTGGACGTGGTGGTCGTCGAAATGTAGTATATACGAAGTTGCTTGCAATTGTGTTTAAAAATATATAATATGCAATTATAACTTTTTTCTTTTTACTTAAATTCCGCATATTTGGCACGTGTGAACTTAAATGCAAAATTATTATAATTTAATTATTAAATTAAAGACAAAACTTGAGTTAGTGAAATTAATGAAAGTTGGCGAGCAGTAGCGATGTAAAAAGTGATTATTTTTTGCTCATTGAAGTTAAACTGTAGTTACTGAATCAATAAAGTGTATTTCGCAATAGCAGCATGTTCTTCAGACACTTACAGACGGTCGCCGCGCGGCGGTCGCGCGGCCTCCGCGCCACCTCCACGCGAAAGCGCGTAGTGTCACAATTTACCTTCTCTATGGTATTGGCTATGTTGTCGTCTATGGGGCCCGAATTGCCGATGCAGGTCATGCAGCCGTAGCCCACGATGTCGAAGCCCAGCTTCTCGAGGTAAGGAACTACACCAGACTCCTGTAAACGAAGGTCAAAAGGAAGACAGTCTATTGCATTTCTGCGGAGTGCTTTAAATTCTGGTTGTCCGTTCAATTCAAATTCAAAATCATTTTCAAGTAGGCTGTTATACAAGCACTTTTGGAACGTCAAGTCTGTCAGTACGTAGCGACTCTACCACCGGTTCGGAAGGCAGATCCTGCGGAGAAGAGCAAGCAAGAAACTCAGCTTTATCGAATACAAGTTGGCCCTTGACTGCTATCACACCTGATGTTAAGTGATGATGCAGTCTAAGATGGAAGCGGGCTAACTTGTTAGAAGTGGGACGAAAATCCACACCCGTTTCAATTTCTACACAACATCGTACCGGAACGCTAAATCACTTGGCGATACGTCTTTGTCGGTAGGGTGGTAACACGGCGAAAGCCTCCCACCAGCCAGACCAAAACAAATTAAGAAAAATCTCAATCTGTCCCGCCGGGAATCGAACCCAGGACCTCCGTCTTATAAATCTATCGCACATACCGCTGCGTCACAGAAGTCGTCAGTGGTTTAAAAATCAATGTTACAATTTGTATTCCATTAATTACAATTTTGGTTATCGCGTCTTGTGTGTAGACGGAACAGCTGATTGCTTCCAAGTATCTTTGTCGTTAATAAAGTCATTAAGTTTATAGTAACCTTTACTTAGTAAATGGCTTTTAACACATTTTTTAAATTTTTCTAAAGGCAAGTCCAGTACTTGCTTTGGGATGAGATTATAGTATCGTATACTCGGTCCCACAAATGATTGTTGCTCTTTGCTCATGCGCAGTACCGGGGAAACTAATCTATGACTCTGTCCAGAGATTCGTTTGTTTCATTAATATAATAATAATAAAATTTTTTTTTCAGCTGTAGTATTTGGAAGTCCTTATATTACGTCTATGCCCAATAGTAGACGTCTATAAACTTATAATGATAATTTACAATATAAATTTTTTTAACAAAAAATAGAACCGACTCAAAACGCACTAAAAAGTAAAAAATAACTGCGTCATTAAGTTGCTTTAATTTACTTAAGCATATCTATGAAGTCGGTGCCAGCAAGTTTAAGGAACATTTATTTAACGTAGTAAAGTAGTTTGTGGGTTCTAGGTAACGTCCTTAAAGTAGAAACTTTAGCTGGCACCGACACCTAGATATGCTTAAGTAAATTAAAGCAACTAAATGACACAGTTATTTTTACTTTTTAGTGCGTTTTGAGTCGGTTCTATTTTTTGTTAAAAAAATTTATTTCTTGGTTTTTAGTGATTTATCGCCATGTAACGTCGAGTACTATACTATAATAGTATATAATTCGACGCTAGTAGCCAAAAAGCTACCGATACTTACACAAAAACCGAAATCGCTGCAAGTGTGCCTATAACATTTTAAGAGTTCCTTCAATTTTCCCAGGATATCATCATCAGATCCTAACATAATGACAATGGGACCACCTTGGAAGTGTCTTCTTTTTAATAAAAAAAGAATTATCAAAATCGGACAACTCTGTAAAAAGTTATGCGTGGTCATACATAAAAAAAATATATACGTGTCGAATTGAGAACCTCCCCCGTTTTTTGTGTCGGTTAAAAATGTACTTACCCTCAAATAATAAGTGACCACTCCAGACCCGGGGGAGAGAGACGTCTTGATGTAAGGAAGTACGGAGAGTCCATTCTGTACCGCCTTCTTAGCGAGAAGACCTGGGAACATAATGATCATCATTACCAGCAGCCGGGAGGACGGCCTGGCTCTGCAGTGAGCCGTTAATAGGCTGATGATGGTACTAGAACCAGGCTTCCCTCTTATATGTGACTCTATGCTGCTTCTATGCGGGGTAATGTGCTTAGGCCGGGCCCCCACTGTGATTTTTTGTCGCCGTGACTTTTAAGTCACCTAATCGAGTGCAATGAAGATATTAGAGAGTGCGCTCACTAAGGTGACGTGACAATACGGTAACAAATAGTTTCGTCTGCTGGCGACGTGACTGTCACTCGACCTATGCATCGCTAGGCGAGTGCGCTCACTGGGCGACTTTTCGTCATTGGGCTGCTGAAAATTCCGATTAGACGTATGCTGCACATAAAAAATAAACCCTTTTTGTTTGAAATAAATAAATAAATAAATAAAAAAAATAAAATTATTCATATTTTTAAGCAGACTAAATTAATTTGTACAGATAAAGCAAACAAATTATTGTATGGAAAGTTATAATTTTCAGTTTTTTGGGTGCCCCATTAATTAGTTAAATTTTTTTTTCGCTTCTTATATAATCCCTTGCTTTTCAGTGTACATATAGGATACACCCATCAACGTCTTTTTCGTTTAATTTATTTTTGTGTATTCTGAGAGAACATATTACAGCAACCTAATTGAAATCGATCTAGAACTCGAATAAGTTCACTTTGTCACCCGGTGACAGTTACTGTGGGCGCCTTGATGGTGACAGAGGGTGACGGCAACAAAATGTTACCGTGACAAAAAATCACAATGGGCGCCCGGCCTTAGGGTACTATAATGATAACGACTGGAACTCAAGGCTATACATGCTCTCCGAGGGGGTATAACACCAACTTCTCGACTTCAGGCTAAGTAATATGATGAGCCAACCTCAATTAAGTGTCTCAAATAGCAGGATCACAGTAGACTCACAGGAGACACTCAGGTGTAACACCAACTTCTCGACTTTAAGAAAATTTATATAGCCTATCGAACCCTCGACATTAAGTGTCTCAAATAGCAGGATCACAGTAGACTCACAGGAGACACTCAGGTGTAACACCAACTTCTCGACTTCGGGCTAAGAAATATGATGAGCCAATAGAGCAGCACGTTGTAGCCTATCGAACCCTCGACATTAAGTGTCTCAAATAGCAGGATCACAGTAGACTCACAGGAGACACTCAGGTGTAACACCAACTTCTCGACTTCGGGCTAAGAAATGGACATACATTACATACATACATTACGTGTCTCAAATAGCAGGATCACATAACACTCCTTCTGACGCAGTCCAATAGAGCAGCACGTAAAACACATTAAGTGTCTCAAATAGCAGGATCACAGGAGACTCAGGAGCACTGTTTTGAAGTTCTCACAAAAGATCTATTTCCATCAAAGGATGTCCCATCCTCTATTTTGCTTAAGGGGGGCTTACCAAATAGGGGTTCAGGATTGTTGTTTGGAATCTTTAAAAGGCCAAGATGTGATATGGGGATCAATAAGGGGTAATCCTCTTATCTGCGCGCAACATGACGTTGGGGTTGGAAGTGATAGCTGCGATGATGAAGGAGCTGTGGGTGATGCTGGTCTTCCCGTCGCTGAACGAGAAGCTTCCAGAAGCCGTGATGATGACAATGATGAGACTCTACTTACCAGCACCCAGCACAGTGTAGTGCCAGACGACCTCCTTAAATGTATCTTAGGTACCAGAACCACAGGAGACTCAGGAGTATTGATTGGAAGGCTCGAGAGCGGTATATTTGGAATCCTTAAAAGGCTCGATTGCGGCAGTGGACGCCCATTGGCCGATGTGATGAGAGACAGCAAATAAGGAGTGTTTGGAAGGTACAAAAAGCTTATGGTCAGCAGTGGACCTCTATCTACTGTGATGAGGGGATCAAATAGAGGTTCGTCCTCTTACCTGCGCCCAACATGACGCTGGGGTTGGAGGTGTTGGTGCAAGAGGTGATGGCTGCGATGATGACGGAGCCGTGGGTGATGCTGTACGTCTTCCCATCGCTGAAGGAGAAGCTTCCAGAAGCCTTCAGTTGCTCTGGTGAAAGCCCATAGCCTTTGAAGCCCACCTGGGAACAAAAGATGGATAATATGAAAATATATAGCTCGTACCCATTTTCAAATCTATTCTTTTTTAGGGTTCCGTACCTAAAAAGGAAAAAACGGAACCCTTATAGGATCACTTCATTGTCCGTATGTCTGTCAAGACCCTTTTTCTCAGGAACGCGTGGAAGTATCAAACTGAAATTTATATCAAATACTCAAGTCTGCTGTCCCTTAGAGTCGTGAAAAAATCAAGCTTCTAGGTCAACGTAATCGAAAGATACAGTAGTTTATGGCAAAAAATTTCTCCAATTTTCGACACGGTCAAGTTAACCAAAACCTAACGGGTAGTTCCCGTAAGCTTAGGATTTTGAAATTTGGTACGAAATAACGTTATATAGTATAGATAATGGAAAAATTTATGAAAACCGTAAATTTTTAGTTGCATCGTATAACAATAATGCTTTGAATAATTCTAAGCTTACCCCCTTTTCTCATAAGCCCGTAAAGGTATTAAATTGAAATGTATATCAAATACTTGGCTCTATAATACCTTTAAGCTATAACAAAATAAAACATCTATGTCTACACAGTCGAAGGATATAGCAATATAAGTCGCATATTTAACTCACAACTAGACGGAAATAAACCAAAACCTCACGGTTAGTTCCCGTAGACTTAGAATCTTGAAATTTGGTACTAAGCAACGTGATAAGGCACAGATAATGGAAAAATTACGAAATCTGTAAATTTTTAGTTACATCATGTAACTAAAAAAAATATTTTTAATAATTTACACTTACCCCCTTTGCTAATGGACGCGTAGAGGTATTCAATTGAAATTTATATCTAATACTGAAATCTACTTTTATCTTTAAGCTGTAACAAAATCAAACTTCTATGTCAACACATTCAAAAGATACAGCATAAGCCGCATATTTAACTCTCTACTACTCGCAGCTAGTCCTAGAATCTTGAAATTTCGAATGCTTAGCAATAATTCCGAAAACCTTAAAATTTACGGAACCCTCGGTGCGTGAGTCCGACTGGCACTTGGCCAGTTTTTTTATTTATTACAAGTTACTCCTGCAATTACATCTATGCTATAATACGTTGCTTCCTACCAAATTTAAAGATTCTGAGTTCACGAAAAGTACCCTGTGGGTTTTGATGCCCTTGCGAGTGTCGAAAATTTGTGGAAATTTGGAACATAAACGGCTGTATATTTTGAAAGCAATGGCTTAGAAGTTTGATTTTTTCACAGCTCCAAGGGACAGTAGACCTGAGTATTTGATATTAATTTCAGTTTGACATCTCCACGCGTTTGGAGAGAAAATGGGTTTTGACAGACAGACAGACAGAAAGACGGACAGACAAACAAAGTGATCCTATAAGAGTTGCGTTTTTCTTTACGAGGTACGGAACCCTTAAAAAAGTTTTTAAAAAAGCATCATTTTAGGACAAAATCGTGATAAATTAGAAAAGAAATACATAAATTTTTTTTAACAAAAAATAGAACCGACTCAAAACGCATTTAGTTGCTTTAATTTACTTAAGCTTATCTAGGAGTCGGTGCCAGCAAGTTTAAGGAATATGTGTTTAACGTAGTAAAGCAGTTTGTGGGTTCTAGGTAACTTCCTTAAAGTAGAAACCTTGGCTGGCACCGACTCCTAGGTATGCTTAAGTAAAATGCAACTAAATGACACAGTTACTTTTTACTTTTTAGTGCGTTTGAGTCGGTTGTATTTTTTGTTAAAAAATTTTATTTCTTACTTTTTAGTAATTTATCGCCACGTAACATACTTGTAGCCAAAAAGCTACCGATACTTACACAAAAACCGTAATCGCTGCAAGTGTGCCTATAAAATTTGAAGAGTTCCTTCAATTTCCCCAGGATATCATTATCAGATCCTAATATGATGACAATGGGACCACCTTGGAAGTGTGCCCTTTCTAATAAAAAAAGAATTATCAAATCAACAACTCTGTAAAAAGTTATGCGTGGTCATACTTAAAAAAAAAATACATATACGTGTCGAATTGAGAACCTCCTCCGTTTTTTTTCGTCGGTTAATAAAATAAGGAAGTTAGTCCATTCTACATAATAATGCAGTGCATCAATAAAACGTACGTGGTCGAAAACACCGCCGCGTACGTTTTGCTGACAACGCATTCAGAAGACCTTGCTGTGTCAGTGAAATTATAATACATATATTTTTTTATGTATTCAGCCGTAAATACAATTAGTTATTATATGTTTTAACCGACTTGGAATAAAGAGGTCATTTATTTAAAATATGGAATTTTTAAGGAACTCTTAAAATTTTATAGGCAAACTTGCAGCGAATTCGGTTTTATGGATGTACCGGATAACTTTTTCACAAGTGTCCGTTTAATATACTTTGATAGTATAGAATGAGTACGTTACGTGGCGATAATCACCAAAAAGTAAGAAATAAAATATTTTAGCAAAAAATTGAAGGAACTCTAAACGCATTAAAAAGTAAAAAATAACGATTTAGGTTTTTTAATTTACTTAAGCATAGGTAGCTTTTTGCCAGCCAAGTTGCCGTGGCGAATTACGTAGACGATAAATCACTAAAAAGTAAAATAAAAATTTTTAAAAATGCTAGCACTGACTTCAAAATGCAAAGTAAATGTAAAAAATAAATGATGTTATATTTAGTTGTTTTAATTTTTTTTTTAAATTTTATCTATTACAATTTGGACCTTGACTGCTATCACACCTGATGTTAAGTGATAATGTAATCTTAGAAAGCACAAACTTCTTTACTTGTTAAATACATTTCCTTCCACATGACTCGTACCGAACTTCATACGTTTTGCGTAAGGTGATTAAAGCCACGAAAGCATTCAGATGTTTTTTACTTTTTAGTGCGTTTTGAGTCGGTTCTATTTTTTATTAAAAAATTTTCGCAATTTACTACCCACTTCCTTCACAAAGAACACTCCTCTGACATTTTCCAATAAGAATATGTCCTAATATTGGGGATCGGCCAAGACGTTTGGGAGTTATAAGGGAACATATAAATAGTAACAGACAGACAGACAAAACAACCTGGTATTTTATATACATAATCGACGAGGAACTAAAATTCGCTGATGTTAGTGAAATTGAGTAGAAATTATAATATAAGTGAATCTGTACCTACTGTGTCACGTTCAGTTTATGTTGCAGTGAGAGAAACTGTGACTTTGTCATACTATACAATTATGTCATTTTGTAATAGTTTTAATTACTTTATGTGATTCAAGTGCGATGTGTTGTGAGATGGAGGTAAGTTTTCAACCGACGAAAAACAACGGAGGAGATTCTCAATTCGACACGTATAATTTTTTTATGTACGACCACGCATAACTTTTTACAGAGTTGTCCGATTTTGATAATTCTTTTATTAGAAAGGGCATGTTCAAATTTTATAGGCACACTTGCAGCGATTTCGGTTGTGTAAGTATCGGTAGCTTTTTGGCTACAAGTGTCGTATAATATACTATGACAGTATAGTACGAGTACGTTACGTGGCAGTAAATAACTAAAAATGAAGAAATAAAAATTTTTAATAAAAAATAGAACCGACTTAAAACGCAATAAAAAGTAAAAAATAACTGCATCATTTATTTGCTTTAATTTAATTAAGCATATCTATCTATGAAGTCGGTGCCAGCAAGTTTAAGGAACATTTATTTAACGTAGTAAAGCAGTTTGTGGGTTCTAGGTAACGTCCTTAAAGTAGAAACTTTGGCTGGCACCGACTCCTAGATATGCTTAAGTAAATTAAAGCAACTAAATGACACAGTTATTTTTTATTTTTTAGTGCGTTTTGAGTCGGTTCTATTTTTTGTTAAAAATTTATATTTCTTACTTATTAGTGATTTATCACCCCGTAAACATACTCGTACTATACTCTCATAGTATATTATACAGCACTTGTAGCCAAAAACCTACCGATACTTACACAAAAACCGAAATCGCTGCAAGTATGCCTATAACGTTTGAAGAGTTCCTTCAATTTTCCCAGGATATCATCAACAGATCCTAACATGATGACAATGGGACCACTTTGGAAGTATGCCCTTTCTAATAAAAAAAGAATTATCGAAATTGGACAACTCTGTAAAAAGTTATGCGTGATCATACACCAAAAATATACGTGTCGAATTGAAAATCTCCTCCGTTTTTTTCGTCGGTTAAAAATAACACAAAGACTACATTTCTCGCGCGGGCGTCTTCGGGCTTCCTCGAGTAATTAATAAATCAACCCAATTAAATAATCATCGGACTAATCATGACAGAATGACAAGTTCTTGTTAAAATACGTTTCTTCTCTAATTATGACCTAATTAACAGACATTAATTAATACATTTATACCATGCTAGGTGCGTTGCGACATATTTTTTTACAAATTTAACCAACTCACAAAAAAGGAGATAAGATGTTTTGTATATTTTCAACCACAATAACATGTCTCTTATTTTTTTTCGAAATCTTAAATTAGACGAATATTTAGTATTGGATGGATTCACCGTGCGGGTGGGGGTCCATCGCGTGGCTGGAGAACAACTCCGAACAGAGCCCGAGACTTGTGACACGGGTGTAGGTTTAAGGGTACCCTTAGTGACGCGCGTCAACACTCACTCCTCTGTTCAAGTTATTCTCCCTGCACAGACAAATTCGGAAGGACCCTACTAGAGCAGCTTTGGACACTCGTTCCAATATAGAGCTTACTGCACTTCTAGTAAGGCCAAGGTCTTTTAGCAGGTTGTAGAGAGACTTCGCTGGTATACCTCTCGCACCCACTTCTACCGCGTATAAACTAACCACATAGCCATTTTTAGATAGTCATACAGACTGTTAGTAATAATATAATAGTCGAGCGGGAATAGAACCTATGACTTCTTAATATTTAACCAACCTATTAACCGCGAAGCCATTGCCATTTAAAACGAATATATAATTTGGATCAGTTATTGAAAACCACAAAATGATAGCAATATTATAATTAAATTATTAAATAATAATTTGTTACATTTTAAGTTTTAAATCACGTCAAAATAAAAAAAAAACAAAGCTTCAAAAACACTAACAAAAAAATTAAAAAAAATTTTTTAGTAAAAAAATGAAACCGACTCAAAAAAAGTAAAAACTAACTGTGTCATTCAGTTGCTTTAATTTACTAAAGCATATCTAGGAGTCGGTGCCAGACTTCATAGATATAAGGGACTTGACACGAGTAGGATGAAATTCAACACCCCAAAAGTATCTACACGACATCGTACCGGAACGCTAAATCGCTAATGATGATATAATAGTAGAAGATCCGAACTAAGATCGACCTTCACCAAACTGATAATAGGATGAAATATATTTCATGACAAATTTAGTATATTAGAAAATATATTGAAAATAGGTTGCCTAAAAAAATCCTGGACAGACTATTTTTTATTATTTTTAAAAAATAATTTTTATATTCTAGTAAACAGTGAATGTTATTTTGAAGCAACTTATTTCTGAGTTGTAAAAAAATAATAAATTCAATAAATATAAATCATATATATTAAATATAATACTAAAACATGACACCATATAAAATCAGCTAAATCAATAAATATTTATCAAAATTTATATATGTATTTATATTGACAATTGAATTTATTATTTTTTTTTACAACTCACGACATAAGTTAGTCCAAAATAACGCTCACTGTTTACTAGAGTATAAAAATTATTTAAAAAAAACATAAAAAATAGTTTGTTCAAGATTTTTTTGGGCAACCTATTTTTAATATATATTCTAATATACTAAATTTGTCATGAAATATATTTCATTCTATTATCAGTTCGGTGAAGGTCGATTTTAGTTCGGATCTTAGACTATAAGACTTATAGCAGCTACAATTGCACTAAACGTGTCTTAGTCTGTGAAGAAACACTCAACTGTCAAGCTGGGCATTTGTTTTTGTTAACAGCACCTTTTTAACCGACGAGAAAAAACGGAGGAGGTTCTCAATTTGACACGTATATATATATATTTTTTATGTATGACCACGCATAACTTTTTACAGAGTTGTCCGATTTTGATAATTCTTTTTTTATTAGAAAGGGCACACTTCCAAGATGGTCCCATTGTCACCATATTAGGATCTGATGATGATATCCTGGGATAATTGAAGGAACTCTTCAAATTTTATAGGCACACTTGCAGCGATTTATTTCAGTTTTAGTGCAAGTATCGGTAGGTTTTTGGTTACGAATGCCGTATAATATACTATGACAGTATAGTACGAGTACGTTACGTGGCGATAAATCACTAAAAAGTAAGAAATAAATTTTTTTTTAATTAAAATAGAACCGACTCAAAACCCACTAAAAAGTAAAAATAACTGTGTCGTTTAGTTGCTTTAATTTACTTAAGCATATCTAGGAGTCGGTGGGAGCCAAGGTTTCTACTTTAAGGACGTTACCCAGAACCCACAAACTGATTTATTACGTTAAATAAATGTTACTTAAACTTGGCTGGCACCGACTTCATAGATATGCTTAAGTAAATTAAAGCAACTAAATGTCATAGTATTTTTTTAATTTTTTGTGCGTTTTGAGTCGGTTCTATTTTTTTGTTAAAAATTTTTTTTAGTTTCAAAATCATCATTTATTAACGATCACTATCAGATGTTGATGACAGTCACCGGGATGTGCTTGACATGCTCTTCGAGGCACGGGGGTGTAACACCACCACTGCGGGCAATGTAATGATAATTTCACTGGCCTTCTCCTTATACGAGAGGGAGCGTACACCCACCACGCTGCTCCAATGCGGGTTAGCGGGCTTAGGGTGATAATGTTCATTTATTAACGATCGCTATCAGATGTTGATGATAGTCACCGGGATGTGCTTGACATGCTCTTCGAGGCACGGGGTCAATAAAAATAAAAAAAATTTGTGCGATGCGTACACTCGTAAGAAGTGTAACACCACCACTGCGGGCAATGTAATGATAATTTTATAGATGAATCATTATTTTTTTAGAATTAAAATAAACCCTTTGCTCAGTAATATTTTTTTTTATTCCGTGATACCACCGATGTTAAGTGATGATCGAACCGAGGACCTCGTTATTGACGACCTCCGTGGCGCAGTGGTATGCGCGATGGATTTATAAGACGGAGGTACTAGCTTCGATTCCCGGCGGGGCAGATTGAGATTTTTCTTAATATATATATTTATCACGTCTTGAAGTCATGGCGGGTAGGGAGGTTGTGACGCGTAACGAAAAAATGTTACACTAAATTTTTTTTCAACCCCGAAAAAGAAGTTACACTTCAAAAAAAAATTGAACCCACATGACAGGCTAGCCACAGGCTAGCCACTGACCAAGCAATAGTAGTTTTCGAACTGTCACAAAACATTTAACAGTTCCAGTAAAATGTCGTCTGAAACTGATAATGGTTTCGTTTATATTTATATACATCCTACAAAGACGTTTAAAACAAATTATTGCCCACTTCCATCTTTCTTAGCAACGTTGCATCATCACTAATATCAGGTGTGATAGCAGTCATCGGCCTTTATTAGAAAGTGACCAACTTGTAGTCGTTTTTATTGTTTGTCAAAAGTGGAAAAAGGCTAGCCATTAGACCATTTACGAATTTGCAATAACTAACTTTGCGGTTATTACAATGAAATGTCACAATTAACATTAAACAGTAACATGTAAAATGTGGTCAATAAACAAAACCACAATCATCTGATACTGATAATTATTTCTTTTATATTTATATACATAATAGAAAGACGTTTAAAACAAAAATATTGTGCCCAGTAGCAGTATCGAGAAATCTATTCTTAGTCAACGTATATATTATTACAATTCAAACTATTGCTAGTATTTTCCATATTATTCAAATGTAAACGGCTGAAACTCACGTTTTTTGAAGTGAAACTTATTTATCGGGGTTGGAAAAAAAATTAGTGTAACATTTTTCCGTTACGCGTCACATTTTTCCGTTACGCGCCATCTTTGACTTATGGAAGTGACGTGATAAATATATAAATATATATGTTATATTGAAGTGATCAGCAAAATCAAAGGGGTTATTTTAATTCTAATTCCAGTAAATTTCTAAAAAAAAGTAAGTAATTACGACATCAATGATAGTAATAATTCTATTATAATTAATGAAATTCAATAATAATCTTTGTAGTAATAAGCTAAAATGAAATAATTGTAGAATTTGCATTTATGTCTATGATAATAAATACTTTTATTAAACTTTATCTAATTTAACTTTATTTAACCAATTTCTGTAAAGTTGCATATAGTAAATTATTTTTTGAAAAATAACGTCATAAAAAAGTTTCACTTCTTACGAGTGTACGCTAGTAACACGCACACATTTTTTTATTCGTGATCAAGTGAGTTTATGACTAAGGGCCCCGTTTAGTTCGAAACTAGTCGGACATATTCCGACAACAGAGACGTGAACTTCAGCCGTTTATATTTTAATAACGTCTATATCGCGAAATCATTAACTATGCTAAGTTTATAAGCAATTAAAATAGAATTTAGTTAAGTAAGCGCGAAATGAGTAACAAAGTGACTGTTAACTTGTGAAACAGTGTGCACATTTCTGTGAAGTGTTATCCAGACTATAATCTATCTCGATTCCCAATTTTAGCCATATCCGGTCATACAGTTAACGGTGTAACTAGCCCGATGCTGCTGTACATTTAAAGCAAACTATTTCTGTGAAGTGTTATCCAGACTATAATCTATCTCGATTCCCAATTTTAGCCATATCCGGTTATACGATTAGCGGTATAACTAACCCAATACTGCTGTACATTTAGAGCAAACTATTTCTGTGAAGTGTTATCCAGACTATAATCCTTCTCGATTCCCAATTTTAGCCATATCCGGTCATACGATTAACGCTGTAACTAGCCCGATGCTGCTGTACATTTAGAGCAAACTATTTCTGTGAAGTGTTATCCAGACTATAATCTATCTCGATTCCCAATTTTAGCCATATCCGGTCATACGATTAACGCTGTAACTAGCCCGATGCTGCTGTACATTTAGAGCAAACTATTTCTGTGAAGTGTTATCCAGACTATAATCTATCTCGATTCCCAATTTTAGCCATATCCGGTCATACAATTAACGGTGTAACTAGCCCGATGCTGCTGTACATTAAAAGCAAACTAGTGGACGCCCGCGGTTTCACCCGCGTTGTTGTCGTTTCCATGTGGCCTATGTGTTATTCTGATATCTAAGCTATATTATTGTGAAGTTCCATCAAAATCCATTCAGTAGTTTTTGCGTGAAAGGGTAAACATACATACAAACTTTCGCCTTTAGAATATAAGTATATAGAGCTTTGACACACTACGCAACTGCAATGTGGAGTGGTGGGTCACACGAGTACAGTTCAGCGATTTGGTGATTCAGCTTGTAAGTTTGGTATATCTTAAAGCTTTCTCATCGAATCACTGCGCTGTACGGAATCGGCGAGATTTTTAAGCTATTGGATAGCTTCTTTCGCGGGCCTTGAAGTGGAGACTGAATCCAGAAATTCCGCAACGAAAAAACCTAACACCCCCCACTCCGACCGGCACAGCGGTGACACTTTTTAGTTTTTAACGTGACAACGTCTTATAATTCGATAGAGCCGGCTGCACGCACGAAAAAACATGACGTCATGCGTCGTTACCTCGCTTTGAGGCGTTCCATGTAAGGCTTGAAGTGCAAGGGAGAGCGCGGAACGAGCTACAAAGAAGCACAATCGGCCTTTGCGTTCGGCAGCGTTCGACATCCGTCTATTAAATATAATTACTAAATATATTAATTTTAAATTAAAAATTAATATATTTATTATGAATTTATAAAATCAAAATCAATTATTTTATAAATTTAAATTAATATTTATATAAATATACATAAATTAAAAATTTTAATAACCAATTAAATGCTACCATTCCATCAGTATTTTCTTCAGACATTGTCACGTTCAACTATCGTCAGTAAACCGACTTTACAGACAACCAATTTTTTTTTAGATTGTGTTGTTCGCGTCTTTGTTCGCCAACGTCCATACCATGTTCAATACACCGGTTCTCGTCCGATCACCGAAGATAAGCAACATCGGGCGCGGTCAGTAATTGGATGGGTGACCGCCTGGGAACACAGCGTGATGTTCGCTTTTTTAATTTTTATTTTTATTATTTTTTTTTAGTTCGTTTTATTTTTTTAATTAAAATTTATAAATATATAATTGTAATTGCATAAGTTTTATCAACAAAACAAACTAAAAAAAAATTAAAATTAAAATTTAAAAAAGCCAACATCACGCGGTGTTCCGAGGCGGTCACCCATCCAAGTACTGACCGCGCCCGATGTTGCTTAACTTCTGTGCAATAGCTTTACCGCGGCACTCTCCGAGTGCCACACAGCTTTTTTTATTTTTACTGATATTGAAAGTAGTAAATGATGTTTACCTATTACCTATTGGATTGCGCCATCAGCACCGCCTAGCTTCTTGTAGCTTGTTCTTCTTCTTTCAGCATACCATACCTACCATCAACTATAATAGCGACTCTACTGTAGATCTAAACTGAATTGCAGTTTAGGTTATTATTACGCAATAACGTCAGCTGTAAGTGTCTTAATAATAGATACAAAGTTTTAACAAAAAATAGAACCGACTCAAAACGCACTAAAAAGTAAAAAATAACTGTGTCGTTTAGTTGCTTTAATTTACTTAAACATATCTATGAAGTCGGTGCCAGCAAGTTTAAGGAACATTTATTTTACGTAACAAAGCAGTTTGTGGGTTCTAGGTAATGTCCTTAAAGTAGAAACCTTGCCTGGCACCGACTCCTAGATATGCTTAAGTAAATTAAAGCAACTAAATGACACAGTTATTTTTTACTTTTTAGTGCGTTTTGAGTCGGTTCTATTTTTTGTTTAAAAATTTTTATTTCTTACTATACTTTTATATTATATAACATAATTTATCGCCACGTAACGTACCTCCAAAATTTGAAGAGCTCCTTCAATTTCCCCAGGATATCATCATCAGATCCTAACATGATGACAATGGGACCACCTTGGAAGTGTGCCCTTTCTAATAAAAAAAGAATTATCAAATCAACAACTCTGTAAAAAGTTATGCGTGGTCAGAATAGTAAAATAGATACGGCGAAAGCCTCCTCCGTTTTCGCAGCCCGTTCCGAGACAAAATTAACCACACTGGTCGGTTTTGGTCTACAGTTGAGTCGCTATTATAGTTGATGGTAGGCATCCTGTCCTTCTGATCTGAAAGACGGTTTCCGTTTCATTCGCGATGTTGATTCTCACAATTTCCTTTCTCTAATTCAAAATTTTACAGCGCATACCACTGGAACGCCACAAGCGACCCTTTGCTATCACACCTGATGTTAAGTAGATGCAATAACGTATCGGTTAGGTAGTTCACAATAAACAACAAACAAATATGCTGCATTATGGAGCTTCAAAATAAATTTTACAAAAAAAAAAAGATAAAAACAAAAACACACAAATAAACAAACACAGGTAGAAAAATAATATAGTATACCACAGAGTAATTAAGAAAGGATTCCCTTAAAAAATAATTAACAAATACCATTATTAGAGGACTTTGTTAATTATGTAATTAATTAATTATTTTTGTTACGTCTTTAATGTAATCCCTACCACCCTAAATAATTAACCCTTAATATAAATACGCAATTTAAAATGATATATTATTCAGTTACTGTTTAACCACCAGTGAGTGAAGTTATGTAAAATAAAATAAGTTATATAAAAATGTGTTCGAAATGTTGTGTTAAGTGTGTTAATAATAGATATAATTTTTTAACAAAAATAGAACCGACTCAAAATGCACTAAAAAGTAAAAAATAACTGTGTCATTTAGTTGCTTTAGTTTACTTAAGCATATCTAGGAGTCTATATATAGATTTTGAAGTAGTGGTGTTACACCCCCGTGCCTCAGAGAGCACGTTAAGCCGTCGGTCCCGGTCACTGTCAACATCTGATAGTGATCGTTAGTAAATCAAACATTATCACCCTAAGCCCGCCAACCCGCATTGACGGAGCATGGTGAGTCTAGGTTCCATATCCCCACTCCTATAAGAAGAAATGATGACTGTTAATGATGATTATGATACTGGAATACAGCATTGCTGCTTTGCGGCAGAAATAAGCATATAAGATAATGTTAAAATTAATTAATTTATTGTTGTGTTAGCGTACGGGAGATAAGGACAGTGTTAATACTCATCCTTTTAATCTTTTGTTAAAAGGCATAAAGTATAAATTAAAATAGATTTTTGTGTTATTTTATTCTGTTAGTGATAGCAGTCTATCACTCAGTAGACAGTTACACTTCTGTCACTGGGTGTTTGACAGTTACCTCTGAAAGATACCTTCTTCGTGTTATTTTATTATCACTTTCACTGTGTATATTATTTTGATTATTTTATTCTTTTAGTGACAGCAGTCTATCACTCAGTAGACAGTTACACTTCTGTCACTGGGTGTTTGACAGTTACCTCTGAAAGATACCTTCTTCGTGTTATTTTATTATCACTTTCACTGTGTATATTATTTTGATTATTTTATTCTTTTAGTGACAGCAGTCTATCACTCAGTAGACAGTTATACTTCTGTCACTGGGTGTTTGACAGTTACCTCTGAAAGATACCTTCTTCGTGTTATTTTATTATCACTTTCACTGTGTATATTATTTTGATTATTTTATTCTTTTAGTGACAGCAGTCTATCATCCAGTAGACAGTTACACTTCTGTCACTGGGTGTTTGACAGTTACCTCTGAAAGATACCTTCTTCGTGTTATTTTATTATCACTTTCACTGTGTATATTATTTTGATTATTTTATTCTTTTAGTGACAGCAGTCTATCATCCAGTAGACAGTTACACTTCTGTCACTGGGTGTTTGACAGTTACCACTGAAAGATACCTTCTTCGTGTTATTTTAATATCACTTTCACTGTGTATATTATTTTGATTATTTTATTCTTTTAGTGACAGCAGTCTATCATCCAGTAGACAGTTACACTTCTGTCACTGGGTGTTTGACAGTTACCTCTGAAAGATACCTTCTTCGTGTTATTTTATTATCACTTTCACTGTGTATATTATTTTGATTATTTTATTCTTTTAGTGACAGCAGTCTATCATCCAGTAGACAGTTACACTTCTGTCACTGGGTGTTTGACAGTTACCACTGAAAGATACCTTCTTCGTGTTATTTTAATATCACTTTCACTGTGTATATTATTTTGATTATTTTATTCTTTTAGTGACAGCAGTCTATCATCCAGTAGACAGTTACACTTCTGTCACTGGGTGTTTGACAGTTACCACTGAAAGATACCTTCTTCGTGTTATTTTAATATCACTTTCACTGTGTATATTTTTGGACTATTTTATTCTTTTAGTGACAGCAGTCTATCACCCAGTAGACAGTTACACTTCTGTCACTGGGTGTTTGACAGTTACCACTGAAAGATACCTTCTTCGTGATATTTTAATATTACTTTCACTATGTATATTTATTTTATGACATTTTATTCTTTTAGTGACAGCAGTCTATCATCCAGTAGACAGTCACACTTCTGTCACTGGGTGTTTGACAGTTACCTCTGAAAGATACCTTCTTCGTGCTATTTTATTATCACTTTCACTGTGTATATTTTTTGACTTTTTTATTCTTTTAGTGATAGCAGTCTATCACCCAGTAGACAGTTACACTTCTGTCACTGGGTGTTTGACAGTTACCACTGAAAGATACCTTCTTCGTGTTATTTTAATATCAATTTCACTGTGTATATTTTTTGACTATTTTATTCTTTTAGTGACAGCAGTCTATCACCCAGTAGACAGTTACAATTCTGTCACTGGGTGTTTGACAGTTACCACTGAAAGATACCTTCTTCGTGATATTTTAATATTACTTTCACTATGTATATTTATTTTATGACATTTTATTCTTTTAGTGACAGCAGTCTATCATCCAGTAGACAGTCACACTTCTGTCACTGGGTGTTTGACAGTTACCTCTGAAAGATACCTTCTTCGTGCTATTTTATTATCACTTTCACTGTGTATATTTTTTGACTTTTTTATTCTTTTAGTGATAGCAGTCTATCACCCAGTAGACAGTTACACTTCTGTCACTGGGTGTTTGACAGTTACCACTGAAAGATACCTTCTTCGTGTTATTTTAATATCAATTTCACTGTGTATATTTTTTGACTATTTTATTCTTTTAGTGACAGCAGTCTATCACCCAGTAGACAGTTCCCATTTTGTCACTGGGTGTTTGACAGTTACCACTGAAAGATGTTGTCTTCGTGCCATTTTAGTATTACTTTGTATGTGTGTATATCAGTTTTAGACAATTATAAGTGATAATTTTCCTTTAGTGACAACAGTCTTTCACTCAGTAGACAGTATTATAACATATCTGTCACTGGATGTTGGACAGTAACCACTAAAAGGTACATTCATCGTTCTTATATCACTTACACTATTTATATAATTTTTAACAAATGTGTTCTTTTAGTTATAACAGTCAATCACTCAGTAGACAGTTCCCATTCTGTCACTGGGTGTTTGACAGTTACCACTGTAAGATACTTTCAACGTGACATTCCAATATTTCTGTTATTTTGACATAGGTACATGTCATTGTGTTCTTTTAGCGACAGCAGTCTATCACCCAGTAGACAGTTACACTTCTGTCACTGGGTGTATGACAGTTATCACTGAAAGATGTTGCCTTCGTCCCATTTTAGTATTACTTTGTATGTGTGTATGTCAGTTTTAGACAATTATAAGTGATAATATTCCTATAGTGGCAACAGTCTTTCACTCAGTCGACAGTATTATAACATATCTGTCACTGGGTGTTTGACAGTTACCACTGAAAGATACTTTCAACGAGCCATTTCAATATTTGTGTTACTTTTGACAGAGGTACGTACCGTTGTGTTCTTTTAGTGACAGCAGTCTTGCACTCGGTAGACAGTTTCCATTCTGGCACTGGGTGTTTGACAGTTACCACTAGAAGATACTTTCACCATGACATTTTAATATTTGTGTTACTTTTGACATAGTACGTATGTACTATTGAGTTCTTTTAATGACAACAGTCGTTTGACAGTTACCATTGAAAGATACTTTTAACGTGTCATTTCAAATTTTTTTGTAGTATTTTAATATTACTTGGTCCATTATGATGTAGATATGTGCCATTTTATTCTTTAATTGACAGCGGTCTATCATCCAGTAGACAGTTTCCATTCTGTCACTGAGTGTTTGACAGTTAGCACTGAAAGATGATTTCAACGTGACATTTTACTATTACAATTTATCTCTTGTTGTAATAAAAAGAAGAACATTCAACAAGAGTAGTTATCATCCACTCAGTTGACTTGTTATTAGTCAGTCACTGGGTGTATGATTACTATTACTGAAGATTATTACCACCAAGAAAAAGATCCGTGTGGAAAAAGAAAAACATTCTTAAATGGTCGTTATCATACACTCAGTAGACTTGTTATTAATCAGTCACTGGGTGTATGACAGCTACCACTGTAAGATCCTCTTTTCGAAACATTTATTATTACTACATTCGTTTTAATGTAGTTGTGTACCATTTTATTATTTTAGTGACAGAAGTCAATCACCTAGTAGACAGTCTTATATATTGGTCAATGGCTGTTCGACAGTTATCACTCACTGTAAGGTGACTTCTTCCTGTCATTTTAATATTATAATGTACCTCCCGCAGCAAAAATAAGAAGAACATTCATTAACGGCCGCAGGGTCGTTATCATTCACTCAGTAGACTTTTCGATAATCAGTCACTGGGTGTATGATTACTGCCACTGGAGAATATTATCATAGAGAAGAACATCTGTATTACAAGAAAAAAAATATCTGTATGAAAAATAAAGAACGTTCATCAGAGATCGTTATCATTCACTCAGTAGACTTGTTATTAATCAGTCACTGGGTGTATGATTACTACTACTGGAGAATATTACCATCGAGAAGAACATCTGTGTTACAAGAAAGAAAAACATCTATATGAAAAATGAAGAACATTCATTAGTGGTCGTTATCATTCACTCCGTAGACTTGTCAATTAATTTCAGTCACTGGGTGTATGATTACTGCCACTGGAGAATATTACCATTGAGAAGAACATCTGTATTACAAGAAAGAAAAGCACCTGTTTGAAAAATTACGAACATTCATTAGTGATCGTTATCATTCACTCCGTAGACTTGTCAATTATCAGTCACTGGGTGTATGATTACTACCACTGGAGAATATTACCATCGAGAAGAACATATGTATTACAAGTAAGAAAAACATCTGTATGAAAAATGAAGAACATTCATTAGTGGTCGTTATCATTCACTCCGTAGACTTGTTAATTATCAGTCACTGGGTTTATGATTACTACCACTGGAGAATATTACCATCGAGAAGAACATCTGAATTACAAGAAAGAAAAACATCGGTTTGAAAAATTAAGAACATTCATTAGTGATCGTTATCATTCACTCCGTAGACATGTCAATCATCAGTCACTGGGTGTATGATTACTACCACTGGAGAATATTACCATCGAGATGAAAATCTGTATTACAAGATAGAAAAAAATCGGTATGAAAAATGAAGAACATTCATTAGTGGTCGTTATCATTCACTCCGTAGACTTGTCGATTTTCAGTCACTGGGTGTATGATTACTACTACTGGAGAATATTACCATCGTGAAGACCATCTGTATTAAAAATAAAGAACATTCATCAGTGGTCTTTATCATTCACTCCGTAGACTTGTCAATCATCAGTCACTGGGTGTTACGATTACGGTCACGAGTGATCACAGCTTATTGAGCATACGACTTTAAAGAATTTACGCCCAAATAATTAATATGTTTAGCAGTAACTAATTAGTGTAAAATTGTAACAAACCAAAAGGCTATTGTTTGGTAAGAAAATTTTTCATTAAGTAAATCCAAGATTTTAGTGACAGTGGTCACTCACTCTGTTCACAGTTAATTATTCTGTCACTGGGTGTTGTGATTACTGCTACGGTAAACTCTCTTTGATTGTAGGAAGAATCTATCAAGCACAGCAAGATGTTTTGTCAGTGACAGTTGTCACTCACGCAGTAGACACGTTAATGTTATTCTGTCACTGGGTGTAGTGATTACTGCTAAAGCAAAGACTCTCCGATTTTAAGAAGAATCTATCAAGAACAGCAAGATGTTATGCCAGTGACAGTTGTCACTCACTCAGTAGACACGTTAATGTTATTCTGCCACTGGGTGTAGTGATTACTGCTACAGCAAAGACTCTCCGATTTTAAAAAGAAGCTATCAAGAACAGCTAGATGGTTTGTCAGTAACAGTTGTCACTCACTCAGTAGACACGTTAATGTTATTCTGCCACTGGGTGTAGTGATTACTGCTACAGCAAAGACTCTCCGATTTTAAGAAGAATCTATCAAGAACAGCTAGATGTTTTGTCAGCAACAGTTGTCACTCACTCAGTAGACACGTTAATGTTATTCTCTCACTGGGTGTAGTGATTACTGCTACAGCAAAGACTCTCCGATTTTAAGAAGAATCTATCAAGATCAGCTATACTAAAGCCAAACTCGATTGAGAATGCTTGTCAACAAACAAATTTAAAATGAAGGTAGAAAATGCAACCCGTTTTATGCCTAATAAATTTAAAATAATGTTTTATGTTTTAAAAAATCTTATTTAAAAGATACTGAATACATTAATTAGTTCTAAGCTTATTAATCTGTTTTATTGTCATGAATTCGTCATTAACTAGTTAATTTAAAAAAATAGGAGTAAAATATCTATTGATTTCTACCTTCATTTTTAATTTGTTTGTTGACAAGCATTCTCAATCGAGTTTGGCTTTAGTATAGATGTTATGCCAGTGACAGTTGTTACTCACTCAGTAGACATGTTAATGTTATTCTGTCACTGGGTGTAGTGATTACTGCTACAGCAAAGACTCTCCGATTTTAAGAAGAATCTATTAAGAACAGCAAGATGTTATGCCAGTGACAGTTGTCACTCACTCAGTAGACACGTTAATGTTATTCTGTCACTGGGTGTAGTGATTACTGCTACAGCAAAGACTCTCCGATTTTAAGAAGAATCTATCAAGAACAGGTAGATGTTATGCCAGTGACAGTTGTCACACACTCAGTAGACACGTTAATGTTATTCTGTCACTGGGTGTAGTGATTACTGCTACAGCAAAGACTCCGATTTTAAGAAGAATCTATCAAGAACAGCAAGATGTTTTGTCAGTAACAGTTGTCACTCACGCAGTAGACATGTTAATGTTATTTTGTCACTGGGTGTAGTGATTACTGACACTGCAATTTTTATTACGCATATAGATACCTCAAAAATATTTGAAAACCAAGTATCGGGAAGTTTATTTAACTAAGTAGTTTGTGGGTTTTAGGTCCTTAAAATATCTATGAAGATATAGATATGCTTAAGTAAATAAACCTACTAAATCACGCAATTATTAAATCGACTTGAAGTTTGTTCTATTTTTATTATTTTTTTTTTACTTCCTAGTGAATTATCGACAGCAAATATACGTAAAACCTATTCGCTATAGTGCCATTATGTGGCATTTGCAGTCAAAAAAACAACTTAAAAAAGTGTTGGTAGCGATTTTGGAATACAATTGAAGGGTTCCTTCGATTAACGTAAGAACCTATCATCAGATCTTAACATTATGACTATGAGACCGTTTTAGAAGTATAACCTTTCTAATAAAAAAAGAATAATCAAAATCGGACTACTCTGTTATGAGTGGTAATACATTAAAAAAAATATTATTATGAAAACAAAAAACCCGACTGCTTAGAAGTAATGAACTGGAAATAGAAAAACAAGTATCACTCTATCTATATAAAATTTTATATACTTTATGGTGCAGCAGGCCGGAACAAACAAATTTTTTATATAAATACTACGGGTAGAGTAAGGTCTACCGACAGCACCATAAAGTATATACAATTTTATATAGATAGAGTGATACTTGTTTTTCTCTTTCCAGTTCATTACTTTTAAACAGTCAGGTTTTTGTTTTCATAATATTTTTTTTTAAACTTTTTAGTTTTAGTATGTAGTATAAAAATGAGACTGTACATTTATTGACATTTTTAGTTAAAACAGTAATATAAACATGATATGATATACATATTTTTGAAAAAGTCTTTTTAAGACCTTTTATGTGATATCCATATTGTTAAGAAAAAAAATATAAACACCCCCCTTTACCCACTTACATCCGCCATTTTGAAAATTTATATAGCCTATGTCACTACCACAATTTTAATGAACTCGACGAACACCTTTTATGTCAAAATCCGTTCAGTCGTTTAGGCGGTAGCGCGTGCCAAAGAAAGGGACATACATACATACATACATACGCTCGAAAAACATTACCCTCCTTCTGACGCAGTCGGGTAAAAAAAAACAGAATAATTCTAAAACAGTTTTTCATTCTCCTACGAAATTTTTAGTACATTCCAAGCCCGGAGTCGGGTAGATGGTGGTGTTACACCCCCGTGCTTAGCGAGCACGTTAAGCCGTCGGTCCCGGTCACTGTCATCAACATCTGATAGTGATCGTTAATAAATTATCACCCTAAGCCCGCCAACACGCATTTGAGCAGCGTGTCTATACCCCCTCTGCTATAAGGAGGGAGGCCTGGCCCTGTAGTAGGCTGTCAATAGGCTGATAATGACCATGATGATGATTGTATGAAGTATTAGTTCATTAATAAAATTTACTTACTTAAACACACACACGCGCGCACACACACGCACGCACGCACACACACACACGTACGCATAAACACACACGCACACGCATAAACATACGCACACACATAAATAAACTTGGGTCAATATAATTATTTTTATTAAGCTATTGTATAGCTTTTATCGCGGGCCTTGAGCGTGGAGACCAAATACAGAAATTCCGTAACGAAAAAACCTAACACCCCCTGAGTATCAAAAACATTATTGTGGGATCTGCTCAAAGTAAAACACTACGAAACTGATTTTAAACTTTTATTTCTGCTTGATACGTCCTTACGTCCTACGTCTTTCCACCTTACTCCGCCATCTTGCCTATCCGTCTCCTCTCTCCCTTTCACGCATACATCTGTCCCTCTCACACTTACTTACGTTCCGTTCCCACAACTCGGCCATTCTACTTACTCCCTGTCCTCAGGAACACACATCTTTCATACCATCATCCACACTTACAATGAAATACTTACATAAACATCTTAAGTGTAAAATCATAGAAACTAACAATCATTTCTTTACCACAATAGAAATCTTAAGCATAAAATTATATAAACTAAAAATCATTTCTTTACTACAATAGTCATCTTAAGCATAAAATTATATAAACTAAAAATCATTTCTTTACTACAATAGTCATCTTAAGCATAAAATTATATAAACTAAAAATCATTTCTTTACTACAATAGTCATCTTAAGCATAAAATTATATAAACTAAAAATCATTTCTTTACTACAATAGTCATCTTAAGCATAAAATTATATAAACTAAAAATCATTTCTTTACTACAATAGTCATCTTAAGCATACAATTATATAAACTAACGATTGCTTTCTTACAAGATATTACAAATTAAATACAACATAACATATCATACAAGATAACAGATCCCCTTAAGATTAAATTACAGACATTATTTCTAAAACCTTCCATCCCTCTATCGTTCATACATTACAGTCATCCTACATACTCACCTCATTATGGCTCAGGCCATTTTTTCATTTGGTCAGCTGAGCTTGAAGTACAGTTCGGGCCTTCTGTAGAACTGTCTACCTTTTCCATCTCATAGCGATCATTTAAATTTACTTTAGTTATACGATATGGACCTAGGTATTTCGCCTTGAGTTTAAGCCCTTTACCGAACTGTGTTCTTTTTATTGCTACTAAATCACCCATCTTATACTGGTTTTCCGTCGCTTTTCCTATCTTTATTTATTTGCAAAACTTCAAAGTCGTTGACCTGAGAC
This sequence comes from Mycalesis mineus, assembly GCA_034621355.1. Classification (NCBI taxonomy): domain Eukaryota; kingdom Metazoa; phylum Arthropoda; class Insecta; order Lepidoptera; family Nymphalidae; genus Mycalesis; species Mycalesis mineus. The sequence goes on along the minus strand of JAXAVZ010000080.1, from coordinate 1,512,057 downwards.
TTCTCGACGTCACTGTCACTGTCACTGTCATGGCCGCTCGCGCATCCCGTCGAGTCGACCGTGCCAAACATGGCCGATCGCTGTTTTACCGGCTCCGTCGATTGGCCCGCCGTGCGTAGTTGCAGCGCGGTTTGTGCCGGCTGCTTTACCGACGTTCCGTTGACGCCGCTAAATCTCACGGTGCTTGGAGCGCCACCGGTTGCACTGAACTTGGGACATTGATACGAAAAATGGCCAAATGTATTGCAGCGAAAACATTTAACGCCATTTTCACAATTCTTTGCCATATGACTTTCCCCGCAGTTATAGCAGCGTCGCGTCGTTGATGAGGATGCTTCTATTTTTTTTCTAGGCACTGTCATGACCTTGACTTCTTTCTTTATGTTCTCGTGCATTTTTTCGTATATTAGAAGTTTTTCTTTAAGCGCAGTATATGTTGTTACGCCATATAACACGACCTTGTTTGTTTGACAGTCTTCTATGCCGTCGATGATATATTGAATGGCTACATAATCGGGAAATTTAGCTCTTTTCCCTAACTCCTTCATAGCCAGCATGTACTGATAGTAACTTTCATTCTTCTGTTTTTTTCTAGATGCCATTAATTCGTGCATTTCTTTGCTGTTGATAGCTTCCGGAAATTCTCTTTGCACGGCAATTTTTAATTCGTCATATGTTTTAAACACTTTTTCCGACTTTAGCCATAGCCCGGCCGTACCACATAACGTCCTTCTTGCTATTATTAATTTTTGATGCGGTGTCCATTTAAAAATTTCGGCGTTATCTTCTATATCCTGTGCCCACTTTGTAGATGTGTACGACTTGTCCTCACCGTTGAACTGAGCTATGCTTCCCTCGAAACCATAAAACATGGCGGTGGGCGCCGCGGCTTGTGTGGCGTCCCCCATCTTTTCCGCTTCCATCTTTGCAATCAAAGTTGATAAATTTCGTCTTTCGTCTTAAACGTCTTTCGTCGTCCGTCTTTCCTTCGTACGTCGTGTTCTTTCGTGATTATTCGGCGTATGTCCGGAACACGTGCGCCTCGCGTCTTGTGTCGCCCGCGCCGGTTGCGTCGTATGTTAATATATTTCGTGATTCACTTTATTTCGTCACGCGCACACTTTGAGCGATCCCGGACGAGTCCCCAAAATGATTTGTGGGATCTGCTCAAAGTAAAACACTACGAAACTGATTTTAAACTTTTATTTCTGCTTGATACGTCCTTACGTCCTACGTCTTTTTCACCTTACTCCGCCATCTTGCCTATCCGTCTCCTCTCTCCCTTTCACGCATACATCTGTCCCTCTCACACTTACTTACGTTCCGTTCCCACATTATTATGTTTTTGATACTCAGGGGGTACAAAAGCACAATTTCGGCACCGACGAAGGGGAACGTGGCCTAGCGGTAAGGCGCTCTAAGTGCCCGGATTGCCAGAGAGACGCGGGTTCTGATCCCGTCGGTTCTGCAATTTTTTTTAAAGCGTGATATTGCAAAAAGTCATTTTTTTTTTTAAATAAACATCCCGCGTCTCTCTGGCAATTTGGGCACTTAGAGCGCCTTACCGCTAGGCCACGGTCCCGATGACGTCGGTAAGTAAACATAAGTTGATAAAAAATTCTATGCAATAGCCCGAGTGCCACACGTCTTTTTTTATTTTTATTTTAACCATTGTAACTGCATTTTCTTTCTTTTTTTTCTTTTTGTGTAAAACATTGCTTTTATTTTCGTATAAAACACTGGCCCCTAAGATACGGGCTTACCTAGTTTAGGGGCCAGGGGTTCAATGTGTCAGCTATCTGTAACTTCTCAAATGAATATATTCTTATTACCTTGTTAGTGAGGCAGTCTTGAAAGTCTTTCTTCATCACAGACACGGAGACCCGGTCCTGTGGTCTCTTGGGACCGCTCACTGACGTCACCACTGTAGACAGGTCTAGTTCCACCACCTGGAAAAAAGAGGGGTTTATCACTACTCTACTACGTACATTGACGGCGTCCGTGGCGCAGTGGTATGCGCGGTGGATTTATAAAACGGAGGTCTTGAGTTCGATTCCCGGCGGGGCAGATTGATATTTTTCTTAATTTGTCTTGGTCTGGCTGGTGGTGGAGGCTTTCGCCGTGGCTAGTTACCACCCTACCGACAAAGACGTATCACCAAGCGATTTAGCGTTCCGTTACGATGTCGTGTGGAAACCGATAGGGGTGTGGATTTCATCCTACTCCTAACAAGTTAGTCCGCTTCCATCTTAGACTGCATCATCATTGAACATCAGGTGTGATAGCAGTCAAGGGCCAACTTGTAGTCGATAAAGAAAAATACCTTAAACATTGTCTACATATGCCCCCCCCCCCCCACATTATTGTTTACTGAAACAAAGGGATGGAATATTTTGAATGTGGTGAGAACGAACGACGTTCGAGAAGTCAAATCCAGGTAGTTTCTTGGAAAAAGGAATGCGATATAATAAGAGCCCATTTTGTCCGAAACATACATACTCGTTCCCTTAGTGGTAGGCAGAGAGCACATCCCTCCACTTGCCACGGTCCTTGCATACTTCCTTAGCTTCTTCCACTCTCATTGATCCTTTCATACAAGTTCTAGGTACTTAGGGTGCTCGCCACCTGGCCATTTTTTAAAATGTCCTGAATTTGGTCCAGGAATGTTCGCCTAGTTCTTCCCCTTCCAACATTTCCATACACCCTCGCCTCATAAATCTCTTTTGTTGATCTTCATTGCCCTTTTTTTGGCTAAATAAAAGATATTTTACTTATTTATTTATTTATCTATACTAGAAGAGTTTGTTTGTTTGAAAGCGCTAATCTCAGGAACTACTACTGGTTCGAATTGAAAAATTATTTTTGTGTTCAATAGACCATTTATCGAGGAAGGCTTTAGGCTATATAACATCACGCTGCAACTATTAGGAGCGAAGAAATAATGGAAAATGTGAAAAAAACGGGGAAAATTATTCCTTCCATCCTTGAGGGCTTCAGTTGCGTGCGCTGCGAAAACGGTTCAAGATACCAAAAATATAGGTAAGAAAGAATTATTCCTCTTGAAATGAGCTAAAAAAATTTCCACGACAGTATACGTCTATCTTTTAAGATTAACTCACTAGAACCGTTTTTATGGTAATCAAATTTGGTCGAAATTAGTGCATTTGTTAAGAGTTGTATCAAAGTAATAATATTAATGTACTGTAATATCGTACAATGTTTAACAGTAGATCTTTAGTACACGGGACGAGACGGATGACATTGGTTAACGGGAAACTATAAAAATATATTGTTAATGTTAATGTACTGTAATATCGTACAATGTTTAACAAAACTGTAGATCTTTAATACACGGGACGGGACGGATGATATTGGTTGACGGGAAACTATAAAAAAATTTAATTGAGAGGGGGAGCGGGAAAGTGCACACTTTATATGAAAGTCTGTCTTTAAAATTAAAAGGGTACCTAAGAGATTTTCACGCGGACGAAGTCGCGGGCGACTGCTAGTATTTTTATAAGCTTAATGGTGCGCGTTAAACAATTGCCAATTAAATAATATAACAGTATATCACTGTTAGCCTTCAAACCAAGGATGGGGGTTAGGTTAGGTTTTATTTACTCCTGGGTTCGATTCCAAGCAGGGTCGATTTAGATTTTTGTGTGTGTGTGGAATTACTGGACGTGAATTCCAGGTCCCAAGTTACCGCATATGACCCCGGTACTATTAACAACTGCCGCCGTACCCGTGACGTCACCGTGGTCGTTTCATCACCGGCGTCGTGGCATCATTCGGCCGTCCCATCCCGTGACCGGCCATCAGCTGTCGCCGAGTCGCGCCCGGCTCCAGGGAAGTACCGGACTGCGCGGGCCTTACACCCACGGCCCATAATTTTTTTACGAATATAATTTCTTTTGTGTTAACTAAGGCGGTTTCCTTTCTACCCAAACCCCCTACGTTACATGGTCTATGTTCTGTTGGCCATGTTTAGTTCCGACAAAGATGTACCGCCGATCGATTTAGTGTTGGCCGATACGATGTCGTCTAGAAATCGAAAGGGGTAAGGACTTGGCCCTTGACTGCTATCACACCTGATGTTAAGTGATGATGCAGTCTAAGATGAAAGCGGGCTAACTTGTTAGGAGTAGGATGAAATCCACACCCCTTTCGATTTCTACACGACATCGTACCGGTACGCTAAATCGCTTGGCGGCACGTCTTTGTCTGTAGGGTGGTAACTAGGCACAGCAAAAGCCTTTCACCAGCCAGACCAAGACAAATTAAGAAAAATCTCAATCTGCCACGCCGGGTATCGAACCCAGGACCTCCGTTATATAAATCCACCGCGCATACCACTGCGCCATGGAGGCCGTTATAATGCAAGTTTTCTTTTTGAAAATATTTTACATAGATATGTTTTTGGTGGCATATCAATTACCTCAGAGAACACGGGGTCTTGCGCGGGGTTGCTATAGTTGCGGAACTGTTTGGTCGCTCGCAGGTACTCCTCTATGATCTTGATCTTGTCGGCGGAACGATCTGGAAACATTTTCAAAATAATAATCACCTTTATGTACCGTTATTACCAGGGTCACATAACAAAGTAGAAGGCCGACGTGATCGCGTGCGGCGGTACCGCTCCGCTAGCTTCGAACTCCGGAAATAAGATAGTAACTTTTTTTTTTATCAACTACAAGTTGGCCCTTGACTGCTACAATAACACCTGATGTTAAGTGATGATGCAGTAGAATATAAGGTAAGTAGGTAGTGGCTGAGCAACAGATCCAACTCCTCGATATTATGATACAAAAGTACCAGGATCACATAGCAATAGAAGAGTTACTCACTAGTCTGGCTCAAGTACTGCAGTGACCGCTCGTCTACAGGGAAGTGTGCCACCGTGGCTCCGAACTCCGGACACATGTTGGCTACTGTAGCTCTGTCAGCAATGCTGAGCGCAGACAGTTAAGTCCTTGCCACGCGGTACAAGGATGTGGGGGTGTAACTAACTGACAATAGAAGGAAACGAGAGGGGGGAGAGACACCCCTGTTCCACGAGCGTATGCCAACAGAAAGTACCAGGGTAACATAACAAAGTAGAATACTCACATGAGATAAGTAGGTAGTGGCTGAGCAACAGGTCCAATTCCTCGATATTATGATAGAAAAGTACCAGGATCACATAGCAATAGAAGAGTTACTCACTAGTCTGGCTCAAGTACTGCAGCGACCGCTCGTCTACAGGGAAGTGTGCCACCGTGGCTCCGAACTCCGGACACATGTTGGCGACCGTGGCTCTGTCAGCAATGCTGAGCGCGGCCACGCCTGGGCCGAAGAACTCCACAAATTTACCCACCACGCCAAGGGAACGGAGGTGCTGGAAATAACAACAAGAAATTTAAATTCATTAATTCCAAGTCTATCATACAGAATTTATGAAAAGTTAAGTCTTTCAGTGCGTAGTGACTACACTACTATGCAACCGGTTGAGAAAGCTTTGGCGCAGTGGTGGATTTATAACAAGGAGGTCTTGGGTTCGATTCTCAGTTGGGCCGATTGAAATTTCGTAATTTGTCCAATTCTGAAAAAAAAAAATTGGTTGTCTGTAAAGTCGGTTTACTGACGATAGTTGAACGTGACAACGTCTGAAGAAAATACTGATGGAATGGTAGCATTTAATTGGTTATTAAAATTTTTAATTTAAGTATATTTTTATAAATATTAATTTAAATTAATGAAATAATTGATTTTGATTTTATAATTTGAATTTATAATAAATATATTAATTTTTAATTTAAAATTAATATATTTACAAAATTATGTTTAATAAACGGATGTCGAACGCTGCCGAACGCAAAGGCCGATTGTGCTTCTTTGTCGCTCGTTCCGCGCTCTCGCTTGCACTTCAAGCCTTACATGGAACGCCTCAAAGCGAGGTAACGACGTAAAACGTCATGTTTTTTCGTGTATGCAGCCGGCTCTATCGAATTATAAGACGTTGTCACGTCAAAAAATCGAACCTACTCTCTAACAAGTTACTCAGATTCCATTTTACATTGCATCATCACTTGCCATCTGGCGTGATTAGTCAACAAACTTGTAGTGAACAAAAAACATACCTTGGTAATAGTGAGGACCAAGTCAGTGGAAGTGGTCAGAGGGTTCAATTCACCCACCAGTTTGTACCCCACCACTTTGGGTAACAGCATGCTTATTGCTTGCCCCAGCATCACCGCTTCAGCTTCAATACCTGATGGAGAAAAATATATATATATTTAAGATTTTCTATTGACTCATCACGACATCTCTAAGACCCATTGCCCATCGATACATCGACGGGAATGGAATCTACTCAGGTTTTACTGGGCACAGTAAGTAACTAATAACACTAGTATATTTAATTTTTAAAGCACTGCCTCTGTAATATACTGTCCTGGTACTTTTCATGCCTTTAGTTATGCAGACAACGCTTCTAGCGCATCGTGGTATTATTGACGTGACAACGTCTTATAATTCGATAGAGCCGGCTGCATGCACGAAAAAACATGACTCATGCGGCGTTACCTTGCTTTGAGGCGTTCCATGTAAGGCTTGAAGTGCAAGCGAGAGCGCGGAACGAGCGACAAAGAAGCACAATCGGCCTTTGCGTTCGGCAGCGTTCAACATCCGTCTATTAAATATATTAATTTTAAATTAAAAATTAATATATTTATTATAAATTTAAAATATAAATTTATAAAATCAAAATCAATTATTTTATTAATTTAAATTAATATTTATAAAAATATACTTAAATTAAAAATTTTAATAACCAATTAAATGCTACCATTCCATCAGTATTTTCTTCAGACGTTGTCACGTTCAACTATCGTCAGTAAACCGACTTTACAGACAACCAATTTTTTCAATTTAGAGCATCAATAAATTTTAGTTTGTAGAGACTGTTACTGTCTTATGCGATCCTGGTACTTAATATACCTGAACAAACTATTATACTCCTACAACCCGTATATTTCATTTTTAAAGAACTGCCTCGGTAATATTCTGTCCTGGTACTTCTCATACCTTTGATTATGAACGCTTCTAGCGCATCGTGGTATTATTTAAATTAGAGTGCCAATAAAGTTTTGTTTGAGAAGACTTTTACTGTCTCATGCGATCCTAGTACTTTATAAACTTGAACATACTGTTATACTCCTATAACCCCTAGACTTACCTCTATACCCCTTTTTATTTTAGATAAACGTGCAGTTGATTACAATCAGGCCTGATGGAAAGCAGTGGATAAGGTCGAAGTTGGAATGCGCTTACCTAGAAGATGCCTATTCACTCTTGACTTGAAGATATTCAGGTTGTAGGTAGTAGGAAACGCTAACGCCGGAAGGGCATTTCACGCCCTACACTCCCCCTACCCCTATACCCCGTCTATACTCTCAGTATCTTCAATATCAAAAGACATTCTCATAGGCAAAGTTAGTAAGTAATTTTCCATATATAACCGTCTATTCCCACCACTGAAGACCATAGAACGTCCACAATGAACTGAAGTTTAAAGAGCTATCCTGGTACTTCATAAACCTGAACATACTGTTATACTTCTATACCCTGACACTTAGATACCTCTAACCTTTACCTCTAAATGCCTATACACTTACCGCCGTATTTATAAACTAGTAATTACTTTTGCTCAAGTAATTTCTTAGCTAAGTAATTACTTGACGTTAGAATTCTTGAATCCTAAATTCTGTTCTATAAACAAGTAAAATCTTTTACTTAGCTAAGTAAAGTAATGAGTAGTAATACTCATTACTTTACTATTTGGTATTACTAACTGGCAATATTATTTTTCTGCGTTTTGTTCAATTAACTCACAATAAAACATAAGGTAAGATGCCTGTATTTTCTGAGTTATTTTATCATTAAATCGTGTTTTTATATCGAAAATTACAATTTAATACATTTTTAATATAATTTAAATTTTATTTACTTAACAAATGCACTAAATATAATACAGCAATTTTATCTTCGAAAGAGCAATAGCGAAACGTTTCGAAGGTGTTTTTTTATTTTTATTATTACCCGACCGAATTTAAGCACGCAAATTACTATCCTGTTTAGCTTATTTTCCTAGACATTTCAACTTGGTATTATTATGCATAGTATGGCTGTCATTGTAAAATTAAATACTAATGTCATTTAACGTTTTATGTTTTCGATTTTGATGTGCAGTAAGTTGTGGAAGTATTTAAATTTCGTGTTTCATTTATTAATAATTATTAAAATGAGTCTTTTAACTAATGAAAGTGATAGGAAGAAACCTTTTTCGGGCCTTGAGAAAGATTTATTCTTAAATATAATACAAAAATATGAAAGTATTTTATCATGCAAACAAACCAATGCAAATAGTGCATTGAAAAAGAAACATACTTGGGAAGCAATCAAAGATGAATTTAACAATTCTTCGATCGTGACTCAACAGGTAAGATTTAACAAATTATTCTTAAATAAAATGTTATGTTTTAATGTAAAACATCAATAGGTATACATCGATACCTACATTAAAAATACCACATTTTATGGTAAAACAATTGTATCTGGTGATTTACTACCTATAAGAGTATTTAAACTTAACTTGTGCATCTATGCAAAAACTTGTTGATTTGATGTTTTAGTATTACATTATGAGATAAATGGATTATGCTAGAATGTAAAACATCAATATACGGAAAAGACCACATGAATGTTAAAAAAAGTACATGTTGATTTATTACCTACAAAATTAAAAGCAAACAATAGAATTAATTATAACCTACCTTATAATCTCTGCCTATAGTACCTATAATAATTATAATTTTAATGACTTGCAAATATTATGTTTCAGGCTTCTACTAAACAACTTATAAAGTTATGGTATAACATGAAAGCCAAAGCTAGAGAGTCAAAAACAAAAGAAAATATTCGCCATTTAACTGGAGGAGGGCCGAGTGTGGATGATATGGACCCCGTTGATGCAAAAGTCATGGATATTGATAAAAATATATTAACTAATGTGGAAGTGGATATTGACAGTGATATAATAAATGGTAAATATGTTTTAATACAGATATGTTATTGACATGTCTATCTAAGTTGCAGATGAGGACTTTTTTAGATTTTTAAATCTCAGATACAAAGTTCTCTAATATTATGTAAGCTTGAAAATATTTATTTCATTGTGTTTTATTATGTATTTAGAAAATTATATTTAAATTAAATTCAATACTAATCATAAAAGGTTACATGTTTTATATATATTACATGTATGTCATGGGTCATGGTTAATATCACTGTAAGATGATAAATAAGTATTTTAATCTATTGCAATTGGGGAAGGGGGAATGGGAAGACTTACAGAAATACATATGATGCAAAATGTTTTATATACATTCACATGTACAAAATTAGTCTGATTATGATTACTTTTTGCTTTTACTTATAAACTAATTCTCAATTTTTACTACTTATTACAATTACTTATAGTTACTTTTACATATTTACAGATAATGTCATAGTAATTGGGGATTCAAATAATGAGGCATGGAATAAAGTGCCAGAAGAGAAAGTGGAAGTTAAAACTCCCAAGAGAAAAATGCTTGGTTCAGAAGAAAAATATATGAGTAAAGTGGATGTTCTAAAACAAAAAATTTTGGAAGAAGAATTAAAATTTAAAACGCAGTTGCATGAAGAGGAGTTACAATTTAAAGTCATGGAAAGGCAATACAAACAAAAGATCCTTGAGGCAGAGTTGAAAATAAAATTAAAAGAATTGGAAATTTTAGAAAATAAACACAATTTGAATATGTAATAACATGTTTTTAATTTAAATGAAATCCCTAGCAATAATGTTCGCTCTAATCACCATACCATCACTTGTACTTGATGTTGTTATATGCTGCTCATAGTGATGATCCATATTTTCATGCAAAACAGTAATACCTTCATCTGGAAGGGAACTATGATATTCAATAGAAATATTATGCAATACAGCACAAGCAATTACTATATTTGCTGTAGTTTTTAGTTTTGTACCCAAGCCTTTCTGTAAACATGGAAACCTTCGCTTCCATACACCAAATAGTCTTTCTACACTGTTACGGGTTTTAATTTGTGCTTTGTTGTAGTTTTCCTCACTTAAGGTCCGAGGATTAGGTACAGGTGTAAGTAAATGTCTAGTGCAGGGATAGCCAGCATCAGCAACTAAAACTCCACCTATTTCATTATTTTGTAAATGTATACTTAATCTAGAGTTTCTAAATATGCGGCTGTCATGGGTACTTCCTGCCCAACGAACTACAATATCCTGTATCATCAAGTTCGGACCACCAACAACTTGGACATTCAATGAAAAATAACCTTTCCTGTTTCTGTACTGCTCGGTATGTACTATACCTCTGGGCTTAGCAATTTTTATATGAGTACAATCTATGGCACCTACAATATTTTTAAGTCCAGGTCTTCTTCCTATACACCCAAGTTCTTCAAAGTTAGCCTTTGTTTGCCCCAAATCTGAAGGGAATTTTATAAATCTATGCATTTTTAAAGCTAGGGCTTGGCTCACTCTTTTTATTATAGAACACACTGTGGATTGTGAAATATGCATAATGTCACCACATACAATCTGAAAGCTGCCAGTTGCATAGAATCGTAAGGCCATAAGAAGTTGACACTCTGGAGATATAGGCAAACCTCTTTGTGTATCTGATTGCAAGAATTCAACTATCAGAGGTAAAATAACATTTAACACAATATTTTTCGGAAAGCGAAATCTCTTTTTAAAGAAATCCTCTGAATAAACTTTAAAAGGGTCCATATTTCGAAAGTATGTTTTCGGAATTCTTGTCTCAGGAATATTAATGCTCCTATCAACTTCCTGTAATATATCGCTATCAATACTGTCTAAAAGTGAAAACAAATTGTCTATATTTTACATATTATTCACGTAAAACACAAGCACCTAGTTATAGAAATGTAAGTAAACTAAATCCCACGGGCACAAATAATAGAATAACCTCAAAATTGTTTTAAAACATTCGACAGACATTTCTTAAGTAAAGAAATTCATGACTATTACTCAGCTAAGAATTCTTAATTAATGCATTGCTTACTTCTGACGTTTACTTGACTATAGAATAAAAAACGTTGCTTAAGCAACTACTTTTACTTGAGTAATTACTTTTACTTGTCTATAAATACAAGTGTTAGTCTCTTCATTTTTCAAAGACATTTTAAGAATTTAAACAAAGCAACTCCTAGTTAGTACAACTATCTATTCCCGCCAATTTGAATATAGAACTTCAACTGTAGCTTCAGTTTGAAGAGCCTGTTACTGTTTATGCTATCCTGGTACTTTATAAACATGAACATACTGTTATACTCCTAAACCCTGACACTTATATACCTCTAGACTCCTATACCTCTACCCTTTACCTCTAAATGCCTATACACTTAGTCTCTTTCTTATTCAAAGACAATATAGGAATCTAAACGAAGTAACTCCTAGCTAGTACAACTATTTATTCCGACCAATTTTAATATAGAACTTCAACTGTAGCTTCAGTTTGAAGAGCCTGTTACTATTTATGCTCTCCTGGTACTTATTAAACCTGAACATAGCCTAATACTCCTATACCCCTCTCTATTCCTGTACCCCTTACAGCTACAGTCTCATACCCCTAAACTAGTGGTAAGACGTACCGCCAAGCGATTTAGCGTTCCAGTACGATGTCGTGTAGAAACCGAAAGGGGTGTGGATTTCACCCTACTCCTAACAAGTTAGCCCGCTACCATCTTAGATTGCATCATCTGTGATTGAAGTCAAGGGCTTACTTGTAATTAATAAAAAATATATAAAATCAATAGTAAGCTTCAGTTTGAAAAACCTGTATTGTCTCATACTATCCTGGTACTTTTCAAACCTGAACATACCCCTATACTCCTACCCTAATATTCCCATACCCCTATAACTACTATAAGCTTACCTCCAACACCCCATCCGACCACCCCCAAACCATTGATCATGGTGGTATGACTGTCGGTCCCCACCACAGAGTCAGGGTGTAAAACATCGCCGGTGAACACCACGCGGGCCAAGTATTCCAAATTCACCTAAAAACAAAAAAAAAATAAGTAAAACAATTTTAATCCTAGACTTCATTCATTTGACGACCTCCGTGGCGCAGTGGTATGCGCGGTGGATTTATAAGACGGAGGTCCTGGGTTCCATTCCCGGCGGGGCAGATTAAGATTTTTCTTAATTTGTCTTGTTCTAGCTGGTGGGAGGCTTTCGCCGTGGCTAGTTACCACCCTACCGACACAGACATACCGCCAAGCGATTTAGCGTTCCGGTACGATGTCGTGTAGAAACCGAAAGGGGTGTGGATTTGGTCCTACTCCTAACAAATTAGCCCGCTTCCATCTTATATTGCATCATCACTTAACATCAGGTGTGATAGCAGTCAAAGGCTAACTTGTAGTCGATAAAAATAAAAAAAAAGATAGAGGCAGCCCGCGGTTTCACCCGCTTAGTTCTCGTTCGCGTGGGAATTTTGGGACAAAATGAGGCCCATGTGTTATTCTCATATGTAGGCTATATTATTGTGAGGTTTCATCAAAATCGATTCAGTAGTTTTTGCGTGACAAAGTAACAATTATCCATCTCGCCATACATAAAAACAATAGTAAGGACATTTTAAGAGCTAAGGATGCGTCGACATTGGTCTAGTTGGTATTAACCTATCTGGTTTCGACCACAAGGTCCCGGGTTCGAATCCTGAGTCGGGTCGCCGGAATAATTCTGAGATTCAGTACATTACAAGCCCAGAGTCGGGAAGTTGGTGGTGTTACACCCCCGTGCCCCGGGGAGCACGTTAACCCGGTCGGTCCCGGTCACTATCAACAACATCTGATTGGCCCTGTAGGGGACCGTATGTATGGGTATGACGGCGCCTGCGTCACCGTACGCGACTAAAAAGAAGTCTGTGAACTGCACGTGTACCAGCTACGCCTTCTTGCGGCGACGCATCGTTCGATACCCCCACTCACCCCACTACTTGAGTTATTCTAACTTGTATAAAAGGAGCGGGTCTACAACTGGTGGGCAGTCTTGGCCCTGGCGTGGCGCGGTGCAGACGTTGTACTTTGCTTATCGCCTAGACAACTCTGATGATTAATTTGTGCAAACGAATTAATTATTACTCTCAGCTTGAGTCGCGGTGTCTTGGGGTTGCATTAATTAACACGAGACGTTACGCATCATTGTAATACCATAATTTGCCAGTAGTAATTCACTGTTAATTAAGTTGTTGTTAATTATTCTTTCAGTTATCTATTTGTGGTTTAGTTATAATTACTCTAAATTAAAAAGTATTACCCTATTATTTTACTATGTCTGACCCTCTTTCGACATATACATACCTGATGAACTATTCCTGAGCCTGGTGGCACTATCAACATATTGTCAAAAGCCTGAGCACCCCACTGTAAATAAAAACAAAATAGGTTATAGCACAGAGGCGGGGGTTTTTAAAACTCAAGTACATTTTTTTTCCATTGGCGGTACGTCTTTGCCGTCAGGGTAACTCGCCACGGCCAAACAAGGCAGACTGGGAATCGAACCCAGGACTGTAATAATCACTGCACCACAGGCCGTTAAAATTGTATATACTGAATGAAATACAAACAACATACCTTTAAAAACTGGAATCTTTCTTTGTTCCTCTCAAACTCTAACTCCTGGTTTTTGGCCAAGGCGTCAGGTCTGAAAAATTAAAAAGAGACTGACTTCAAAACGCACTCACGATGACTATGGGACCATATTGAAAGTTATAACCTTTCTAATAAAAAAAAAGAATTATCAAAATCGGCCTACTCAGTAAAAATGTGATCACACAATTAAAAAATAACTGTTACATTACCGACCAAGTCCTAGATATGCTTAAGTAAATTAAAGCAACTAAATGACACAGTTATTTTTTACTTTTTAGTGCGTTTTGAGTCGGTTCTATTTTTTGTTAAAAAATTTTATTTCTTGGTTTTTAGTGATTTATCGTCACGTAACGTACTCGTACTATACTCTCATAGTATATTATACGACACTTGTAGCCAACAAGCTACCGACACTTACACAAAAACCGAAATCGCTGCAAGTGTGCCTATAACATTTGAAGAGTTCCTTCAATTTTCCCAGGATATCATCATCAGATCCTAACATAATTACAATGGAACCATCTTGGAAGTGTGGTCTTTCTAATAGAATTGTCAAAATTGGACAACCCTGTAAAAACTCATGCATTACCGACCGACTCCTAAATATGCTTAAGTAAATGAAAAGAATATTTCATTTATTAAACAAAATACTCACACTCTAGCAAAGTCCACCTGCACGGAGTGATCTATGACCAGATCGGCGGGACAGATGGGGTTAATCTTATCCGGGTTGCCGCCCAGACTCTTGACAGCGTCACGCATCGCTGCAAAGTCCACCACCGCTGGCACACCTGTCAGATCCTGCAAAGTTGCAAAGAATATTTGTTGTAACTGAGTCTCAATAACGCAGTGGTATACGCAGTTGATTTATAACACAGTAGTCCTAGGTTCGATTCTCGGCTGAAATTCGTCCACACTAGCCAGTGTGAGGCTTTGATTGTGGCAAGTTAGCACTGACATACCGCCAAGCGATTTAAAGTTCCAGTACGATGTCATGTTAAAACCGAAAGGGGTGTGGATTTCATCCTACTCCTAACAAGTTAGCCCGCTTCCATCTTAGATTGCATCACCACTTAACATCAAGTGTGATAGCAGTCAAGGGCCAACTTGTAGAAGATAAAAAAATTACGTATTTAACGATACTTCTTTTAAGGAATAGCTTAAGAACCTGTTGTAGTTTGACTACCTCTGTACCGCAGTGGTACAGATTCGATGCCCGGCTGGATCAATTGAAATTTTCCAACTTCAAGTCTGGTCTTTTGACGGCCTCCGTGATGCAGTGGTATGCGCGGTGGATTTATAAGACGGAGGTCCTGGGTTCGATTCCCGGCGGGACAGATTTTTCTTAATTTGTCATGGTCTGGCTGGTGGGGCTTTCGCCGTGGCTAGTTACCACCCTACCGACAAAGACGTACCGCCAAGCGATTTAGCGTTCCGGTACGATGTCGTGTAGAAACCGAAAGAGGTTTGGATTTTCATCCTAACAAGTTAGCCCGCTTCCATCTTAGATTGCATCATCACTTAACATCAGGTGTGATAGCAGTCAAGGGCCAACTTGTAGTTGATAAAAAAAAAGTCTGGTTGATGGAAGACATTGGTTGTAGCTAGTTGCCTACCGACAAGGACGTCCTATTAGAACGGGAATATTGAGTGTAAACCCAACACTCTTTAATGAGGATTGGTGGGCATAATTTTTCCTACATAAATAAAGTTTTTTGAAGTGAAACTTTTGAAGTGAAACTTCTTTATAGGGGTTGGAAAAAAATTTAGTGTAACATTTTTTCGTTACGCGTCACATTTTTCCGTTACGCGCCATCTTTGACTTATGGAAGTGACGTTATATATATGTATTATATTGAAGTGATCAGCAAAATCAAAGGGTTTATTTTAATCTAATTCCAGTGAATTTCTAAAAAAAGTAAGTAATTACATCTCTTTTTCTAATACTTAGGTGTAATTATGGTATTTATTTTTCCACGTTATTTAAAATTAACCTCAGTTTTTGATTGTATTTTTCAATACACTAACACGTGGGTGTAATTATGGTATCAATTTTTTCTAATACTTGAATGTTGATAAGTTAGTTAGTTAGTTTCACTTCTTACGAGTGTACGCTAGTACACGCACACAATTTTTTTTTAATATTTTAAACCCTTGAAATCACACCTGATATTAAGTGATGATGCAATCGTTGGTAGCTGATTAATTTGTTAGGAGTAGGATGAAATCCACACCCCTATCGGTTTCTACACGACATCGTACCAGAACGCTAAATCGCTTGGCGGTACGTCTTTGTCAGTAGGGTGGTAACTAGCCACGGCGAAAGCCAGACTAAGACAAATTAAGAATCAATCTGCCCCGCCGGGAATCGAACCCAGGACCTTATCTTATAACTCCACCGCGCATACCACTGCGCCACGGAGGCCATTACATCATTTCCATATCACATTGAGTCTAATCCCGCCATTATCTCTGATCAAAGTGTTGATATGTACATTTTGATAAGATTTTTACTGCATAATACTACATTGCAAAATAAATAAAAGAAACCAAAGAAACAAAACTTAAATGCTGATATAATTTTTAACCGACGAAAAAAACGGAGGAGGTTCTCAATTCGACACGTATATATATTTTTTATGTATGACCACGCATAACTTTTTACAGAGTAGTCCGATTTTAATAATTCTTTTTTTATTTCAAAGGGCACACTTCCAAGGTGGTCCCATTGTCATCAAGTTAGGATCTGATGATGATATCCTGGGGTAATTGAAGGAACTCTTCAAATGTTATATGCACACTTGCAGCGATTTCGGTTTTAGTGTAAGTATCGGTAGCTTTTTGGCTACAAGTGCCGTATAATATACTATGACAGTATAGTACGAGTACGTTACGTGGCGATAAATCACTAAAAAATAAAAAATAAAAATTTTTAAATAAAAATAGAACCGACTCAAAACACACTAAAAAGTAAAAAATAACTGTGTCATTTAGTTGCTTTAATTTACTTAAGCATATCTAGGAGTCGGTGCCAGCCAAGGTTTCTACTTTAAGGACGTTACCTAGAACCCACAAACTGCTTTACTACGTAAAATAAATGTTCCTTAAACTTGGAAGGATGAGGTCTCTGCCTACCCCTACGGGAATAAGGCGTGATGTTATGTATGTATGTATGTTCCATTATCCAATGCAAGCCCCTTATATCATTATATATAGATGAAAGAACCTACTTGTAATATGACTCGGGCCGGTTTGAAGGCTATCTCCACTCCCCCCTCCACATTCTGGTTGGTCTCCCAGTTCAGGACGTTGTTGACATCCTTCTGCAGCACTTGGAAGTTGTCGCAGTTCCTCACGCACGACTCCAGCAGTACTCTGATGCTGAAGGGCAGACGCTCTGGAATGTACAAGTAAATATTTATATAAGCTCGGGCACACTCCTGCATTTCTGCTACGCCCGATATTGAACCCAATGTTTTTCTTCTTTTGGTTTGAATATTTGAACCGGAAGTTTTTTTTTTATCGACTACAAGTTTGCCCTTGACCTGATCACACCTGATGTTAAATGATGATGCAATCTAAGATGGAAGCGGGCTAACTTGTTAGGAGTATGATAAAATCCACACCCCTATTGGTTTCTACACGACATAGTACTGGAACGCTAAATCGCTTGGCGGTACATCTTTGTCGGTAACTAGCCACGGCGAAAGCCCCCCACCAGACAGACCAGGACAAATTAAGAAAAATCTCAATCTGCCCCGCCGGAAATCGAACCCAGGACCTCCGTTTAATAAATCCACCGCGCATACCACTGCGCCACGGAGGCCGTCAAATGTGCATATTCTAAACAATTTTATGACTAGAAACATTTTCTTTCAATGACACCATCAAAAATATGCATTGTTACAATTAACCCCCACTTCCGGACCTCGGCCAGCAAAAATCACTCCTCAGGCTATTTCCCACAAAGGTATGTCTTCATATCGAGGATCGGCCGAGGGTTTTTTTAACTACTACAAGCTGGCCCTTGATTGCTATCACACCTGCTGTTAAGTGATGATGCAATCTAAGATCGTAACGGGCTAAGTTGTTAGGAGCAGGATGAGATCCACACCCCTTTCGGTTTCTAGATGACATCAACCGGAACGCTAAATCGGTTGTCGGTACGTCTTTGTCGGTAGGTTGGTAACTAGCCACGGCGAAAGCCATCAGCCAGACCAAGACAAATTAAGAAAAATCTCAATCTACCCCGCCGGGAATCGAACCCAGAACCTTCATCTTATAAATCTATCGCACACCACTGTGTCCCGGAGCTCGTCAAAAAATCCCATTAATAAAATTATTTTTATGTAAGAGAAATCACTCTTAGTGATAAGGCCGCCTTTTGCTAATTAATGTTACTCTGTTTTTTCTTTGCTATGTTTATTTTTATTATTATATATTTATATCAATAACTAATATTATAAAGAGGTAAAGTTTGTAAGTTTGTAAATAAAGATCTGTCGGGGCTAATCTTCGGAACTACTGATCCGATTTTGAAAATTCTTTCACCAGTAGAATGCTACGTTATCGGTGAGTGTTATAGGCTATATTTTATATTTGTATTGTATATATTACCCGAATTACCACAGTTTTTGACCCGTGAAATTTATTAAATTTAGCTTTATACGCGTACGCTGCCTTAGCTACTGGATATAATTGAAAACATTGTATGAAAACTTTATGCATCTTAAAAAGTTCTACAAAAAAGACCGCGATAGCATATATCTATCGTTTATATTTTGGCAGATACATAACTGTTTGTGTTATGTATAAACGTAAGCATATAAATTAAAAAATCATTTAATTTATATGCTTACGTTTACGTCATTATTTATACAACTAAACTTAAATCCTTATCAAAATAATTTTTTTAAAAATCAACAATGATATTATAGAGATGAAATTTGCCGTTTACAGTGTGTGAATTATATATATAGTTTCGGAGATATTACAAAATTTCTAAAAACATGACAATGTCGCTATATCGTCCAATTTAAGTTGACCTCCTCCGTGTTATGTTATACGTACTGAAAAGGGGTCAACATTTTGGTACTGATATTTCTTGAGAATTCGATCTTTGATCTTTTTTTTCAATTTATTTGGCATAGCAGACCATATTTATATAATATACGAAAAAAATTTGTTCGATTGTTTAAACGGGCTAATCTCTAGATCTGCATGTCGAATTGTAAATTATTTGTTTATTATGAAAGCTAGACTCAAAAGTGAAATAGACTACTTAATACAAGCTATACACTTCAGCTTTAGCAATTAAATATATATTGTTAATGTTAATGTACTGTAATATCGTACAATGTTTAACAAAAATGTAGATCTTTAGTACACGGGACGAGACGGAGGATATTGCTTGACGGGAAACTATAAAAAAATTAAATTGAGAGGGGTAGCGGGGAAAGAGCACACTTTATATGAAAGTCTGTCTTTAAAATTAAAAGGGTACCTAAGAGGTTTTCACACGGACGAAGTCGCGAGCGACTGCTAGTTATATCAATTAAGTTAGTAAAATAAATAAAATAAAAATAAAACTCACCATATTTGTCACCCAGTTGTCCAAGGTCGTAGTATTTAAATGATTTGCCATTGACATTTAGGGTCTTCAAGAGTTTGTCATAAGGGTTGCTGGAGGCTGGAACAAACAAGAGTTCATAATAAGGGACCCATCTATAACTTATATCACACTAGCATACCCCTGCAACTTCATCCACAAAGAAAAAAATATGGCTGGTGGGAGGCTTCAATGTTAAACTCCTATGCCTTGAAGAACATGTTTAGTAGATGGTCGACGGCTTAACATGCACCTCTTGGTATGAGGTTGTAAGATGAATGTCTTAGCATTCCATGGATTCACCGTGTGGGTGCCAGGTCCATCGCCTGGCTGACAGAAAAACTTCGAACAGAGCCCGAGACTGGTGACACAGGTGTAGGTTTAAAAGAGTACCCTTAGTGACGCGCGTCAACACTCACCCCCTCGGTTCAAGTTATTCTCCCAGCCAAATTCGGAAGGACCCTACTAGAGCAGCTTTGGACACTCGTTCCAATATGGAGCTTACTGCACTTCTAGTAAGGCCAAGGTCTTTTAGCAGGTTATAGAGAGGCTTCACTGGTATATGTTTGATTTGTTTGGAAAAAAGAAATATGTCCTGTCTAGATGTCAAAATAATCAAGTCTTCATATGTGTCCTTTAATATAGTGCACCTGCAGAGCCCAGAATTGAATAAGGCTTGCTGGTGGAATTGGTACTTGAGCCTGCTTTAACGAAGTTAGTTTATCTTTTATTCGTCGTCAACCCTTTTTGAGCTTTAGCTACTGAAAGGCTTATAGCTTCAAGTATGATTTCTAGTACTCTAGCATGACGGCGTGAGTAAAAACCCCTGTCCAGGAGCACCTTGCATCCTACCAATAAGTGCCTTGCAGTGCCCACTGCCTCACCACAGGCATAGCAACATTTTTCCGAGGCTTTTCCCCATCTTACTAAGTCACTCTGATATGGGAGAGTCAGTTGAAAGGCATTAAGATAAAATTTCAATAAGGCAGAAGACCAATCGTACAGCAAGGCGCGCCACTTCAGAGCTAGAGGGATGCAGAACTCACCTAAGTTTAACCACTCATTTCATTACCAACTTTCAGACTCCGAGCTTGGAAAGCAGGTACTGAAAATTT
Organism: Mycalesis mineus; assembly: GCA_034621355.1. Taxonomy (NCBI): domain Eukaryota; kingdom Metazoa; phylum Arthropoda; class Insecta; order Lepidoptera; family Nymphalidae; genus Mycalesis; species Mycalesis mineus. The sequence goes on along the minus strand of JAXAVZ010000080.1, from coordinate 1,491,591 downwards.
CATAGAAAAATGTATAACTCACGATTTTTCTGTGATCCAACCTAGTATTTGAACCCAAGACCTGGTGATCAAAGCCACAAAGGCTAACCACTAGACCAAAGAGGCAGTGACAAACTGTATTAGATCATTCAAAAGTCTAATCACAAAATCATGATAATTATAATAAAACCTTACATGATTGATGTCTCGAATGGTAAATATTAATATAAAGAAATTCTATATTACTTTTATAATGAACTTTCAAGCCAAGAAATGTTTTTATTGAACCAACTTTTATGTTTTTCCTCAAATAACATGTCCATTTTGACATGTTCGTACAAAGAGGATATGTGTCATTTAATAGAGATGAGGAAAAAAATTATAAAACCATAAAGATAAAAAAAATATATATTAGACTTTGTATTATAATTAAGACACTAATAACTTTGAATTACTTTGTTGGATTTTGTTTTATACTAAGCCAACTACAAATTTAAAATGGAGGTAGAAAATGCAACACATTTTATGGCCAATAAATTTAAAATTGAGTTTTGTTATTTTAAAAATCTTATTTAAATGACTTTGAATATATTAATTAGTTTTAAGCTTACTCATCTAATTTGATGTTGTGAATTCGTCAGTAGCAAGTTAATTAAAAAAAATAGGTGTAAAATGACTAGTGATTTCTACCTCTATTTTTAATTTGTTTGTTGACAAGCATTCTCAATCAAGTTTGGCTTTAGTATAGTTTTATTTTTTCATGAAAAAGTATTAAAAAATTCTGAGTCATCCTTCCTTTTGACCCTTTAGTTCTATGGGCTAAAGATTTGCATCACACAGATGACTATACTAAAGCCAAACTCGATTGAGAATGCTTGTCAACAAATAAATTTAAAATAGTGGTAGAAAACGCAACACATTTTATACCTAATAAATTTAAAATTATGTTTTGTTATTTTAAAAATCTTTTTAAAATACTTTGAATATATTAATTAGTTTTAAGCTTACTAATCTAATTTAATATCATGAATTCGTCATTAACTAGTAAATTAAAAAAAAGTAAAATTCTACTTCATTTTTAATTTGTTTGTTGACAAGCATTCTCAATTTTAAACATCTTATTAAATACTTTAATATATTAATTAGTTTTAAAATAACTGAATTTGTCAGTAGCAAGTTAATTAAAAAAAATAGGTGTAAAATGACTAGTGATTTCTACCTCTATTTTTAATTTGTTTGTTGACAAGCATTCTCAATCAAGTTTGGCTTTAGTATAGTTTTATTTTTTCATGAAAAAGTTTAATTCTGGTCAATATGCATCACAGAGAGACTAGAAGAAAACCACTTTAATTATTAAATTTTAACCATTGAAGAAATACTTAATGTTGTAATAAACTATAATCCTAAATTTGTTAAAATTATTATTTGGAAATTATAGAATTACATTCAATGAATTTCAATTAACTAACAGGAAATGACTATGAAAAGAACCCAATAAGTGTTGTTCAATCTAATGCTAATAACCTTGAAAGTACTTTTTAGTGTCAATTACTTAACAGTTCCAATATCAAACGCATAAATAAGATCAAAGGTTATGAGTACATGACTACATGTTTAATAAACAGTTCCATGAAGCGTAATCAACATTTAGTTACGTTTTCTGTTATTTATTCAGATAAAAGCATTGCAACATCTCATGCATAAGTCTGATAAGATTATACAAGGTCTGAAATAAAATAAATCAAAGAGTGCTTAAAAACAACCTTCTGGAGTTCCAAGTTTAAAATTTAAAAAAAAATGTAAATACGCACCTGCCATGCTGTTCGGCTACGAAGTCACGTAGTAAATGAAAGTAGGGCTGTAGGACACAATAAACTTGAGTTTATTATGATATTATGAATTATTAAAATGTTGCAATAAGGTTAACGTTTTTCAAGAAATCAGCTGATAGACTTGAAGTTGAGATTTCTAATTTTCATAAAATCAGATATTTTCTCCCGTATAGGACGATTACAGACTAAAAAAGGCAAAGGCAATGAGTGATCGGCCAATTAATGTCACTGTCAATGTCATTTGTAATATATAGAAGCTATTTGAACAAACATATTCTTTGAATCTTTTGCACATCCATCACATTATTGAAGTGTTAACTCCTAATTGGAGAGTAAGCCGCTTTGATACGTAACGCAGTATAGCGCCAGTCTTTCCATATCTCTCACGTATACGGCAGCAGTAAGCCGGTAAACAGGATCCTCCTCTATCAATGTGAACCACAGCCCAAATCATATTTAAGTTATCACTTCTTTTGAGCCTCCCGAGACGCAGATGTATATTTTCGAAATTCAAATTCAAACATTGAACAAAACTCGATTCCTCCGAAATACTTGGACCTTTTTTACTAATCTGTATTAGTGTTGACCTTGACTTGACAGAGAGCCATTATTTTTGGATATCTGTATTCTGTTATTTGTGGGAAAGCCGAAAATTAAAAAAAAGCCGTTAAGTGTTGTTTTAGTTCGCTAAACATTGAAAACAATCATTTATTACGAAACAAAAATATTTATTCTACTTTGCGAACATGTCTTTGGATCTAAATTCATTATCGAACGCTTTAAACGAGCCCAACAGAACAGTGAGCGGTGTCGACTTTTCCGGTAGATCTCTGAAATTGGATACAGAAAAAGATGGTTTGTACTCAGCTTTTATCACTTTTAAGGACACGATTTAAAATAGATTGTTGATTTTGTGTTTTATAACGTTTCTTAACATAGAAAAAACTTTGTAAACATAACCTAAAATAAAGATTTTTAGTTACAGTTTGTTTATGAAATTCAGTTAGCATTTACTATTCGAGGTGGTAACCTTAATTGACGAAGTCTACATCAGTGAAACTACAGGCAGAAACTAAGATTACTTGTATCGCAGACAAATATAGTAGATTCCATGGAATTACCATGCTTGTGCAGTGACCAAGTTGTAACAAAGAATATTGGCGGCCTCCGTAGTGTAGTTGTGTGTGCAGTGGATTTATTTGACGATGGTCCTGGGTTCGATTCCTGACTGGGCTCGGCACTGATCAAGACCTGAATAGTCGCTAACACAAGAAGTAGAAGAAGCGTGTGAAAACAGAATTATTCTAATAATCTCTCTACAACCTGCTCAAAGACCTTGGCCTGACTAGAACTGCAGTAGGCTGTATTCTAGAATGAGTTTCCAAAGCTACTCTAGAAGCATCCTTCTAGATTTGGCTAGGCAAAGAGAATAATTCGAGCAGAGAAGGCAAGCCTTGATTGTGGTCCCAGCACTCTCGGCATAGCAAACTAATTTTTATTTTTGACATCCTATCTTTCTATTTCAGCACAACCAATAATAGACGCGATAAATGCGTGCCCTGATCTCCAATACCTCACGTTAACTGGCAACACTCTGGGGGTGGCGGCTGCGCAGGCGATATCCAAAGCCCTGGCCCGCCACCCAGAGCTGAAGACTGCCAGTTTCTCTGATATGTTCACTGGGAGGATGAAGACAGAGATACCTCCTGCACTGGTAACTTTTTAAATAACTACTCATTCTATTTCTGCTTCACACACACACAAATTTGTGTGTGTGTGACTACCATTTTGATTTCTGACTACCCCAAAATGAATGATAAATAAAATTTGGTTGAAAGAATGGAAACAATACTTAATAATTATTTAATTTTTATTCATGTAAAATTAATTACATTTAAAAACAATTGTAATTGAACTACATGACTTAAGTATGTAAAAGATCAGCGATTAATCTTTTTTACACATTAACATTTTACAACTAAAACCTAACCCTAAAGCCTAAACTAATCCTAAGATGACTACTGGTCTACAATCTATTAAGTAATGATCTACACAGGTTCCTAACTTTAGAGGTAACAGCAGTTTAAATGTAATCACACCTTGGTAGGAGTTAGATGGACATCCACACCACTTTAGGTTTCCGTAAGACATCGCACATAAGACAGGTCACATGCTAAGAAACACAATAGGCAAATGGAGCAAAGAGGTCACAGACTGGTACCCAAGAGATGGGAGAAGGAACCGGGGCAAGCAGTTCCTCAGATGGGAGGATGAGCTGAAGCTTGCTGCGGGACCAAATTGGAGAAGGGTCCCGGGCGATAGAGAGCAGTGGAAGTCGCTGGAGGAGGCCTATGCCGAAAGGCACACTGTGTTAAGAGACATATTATAATTAAACATACATACATAAACATCACGCCTTGTTCCCATAGGGGTAGGCAGAGACCACATCCCTCCATTTGCCACGGTCCTTGCATACCTCCTTAGCTTCTTCCACTCTCATTAATCCTTTCATACAAGTTCGTTGGTTTAGGGTACTCTTGACCTGGCCATTATTTAAAATGTCCTGAATTTGGTCCAGGAACATTCGCCTAGGCCTTCCCCTTCCAACATTTCCATTCACCGTCACCTTGTAAATCTCTTTTGTTAATCTTCTTTCATCCATTCTCTCTACATGTCCAAACCATCTAAGCATCCCTTTCTCAATTTTAGTCACTACATCTTCTTTTACACCACACTTATCTCTTATCACACTATTTTTAACTCTGTCACACAGTTTTAACCCGCACATACTCCTCAATGCTCTCATCTCCGCATTTATTTTACTTTTGTGCTTCTTCTGCCATACCCAACTTTCACTACCATACATAAGTGTGGGCACCAATACACCTCTATGCACAGCCAGTCTTGCCTTCTGGGACACTTTCTGGCTGTTCATAAATGCATACAGAGCACCATTCATCAAGTATAATTAAGGTAATGTAAAAATTGAAATCTCTTAACACAGAATAAAGGGCTTATTATTATTATAAGACATCGCACCGCAACCCTAATTTGCTTGGCATCTTTGCTGGCAAGCCCTCAACGAGCCAGACCTGGAACAATTTGGAAAATCTCAATTGGCTGAACTGGATATCAGAAAAAAGAAAGAAAGAAAGAAAAATTGTTTACTTCAGAGAAATTGTGTCACACAAAACAAAAATTTGAAACAATATTGTGACACTTGATGCCTCCTGGGTTAGTCAAGACTAAAAGACCAACAGGCATCAAGCACCTTCCTGTCTTGTGTGGCACAACCCGGAAACAGTACCAGCTCAGCATTGTGCTGCATGCCAAAACAAAATAATGTAAAAGCACACAGCGCTGATTTTCAGCCGGCACCTTGTTTAGGGTGACGCCACGGAAGCACACAGTCACATTCCGATATAATTAGAAAAATACACACAGTAATAACTAAGGTCAAAATACAAATGTAAATAACCACGGGTACAGTTGTAAATCACAAAATAAAAAAAATATATATAAAAGTGATAAAATAAAAGTTAATTAAACATTTAAATGAGACAAGCAAAAGTCTAGCAATATATCGATATATATACATATGTATTTTAATAGTAATTAATTAACAGATAATAAACTGGCCCACTATAAAAATGAAATATCATACCCAAGTCTATTAAATCCACCGATAACGTTTAAATTAATATCGTAACCGCAAAGTTATATTATTTATCAGCAAATTTGATAAAAAGCAAATAATTGCTCAGATATGTCCCTTGCTTGTCACAAACTCCACTCTTGACAAATAATAAAAACGAACACACTGAAAGGGACAAAAAAATAATCTTGTGTCAATTTCTAATAAAGGCCGAATGAAATAAGTCTGTCACGCTCTTGAACCTACAGCCGCGTTATGACTCCATCTAGTAGTCTTTAATCTTGGTTGGTATATTATTGTACCCTGTTCATATTCACAGAGTGCTCTGGGAGATGGCATGATAGAAGCAGGTGCGAGGCTCAAAGTACTGGACCTAAGTGACAATGCGTTTGGACCCATTGGTGTGGAGGGACTGGCGAAGTTGTTGCAGAGCGATGTCTGCTCACAGTTACAAGTACCTTTTTTTTTATCGACTACAAGTTAGCCCTTGACTGCTATCACGTCTGATGTTAAGTGATGATGCAATGTAAGATGGAAGCGGGCTAACTTGTTAGGAGTAGGATAAAATCCACACCCCTTTCGGTTTCTACACGACATCGTACCGGAACGCTAAATCGCTTGGCGGTACGTCTTTGTCGATAGGGTGGTAACTAGCCACGGCGAAAGCCTCCCACGAGCCAGACCAAGACAAATTAAGAAAAATCTCAATCTGCCCCGCCAGGAATCGAACCCAGGACCTCCATCTTATAAATCCACAGCACATACCACTGCGCCACGGAGGTCGCCACCTTGAGCTGAAATGCATTATTTTAATGAAAATAGAGAAGTATCATCGTCATCATTATCAGTCTATTAACAGCTCACTCACAGGGCCAGGCATCCCTCCTTATAGGAAAGGGGATATAGAGCGTTGACTCACCATGGTGCTCCAATGTAGTTTGGTGGGCTTAAGGTGATAATGTTTAATTATCGCTTAACGTGTTCTGTAAGACGGAGATATAACACCACCAATTCCAGGCTTAGAATAGGGTCTTCCCTATTGACTATGATATCAAAATACTGGTATTTTATATTATTTTTTAAATCTGGATTTATAACAATTAGAAATATAAAAAACCTAATCAATTTCATCAAATAACAAAAAAGTTATAACACCGAACACAACGCCAGAAGAAAAATTCAATCTGTCTTGCGAGGAATCAAATCCAGGACATTATACATAGGTCCACTTCACACACCGCTGCGTCAGAGAGACCATCTTTAAGTATAGAAGGCACCTTTGACTAAGAATCAAATACAAATTCAAAATAGTTTATTTGAAGTAACTCTACCACTGACTCAGAAGGCAGGTCCTGTTAAGAAGAGAAGAGCAGGTCTTTTCATCCTCATCTCCTTTATATCTGCTATTCCAGGAGCTCCACCTGAACAACAATGGTCTGGGCATCACGGGTGGCAGACTGCTGGCCAAAGCACTTTCAGCGAGCCCTCGGCACTTAAGGGTGTTTGTGGCTGGAAGAAATCGCCTGGAGAATGACGGGGCCAAGGCGCTGGCTAATGTTTTCCAGGTAATATATATGACGGCGCCTGCGTCATCGTACGCGACGAGAAAAAAGTCTGAACTGCACGTGTACCAGCTACGCCCTCTAGCGGCTGCGCATCGTTCGATACCCCCACTCACTCCACTACAACTGGTGGGCAGTCTAGGCTCTGGCGTGGCGCGGTGCGGACGTTGTACTTTGCTTATCGCTTAACCTAGATAACTCGGATAATTAATTTGTGCAAACGAATTAATTATTACTCTCAGCTTGAGTCGCGGTGTTTTGGGGTTACATTAATTAACACGAGACGTTACATATCATTGCAATACCATAATTTGCCAGTAGTAATTCACTGTTAATTAAGTTGCTGTTAATTATTCTTTCAGTTATCTACACTCAGCGGCACGGAATGTGGCCCAAAGTAAAAGGGCAGTATATTTTTGAAATAAAACAAAATATACCTTTTTTTTTGTATGTACACCTTAAATATTTATTTAAAAACAAATTTTATAAATAAGTAACATAAAAAGATGCGTATAATTATTAAAATTAAAAAAATAAATGAAAATCACAAAAATGACGCTAACTCCTAAAATGGAAAAAAATGTTTAAAAAAAAAAAATTAACTAAACACGGTAATTTTAATAGCGGGTATATGGCCCCTAGCCATGACAACTGCCTGCATGCGGTCAGGCATGCTATGAATAATGTTTTTCACATTTTCTTGAGGCATTTCTGCCCAGGCGGCTATCAGAGCTGTTTTCAACTCAGTAAGAGTCTCTGGAGGGTCGGGTCTGGATCTGATGCCTCTTTTAAGCATGTCCCAGACATGTTCTATGGGGTTCATGTCTGGGCTTCGTGCAGGCCACTCTAATTTTTGGATTCTAACCTCTGAAAGGTAATTACTGACGCAACGAGCTGTGTGCGGGCGCGCATTATCTTGCATCAGTATAATGTAGTGGAGTAATATAAATAGAGGTACTGTAATAGCTTAAGAGTAGTAATAAACATACTTTAATCACGATCGGTTGTGTTATTATTTAAACGCCCGACACCACATGGCGACCGTGACAGCGAGGTGTCCAATGTCCGGCGAATAATGCTGACGCGGGGCATTCGTGTGTACCTCGGTGTTCGAATCTAGACTTTTACGATGAATAAAAATTAATAAGTCAATTGTCAGGGGTACATGTGCAGCGAAGGAAATATAAATTATAAAAATTATGGGCAACAAATGCGCAAAGTGTGAATGCCAAAACAAAGAGGTAGTGATACAAGACGGCAACAACACAGAGGTAACAACTAGCAACATATTGATAGCCTCAATTCTGGGAGTTTGTGCGCTAGCCATAATTTATATTGGCTTAAAAAAATATAAAAAATGCCACACCGGGCTGGTGAGACAGGAGCTACGGGAGGAAGCTTTTAGAAGGATACGGGCGCGTTGGTCCGGGCATCAACCGGCGGTCCGCGACCCACCTAATCCAGAAGTACAACAGTGAAGTGAAAAAAAAAAAAAAAAAAAAAAGTGAGAAAAGAAAAAAGTGAAAGTGAAAATAAAAATAAAATAATGGGTATTGATGTATTAGTTATATTAGTATTGATGTATTAGTTATATAAATATAATAGTGTATGGATAGGTTACTAGAGATTTATAATTATCTTATATGTGAAAGTGAGAGCATTAGAAAGTTGGGACCTAAAAGGCGACAAGAAAAGTTAGGCCAGCAAAAATTTGAAAATGTTATTGCATTATATAAGGATTATAGATTACATATAAAAACTTTGCACTTAACAAAGTCATCAGATATAGAATTAACTTGTGAAGCGATTGAGGAAACTTATAAGAAAATTGTTAATTATATGCAAGTAGGTCCTATAGAAATTGTACAAAAAATGGATAACTTTGATTTAAAAACCGCGAGTACGTTGATTCCTTTAATGGATGGTAGGCAAGAAAATATTGAGCAAATTATAGATGGCATCGAGATGTATAGTAACTGTTTAAAAGGTGAGGAGAGCAAGAAATTGTTGATTTCATTTGTTTTGAAAACAAGATTATCTAAAACAGCTAAGTTGAAGCTGAATCCCGAATATTCTACAATTGAAAGTTTATTATTAGATATAAAGAAATATTTGCTAACTAAGAAATCAGCCAATTCCTTGCTATCACAGATAAATAACTTATCTCAAAATAATATGTCCATTAGCAAATATGGGGAAAAGTTGGAGGAACTTTTTATAGGGCTCACTATAACACAAGCTGGCGAAAATGAAAAAGCACGCGAAATATTGAGACCTTTAAACGAACAGTTGGCAATAAAAAGATTTTCAGATGGTCTTCGAAATCGGCGGCTGAGTACAATAATATCAGCTAGAAACTACAGCGCGCTGAAGGATGCTGTGCGCGCAGCGGAAGACGAGGAGCTGGCAAGCCCCGGGTCTTCGTCCCAAACAGCAGTATACTCCTACTCACAAGGTAACAGAAATCAATCATATTATCGTTACCCCAGGTACAATCGCGGACGACAGTTTTACCGCGGCTATACACCTTCGCGAGGAGGTACGTATCAACCCATATCCCAGGTTAAGAGAGGACACAATCAGCCCAATATAAGTCGCTATAATTATCAAAGTAATACGGCACCAACAAGGAATTACAATCAGTCCCGATATCCGAGGAATAACGTAAGATTTTATAGAGGTAACTCAAATAATAATTATTATCGCAAAGGCAATGCCTACGTCACAGAGTCCGAGCAGAAGGAAGAAGATCTAAATTTGGCAGAGTTTTTTCGAGCCTAACTATGCATTCATATGTGAAGGGTTGGATTTCATCTATCTGTTCTGCGGCAATCGAAAATGTAAGTTTTTATTAGATACTGGTGCATCTTTATCTATCATTAACAGTCAAATCATTCAAAGTAACATAATAAAATATGACAGTAATACAATCATAAAAGGTATAGGTGGAAAAATAAAATCGAAATGTTTCGCGTATATTCCATTGCAGTCAGCAAACGGTTTTACATTTCGTCACAAGTTATACCTATTCGATCACGTTCCATGCGGAGCGGACGGTATTATCGGTTTAGACTTTCTTAGAACTTATAATGCAAACATAGACTTACCTACGAACCGACTCACATTACATTTAGAGCATTATGAAACATGTACCTTACAAATAAGTAAATGTACTAGTAAAGATGTAGTATCAGAAGAATATTTAACGGTTCCATCACGTAGCGAATCAATTCATTATTTGAGTATCAGTAAAAATGTATATAAAGATAGTGTTATATATCCGAAACAGTTACATGAAAACATATTTTTAGCAGGTTGCATCGTAAAGCCAATTAGGGGAAAAATACCAGTAAAGATATTGAATACGGGCGAAAAACCAATGAAAATTCTCAAATCTAACATTATTCAGTCGGGAGATATTGATTATTTAGAAAACTACGATTTATGTTCATTTAGCCAGTCTCAAAAAGATGTTAGTCGTGTAAAGAAACTATTAACAGAATTAAAACTAAATCATTTAGATTCTAACGATAGAAAATCACTACAAATAATATGTGCCAAGTATTCCGACATATTTTTCTTGGAAGGTGACAGGTTAGGTACAGCGAACGTCGTAGAACAGTCGATTATGGTGAAACCTAATACCAAACCCGTGTATACAAAACCTTATCGGCTTCCACAGTCATCGAAACAAGAAATTAATAAACAAGTGCAACGGATGCTCGATGACGACATAATAGAACCCTCTAATAGCGAATGGAATAGTCCAATACTATTAGTGCCTAAAAAGTCAGAAGGTAACAAAAAATGGCGTTTAGTAATAGATTACAGAAAAGTTAATGATTCGATACAGGACGATAAATTTCCCTTACCCAACATAACTGAGATATTAGACTCTCTGTCCGGAAGTATTTATTTCACCCATTTGGATTTGTATCAAGGATTTTATCAAGTTAGTTCAAAACCCGAATGTAGGAATATCACTAGCTTTGGCACAAGTACTGGGCAATACAGAATGAAGCGATTAGCCATGGGTTTAAAAATTAGTCCTAATGCCTTCTCGAGGGTTATGTCCATCGCAATGTCAGGTCTAACCTATGAAAAATGTTTTATTTACTGCGATGATCTAATAGTTTTTGGAAGAAATATGGAGATTCATAATAAGAATTTAATGGATGTCTTTGAGCGTCTTCGAACAATGAACCTTAAACTCAACCCACATAAGTGCGAATTTATGAAAAGACAGTTATTATATTTAGGACACGTGGTGTCAGCTAATGGAGTTCTGCCCAATCCAGAGAAAACTAGAGTATTACAACATTATCCGGTACCAACAAATTCGGACGAAGTTAGGCGATTTGTAGCGTTCTGCAACTATTACAGAAAGTTTATACCTCATTTTTCCGAAATCACTTTACCATTGAATAAATTATGTCGAAAAAATGTAAAATTCTTATGGACTAAAGAATGTCAAAACAGCTTTGAAACTTTGAAACACAAATTAACTACACCCCCAATCTTACAATATCCAGATTTTTCACATACTAACACCTTTGTTCTCCAAACAGACGCGTCAGGCATAGCTATCGGATCAGTATTGTGTAATAAAAATTTAAAACCTGTAGCATATGCTAGCAGACCTCTAAATAAAGCGGAGCTAAATTATCCAATTATTCAGAAAGAACTTTTGGCAATAGTTTGGAGCATAAAACATTTTAGACCATACCTATACGGAAAACAATTTGTCATCAAGACCGATCATAAACCTTTAATTTATCTATTTAGTATGAAAGATCCGTCAACGAGACTTTTAAAGTTCAGATTACAGTTGGAAGAATACGACTTTAAAATCGAGTACATAAAAGGCAGTGATAACGTGGCAGATGCTTTAAGTAGGGTGACCATAAGTTCGGAAGAATTGAAATCATTAAATAGTAAAGTTAGTTTGGTTATGACGAGAGCACAGAAAGCTAAGTTATGCAAAGAGGAGGTGAATAAAAGCACAGACACAAGGGATCCTTGTATACCTGCCGAATCAAGGTCTGGCCAACCGAGAATCGCAGAGATACTAAGGAAACCGAGTGACTACGTAGAGTTGAAATTTATTCAAGGAAGTCAGTTAACTAAGAAAACTCTAACTTATGAAAAAGAATGTTTAGCGTATGAGGTCTCGACTCATTCAATTTACATAAACCTCAATTATATGTCGCATTTTACGCGAGTCGAATTTGCGAATTTATTGAAGGAATTTTGTAATGAATTGAATATTGAACGACTATGTATAATTAAAGATGAAAGAAACGTAGAATTTTTAAAGCAACTAATAAATGAAATAAAAAGTAGAGAAAAATGGTCCGGACCGCAATTAAATATATTAAAAGGTATAAAACGAGTCCTCAATGATGAAGAAAAGATATGCATACTACATGATTATCATCTACTACCTACGAGTGGGCATGCGGGTGTACAACGCATGATCAACAATATAAAAGGTAAGTACTTTTGGCCTGGTATGGAATCCGATGTGCGGAAATACGTAAGCAAGTGTGCCAAGTGCCAAACTAGTAAGTATTCTAGAAATATAGTGGAACCGATGGTCGTGACGACGACAGCATCGGAAGCTTTTGAAAAAATATACTTAGATATCATAGGTCCTTTAGATAAAGACATAGACAATAATGTTTATATTTTAAGTTTACAATGCGAGCTGAGTAAATACGTCGAGGCGTATCCCTTACAACGTAAAGACACGGTAAGTGTGGCAAAATCTTTTGTCAATAACTTCATATTAAGGTACGGACTTCCCAGAGTTATCGCGACAGATCGAGGAACGGAATTTCAGTCAGAAACGATGAAAGAGGTGTGCAAGCTACTTAAAATTGAAAAGGTAAGCTCGACAGCTTATCATCATGAGTCGATAGGCTCCTTGGAAAATACTCATAAACACCTCGCTGCCTTCTTACGAACTTTATGTGATGGACATCAAGAGACATGGAGTCAGTGGCTTCAGTTTTGGTGTTTTTCATTCAACACTACTGTCCATACTCAGACTAAGTATACGCCGTACGAACTCGTATTTGGCAATAGTTGTAACTTGCCTAGTAATTTAAGAGATAATGTGGTAAAGCCACTCTACAATCCAGATAATTATGCACTAGAGCTTAGGTATAGGTTACAGTTAGCATGGAAGGAAGCGCATAAAAACTTAGTTTTAAGTAAATTGAAAAGGAAAGATGTATGGGATAAAAAGTGTAATTCGATCAAGTATCAAAGAGGTGATTTAATTTTAATCAAGAATGAAACTGGTAAAAAATTAGATATGCTATATAAAGGACCCTATAAAGTAATAAGTGAAAATGGACCTAACGTTACTGTTGAAAAAGACGGAAAAGTGGATAGTGTCCACAAAAACAGAACAAAACCATACGTAACCTAGTATTAAGTGTTTAGCGTTAGTTACGATAGATACCTATCCATTATTATAGCTAGCTACTACCTAGCGGTATTGTATTTCAAGCCTGTGTTAACAATATTATATTTCATTATCAAGGCACGATGACAGTGTCATTCCTTTAACTTGTAAACACTTTATACTTACACCTTAAAATATGATTATGATATGAATGTGTTAACTAATTAATTATAAGTTTTAGGAAATAAGAAATTTAAAAAAAAAAAAAAAAGTTTATCAGTAATATAATATTTTATTCGGCATTTTATGCAGATACATGTATGTTAAAAAAAAAAAAAAAAAAAAAAAAAAAAAATCGTATTTGACATTTTTTTTTTTAAATTTACCCCGATGATGTAGTGGAGTAATATAAATAGAGGTACTGTAATAGCTTAAGAGTAGTAATAAACATACTTTAATCACGATCGGTTGTGTTATTATTTAAACGCCCGACACCACAATAAAATTTTCGCTTCCGATGCACCCTGCGTATGGTACAACATGATCTTGGAGTATCTCTTCGATGTATCGATCCGCTGTTAAACGCCCTTCGACGATAACCAGCTCCGTACGTGCGTCTGAACTGATGCCACCCCAAACCATAACAGATCCACCGTGAAAACTGACCGTTTGCGTGGTAGTGATAGGCAGAAATCTCTCGCCGCGCCTCCTCCACACACGTTCTCGACCATCTGGAGCTCTTAAAGCCACTCTGCACTCATCAGTCCACAGAACTTTACTCCACTGCTCGTGAGTCCAATTTACGTGTTCGCGAGCAAAACGAAGTCTGGCTACGCGATGGTGCCGGAGCAGTTCTGGTCCTCTAGCTGGTGCCCGGGAGCGCAAATCTCATTCCTCCATCCTTCTTCTTATTGTGCGCTCACTCACGGTTACTCCTCTTGTCGTTTGCAGGCGCTGCTGTGTATTTCAACGGCTGTGAGAAACCGATTTCTTAATATAGCGAGATTGATAAATCGGTCGTCCCGCACTGAAGTGCACCTTATTCCTCCACTTCCAGGTCTCCGCGTGTACAGGCCGGTCTGCTCGTACCTTTTTTAGGCGTATCGCAATGTTGTACGTGGTACACTTAACAAATCCGCAACTTCTCTTTGTGTTCGGCCTTGACTCTGAAGCATTATGGCTTGAGCAACTTGAGCAGCAGTTAAAGGCATTTCTTTTTCGTTTTCGGAAACTAAATTTATCACTGAATAATAAGAATAACAAAAAAATAGCACTAATTTAACAAAACAATTAAAATATCGCTTTTAGAATCATGTGTCGTTTGTGCGTTCTAACCACGAACTAACGTTTAGTGCTTTAACACTTAAAAAAACGGGCCTTTTTTTGCACTTACCCTTTTAAAATAACAAAAACATACGTGTTGACAAAATCCCACTTGAAATTTTCATACGCGATACTTAAATCGCCACTTAGCGCCAAACTTAAATTTGGGCCACATTCCGTGCCGCTGAGTGTATTTGTGGTTTAGTTATAATTACACTAAATACAAAGGATTACCCTATTATTTTATTCACTATGTCTGACCCTCTTTCGACATATACAACAACAGCGCCAAGTATCTTTTTTTTCATGAGCAGCAACAAAGAGGGGGGTGTAGAAGAGATGGCGAGTGCAATCTCCTTTAGTTTACGCTCTCTAATCTGAGAGAGAGAGTACTTGTTGCCTATAATGAAACTTTCGACATCCACATTTTTTTTATTACAATCATCACAATAGTTTTTGTTGTGACAACATTAAACTGGGAGCATTCATTCCATAACAAAGGACTGAGTGGTAGGACTCCGAATACTGTGACACTCTGGAAATCACTGGTGGTAGATTGCTGGCTAAAGCACTTTCAGGCAGGCCTCGACACCTGAGGTTATTTGTGGCTGGAAGGAAAGAAGGAACCACCTGGAGAATGATGAAGCAAAGGCACTTATTTATATTTTCCATTTAATGTATACAGCGGTACAGTATCTATTCTTACAAGAAGCAACTATATATAAAAAATATTGTTACGGTGACCCCTCGGAGGAATTACGAAGTAAAAGAGTTTATAGTTGGAAACCTCATTTGGATTAAAAGTAAATGCAAGTTAAAAAAGGAATAAGTTAAAAGAATTGAACAATTCAAATTTATTTCGGGCAGAACAAAGACTAGATTCAGAGAGTTCAAAGCGAGTTATCGTTGAGTCAAGACGGTTGAAGGAATGTAGGGAGATGTTCCCTGAGAGTGTGCGTGTAAGGACGATGGATCTGTAGTGGTCCCTCAGTGTGGTTGGGGTGTGTGGCCGTGAGGTGCCGAGGCAGATCATCGCCGCCGTGATGGGTTCCTTCAGGCTTAGAAGCGTGAAACGACGGCGTCGCAGCGTACTGCATCGAATCTTGTACACCAAACTATGTATTGGTTAATAAACGTCTAGTACCCTGTTGTGTGGTTGTTCTTCCAATCCCCGACACCTAGGTCGTGACAGTATATTTCATTGTATCGCAGTACCGATTTTGCAATACAATATGGAGAAGCACTATACTAATAATATAAATCGGATGAGCATGTTTTATTCAATGGTCCCAATATCAGAAAAATTCTGAGCAAAATTACGTACTTATTCACAGTGCGGGTGCCGGGTCTGTTAAGAATTGTTTGGACCAATTCTTGTTGACGATGGTTTAATAATATTATTTATAGCGATCTCCTGAAGATGTAGATACAACTTATTATAAGATTATATAGCTACTTAGTTTATCACCATTTTTCTCTTATATGTGTGTCCATTTATATGTTCTTCTTTTCTTAGTTTTAGTTAGTAGTAGAGAAAGGATAAGTAATTAGTTCTGTTAGTAGAGAAGTACTTCATAAGTGTAATTAATAGAAATAGTTACTTTAATTATACATGTAAACATATTATTTACTACTCTGTCTAAATATGCTATATTGTAATATTAATACTGCCTCATTCTAATTCATTGTATTTGTATATTGTTATCTTACTTCCATCGTAATTCTGTCTACCTGTACTGTATTTTATACCTGAAATAAAGATACGGGAATGCGGACGCTCCTACTCCTATATAATCCGGCGTCCATAGTATGGCCGCACGCACTTCACTCTCGCCGCTTGAAGCGTACGCATCTCATCATTATCAAGATTTACCACGT
The DNA here is from genome assembly GCA_034621355.1 of Mycalesis mineus. NCBI lineage: Eukaryota > Metazoa > Arthropoda > Insecta > Lepidoptera > Nymphalidae > Mycalesis > Mycalesis mineus. The sequence continues at coordinate 1,474,950 of JAXAVZ010000080.1, read as the reverse complement.
GTTTTATTTCAACGCGTCTCCCACTGTGGCTTGGACCCTCTATAATCCACCACAGAGTCCATTGCGTGAGACTGAGTGCGAGATTTGAGACGCGAGTGTAGGCTTACTAGCCTTAGTGAGCGGTCAACGCTCGCCTTATTCTCCTGCCCAATCAAATCTAGTAGAATCTTGCTAGAGCAGTGCAGGACACTCGTTCTAGAATAGGCGTTCAAGGTCTTTGAGCAGGTTGTGGAGACATTGACTTTTAGGCCGGGCGCCCACTGTGATTTTTTGTCGCCGTGACTTTAAGTCACCTAATCGAGTGCAATGAAGATATTAGAGAGTGCGATCACTATGATGACGTGACAATACGGTGACAAATAGTTTTGTTTGCTGGCGACGTGACTGTCACTTGACTTATGCATCGCATAGCGATGATAGTCGAGTTGGGGCGACTTTTCGTCATTGGGCTACTGAAAGTTCTGATTAGACGTATGCTGCACATAAAAAATAAACACTTTTTATTTGAAAGGAGATGCATCGAAATGTTATAAAATTATTCATATTTTTAAGCAGACTAAAAGTAATTTGTATGGACAAAGCAAACAAATTATTGTAGGGAAAGTTATAATTTTCAGTTTTTTTTGGGTGCCCCATTAATTAGTCAAATTTTTTTTTTGGCTTATATGTATAATCCCTTGCCTTTCAGTGTACATATAGGATACACCCTTCAGCGTCTTTTTCGTTTAATTTATTTTTGTGTATTCTCAGAGAACATATTACAGCAACCTAATTGAAATCGATCTAGAACTCGAATAAGCTTACTTTGTCACCCGTTGACAGTTACCTACAGTGGGCGCCTTGATGCTGACAGAGGGTGACGGCAACAAAATGTTACCGTGACAAAAAATCACAATGGGCGCCCGACCTTAATGAGAACCCGTAGCAACAAGTCCCTTACATCTGGTACATTATTATCAATTGTTGCCAACAGTCTATGGGGTCTCTGGAGGAGGTGTCCATGCCTCAGAACGGAATCTACCACGCGGGCATCACGGCGTTGTCCGAGGCGTTCAAGAGCAACCCGCGCCTCACGTGCCTCAACCTGAACGACAACACCGTGGGACCCAAGGGAGCTGTCGCCATTGCGGCTGCGATACCAAGGTATATGGCATTACCGCTTCATCATCATCAGTTACAGGACCTCCACTGCTTGACATAAGCCTTTTGTAGGGATTTCCAAATACAATGATTCTTGCCAGCGGCAGAACTGAACTGGCAATGGGCGTCGCACGTGTTCGAACAGCCGATGGACGTTGGGGGCCCAAGATGCTGGAATGGCGACCTCATAATCATAATCATTTATTCATTAGAAAGTAGGTACATAATATGATGGATATTCTTAAATCTTTCCTCCAATTATGGTGTATGAATATTATATATCAAATAAATTTTACAATTGTCCATATAAAATAAAATAAATATTATGTCTGATTAAAATTACCACAACTATGTCAAAAATTAACACAATGTCATAAAATAAAAGAAAGTCACATGTACATAAAAATAATACCTATACTATTTTTTATTAATATTAATATTGGTTATTCCGGAAACCTTATTTCAGTTTATCATTCAGATAGTCCTTAACACTATAATACCTCTTGCTCAGGAGCATGTTAAACAATGCTTTTTTAAAACTATTCAAAGGTAAGTTACTAAGGTGGTCAGGTAAATGGTTGAAAATTGTGACCGCCATACAATATACATTTTTCTTGGTTACATTGAGCTTCTGCAAAGGTATACACAGCTTATATCGCACCGGAAAGCGCAATGTAGGTCGAGCCGCTAAGTGGACTGACGACATAGTCATCATGTTAGCATCTGATGATGAGTTCCTGAGAAAATCGAAGGAACTCCTCAAACTTTATAGGCACACTTGCCGCGATTTCGGTATTTTATTGGTGGCTGGCGTTTAATGGTACACATAGTTAAGTACGAGTACGTTTTACCTATGTTCATTGTCGATAAATTACTAAAAAGTATATTATAAAAAATTTTAAATAAAAATAGAACCGACTCAAAACGCACTAAAAAGTATAAAATAACTGTGTCATTTAGTTGCTTTAAATTACTTAAGCATATCTATGAAGTCGGTGCCAGCCAGTTTAAGGAACCTTTATTTTACGTAGTAAAGCATTTTGTGGGTTCTAGGTAACGTCCTTAAAGTGGAAACCTTGGCTGGCACCGACTCCTAGATATGCTTAAGTAATTTAAAGCAACTAAATGACACAGTTATTTTATACTTTTTAGTGCGTTTTGAGTCGGTTCTATTTTTATTTAAAAATTTTTATTTCTCACTTTTTAGTGATTTATCGCCACGTATCGTACTCGCACTATACTGTCATAGTATATTATACGGCACTAGTAGCCAAAAAGCGTGCCTCCAAAATTTGAAGAGTTCGTTCAATTTCCCCAGGATATCATCATCAGATCCTAACATGATGACAATGGGACCTCCTTGGAAGTATGCCCTTTCTAATAAAAAAAGAATTATCAAAATCGGACAACTCTGTAAAAAGTCATACATAAAAAAAAAAGTGTCGAATTGAGAACCTCCTCCGTTTTTTTTCGTCGGTTAAAAAAAAACTTTTTTTTTTCAGATTAAAAAATCTGAAGTCCATCAACTTTGGAGACTGTCTGTTAAAAAGCTCGGGTGCTAAAGCACTAGCCAAATGCTTGAAAGATTCTGCGTTACTGGAGGTAAGAGGAAATATATAGAATAGACCATAGGAATAGTACATTTATCGAGAAAGGCAAAGATTCAGTGGAAAATGTGGAAACAACAGGAAATATTCATAATGAGGGCTTAATTTTTTATAAATTTCTTTTATTATTACCCGACTGCGTTAGAAGGAGAGTCATGTTTTTCGAGCATATGTACGTATGTATGTATGTATGTCCATTTCTTCGGCACGCGCTACAGCCTAAACGGCTGAACGGATTTTGACATGTGAGGTGTCGTTGAATTTGTCAAAATTGTGGAAGTGACATAGGCTATATAAATTTTCAAAATGGCGGCTGTAAATGGGGGAAAAAAGGGGGGATGTGTGTATTTTTTTTCTCTTATCTTAGCAATACGAGTACCAATTGAAAGGTAGTAAAAAGACATTTCAAAAATATAAATATCATATGTTCATATTACTTTTTTAACAAAAAATGGAAAAAGTGTACCGTCTCATTTCTATACCATAAACTAAAACTAAAAAATCTCAAATAAAATTATTATTATAAAAACAAAAAACCCGACTGCTTAGAAGTTATAAACTGAAAAGAGAAAAACAAGGATCACTATATCTGTATAAAATTCTAAATACTTTATGGTGCTGCAGGCGGGGACAAACGTAGTTTTGGTAGATCTTTCTTTCCCCGCAGGTTAAAGTATTTTGTCCCTCTTTGCAGCACCATTTCGTACGAACACATGCGTACATGTTGCTAGGTCCCTGTGTACGAATGTAGACCTTGTTGCTGGGGATCGCTCTGTAGGTGATAGCCATTGTCTCAGTTAGCCTTCGCAAGTATTTAGAATTTTATACATAATATTTATTCACTTTGAATACATGGTCTTTAGGGATGTTTGTTTCCCACGGCACTGTAAGCTCAACAAGTGCTATACGTTTGATTTGTTTGGAAAAAAGAAATATGTTCGGTCTAGATGTCGTAATAGCTAAGTCTTCCGGGATTTTATAGTGCTTTTCATACGTGTCCATTAATATAGTCCAATCAGGAGATATGGGATACTTTTTATGCCGAAAAACTCTACGGTCCTCTTAGGAGAGGTCCTAAGAGGATAAAAGTCAAAATGTCTACTTATTTATAATTCGGAAACGCGCTGTTTTATTTAGTCGATTCTTCTTTTGTTAGAAAGAGAGCATCCTAGACACAATCCTTGGGTATACGGAAAAAATTGGTCTGGTATGCGCGGTAATGAGGTTTTTCTTACTGACCACCCGTCTGGCCTTGACAGACGTCCCCTCTAGAAATAATAATAATCCTAGACACAATAGCAGACGAAGTCGCGAGCGTCAACTAGTAAAAAATATATTGAAAATGTTTTGTCTCTTTCAGTCTTGCGACCTCAGTCACAACGAGATAGGGAGGGATGCTTGTATGGAGGTAGTTGACGCTCTAACCACTCTACCCGACAGCAGTGATAGACTCACGAGAGTTGTCCTGGCAGGTAACAAATATTACACTTTCATCGTTATCAGCATATTTTTAATATTCTTCATTATCCGCCTGTTTTATTATTTGGTCATAATTATCAGCCTATTTTTTAAAATATCGTCAGCATTATCAGCCTATGTTATTATTTGTCACCATTATCAGCCTATGTTATTATTTGTCATCATTATCAGCCTATGTTATTATTTGTCACCATTATCAGCCTATGTTATTTTTTCGTCATCATTATCAGCCTATTTTATTATTTGGTCATAATTATCAGCCTATTTTTTAAAATATCGTCATCATTATCAGCCTATTTTATTATTTGTCATCATTATCAGCCTATTTTATTATTTGTCATCATTATCAGCCTATTTTATTATTTGTCATCATTATCAGCCTATTTTATTATTTGTCATCATTATCAGCCTATTTTATTATTTGTCATCATTATCAGCCTATTTTATTATTTGTCATCATTATCAGCCTATTTTATTATTTGACATCATTATCAGCCTATTTTATTATTCTATCATCATTATCAGCCTATTTTTATTATTTGTCATCATTATCAGCCTATTTTTAATATTTGACATCATTATCAGCCTATTTTATTATTCTATCATCATTATCAGCCTATTTTATTATTCTATCATCATTATCAGCCTATTTTTAATATTTGACATCATTATCAGCCTATTTTATTATTCTATCATCATTATCAGCCTATTTTTAATATTTGACATCATTATCAGCCTATTTTTAATATTTGACATCATTATCAGCCTATTTTATTATTCTATCATCATTATCAGCCTATTTTATTATTTGTCATCATTATCAGCCTATTTTATTATTTGTCATCATTATCAGTCTATTTTATTATTTGTCATCATTATCAGCCTATTTTTAATATTTGACATCATTATCAGCCTATTTTTAATATTTGACATCATTATCAGCCATGTTTAATATTTAATCATCACTATTATCCTATTTTTATTATTTCATCATCATATGATAATGATATAAGCATATAGCCCTAAGGTACGGGTATGTAACCACCAAATTCCCAACTCAAAAATTCTATGAAAACTTTAGCATAGAGTACTTTACCCGATCTCAAAACTCAAACTCAGACCTTATGATCTGATGCTGCAGGTCTACTTCTCGATCGACGAGGCAGTTAAACAATAGGTCAAAAAGTTATCGAAATGCTAATTTAAATCAATAAAATATATAATTATTACAGGAAATAGTTTAGGAGGTGCGGAGAACAAAAAGACAATGAAAAACAAACTGGGCGCGTCGGCGGAACTGAGTGACGGCGAGGGCAGCGAGGATGAATGTGAGTTTCAGAACTATTAAGTAGTAGGGCTTTCTTTCATAGAGCCCTTCCGGGGATGAACTACTGCCAGGAACAAAAGCTTTTGTACTTTTGACTCGATCATCCCCCTCTGAAAAAAACTAATTATTGTATGTTGTCATAGATGTGTCAGGATCAGAATCTGATGAAGATGATGAGGAAGGCCCGAGCCAGGAAGAAAAATGCCCCCTCTGAAAAAAACTAATTATAGTATGTTGTCATAGATGTGTCAGGATCGGAATCTGATGAAGATGATGAGGAAGGCAGATCGGACGAGGACAGCGCGACTGAAGATGCACAGCATCTACACGAAGCGCTCGACATGGGGAAGGAGATCAGCTTGGATCAGAGCGGTGAGTACTGTGCATTCTACATGTTCTGATGAAGATGATGAGGAAGGCAGATCGGACGAGGACAGCGCGACTGAAGATGCACAGCATCTACACGAAGCGCTCGACATGGGGAAGGAGATCAGCTTGGATCAGAGTGGTGAGTACTGTGCATTCTACATGTTCTGATGAAGATGATGAGGAAGGCAGATCGGACGAGGACAGCGCGACTGAAGATGCACAGCATCTACACGAAGCGCTCGACATGGGGAAGGAGATCAGCTTGGATCAGAGCGGTGAGTACTGTGCATTCTACATGTTCTGATGAAGATGACGAGGAAAGCAGATCATTCTACATATTACTATTTTAATACGTTACACTTTCAGGGTGTTACTCTTTTTAAAGGTTATTACTTTCAATATGTTACTCTCGAGCGAGGACAACGAAATCAGTCTGTATCAGATTCGTGAGAACATTCAACATGTTACTGCTTTAATATGTTACACTTTCAGAGTGTTACTCTTTTTAAAATTTATAATTTCAACATGTTATACTTTCAAGATGTGTGTTTTATCGAAATGTTAATCTTACAATACGATACGCTTATCAAAATGTACAATATTGATGAAAGTGTAACAATTGTCACATAAGAACCGTGCATCGAAAGACGTACAGCTTCTACAGAAAGCGCTGGAGCGAGGGCAAGGTGATCGAGGCAAGCTTGGATCGGGGTATTGAAGACTGTGTGCATTTAATATCGAGATATTACTCTTTCAACATTTTACACTTTAAAGATATTAGAATTTCAACATGTTGTTCTGTACACCCTCACCCTCTATTTAATTTATTGTAGCTTCTTAAATAGGTTGCCTGGAAGAGATAAGGCCGCCTATTGTGCTACTGTAAATTCTTGTGTAAAACGTATCTTGTTTCGTATCTTTCCTGTCTTGGTGTGTACAATAAAGTATATTTTCATTTCATTTTATTTCATGTTATATATGCAATTATAAATATCTTACAAGAATCTTTCAATATGAATCACTAAGATTAAATTAAGATTATTAAGATGTTACTTTTTCATCATATTACACGATCGAGGTGTTACTCTTTCAACATGTTACACTTTCAAGATATTACTCTTTCAATATAAATACACTTTCAAGATATCAACATGTTACTCTTTTAAGATATTACTATTTTGACATTTTTTATGTTACTCTTTCAAAATGTAATGTTATCTTTTCACTTTCTAGATTTTATTATTTTATTTTCTTCAGTTATCTGCATTTTTTTTAAAATTTATTTATATTTATTTGTTAGGTATAGAAGAGGTGGATACAGATGTGGGCAAGTTCCTGAACAACCCCACAGTGGAGAATCTAATAAAACTGGGCGCCAACCCGGCAGATGTTATTGATTCACATCTACAGGTAAGATTGATTCATAAAGTTTGATACATAAAGGAATAAAAGCTTATTAAGATATTATAGAGATTTTCTAAAAGAGAATGTTTTCTATAAAGAGACTTTAACCTACTAATAAAAACATATTTTACAAAAAATGTGTGCGTACACTCGTAAGAAGTGAAACTTTTTTATGACGTTATTTTTCAAAAAATAATTTACTATATGCAACTTTACAGAAATTGGTTAAATAAAGTTAAATTAGATAAAGTTTAATAAAACGCTTTTATTATCATAGACATAAATACAAATTCTGCAATTATTTCATTTTAGCTTATTACTACAAAGATTATTATTGAATTTCATTAATTGTAATAGAATTATTACTATCATTGATGTCGTAATTACTTACTTTGTTTAGAAATTCACTGGAATTAGAATTAAAATAAACCCTTTGATTTTGCTGATCACTTCAATATAACATATATATATTTATCACTTCACTTCTATAAGTCAAAGATGGCGCGTAACGGAAACATGTGACGCGTAACGAAAAAATGTTACACTAAATTTTTTTCCAACCCCGATAAAGAAGTTTCACTTCAATAAAATACACTCGAATGTCCCTTAAAACAACTTTTTATATCAAATTCCAGTCAATACGCGATCAAGAGAGTTTAACGTTAGCATACGTGGAAGCTCTCTGCTGCGTCTCCGGACTCTCCGCGGAGAGTGTCACCGCGGCGGAGACCTACTCTATACACACTGGTGCAAACGGCAAGAAGAATGGTTGTTGGCCAATACATTGCTACGTGCATTGCAACTAATTAAGGTAAGCTCCTCTTGTATTATGCGACCCTGGTACTTTTAATTGAGAAGTACCACTGATTCATCATGAGATCTCTTAAAGTATACACTGTTCTGACTATGCTAATGTCAACCATTAGCATAGTTAGTTATTTCGCGATATAAAGGCTCACTAAAAACTGATTTCTCGATACTCTGGATACTCCCAAAGGAACAGGAACTACGCGTGTGAAACCGCTGGAAAGTATTAACATACATATAAAACATTGACTTGGAAGCTTTCTGCTTTTACCGCACTCTCCATGGAGAGTGTCACCGCTGCGGAGACCTCCAGCCGTCTCTATCACACGCTGGTGCAACGAGCGAGACAGCAATGGTTGTTGGCCAACACATTGCTAAGTGCCTTGCAACTTATTAAGGTAAGCTCCTCTTGTATTATGCGACCCTGGTACTTTTAATTGAGAAGTACCACTGACTCATCATGAGATCTCTTAAAATATACACTAGAACTGATTTCTCGATACTCTGGATACTCCCAAAGGAACAGGAACTACACGTGTCAAACCACTGCTCAGGTAGTATTAACATACATATAATAACATTGACTTGGAAGCTTTCTGCTTTTCCCACTCCCATGGGAATGGATCAACGCAGATGAAACTAGGCTCAGGTAGTATTAATATAAATTGGCCAATACATTGTTAAGAGCCTTGCATTTTATTAAGGTAAGCTCCTTTACAGATATGTTGTCCTGGTACTTTTAATTTTCATTTATAAGCGAACCACTACAGGCTCATCACGAGATCTCGAAAACTATATACTCGATTGACTTGAAATTAGGATTATTACTCATTTTGCGATGTAGACGCTCCCTAAGAAAGGATGTCTTGATATTTACGAATAAGCCAACACACACGAAAATTGCAACTTTTAACGTAACATCCATTTAAGTTATGTTGTCTACACCCAACATGCGTAAATAGACATATTTGTGGAGCAAGTGCGAGTTTTTTTCACCGAGCTACTGCGTGAAAACGTACTCACTCGTAACGTCAAATTATATAGAAAAAAAGCGTTTACTCTTGCTATAACTAGATGGCGTTACTCCAATTCCATAATTTGGGTTTACTGTTTTCGATATCGACGCGATAAAATTTTACGCTAGGCAAATTCATGTAGAAAAAAGAAATATTATACGACACTGAAATATTACTCTACGTTCTATTGCATGGTAGCGCGATATTTTAGATACATAATCTTTCGCTAAATTCAAAAGAGGGGGAGGGGAGGCCAGACGACACTTAGCAAATCTATAAAACTGTTGTTGTTGCTTTTCGCAATAAATCCAAAACTAGTGAACGGATTTTCGTGTATTTTTACCAATACGGGACTTACTTACTTAAAAAAAAATTGTCAGGTTAAATTTTAATTTTAATTTTGTTGTGAACAATAAATACGTTGTGTGTAGACTGAGAGAGTGGAGTCGGCTTACCGCTGCCGTATGAATACAGCGTCACGTAACGAAGCTGTTTACCCTGCAATAATTTGTTATACGACGCTTGTTGACTGTACTTCGTGGCAATGAGCGTCGTAGAAACAACAAGCACAAGTGACCGTTGCGACGGCTCGGTCGCAACTGATCGCTCCGTCAGACACGCACACTACAGCATATACCACAACCACGAATAAACCTCACTCGCCTTCGTGAATTGCAAAAAGTATACAACAAAAATTAATTATTATTTTTTCTATTCCAGTCTGAAAACAAAGACTACAAGATAAGATGGCGCGTGCCCAGCTGCTATTCGGCGCTAGCGAAGGAGATCGACGCGCCGTACTTCCCGCCGCCATTACGGGACACGCTCAAGTTCTTCGTCGCGAGCAAGATGGCCGCGCTTCCGGCGGAAGTCAAAGCTGTCATCGAGAAACATCCCAACTTGTATACTTGATGAACGTTGAAACGTTTTATTGTTTTTTTTATGTGATATATAAAAGTTGAGACTTGCCTGACTATTTGATTGTTTTATTTTGTCTACCCTACAGTCATCTAGTAAGAAAAATAGATCTGATATTCAATTCAATCACTGGACAAGTTCCTATCAACTTTCTAGAAAACCTATAGCCCATATAGGGGCCGCCATCTTTTAAAAAACTATTGAAATAGGAGGGACATTTTGGGGAGTACGTTTTACTGCCCAAAAATGATCTAAGGGCCAACCCTAAAACACGGGCGGGTGCGAGCGGGCAACAGTTAGCCCTGCTAGTATAATTTTGATGTCGAGCGTGTACAGTTGTGTGGAGTAGATTACCATTGATTATTTACTAATTTATTATTTGCCAAAAAGACGTCAACGGAAACAACGTCGACTGCATAACCCGTTCTTGACAAGTAGGTTACTCAGCGGAGAATTTGATAATTCATTCGCCATATCCCATAACACTGGCCGAAATTGCACCTCAAGTATTACGCGCTTTGTATAATGTATTGATGTTCATGATTGTACCTAGCCTCCGACGCGTGTGACCGTGGCATCTAGCGGCGCCTGTCTGATTTGTAGAAACAAACCCGCTCGCGTGTGCCCGTCGCGGGCGCCCGCGCCGTGTACCCGCCGCCCGCCGCGCGGGTGTCAATCCGCCACCCGCGCCCGCGCTCCGTCGCACGCGCCTGCGCCGTCCATACTATTTTTCATTATACACCCGCGCGAGTTTTAGCTTTATAGTCTAAGATCCGAACTAAAATCGACCTTCACCGAACTGATAATAGAATGAAATATATTTCATGACAAATTTAGTATATTAGAATATATATTAAAAATAGGTTGCCCAAAAAAATCCTGGACAAACTATTTTTTATTATTTTTTAAAAAATAATTTTTACACTCTAGTAAACAGTAAGCGTTATTTTGGAGCAACTTATGTCGTGAGTTGTAAAAAAAATAATACTTGGGGACGCCAGTGACTTTGTCCACATGAAATTAAAATGAAGAATGAATAACTCAGAATTATTCCATGATCGAACCCAGGACCTCGTAATCGAAAGCTAGATAGGCTAACCATTACCAACGGGGCAGTGTGGACTATTTATTTATCAGTTATTGTTATACACCTGGCATAGAAAAAAAAATGTGTGCGTGTACTAGCGTGCACTCGTAAGAAGTGAAACTAACTAACTAACTTATCAACATTCAAGTATTAGAAAAAATTGATACAACAATTACACCCACGTGTTGTGTATTGAAAAATACAAAAACTTTTTCCACGTTATTTAAAAAAGGTTAATTTTAAATAACATGGAAAAATAAATACCATAATTACACCTAAGTATTAGAAAAAGAGATGTAATTACTTACTTTTTTTAGAAATTCACTGGAATTATAATTAAAATAAAATATAACATATATATATATATATATATATATATATATATATATATATATATATATATATATATATATATATCACGTCACTTTCATAAGTCAAAGATGGCGCGTAACGAAAAAATGTTACACTAAATTTTTTTCCAGCCCCGATAAAGAATTATCACTTCAAAAACGAATATTCTAACATTCCATGGATTGCTGGTGCGGGTGGCGGTCCATCGTGTGGCAGAGAGACACCAAACAGAACACCGAGACTTAGGTACCTACGACACGCACGTAGGCTTTAGAGTACTCTTTGTGACCGGTAATATTTGCCTTCCTGTGAGAATTGTTCTCCTGCACAACTAAGTCTGGTAGGATACTGCTGGAGCAGCGCAGGGCACTCGTTCTAGAAGAGAGCCTACTGCAATTCTAGTCAGGCCAGTCTTTTTTTAGTTTTTGAGCAGGTTGTAGAGATTTTGCCTGATTTTGCTAGTATACCTTTTGCAACCACACTTCTACTGCGTATAAACTATCCAAACAGCCATTCATTAGTAAGGTCATATTCAATTAAATACAGGGTTTTTAACCGACTGCGTCAGAAGGAGGGTTATGTTTTTCGAGCATGTATGTATGTATGTATGTCCATTTCTTCGGCACGCGCTACAGCTTAAACGGCTGAACAGATTTTAACATGTGAGGTGTCGTTGAATTTGTCAAAATTGTGGTAATGACAGGCTATATAAATTTTCAAAATGGCGGCTGTAAATGGGGGAAAAAAGGGGGGATGTGTGTATTTTTTTTCTCTTATCTTAGCAATATGGGTACCAATTGAAAGCTCGTAAAAAGACCATTTCAAAAATATAAATATCATATCATGTTCATATTACTATTTTTAACAAAAAATGGCAAAAAGTGTACCAAGTGTACCGTCTCATTTCTATACCATAAACTAAAACTATAAAGTCTCAAATAAAATTATTGTTATAAAAACAAAAAACCCGACTGCTTAGAAATTATGAACTGAAAAGAGAAAAACAAGGATCACTATATCTGTATAAAATTCTAAATACTTTATGGTGCTGCAGGCGGGGACAAACGTAGTTTTAGTAGATCTTTCTTTCCCCGCAGGCTAAAATATTTTGTCCCTGTTTGCAGCACCATAAAATATTTAGAATTTTATACCTGATCCTTGTTTTTCTCTTTTCAGGTCATAACTTCTAAGCAGTCGGGTTTTTTGTTTTTATAATTATAATTTTATTAGGGATATTTGTTTCTCATGGTACTGTAAGCTCAACAAGTAACATATGTTTAATTTGTTTCGAAAACAGTCTGGTCTAGATGTCGAAATATAATAATAATATTCTGTTTCTTTATTCAGGCAAAAAACCTATTCGGTACAAGGCACATTACAAATATATACAATAATATCCTAATAAAAGTCTTCTGGGATTTTATAGTGTTTTTCAAACTTGTCTATTAATATAGTCCAATCAGATGCAGTGCTCAAGATTGCTTGCTTGTGGATTTTGTGCTTGAGCCTGCTTTTAAAAAGTTAATTTGTCTTTTATTTGTAGTCAATCCTTTTTGAGCTCTAGCTACTGAAAGCCTTACAGCTTCATGTTACAGAAAATAATTTATGAATTTCTTCAAATATTATTCAGACGGCTAATTCAGCAGGGCCAGGCCACCCTCTATATAAGATACTAGCAGTCGCCCGCGACTTCGTTCGCGTGAAAACCTGTTAGGTACCCTTCTAATTTTAAAGACAGACTTTCATATAAAGTGTGCTCTTTCCCCGCTCCCCCTCTCAATTTAATTTTTTATAGTTTCCCGTCAATCAATATCCTCCGTCCCGTCCCGTGTACTAAAGATCTAGGTAAATTTTTGCTAAACATGATACGACATTTCAGTACATTAACATTAACAATATATATTTATGACAAGCTGATGGGTATAAATTGATATTAAATAGTATATTTCACTCTTGAGTCTAGCCTTCAGAAACAAAAACAATTTTACAATCCGACACGCAGATAGAGATTAGCCCGTTTAAACAAACGAACAAACTCTTCCGTGTACTAAATAGATATTTGAACAAAGATCGAATTCTAAATCCATCACCATATCAACGTTTCTATCATGAAAATAACAAAATGCTGACCTCAATTCAGTACGTATAATATAACACGAAGGAGGTCAACTAAATTTGGACGCCATAGCGGCAGGGCCGCGCGTTTTAGAAATTTTGTAATATCTCCGAAAATATATAACTAATTAACATACTGTAAAAGACAGATCTTATTTCAAGAATATCCTTAAGATTATTAAATAATTTATTTTGATAAGAATAGTAAAGCGTTACATATCTGCCAAAATATAAAAGATAGATATATGCTATCGCGGACTTTTTTGTAGAACTTTTTAAGATGCATAAAGTTTTCATACAATGTACCTATTCGCAAGGCAGCGCACGTGCATAAAGCAGATTTAATAAATTTAACGGTCCGACTCGCGTGACAAAAACTTTGATAACTCGGGTAATACATACAATACAAATATAAAATATAGCCTATGACACTCACCGATAACGTAGCATTCCGCTGGTGAAAGAATTTTCAAAATCGGATCAGTAGTTCCGAAGATTAGCCCCGACGGATCTTTATTACAAACTTTACCTCTTTGTAATATTAGTATAGATGGAGCCTAGACCCAACACGCTGCTCCAAACCGGGCTTAGGGTAATTTCATATATTAACGATCACAATCAGATGGTACTGATAGTGACCGGGAACGACGGCTTAACGTGCTCTTCGAAGCACGGGGGTGTAACACCACCAACTTCTCGACTCTGGACTTGGAATAATGTACTGGAAATTTCGTAGAAAAATCAAAAACTCAGAATTATTCCGTGACCCGACCCAGGAGCTCGTGATCGTAGCCACGTAGCCTAACCACTAGATCGAGGCAGTCGTTAAGTGTCTATATAAAATTCGAATACCTACCTTTATTTACGTTTAGTCTAAATGGCACTACGAAAGGTACAATGCCACATTCATAAGTAGGCCAATAAACACATTTATTTGTCACACCTCTAACATTTTTATTCTGGACAAGCTAAAACAATCCTAACTAATATTATAAATGCGAAAGTAACTCTATCTGTCTGTCTGTCTTGCTTACACTCTACAACTACTGAATCGATTTAAATGAAATTTGGTACACAGTAAGTCTAGAGCCTGAAAAAGGACATAGGCTACTTTTAATTGCAAAAAAAGGGTTGTAAGGGGTTAAAGGGGCGATGAAATGTTGTATGAAAGTGTCGTCATTTTGAAAGCTTAAGACCTATTTCTTAGGCAGTTGATTAGATATTAATAAATATGACATTCAAAGCTTAGAAAAATTAGGCTGCCGTAATAACTAATTCCACGCGGACGAAGTCGCGGGCAAAAGCTAGTATAAAATAAAACACATAAATCCAAACTGCACACATTTATTCAATCGAAAAATCGGTGAAATTTCAATTATAAAAAAAAAAGTAATAGCTATTCGTTTTCAACAGTCAAAAACCAACAGATGGCGCTGCAATTACAGACACAATAACTTCAAAGACAAACCAGAGGGCAAAAATCGACACAAAAAAGTACAACGTTCCTTAAAACTTATTTTCGGAAATTTATAAATATTTACTGAACCAGCCAGTAGGTACATGTTTAACATTTCTGAATTCAATTTTAATTCCAATCACATACACTGTTTAAAAATATTCTATATTTTTACATTCTTATCGCGCACTAAACAGAAACTTTTGGAATTCTCGAATCTCCTTGTCTCCTGAGCACCTCAAGAAAGAAGAAGAGAAATTATTGAGTCTGTAATTTACGGCAATATTTTAAATAAAGTCCAATGTTGTAGTTAATCTGGCCACCAAATGAACATAAATCAAAAAATCAAGTCATCTTTACATTCAATTTAAAATGACTTGATTCTATAATATAAACGATTAATACTTGCATTTGCTTTCCACAAATTACGAGATATTTAAATCTCTTTACGAGGTATTAGATAAGTTTTAAAAGAAGAAATAATCCCGTACTTGATTATCTGTTATTAAATTATTATGTATTATTAATAAATAAATATGTTGTATTTATTGCAAAAAAAATTGTTACAAATTTTATCAATACAATTTTTGTTTATCAAATTGAAATCGAATTATTAAATCATAAATGTTGCGCTGCCCCATTTAAGAGTTTAAAAAAATAGGAGTATGCCAATAAAACAGATATAATTTTTTTATGAAAATCCATCACCATGGCTTGTTATAATACAAAATTGGACTTTATTTTTTAATTCGTATAACAATATGAACACTTATTTTGGGATCACAGATAATGTGTGCAACGACTTCAATAAAAAAACAAAGATATTCTAATTTTAAAAATTGTTTAAAACAGAAAAAAATATTGTCACAGACAAGAATAGAAAAACGATAGAGACACATACAAAAAAGAAATTATTTTTTGTAAAGTCGCCACACACGTTTTTAAAAACTATTTTTTTACAATAATTTCGGATATCAACAGTTAGATCACAGAATTGTTATATTTTTTTTTAGTAAATTTAAGTAAATCTTCTAGGATTGTATTGCTTTAAAAAAACCAGCCACCTTTTAAAGTGTGCAAACTTCTTTTTAGTTTTTTTTGCTACTTTATCTACAAAGTTAAACTATCGATTACATTTAAATAATCATTTTATTTAAATTATTCTATAAAAAGATCTACTCAAAGCAAAATGAGGCGCACTAAAATATTATTTTTATCAAAAAATAAGTACTTAATAAAAAATAAATCAATTTCGTATAACTTATGCTCATTTTGAGTATTTTCAGTCAGCCGAAAATTCATTCTAAAAAAATAAAATGCTAATATAATCAATAATCACACCTAATTATACAAATTTTATAATTGTATTATTTAGGTTTTAAAATTAGTGCAAAAAAGACAATCAAAAACTTTTTTTTATTACTTGAAACTTTTTGTTTTGAATTCTTTTGTTTTATTTTTATTGTTTAAAAAATTATTGCATTAATATTATCATTATACTACTTCATGAAAAAGTACTAGAAAAATTGAGCCATAGACTAACGCTATTTTTTTTTTAACTTATAAACACTAAGTATTGAGAATACAAAAATTATTGAAATGACTTTTCTTTTATTACTATTTTTCTGACTGGCAACATTTTTACGGTTTAATGCTTGGTGTTGCCCTTGGTAATACATGTTACAAGCTAGTTTCTTTTTATAATTAATTTACTACAGATTAAAATAGGCGGGTGGGCGTGGCTAAGTTTTATCTTATTTTTCGTTTATAATTTACTGAACACATTTTTTTTATAAATGTACAATTGAGAATATGTTTCAAAAATATCAGTCTTTCAATTTGGAGGCTTAAATATAACTAGTCTTCGATTTGAATATGCACACGATGAAAAAATAAAATTAATACTTTTTTATCCATTTTTCAATTAATGTACAAAACATGTAATTGGCAGTCTTTTTTACTAACTTAGTAAGAACATGTGCAAAAAATAAAAATTGTTATAAAGCCGAAGATACCAAAAAGTCCACTTGAAAAAAATATTTTCATGATTTTTCATGATTCATTTCAAAAATATATATATATGGCTTGTTTGTATTTTTATTTTTATGATTTTTGTGATTCATTAGAGAAATGTAAACATTGACGTGAGTTGTATGCCCGTCTCGTTTCGAAACGATATGGCGCCCTTAGTTATGAGCTCGCTTGTTCATGCAACACGTCACAAAATTGACGTGAGTTTCAGCCGTTTATATTTTAATAATATTGAAAATACTCGCGATAGTTTAAATTCTATAGAAAAGTGCAAATTGTTTTATAAAATGTTGGTAATTCTACTCCTTTAAATCAATATATTTATATTTTTTCATCAGTGCATTATTGAGATCTGTAATTTTCAACAGGAATTCTTTCGCAACTAACCGTTGGTGATAATTTAGATTTTTGGTATGAATTACAACACAGAAAATCCTGTAAAATTACGTTTTACTTAACACTAAAGCATCAACATACCAATGTGTTCAAATTCTGTCAGTACAGTTAAGAGATAGATAGCACGTAGCTATAAAATACAGCCCAGAAAAGTTTTTATAATATGATTTGCACGCATATAAAAAAGTTCAACATTGTCAACCTTTATTTAGCTAGTTTGGAGGTCAGGGTACTAATCAATTTACAGTTCGTAAAAGTGTTATTTAGCTGTTAATAAATACATTTTTATTTAACGTTTATTTTTTATTTAAACGTCTCACATTGCAGAGGCGATGTTTTTATTACAAATTTGTATTGTCTCTGGCTAACGCGATACTATACAGGAAGGAGAGATAAGAAATAAATTCGAAACTCACAATGTCAACTAATAACAACAGTTATAGGACCATAGCGCTCAACTGCGCATTGGCCAGGATTGGCTTTACATACATAGTCTCTGAGACAATATTATAGGACAATACACACATCGCTTTACAGCCCCAAAGTGAGCGTAGCTAGCTTGTGTTATGTACTATGATAACTGATCAATATTTTTATATTTATCATACATAAACACTTATATAGATAAACATCCAGACACTGGAAGACATCCATACTTATCACATAAACGTTTTATTTAATGACCTGACCTAAGTGTCGTCGTCCATAACCTACTTGGACTAACCACTGCGAGAGTACGGCTACAATAAAAATAAGTCAAAATGTGTGAAAATTAATAAGTAAAAAATATCCTACAGAGATTATATGATTTTTGTCTGATTGTATATTCGAAAAAACCGTAAATTCGGGATTGTCATAAACAAAATTCAAAACACATTGGTATAAGCTTCCGTTAAAGCCTTATTTTAAGTCGAGATACACTTCTCAAATACAACATAAAAATGTTTAAAGTGTAAATGTTATCTAAAACTTGTATAAAAGCTTAACATTTCTAAATTATTACACTAGTGACATTTTTTTGAGTTTTTTTTTAATTTATTAATTACACCTAGTACGTACGTATATACCTAAGGACCTATTTGGACTAAATAATTACATTAAAAAAGTAAGAAGGTACAAAAATATTTCGAAAAACCGTACAATAAACCCTGTTTGTTTTTTTTTTTTGTAAATTCATAAACAATCTCACTATTATCTTTTCTTTGTTTAAAATTTTTTACTGCAATGGCAATGAATATGGCAATAGGAACTATTTTTTAATTTAAATTTATTTTTGTGTATTGTATATTTTGCTATGTATTTTTCTAGTGTTTTGCAGTGCATGTGTTTAATTAAATCACTTTTTTGTTGGATAAACTTTTGATTTAAACTGGCAACATTGAGTAAATTAAAAATTAATTCTTGAATAAACAAATGTAAAAAAAATCTATGCGCCAATAAAAACATGTTACAGCACCGATTATATATTAAAATTAACAATTATGTCTCTTTTTAAAATGGCCAAAAAGTGACAAAACTATTGCAATAATAACAAATATTTATTCTAATTGTGCCTTTTGGAAAAAAAAAATATTAAAAGTCAATGAAAATTAGCTTAAATTAATTTAACCCTTAAACACGCGTTGTTGCATATCTGCAACATATCGAATATTCAAAAGATTTGATAGATTTCGTTTTGTGAATCCGAATGTAAACTAACATAGATTATAGATGACAATTATATTTATTTTGACAGTTCGATTGGCGGGTCGATTGCAAATTTCTAAACTTCATAATCACAATTTATAATATCGCGGGCGCGGGTAAACGTAAAAAGCAATTAGTGTAAAATTGTTATTCAGTTGTTTTATAATTCTATAAGGTAAGTGTTGTTTGTTTTTTTATTTTTATATTACTTATAACATCAAAAGAAAAATAAATAAATAATTTTATGGAAATTCCATTGTTTTATATACTTTTTTCTTCAAAATCCGTTTGTTGCATAAGTGCAACATTGCGCATTTACTTTCATAGAAATTTTATTTTTGAGTGATATATTTACCGTATTTTATCTAAAGTCTAATTGTATTTTTTTCTAGAATGGCGAGAAGGCTGAATGATCAAGTTATTGAGGACTACCTCCAGAACCTGGACCAGTCTGAGGATGATATGGAATCCTCTGCAGGAGAAGAGGATGA
The DNA here is from genome assembly GCA_034621355.1 of Mycalesis mineus. Taxonomy (NCBI): domain Eukaryota; kingdom Metazoa; phylum Arthropoda; class Insecta; order Lepidoptera; family Nymphalidae; genus Mycalesis; species Mycalesis mineus. The sequence continues at coordinate 1,455,270 of JAXAVZ010000080.1, read as the reverse complement.
TGAAGAAGTTTACTTCGAGAATAATCGTCAGTTATTGGCTGATTTAGAAGATGATGAATTTGCTGAAGATATGGATATTCCTATGGAAAGTAGTACAGTTGATCCACCTCTTATTTTTGATAATCATAATGACCCAATTTTAGAAAATTTGATGCGGCTAATGCGTATTGTTCCAAGACGTGCAAACCACATAATTTACTTCGATAATTACTACACATCTGTGCCCTGGAATATATTCCTTGGGAACTGTCCAGTCTAATCGTATCCCAAATAATAAACTGCCAGATAAGAAGACGCTGATGAAAAGGACAGTACCAAGGGGACATCATGAGGAACAGGTTGCCAATGAAAGATAATAAACCAGTTACTTTGCTGTCAACCTATACAAATAAATTGTCCTAACGTAATAAAAGACTATAATACTCATATGGAAGCGATCTGCTTGACAGTTTCATTGGAAGGTACCACATTACTCGTCAAAGCACAAAGTGGACAAACCGCTTGTTTTTCCACCTTTTAGACGTGACCATTGTAAATTCGACCAGACCCAATACTACACTTATGAATCTTTGTAAATTTAGACTAGAGCTGGCCAATGCATTACTTTAGAAGCTGAATTGCAGTTGAAAAAGAAGCGTGGACCAGCACAAACTGTACCTCCTAAAGATGTCCGCCAAGATAAAATGGGCTACACGTTTACATACTGCGAGAAATGCAGAGTGAGCTTGTGCTACAATAGAGATAATAATTGTTTCTATAAATTTCATCAGGAATAAATAAATAAATATCTTTATGTATTCATTTTGAGTTTTTAATTTTCACCTAATTTACCATACATGGTATTGTCCTATAAGTGTGCACTGTTGCAGATATGCAACATACGGTTTTTTTATATTTTCAGTGGGTGTAAGTCGATATAATTTTTTTAACTATTTTTTCGGTACATCTTAAAACCTAATATCATTAAAAAATAATATTTTAAATCAATAACAAAATTCGCGCATTTAAGGGTTAAAGAAGTAAATAACAGCGGGAAAACAGATCAGTCAAGTTCGCATTAATAGAAAATTAGTTTAAGTTTACATGTACCTACTTAATAATCATATATTAAAACCATGGTGTTCATACAATTAGCATTCAATTAAAGTATTATATCTTAAGTAAGTACACTGATTTAATAAATATATTTGTTATCAAATAAATGCATTTTATTATTTTGCACTACATTTTTTTTTTAATTCATTACAAATTAGTCAAATCTTTCTAGAACAATAACTTTTGACATTTCACTTGATTTTAAACTAAATTAATGTAAGAGAATCAAAATGGTCAGAAATTTTTTGACATGCATTTTTTTTAAATGAGATTCATTTCCGAAAAATGTTTAGCATGTTGTTACTTGACATGCTAAATATTTAGTTTAAACAAGTTATGTGTATAGTAGTGGTATGTTAAAAATTAAAATATTTAATTCATATGGAAAATAAAAATGGAATTTCAAATATAATTCATATTTTAATATTTTGCTGTATAATGTAAATACCTTTGCCTTTTCCCGCAGAAAAGAACAAAGAAAAAAAATTACAATTCTTAAAAAGTTGTTTTAAAAGACTATTAATATTTTGTTGTATAATGTAAATACCTTTGCCTTTTCCCGCAGAAAAGAACAAAGAAAAAAATTACAATTCTTAAAAAGTTGTTTTAAAAGACTAGAACCCGTCTAGCTTTTTTGTATGTATGAACACCAAATTTTTTTTTAATTGTTAGAATTAATGCTACTCTAAACACACATGCAAACAAATAAAACATGTTCTGAAATAACAGGAAATATCACAACAGATTAAAGATCAACAGACAGTTTTTTATATTATACAGTAAAAATATAATTTTTTAAATGTCAAATAACAACAAAAAATGCTTTTAAAAGACAAATTGTACAAAGAGTAAAGATTTGTTTTTTTTTACATTAAAAAAATATTGCTTATTTTCCACTTACATGCAATTATTGCCTGATTTATAATTGAATGGAAGAAATAAATTATCAATGTGACATGAATTTAAAAAAAATCATTTTTTATGAATACGGCAACACTGAGGACAAAGTTTAACTCTCAACTCAATAAATCTTTTAATACTAAAATTAGAATTTGCTTCCTGTTCATTTTTCTTCTTCCAATTATAAAGCAGGCTCCTAACTAATTTCTTTATTGAAACTTTAACTAAAAAAATCAGTTTTAGCTTGACTATAGAGGAGTATACTCACTAACCAATGATTTCTGCAAGTCTATCCCTTCTCTCTACATGTTGGGCTTCACAACAGTGTGTCATAAGTACCGACTCTCCGACAATCAAGTTCTCGAAACACAACGAGCAAGCGTACAACGCATCTCCAAAACAAACTATTTTGTTCACATCTCTATACAGAGTCATAGGGTTTAAAACGGTACTCGGTTGAATCTCCTTTCCAGCGGCTACACATTTCTTTATATAAGCTGTTTTGTACAAAAAGTGTATCTTTTCACAGTGTGATTGACTCAATATATGTCGCAGCAAACCATTTTCTTCCGTCTGTACATCTTTACACGGCGGACAATGGAATGTTACGATATTTCTTGTTTCATCATCATCAGGCTCACACTTTAATTGAATGCTATGGACTTGGATGTAGAACGAAATGCGTTCGATAGTAGCTTTTTGAAGCAAACTCGCATACAAACTTGTGTCTTCAAAACTGTTGTAGCTGATAATTTGATCGAGAGACTCAGAATAAGCGGTTAGTTCTGATATATCTAGAGTAAAGTTTCCTATAGACGAAGTAATTGACATAGATTGGTCGTTCACAGTTGAAGTTGCTCCGGAATCAGTCTCGGAAGACGTGTTGTGACATTTGCAAACACATTTTGACATGTCTGACTCGTCCGATGAACTTATATCGGTGGTATCTTGTGCGGTAGAATCATCCATGTTAAACAAATTCAACATGGCTTCCCTGAGATCTGGAAAATCGAAATGCTTGATTTTCTTCTTGCGACTTATATGCCTTGGGACGTATCGTTGACACTTTTTAACAGGATGACTTTGGTTCTTGGAATCGGCATCTGAATTTTCAGAGTTTTGCAAGTTCATGCGAACAAATTCATCTATAAATCTTTTCATGGATAACAAATGTTTTTTGACTTTGCATTTGGTTTCATTGTCTTCCTTATCAAGGATAACATTCCAGGAATCTGACATGCTCTGTTGATTCATATTATTGACATACATAAAGTCGTTCAACATCTTAGGTATTGCTACGTTAGAGGGCACACTGGATCTCGAATTGAAGACTTTTGATACCTCAATATGAAATTGGAATTCGTTGAGTAGTTTTTTCATAAAGCCTTCCAATTTTTCTAATTTTGTCTGATAGTTGACGAGTAACTTCATTCTTTCATCTTCATTCTTCTCCAGTTCAATGTCTGAGAATGACTCGATGCTGAGGGATGGAGCTACGTGTTTGTCATTGCTGCATTGACTGTGTGTAACTTTTCGGCACATTTTTATTGGGGACTTGTGGCTAGGTACAGATGTATCAGAATCAGAATGATCGGTTAAGTATTCAATATCAAAATCTTCTTCAAACGGTGACGACGACGGATCTTCGGATAAAGCATCGATTAAATTGAAAGTTTTATTGAAATCTAAACCTCTAAATCTCTCGCTGAACACATCTGAAGTCTTTGGCTCCAAATGAACGTGTTTTGGAGTGTTTTCGACATTGCTGTCTTCAGTCAACTCGTTCATCGACTGACTCGCCTTTTTAATATCCAATTTGAGCTTTTTACACTTGCGTTTTTTGCGTATGGACGTTTCAAACTTCGTATTCAATAAATCCGTGTCTGACAAAGAGCCTTTCTTGTCGGCGAAGTTTTTTACAGTTTCCGGGAGGTTTAGACTTGTGCACTGTCTGGATGTGGAATCAGGCTCTATAGTACCATATTTTACAATAAAGGGTTCGTCGACTTCATAGGTGTTTCGCCGAATATTCTGATTGGTGTTTTCGTCCTCTGGTTTTTTGAAATATGTTATGTTTGACAACATTTTTCGCAGAGAAAACGCCATTGTAAGCCGATTTGTTAGAGAGTGCTGTGGAATAAAAGATAAAAACAAATAAACTATCGAAACAAAGGGTTTTTTGAAAACATGGACGTAATGTATGGAAAAATTACCTTTATAACTCGTGACGAGGACTCTGAGATTATGTCCGCCGTTAGCACTTCATTTTGACGTGGACTGGTCGAAATATTCACAAATTACCTTCAAATTCATGATTTACTTTAAAAACTTTATTGTTTGACACATAATATTTATTGTTTGATATAAACATTGAAAATCATATGTACGATTAATCTGATAAAATAAAATGAACTTCTAAAATCCACAATGGCGGAACTTCTGCTAATAAAATCAATACAATTTGGAAGCGAAATGATGTTCTTCTATATTTAGTAGTGTTATATGCAAATGCATTAATGTTGTCAGTCTACAAAATGTTGACAATATCGTTCAAAAATATTAAAAATTAAACGAAAGCTTGAGATTTTCAAGATAAATATTATTGCAGCATTTACAGAAAAAAATAATGTGAAAGCAACAACATTTTTTATTAAAGTAGTTTAGTTAAGAATAAATTGAGAAATTAATTTACTAATAAGTCCTGTGTGCACCAAGATTTCGGTTATCATAACCAACGGTTAACATAATTTTACTATAAATTTACTGTTCACGACAATCCGTACGCCGGTTAAGAACGTAAGCTCGGTTAAAATAGCTCTGGTATTTTCGTTTTTAACTAGCAGTACATAATAGTAATTGGCCCAATTCCCTACTAATAAATAAATGAGTAACTAGAAATTTACTGTTCGACAACCCGTACGCTGGTTAAAAACGTAAGCTCTTATGTGGCACTTTACGTCCTTAACCAGCGTAACTTATGTTAACCGGTGGTTATGATTACCGAAATCTTGGTCCACACAGGCCTTAATTTATAGTAAAGTTATGTTAAACGTTGGTTATGATAACCCAAATCTTGGTGCACACAAGCCTTTAGTCGTTCCGCTTCGCGAATCTCATGTTTTTCCAGACTACAAACTGCAATCTATCTTTGCCAAATTTACTTTAGAATTGCATGCACTCAATGTGCGACCCGAACTACAGTATAGCACAGTATTTTCAGTTTTAAAGTAGAAGTATATAATATAATTCCTAATTCCCTACTAATATAATAAATGCGAAAGAAATTGTCTGTCTGTTATGGTGGCACACATTGGTTATATTACTATGACATAACCGAAATCTTGGTACAAAAAGCAACTTAATTATTGTAGCCCACGAGATTACACAACAGCAATTATGTGGCCTAAGGTAATAAAGTGAACCTTTATTACCGTATGGCTGTGCTATTGTCTAGACCAGTGATTCTCAACCACTGTGCCGCGGCACATTTGTGTGCCGCCAAATTTTGCAAATATATAATAATGTTAATATTATTAAATTATATCATTAAAAAAGAAAAATATTATTAAAATGAGAGACGAATATCTTAGCATTCCATGGATTCACCGTGCGGGTGCCGGGTCCATCGCGTGGCTGAGAGAATAACTCTGAACAAAGCCCGAGACTTGTGACACGGGTGTAGGTTTAAGGGTACCCTTAGTGACGCGCGTCAACACTCACCTCCTCTGTTCAAGTTTTTCTCCCTGCCCAACCATATTCGGAAGGAGCCTACTAAACAGCTTTGGACACTCGTTCCAATATGGAGCTTACTGCACTTCTAGTAAGGCCAAGGTCTTTTAGCAGGTTGTAGAGAGACTTCGCTGGTATACCCCTCGCACCCACTTCTACCGCGTATAAACTAACCACATAGCCATTTTTGGTTAGTTCATTAGTAAGGTCATAATATTTATTCACTTTGAATACATGGTCTTTAGGGATGTTTGTTTCCCACGGCACTGTAAGCTCAACAAGTACTATACGTTTGATTTGTTTGGAAAAAAGGAATTTGTCCGGTCTAGATGTCGTAATAGTAATATTTAAATTCACAAAAAAATTAATTATTTTATTATTTCCTTTCCAAATTTGTGATTCACTTTGCGTCGCATTTTTCAGGTACGCATTAGCGACGCAAAGCAGGGTCTTGGTGTATTTAAAATTTTTGTCATAAACTATTTACACAGTGTGTGTTGTAGTAAGTAAATAATTTTTATCTTTTTCTTTGTGTGCCGCCAAATTTTGAAATCGTTGAATATGTGCCGCAACAAAAAAATGGTTGAGAATCACTGGTCTAGACATTTCTTTCGTCATTTCACTGAACTTATGAAGGAGGTCTTGGGTTCGATTTTTGGCTAAGCTGATTGAGATTTTTATAATTGGTTCAGTTACACAGGAAAAACGGACATCGCAATGTATCTACAGGACATGCTAAATAGCCTAGGAATACAATAACTATATAGGAATAATATATAATATATATATATATATATAATAAGCCTTCACCTCCCACCAGCCAGACCTGGAACAGTTTAGGAGACCTTTAATCGGCCTAGCTGGGTATCAAACCTAGGACATCTATATCTACATCCTTCTTATAAATTCACTGAGCTTATCACTGCACCACGGAGGCCGTCAGACTGACGTCAGCTTTACGTTATAAGTGGTTTACCCACCCATAAGTTATCACTTTGACGGTTGAGTGACGCAGTGGGTAGTGACCCTGCTTCTGTGTGCTGGGCTGTGGGTTTGATTCCCACGTCTGGAAAAATGTTTGTGTGATGAGCATGGATGTTTTCCAGTGTCTGGGTGTTTATCTATATATTATAGGTATTTATGTATAATATATATATAAAATATTTATATATATATATATACATAACAAATACTGCCTATCTTACTTTGAGGCTATTTAGCGATTTGTGTAATTGCTTTTAAGATGTATTTTTAAATCATTTATTTATTTAGATTTCGTTGCTGAAATTTTCAACTATAAAACAATTATTGTTGCACAGACAAAATCCTCTGATTCCCCAGCGAGGTCACCGAAGTGCAACCAAGATGTTATTTGATCACATCCGGCCCCGTGAGGACCTTCTACAAACGTCCATGCAACACCTTACTCTTCCATATCGCCACCCGATCTGAGTTACTAATTACTTTAGGCTTACGACAGTTCTCTTTGCCAAGGGATAGTGTCAAAAAACCCTTGTCCCTATAAGACATCCTTATGCATACCCACTATAGAGAAAATAATTTCTGAGATTGCAACCTCACATGGAGGTTCTTGTGAGCAAGAACCAAGTATTTTGATCACTTTATCCTAATCAGCATTCAGTAAGGCATGATCAGCAATGTGGAACAATAATATCAACTGATAAAAGATTTTCACTATTTCAGTCTGGTGGCTAAAATATACCTACACTAGATATTTCATATTCCCTACCACAATACCTAGTGCTTCTGATATTTCAAAAACTTATAGGTCTTCCCTTAGAAAGTCATCTCAAAATAGATTCAAAGTCATATTCTGAGAGCACAACTCTGCCTCGCTCGATATTGATTACCGCACACTTGTCTACACCAAATTACATCCTTATGTCATTGCTAAAGGTTTGAGTGATCTTCAACAATGACACAAGTCTGAATGCTTTGATGCATACAGTTTGAGGTCATCCATATAAAGCAAGTAAGATATGAGCTCACCACCCCTGCGATGGCGAAAGCCTAGCCCTGAATCCATCAGCAAAGTACTGAGAGGATTAAGAGCTAGACAAAACCATAAAGGGCTCAAACTATCGCCCTGGAAAATACCCCGCCTAATCCCTATCGGTTCTGTCAATTCAGAACTCTCAGAGATGCCTAGATGATTAAGGACTGTCATCCACTGACTCATGCACAACTCAAGAAAAGAGCATAGATAGGGTTGCATCGACCTTGTACAACCGTATGACCTCCATGAGCCATGAATGAGGCACTGAATCATAGGCCTTCTTATAGTCAAATGTTGATGATAGTTACTGGGATAGACAGCTTAACATGCTCTCTGAGGCACGCAGATAAATATTAAATAAAGTAAACTAACTAGTAATTGTTTATATTATTTATTTCATTCAATACATTCACACAGGGTCTCTTAAAAGCCGACTTATGTGCCTCAACAATATTATGAATTTCTGAAATATTTGTTCTATAATCTCTATGACACTGTAAGAAATCTAATAAAAAACGACCAAAATTTTTATCATTCAGACAACTTTCAGATATTTCTGTTAACTTAGATAAAATATAATTTTGAATGTCACTATTTTTTTGGCTATTCTTATAAACTGCATGTATAGTAGTTAGGTGGTATATAAAAACTTCTTTAGATATATTTATATGGCTTAACATTACTAAGAAATCCGTTTGTTCGTTAATATTTAACATAGATATAAAATCAATAACCATTGTGTTTGGTAGTTCTGTATCTTGAATGACAATAGTAAGTAAATGGTTAAAATACGCAGAATAGCATTTCGCCTCCATTAGTAAATGCATAGACAATCTAGTGGGTTCTCTTTTTAAAAATACTGGGAAGAAACTTGTATAAAACTTTTCTAAGAATACCACATTTATATTTCCAGTGCTATATATATGCTTGCATAGTTTTTCTATAGAAGTTAGTGGCAATTGCTGAGCTAGAAATACGTATAAATTTTGATTTTCTACACACTTTTCCACTATGTACTCAAAATGTTTAATAGGGTCCAAATCTAAAATTTCCCGCCACGATTTTTCTTCTTGTGAATCGATATCCATCTTTACTTCTTCTGTATCGTTATTGATTACAATATCATCAATGTTTAGATAGTTCTCTAAGTTCATATCTGAAATATCTTCGCTTTTGTTTAAATGGTCAGTCTTCGTTCCAAATTTTTTAATCCATTTATTGTTATTATCTAAGGTTGTTGCTTCTATACATTGCCTGAGCAGAGATTGTGATGAGTCCGAAAATTGCCACAAAGACATGTTTATCAAAATCTTTTATTTACTTTAAACTGCTATTTAATATTCAAAACGGCAAAGAATTTCACTATGAGAAAAATTCAAAAATTTTTGAGTTCAAACTTGTCAAAAATTAAGGTAAACCTAAACCATAGACTAATTCTTTTTTCTCAATTGGATTTACGACTGTGTCTGCTAGCCTTTTGCAATGTGCATAAACACATAGCATGTAGTATGTGCAAGTAACTAAAATGAAAAACTATTCCTTATCTCCTTCGTGTAATTTAGCTCTTAAAATTATGGTTGCTAAACAAATTAACAAATCATTATAGCTTAAGTTTAAAAGCTCTGGCATCGCATATTTTAAGACGATTATACGTTTTCCCTAAATTGTAAGGAGAAGGTTTACCTTATCTCTACTTTGCATTAATTTACAGTAAAAATAAAATCTTCCCAAAATTTTAAATGAATGCAATTTAAGAAAAAATAACGCGCAAAAGCATGCATCGTGACAAAGCACTATTTCGGAAAACTTAAATATCATAGACAAATTTAGCAACTGTCATTGTCAAAACCATATGATTGGATGTCAAGCAAACAGATAAATAGACCCTTGTTTATTGTTGTCAGTAATTTCAAAATAAATTGTCATTTGTTAATTGCAGTCCGTAGAGTGTAGTGGTGGTTGTTATAAATTGAATTGTATATTAAAATTTAATATTAATTTAGATAGTTCATAAAGTCAGTTTTCCAGTTTTCTACATGTAGCGTGAACAAATAATTGGTGAGTACATAAAATGATAATCATTTTTCAAATATAATGGAGTAAGTAGGTAAGTATTTATTTTAGAAAAAACAGGAAAATATAAATTATATGTGAATCGTTAAAATTGTACTCGTTGCTTTTATCTAGGACTTTGTGTTATGCAGTAGTTACTTATTTACCGATAGATAAACAATTACAGACGAGAATAAATTAAACTTGTTACTTAGGTAAAGAAATACCTATTTAAACTAATTAATTTAGTACAATAAACTTTTCATTCTCCAATTAATAAATAAGGTTCACATACTGTTATTTTATTAATTTAAAAATAGTGCCTAGTACGAACGTACGTATTATTTTTAAATTACCAAAAATCGTAACTAATTTTATAAATGCGAAAGTAACTCTTGTCTGTCTGTCTGTCTCGCATTCACGCTAAAACTGAATCGATTTAAATGAAATTTGGCACACAGATAGTTAAAGCCTGAAAAAGGATATAGACTACTTTTGATTGGAAAAAGAGCGAATTGTAAGGGATTAAAAGAGCGAATTGCAAGGGGTTAAAAGAGCGAATTGTAAGAGGTTAAAAGAGCGAATTGTAAGGGGTTAAAAGAGCGAATTGTAAGGGGATGAAATGTTTTACGAATGTATCGTCATTTTAAAAGCTAGAAGCTTAAAACGTATTTTTTAATCAGTTGATTAGATATTAATAAATATAATATTCAAAGTTAACAGAAATTAGGCTGCCGTAATAACTAATTCCACGCGGATGGAGTCGCGGGAAAAGCTAGTGCAAAAATAAATCCTCCTAGGGGCGCGTTCCCACTCGTGACAATGTCATTACATATTATATAACTAAAGGACGCGGTTTTCCATGCGCCTAGTTAAGTTCCCGTAGGAATTTTGGGATAAAATATGGCCTATGTTATATTCTGATGTATAAGCTGTATTATTGTGAAGTTCTATCAAAGTCGATTGAGTAGTTTTTGCGTAAAAGAGTTACAAACATACATACATCCATACATACAAATTTTCATTATGTTATTAATAGGATGATCAGTGCTAGCAGCTTTTTTTCGTGACTGGCAAATATGATTTGAAATTGATTTACAACTAGCGGTCGCCCGCGGTGTGACCCGCGTGGTTTCTGTTTTTTACCGCCGCCCATATACATTTGCAACACCAGAGGCGCTGCTAATGTGTTCCCGGCCTTTGTGGAATTGGTTTATTCGCCCCTTGAATACACCCATGTTAAAATTGGCAGGAAATACCGCAACAGGAAGTTGGTTCCACATACTGCATGTACGCGGCAGAAACTCTTAATTGATACAACAGCCAAGCGAAAGCTTCTCAAGCTGTTGGTCGAAGCTTTTCGCTATAAGAGCATTGACTGAAACGACTATAGGAACAATAATCGTCGACTCAACATTACACATGGCGGGTAATCTAGTAAGCAAGTTGAAAGAATCCAAACACTCAATAGATACAACAGCCAAGCGAAAGCTTCTCAAGCTGTTGGTCGAAGCTTTTCGCTATAAGAGCATTGACTGAAACGACTATAGGAACAATAATCGTCGACTCAACATTCCACGTGGCGGGTAATCTCGTAAGCAAGTTGAAATAATCCAAACACTTAATAGATACAACAGCCAAGCGAAAGCTTCTCAAGCTGCTGGTCAAAGCTTTTCGCTATAAGAGCATTAACTGAAAGGATTATAGGAACAATAATCGTCGACTCAACATTCCACATGGCGGGTAATCTCGTAAGCAAGTTGAACGAATCCAAACACTTAATTGATACAACAACCAAGCGAAAGCTTCTCAAGCTGTTGGTCGAAACTTTTCGCTATAAGAGCATTGGCTGAAACGACTATAGGAACAATAATCGTCGACTCAACATTACACATGGCGGGTAATCTCGTGAGCAAGGTCCAAGTATCCAAACACTTAATTGATAAAACAGCCAAGCGAAAGCTTCTCAAGATGTTGGTCGAAGCTTGTCGCTATAAGATCATTAACTGAAAGGACTATAGGAACAATAATCGTCGACTCAACATTACACATGGCGGTAATATCGTGAGCAAGGTCCAAGAATCCAAACACTTATTGATACAACAGCCAAGCGAAAGCTTCTCAAGCTGTTGGTCGAAGCTTTTCGCTATAAGAGCATTGACTGAAACGACTATAGGAACAATAATCGTCGACTCAACATTACACATGGCGGGTAATCTCGTGAGCAAATTCCAAGAATCCAAACACTTAATTGATACAACAGCCAAGCGAAAGCTTCTCAAGCTGTTGGTCGAAGCTTTTCGCTATAAGAGCATTGACTGCAACGACTATAGGAACAATAATCGTCGACTCAACATTACACATGGCGGTAATCTCGTGAGCAAGGTCCAAGAATCCAAACACTTAATTGATACAACAGCCAAGCGAAAGCTTCTCATAATGTTGGTCGAAACTTGTCGCTATAAGATCATTAACTGAAACGACTATAGGAACAATAATCGTCGACTCAACATTACACATGGCGGGTAACCTCGTAAGCAAGTTGAAAGAACCCAAACACTTAATAGATACAACAGCCAAGCGAAAGCTTCTCAAGCTGTTGGTCGAAACTTTTCGCTATAAGAGCATTGGCTGAAACGACTATAGGAACAATAATCGTCGACTCAACATTACACATGGCGGGTAATCTCGTGTGCAAATTCCAAGAATAAAAACACTTAATTGATACAACAGCCAAGCGAAAGCTTCTCAAACTTGGTCGAAGCTTTTCGCTATAAGAGCATTGACTGAAACGACTATAGGAATAATAATCGTCGACTCAATATTCCACATGGCGGTAATCTCGTGAGCAAGTTGAAAGAATCCAAACACTTAATAGATACAACAGCCAAGCGAAAGCTTCTCAAGCTGTTGGTGGAAGCATTTCGCTATAAGAGCATTGACTGAAACGACTATAGGAACAATAATCGTCGACTCAACATTACACATGGCGGGTAATCTCGTGAGCAAGGTCCAAGTATCCAAACACTTAATTGATACAACAGCCAAGCGAAAGCTTCTCAAGCTGTTGGTCGAAGCTTGTCGCTATAAGATGATTAACTGAAAGGACTATAGGATTAATAATCGTCGACTCAACATTACACATGGCGGGTAACCTCGCAAGCAAGTTGAAAGAATCCAAACACTTAATAGATACAACAGCCAAGCGAAAGCTTCTCAAGCTGCTGGTCGAAGCTTTTCGCTATAAGATCATTAACTGAAAGGACTATAGGATTAATAATCGTCGACTCAACATTACACATGGCGGTAATCTCGTGAGCAAGGTCCAAGTATCCAAACACTGTTAATTGCTACATAAATAAACAGAGCACTCAATAAATGATATTTATTATTGACACATCTCTTAAAGCGATTGACGTATATATCAAAATATAAACAAACTAAATTATAAGAGTTAATGAACTGGACATAAGATAATAGTTGATAGAAATAATAAAAAAAAACTTTTGTTTATATAACGTGTCATTAGTGTACAGTGTGGTGTAAAAGGAGATGTAGTGACTTAAATTGAGAAAGAGATTCTCAGATGGTTTGGGCATGTAGAGAGAATGGATGAAAGAAGATTAACAAAAGAGATTTATGAGGCGAGGGGGAATGGAAATGTTGGAAGGGGAAGGCCTAGGCGAATGTTCCTGGACCAAATTCAGGACATTTTAAATAATGGCCAGGTGGCGAGTGCCCTACACCGACGAACTTGTTTGAAAGGATTAATGAGAGTGGAAGCAGCTAAGGAAGTATGCAAGGAGCGTGGCAAGTGGAGGGAGGTGGTCTATGCCTACTACTGTGGGAACGAGGCGTGGTGCTATGTATGTATCGTATATTGAAATTCGTATCAAATACTTGGCACTATAATACCTTTAAGCTTTAACAAAATAAAACTTCTAAGTCAACATTCAAAAGATACAGCACAAGCCGTATATTTAACTCTCTACTACTCGCAGCTAGTCCTAGAATCTTGAAATTTCGCATGAAGCAATGCTTAGGAATATTTTTTTTATCTACTACAAGTTGGCCGTTGACTGCTATCACACCTGATGTTTAGTGATGATGCAATCTAAGAAGGAACCGGGCTAACTTGTTAGGAGTAGGATGAAATCCACACCCCTTTCGGTTTCTACACGACATCGTTCCAAAACGCTAAATCGCTTAGCGGTACGTCTATGACGGTAGGGTGGTAACTAGCCACGGCGAAAGCCTCCCACCAGCCAGACCAAGACAAATTAAGAAAAATCTCAATTTGCCCCGCCGGGAATCGACCGTCAAAAATTCCGAAAAATTTAAAATTTGCGGAAGTCCGACTCGTACTTTGCCTGTTTTTTGTAATTTAAACACAGTGTTTATGTCTTTCATGGGCGATTCCGGCTCGCACTTGGCCGCTTTTATTTAAATGTCGATTGTAAATGAATCCTAGGAAGAAGTAAATACTGGGACAAGATCCGCAATTGTAAGGCAGTGACCGTTTGACTTGAGAAAAAATGTATGTCACCCGCGTGTGACTCCGTTAGACCTCCTAGCTAGGCATGATATCCTGGTACCTACATACTAGGTTGTGAGATGTAGTATGGGTATTTTATTTAATACTAGTTCGTGCCCGCGTTTTCATCTGCAAGAACATTAGGGTCACCTTGGGTAGAACCGACTCAAAACTCACTAAAAATTGGTTGTCTGTAAATTCGGTTTACTGATGATAGTTGAACGTGACAACGTCTGAAGCAAAAAATGATGGAATGGTAGCATTTAATTGGTTATTAAAATTTTTAATTTAAGTATATTTTAATAAATATTAATTTAAATTAATAAAATAATTGATTTTGATTTTATAAATTTATATTTTAAATTTATAATAAATATATTAATTTTTAATTTAAAATTAATATATTTAATAGAAGGATGTCGAACGCAAAGGCCGATTGTGCTTCTTTGTCGCTCGTTCCGCGCTCTCGCTTGTACTTCAAGCCTTACATGGAACGTCTCAAAGCGAGGTAACGTCGCATGAGTCATGTTTTTTCGTGCGTGCAGCCGCCTCTATCGAATTATAAGACGTTTTCACGTCAAAAAGTAAAAAAAAAACTGTGTCATTCAGTTGCTTTAATTTACTTAACGATTCTATGAATTTATGAAGTCGGTGCCAGCAAGTTTAAGGAACATTTATTTAACGTAGTAAAGCAGTTTGTGGGTTCCAGGTAACGTCCTTAAAGTAGAAACCTTGGCTGGCACCGACTCCTAGATATGCTTCAGTAAATTAAAGCAACTAAATGACACATTTATTTTTTACTTTTTAGTGCGTTTTGAGTCGGTTCTATTTTTATTTAAAAAAATTTATTTCTAACCTTTTAGTGATTTATCGCCACGTAACGTACTCGTACTATACTGTCATAGTATATTATACGACTAGTAGCCAAAAAGCTACCGATACTTACACAATAACCGAAATCGCTGCAAGTGTGCCTCCAAAATGTTAAGAGTTCCTTCAATTTCCCCAGGATATCCTCATCAGATCTTATAAAAAAAGAATTATCAAAATCGGACAATTCTGTAAAAAGTTATGCGTGGTCATACATAAAAAAAAATACGTGTCGAATTGAGAACCTCCGTTTATTTTCGTCGGTTATATATCTATATAGAAAACTTAATATTAGCGCGTAAATTCAAAACTGGTCAATTTCCCTACATGGCCAATTATACCCACTTTTTTTTTTTAATCGACTACTTGAATGCTATCACACCTGATGTTAAGTGATGATGCAATCTAAGATGGCAGCGAGCTAACTTGTTAGGACTACGATGAAATCCACACTCCTATCGGTTTCTACACGACATCGTACCGGGACGCTAAGTCGCTTGGCGGTACTTCTTTGTCGGTAGGGTGGTAACTAGCCACGGCGAAAGCCTCCCACCAGCCAGACCAAGACAAATTAAGAAAAATCCCAATCTGCCCCACCGGGAATCGAACCCAGGACCTCCGTCTTATGAATCCACCGCGCATACCACTGCGCCACGGAGGTCGTCAAATTGACGTTGACGTTGACCCTATATTGGAGGAGCGTGGTGGGTCTAACCTCCATGTGTTCTCCTATAAGGAGTCGGAGAGACTCCTGGTCCTCTAAGTAAGTCGTTAAAATAATAATGTCATTTTTTTCATTTTTTTTTCCAGAAAATGTTACTACCGTTGTTTTTGGCCTATGCAGTTGGGACATCGTTGTGTATACCACTCTCTGATGATATATCTCCGAGGAGAGAAGAGAAATGCGGTTATGAGGTATGTATGAAATATTACCAAGGAGAAAAATGAGGTTTTATAGCTATCGTCTGTAGTCTAAGAGCCCACTGGCCCGACCAAGACCAATTAAGAAAAATCTCAATCTGCCCCGCCGGGAATCGAACCCAGGACCTCCGTCTTATAAATCCACCGCGCATACCACTGCGCCACGGAGGCCGTCAAAAATTCCGAAAACCTTAAAATTTACGGAACCCTCGGTGCGCAAGTCCGACTCGCACTTGGCCTGACTGCGACAGAAGGAGGGTAATGTTTTTAACTATTTTATCTACCTAAACTACTGAACGGATTTTGATATTTGACGTGTCGTTGAATTTGTCAAAATTGTGATAGTGACATAGGCTATATACATTTTCAAAATGGCGGATGTTAGTGGGCGAAAAGAGGGTTGTGTATATTTTTTTAGCAATGTATCAAATGAAAGGTCGTAAAAAGACAAATTTAAATATATATTATATGTATCATATCATGTTTATATTAATTTTTTGACAGAAAATGTAATAAAAAAACACTTTCTATCATGAATGTAATTACTAACATGATCGTTGAAAGATTAAAATGAAAAAGTCACTGGGTAAAAGTATTCAACTGAAAAGATATACTAATACTTTATGGTGCTGCAGGTGGGGACAAACAATACCTACTTTGCTAAAAATACTTTGTTTTTAGTTTTTATTAATAAGTGTTACCCGCACTTTAGGGATTATTTATATTTAAGTATAAACATAACAAAAATTGCGGAACCGACGGGATTCAAACCCGCGTCTCTCTGGCAATCTGGCACTTAGAACGCCTTACCGCTAGGCCACGATCCCGATGACGTCGGTGCAGAAATTGTACTTTGATATTATGTTTAATAAGAATAATCTGTGTCATCTTTAAAATTTAAAGGCTTCATTCGTAATATAAGCCTTCATTCGTAATATAAGCCTTCAATGGCATTGTAACATGTTCAGTTCGTACTAAGATGGCATTACAGGCCATATACCTGGATATCAAAAACATAATCATCATCATCATCATCATCACCAGCCTGTAAACGTCCACTGTTGGACATAGGCCTTTTTTAGGGACTTCCAAACACAACGATCCCGAGCCGCCTGTTGCCAGCGGCTCCCTGCGACACGTTTGATGTCGTCAGTCCACCTGGTTAGGGGTCGACCAACGCTGCGCTTTCCGGTGCGGGGTCATCAAATGATCAAAGTACAATTCCGGCGCTGACGTCATCGGGATCGTGGCCTAGCGGTAAGGCGCTCTAAGTGCCCGGTTTGCCAGAGAGACGCGGGTTAAATCCCGTCGGTGCCGCAATTTTTGATATTATGTTTATTCTTAAATATAAATGCTTTGTTATATAGAAAGATCTATCCAAACTATGTTTGTGTCCGCCTGCAGCGCCATAATATACATACATAACATAGTATGAAACAAAGTCGCTTTCTTCCGTCTGTCCATATGTATACTTAAATCTTTAAAACTACGCAAACGATTGTATCAGATAGAGTGATTCTTAAGGAAGGTTTATGTGTATAATACATGCATAATATAAACACTGATCATTTTAGAGGTTTCTGATGTGATGTCGTAAATTAACGCATTTTTTCGCATATATCAAAATAATGTACTACAGAATTGCACAACTTCAAAAGATCAACAAAGAAGTCCGCGATGGTATATGTCTATCTCTCAGGGATAACACACAATAACCATTTTTTATCTTTTACTTTCAACCAAAAGTAATGGCTTATTTACGAAGTGATTTTAAGCAATACTGCATTAATTCTTATCTAATTAAGTATCTTAAATACTTTGTGCATTCAATATAGATCACTATTGCCCTTTACAGCATGTAATTTAAGTGAATATTTTCCAAGATATATAAGATTCAAAATGCAGGGGCATAGTTCAGTGCCAGCATGGCTCCCGTGCGAAACGGGGCGGGTATTAATATAATTATAATTAATTAAAATAATCACTACATAGTATAAAACAAAGTCTCTATCCGCCGTCTGTCTGTCCCTATGTATGCTTAGATCTTTAAAACTACGCCACGGATTTCGATGCGGTTTTTTTAATAGATAGAGTGATCCTTAAGGAAGGTTTATATGTATAATACATGCATAATATAGTAGAGACACACTGATAAATTTAGAGGTTTCTAATGTGATGTGACAGGGAAATTTTATATATTAGATGTTAATGTACTGTAATATCGTACAATGTTTAACAAAAATGTAGATCTTTAGTACACGGGACGGGACGGAGGATATTGCTTCACGGGAAACTATAAAAAAATTAAATTGAGAGGGGTAGCGGGGAAAGAGCACACTATATGAAAGTCTGTCTTTAAAATTAAAAGGGTATCTAAGAGGTTTTCACGCGGACGAAGTCGCGGGCGTCCGCTAGTAATTGAATAAATATTAAACATGTAGTAGATATGTATACAGTAGGCAGTTTGTTTGTTTGCAATTTCTCATTGTGAGTGGAAAGGTTATTATGTTATCGGCGTGCGATAACTAAATATATTTAGTTATTACGGAAGCCATTTTGTGTGAATACAATTAACTCGAACATGCCCATTTAATATAAATTGTTTTAATTAATTTCATACTAGAGAATGCCTGCGGTTTCACTCGCATAGTTTCCGTGCCCGTTACGTTACGTTCAAACTAATTCCGTTAAAGCGGGCTCAAGTACAAATTCCACCAGCAAACCTTATTCAATTCTGGGCTCAGCTTCTGATTGGACTATATTAATGGACACGTATGAAAAGCATTATAAAATCCCGGAAGACTTAGCTATTACGACATCTAGACCGGACATATTTCTTTTTTCCAAACAAATCAAACGTATAGTACTTGTTGAGCTTACAGTGCCGTGGGAAACAAACATCCCTAAAGACCATGTATTCAAAGTGAATAAATATTATGACCTTACTAATGAACTAACCAAAAATGGCTATGGTGTTAGTTTATACGCGGTAGAAGTGGGTGCGAGGGGTATACCAGCGAAGTCTCTCTACAACCTGCTAAAAGACCTTGGCCTTACTAGAAGTGCAGTAAGCTCCATATTGGAACGAGTGTCCAAAGCTGCTCTAGTAGGGTCCTTCCGAATTTGGCTGGGCAGGGAGAATAACTTGAACAAAGGAGGTGAGTGTTGACGCGCGTCACTAAGGGTACCCTTAAACCTACACCCGTGACGCAAGTCTCGGGCTCTGTTCGGAGTTTTTCTCTCAGCCACGCGATGGACCCCCACCCGCACGGTGAATCCATGGAATGCTAAGATATTCGTCTCTCGTCATAATAAATTGAAGCGAGCATCTTGTCGGGAGTAGAATTAAATCCTCACACCTTTCGGTTTCTACAAGACATCGTATCGGAACGCTAAATCGCTTGGCGGTACGTCTTTGTCGGTAGGGTGGTAACTAGCCACGGCCAAAGATTGTCACCAGCGAGACTGACCAATTTACAAAATCTTAATCGGCTCAGCGGGGAACCAGGATCTCTGTTTTATAAAATCCACTGAGTATACCACGGCGCCACGGCTGCCATCGATTTACAAGACGATCACGTCATCATGCAACGCATGTGCTTTAGGGTGCGTTTCTTGAAACGAAATTGTTCGCGCCGACACAACGCGCTTTCGCCAAGAGGCCGCGCGCGGCGACCGTAGCAAGTGTCTGAAGAACGCGCAGCTGTTGCGAAATATACTTTATTGATTCAGCAACTAGGGTTTAAATTCAATGAGCAAGAAATAATCACTTTTTACACCGCCATTGCACGCCAACTTTGATTAATTTCACCTACTCAAGTTTTGTCTTTACATACATACGTAAACATCACGCCTTGTTCCCATAGGGGTAGGCAGAGACCACATCCCTCCACGGTCCTCGCATACCTCCTTAGCTTCTTCCACTCTCATTAATCCTTTCATACAAGTTCGTCGGTTTAGGGTACTCTTGACCTGGCCATTATTTAAAATAACCTGAATTTGGTCCAGTAACATTCGCCTAGGCCTTCCCCTTCCAACACTTCCATTCACCCTCGCCTTGTAAATCTCTTTTGTTAATCTTCTTTCATCCATTTTCCACGGAGAGCCGATTTGCTACATTGAACGTTTTGTCTTTAATTGAATAATTAAATTAAAATAATTTTGCATTTAAGTTCACACGTGCCAAATATGCGGAATTTAACTAAAAAGAACAAAGTTATTATTGCCTATTACTTGTTAGAAAAATGCAAAGAAGGAAAAAAAAGGGACGTAGAAGATTTTGGGTTTATCTCATTTTCTAAACTCAATTGCAAGCAACTTCATACTGACTGGTAGGGGGGATGGGGTAGGCTGTCCTAGCTTCCGATATTGTCGACGACCACCACGTCCAACTGGCCGCGCGGGTCCGCGCGTTTTCCGCGTGTTTACGTGATACATGGCAACTTAAATGTTGTTGCGTAGATAATAGAATTCACATTTGCCACAATAACGTATGTGTGGACGCGGCGGCCAAGCGGTTGCGGCTGCCGCAAGAAAATTTTCGCGTCGTCTAACTGCAGCCTTATTATTGTAAAGTTTCTTTAAAATTCTTAGAGCTAACGCTAAAACTCGTGCGGGTGCGGGCGCGGGCGCACGCCGCGGGCCACAAATCCGCGAGCGGGCACCCGTCGCGTGCGCCCGTCTCAGTTAGCGCTGCTAGTATCATTTTGATGTCGAGCGTGTACAATTGTGTGGAGTAGATTACCATGGATTATTTACTAATTTATTATTTGGTAAAAAGACGTCATCGAAAACAACGTCGACTGCATAACCTGTTCTTGATAAGTAGGTTACTCAGCGGAGAATTCGATAATTCCTTTTGTTCCTGTCCAGGAGCACCTTACATCCTACCAACAAGTGCATTGCTGTGCCTACTGCCTCACCACAAGTATAGCAAGATTTCTCCTCATCTTTCTAAGTTACTTTGATTTGGGAGGGTCAGTTGGAAAGCATTAAGATTTGTTACTAGGACCAAAAGCTGAAACGTTTAAAAAAAATACAATATTTATAGCTTGTTGATGTTTTAGAGCTGTACAGAAGCGGAGCCTGGCCTGTTGAACGTGCACATCGTGCCTCACACGCACGACGACGTCGGCTGGCTGAAGACCGTCGACCAGTATTACTATGGCAGTGAGTATGACCTCATCACAATCTCCTATATATCTCTGCGGTCCTGGTACACTGCTCTCACAAACACTAGGACAGTGAGTATGACGTCATCGCAATCTCCTACGGATCTCTGCGGCCCTGGTACACTGCTCTCACTGATACTAGGACAGTAAGTGTGACATCATCGCAATCTCCTACTGATCTCTGCGGTCCTGGTACACTGCTCTCACTAATACTAGGACAGTAAGTGTGACAACATCGCAATCTCCTACGGATCTCTGCGGCCCTGGTACACTGCTCTCACTAACACTAGGACAGTGAGTATGACGTCATCGCAATCTCCTACGGATCTCTGCGGCCCTGGTACACTGCTCTCACTAACACTAGGACAGTGAGTATGACGTCATCGCAATCTCCTACGGATCTCTGCGGCCCTGGTACACTGCTCTCACTGACACTAGGACAGTGAGTGTGACATCATCGCAATCTCCTACTGATCTCTGCGGTCCTGGTACACTGCTCTCACTAATACTAGGACAGTAAGTGTGACATCATCGCAATCTCCTACGGATCTCTGCGGTCCTGGTGCACTGCTCTCACTAATACTAGGACAGTAAGTGTGACATCATCGCAATCTCCTACGGATCTCTGCGGTCCTGGTGCACTGCTCTCACTGATACTAGGACAGTAAGTGTGACAACATCGCAATCTCCTACTGATCTCTGCGGTCCTGGTACACTGCTCTCACTAATACTAGGACAGTAAGTGTGACATCATCGCAATCTCCTACGGATCTATGCGGTCCTGGTACACTGCTCTCACTAATACTAGGACAGTAAGTGTGACATCATCGCAATCTCCTACTGATCTCTGCGGTCCTGGTACACTGCTCTCACTAATACTAGGACAGTATGATATCATCACAATCTCTATATGTATTTCTGTGGCCCGGTATAATATTTTGAGGGTCCAGTAGGCTTAGGATGCAATGATGATGATGTAAGAAATGTTGTCATTCAATAGCGGTAAACTGAAAATAGAGCTATTGCTTTTGCATCAGTGCAAAGAATTTTGATTGATTGATAATAAGTATATATCATTATCAGTAGAACCGTCTTTGTAATCCTGAAGCCCTGGTACATGAGCCTGGTACACTGCCCCTGGACGCAATTACACAGGATTAGAACCTTTTTTTTTTCAAACGACTACATGTCGGCCCTTGACTGCTATCACACCTGGTGTTAAGTGATGATGCAGTCTAAGATGGAAGCGGGCTAACTTGTTAGGAGTGGGACGAAAATCCACACCCCTATCGGTTTCTACACGACATCGTACCGGAACGCTAAATCGCTTGGCGGTACGTCTTTGTCGGTAGGGTGGTAACTAGCCACGGCGAAAGCCTCCCACCAGCCAGACCAAGACAAATTAAGAAAAATCTCAATCTGCCCCGCCGGGAATCGAACCCAGGACCTCCGTCTTATAAATCCACCGCGCATACCACTGCGCCACGTAGGTCGTCAGAAACGTGGAGGTTGTTTAGAGGACCTTTTTGATCTCCAGTCGCAAAACCTGATCACTTGACTAAACTGCCAGTGTTTTTTACACCATAATATATATTTTTAATTGTTTTCAAGGTCGAAACAACATCCAAAAAGCCGGTGTCCAGTATATTTTGGACTCAGTCATCCAAGAACTATGGCAGGATCCGAAAAGGAGGTACATAAAATATTAAACGCAGTAAAAGGAGAGCATTGAGAAGTATGAGTGGAGTTAAACTGAGTGAAAGAATTAAGAGCAATGTGTTGTAAAAGAAGATGTAGTGACTCACATCGAGACAGATATGCTGAGATGGTTTGGACATGTAGAAGGAATTAAAAGGAGACGAGCGAAAGAGATTTATAAGGCGAACGTTCCTGGACCAAATTCGGGACATTTTAATAAAATGCCTGGTCAGGAGTACCCTAAACCGACGTACGTGGAATGGTTTAATGAAGTTTTATGTATGTCAAAAGTACTTCAAAACCGACAAACTTGTATGAAAGGATTAATGAGAGTGGAAGAAGCTAAGGAAGTATGCAAGGATCGCGGACAATGGAAGAGTGTAGTGGAATGTGGCGCGATGTTATGTGTGTATTGGTACAAAGCTTGCAAGTAATTCTGTATTCTCAGGTTTATCTATGTAGAGACGGCCTTCTTCTGGAAATGGTGGGTGCGACAGAGCGAGGAGATACAGCAGAAGGTTCACACGTTGGTGCGACAGGGACGGCTGCAGTTTGTGGGCGGGGCGTGGAGTATGAACGACGAAGCCGCGTCTCACTACCAGAGCACCATTGATCAGTTCACTTGGGGATTGAGGTTTGTACAGCTCTTCTATTGGTATGATGTCCTGGTACTTTTGTCACACGTTGGTGCGACAAGGACGGCTGCAGTTTGTGGGCGGGGCGTGGAGTATGAACGATGAAGCCGCGTCTCACTACCAGAGCACCATTGATCAGTTCACTTGGGGATTGAGGTTTGTACAGCTCTTCTATTGGTATGATGTCCTGGTACTTTTGTCACACGTTGGTGCGACAAGGACGGCTGCAGTTTGTGGGCGGGGCGTGGAGTATGAACGATGAAGCCGCGTCTCACTACCAGAGCACCATTGATCAGTTCACTTGGGGATTGAGGTTTGTACAGCTCTTCTATTGGTATGATGTCCTGGTACTTTTGTCACACGTTGGTGCGACAAGGACGGCTGCAGTTTGTGGGCGGGGCGTGGAGTATGAACGATGAAGCCGCGTCTCACTACCAGAGCACCATTGATCAGTTCACTTGGGGATTGAGGTTGGTACAGCTCTTCTATTGGTACGATGTCCTGGTACTTTTGTCACACGTTGGTGCGACAAGGACGTTTGTGGGCGGGGCGTGGAGTATGAACGATGAAGCCGCGTCTCACTACCAGAAGCACCATTGATCAGTTCACTTGGGGATTGAGGTTTGTACAGCTCTTCTATTGGTATGATGTCCTGGTTCTTTTGTCACACGTTGGTGCGACAAGAACGACTGCAGTTTGTGGGCGGGGCGTGGAGTATGAACGATGAAGCCGCGTCTCACTACCAGAGCACCATTGATCAGTTCACTTGGGGATTGAGGTTTGTACAGCTCATCTATTGGTATGATGTCCTGGTACTTTTGTCACACGTTGGTGCGACAGGGACGGCTGCAGTTCGTGGGCGGGGCGTGGAGTACGAACGATGAAGCCGCGTTTCACTACCAGAGCACCATTGATCAGTTCACTTGGGGATTGAGGTTTGTACAGCTCTTCTATTGGTATGATGTCCTGGTACTTTTGTCACACGTTGGTGCGACAGGGACGGCTGCAGTTCGTGGGCGGGGCGTGGAGTACGAACGATGAAGCCGCGTTTCACTACCAGAGCACCATTGATCAGTTCACTTGGGGATTGAGGTTTGTACAGCTCTTCTATTGGTATGATGTCCTGGTACTTTTGTCACACGTTGGTGCGACAAGGACGGCTGCAGTTCGTGGGCGGGGCGTGGAGTATGAACGATGAAGCCGCGTTTCACTACCAGAGCACCATTGATCAGTTCACTTGGGGATTGAGGTTTGTACAGCTCTTCTATTGGTATGATGTCCTGGTACTTTTGTCACACGTTGGTGCGACAAGGACGGCTGCAGTTCGTGGGCGGGGCGTGGAGTATGAACGATGAAGCCGCGTTTCACTACCGGAGCTCCATTGATCAGTTCAATCGGGCATTGAGGTTTGTATAGCTCTTCTATTGGTATGATGTCCTGGTACTTCTGTGATACGGCCTGTACTTACATCACACGTGATGTTAAGTGGCAATGCAACATACTATGCCTTGACCCGGGCCGCATAAAAAGGGCATTCGGGCCGCATGCGACCCGCGGGCCTCACTTTTTGTATGGCTTTTTTAACGCTGGGAAACGCATTTATGCATTCCCCCCGGAAGCAGTAGCCGTTGCTGCGCCGTTTCCGAAGGAGTATACTTCGTGAATCTTCCGCAATCCTGCGAGTGGCAGACCCTTAACTGGAGAATCGATGGATTCCCTAAAATTCGTCTGGGGCACACCAGAAACATTCAGTGCTCCCCCCGACCTGAGGATAAGTCTCAATGAGTTCCTCAAACCCACTGCCCAGAGCACCTCGTCAGGGAGGCAGGCGCATCGTGTGCGCGGCGTCTGCGACCCTGGTCTAAGCATTGCCACCGAGGCAGTAATTCTTTCATATTTATATGTATTCTAGAAAGCTGAACGAAACCTTCGGCTCCTGTGGCATGCCAAGAGTGGGCTGGCAGATAGATCCGTTCGGTCACTCCCGGGAGTTCGCCTCGCTGCTGGCCGCTATGGGCTATGACGGACTGTTCCTGGGCAGGCTGGACTATCAGGATAAAGGGGCCAGACTGGCGCAGAAGAGGATGGAAATGATATGGAGGGGAGACGACCATTTGGGTAAGTTTAAATTTTTTTTTAGTAGAAATCTTCGTATAGAAGAGTTAACAGCTTTGTTACGTTTTTTTATCGACTACAAGTTGGCCCTTGACTGCTATCACACCTGATGTTAAGTGATGACGCAATCTAAGATAGAAGCGGGCTAACTTGTTAGGAGTACAATGAAATCCACACGCCTTTCGGTTTCTACACGACTTCGTACCGGAACGCTAAATCGCTTGGCGGTACATCTCGGTCGCTGACGTGATGCTGTACAGCGCCAGTCTATCTAGCTTCCCTTTCGGCGTTCCGATACGATGTCCTATGAAGTTAGCCCGCTTCACTCTTAGATTGCATCATCACTTAACATCAGGTGCGATAGCAGTCAAGGGCCAACTTGTAGTAGATATATCCCCTACTGGTTTTCTGGCTTTCGTCTCTAAAGTTACAAGCTCTCTCTATAAGAAACTTCACTTCATATTTTTTTGACTCCAATCACACCTGACAGTAAGTGGTTATGCATAATTTTTAAAGTGATAAGTTCCTATTGGAGGGTAAACAGCTTTGTTACGTAACGCTGTACGGCGCCAGTATGTCTGGTTTCCTCTCACACATACGGCAGCGGTAGGCAGGCTCCTCGATCGTTCGTCTGCCTGATTTTTTTTTCACTTACGTGGGCCAGCTGTTTGTTCCAGCAGCGCATCGTGGTGAGAATTTATAATATTGCAACCTTCCTAGAACTTGAGAATAGAAAAATCTAGAAAAAATTAAGTCAAATATTCTACTAGGTCTTGATACGAGGCTTACTGGTCTAATTGGTTTGCAGGCAACTCCTCGGACATATTCACTGGAGTACTATTCAACACTTACTCCCCACCGCCCGGGTTCTGTTTCGACGTGCTCTGCGATGACGAGCCCATTATAGACGACCCGTCATCGCCTATGTTTAACGTTGACGCCAGGGTAAGTACCTACTTACTTATGATCTTATGGACTCCTGGTACTGGGTTTAACACTTACTCCTTGCTGCCCGGATTCTGTTTCGACGTGCTCTGCGATGACGAGCCCATTATAGACGACCCGTCATCGCCTATGTTTAACGTTGACGCCAGGGTAAGTACCTACTTACTTATGATCTTATGGACTCCTGGTACTGGGTTTAACACTTACTCCTTGCTGCCCGGATTCTGTTTCGACGTGCTCTGCGATGACGAGCCCATTATAGACGACCCGTCATCGCCTATGTTTAACGTTGACGCCAGGGTAAGTACCTACTTACTTATGATCTTATGGACTCCTGGTACTGGGTTTAACACTTACTCCTTGCTGCCCGGATTCTGTTTCGACGTGCTCTGCGATGACGAGCCCATTATAGACGACCCGTCATCGCCTATGTTTAACGTTGATGCCAGGGTAAGTACCTACTTACTTATGATCTTATGGACTCCTGGTACTAGGTTTAACATTTACTTCCTTGCCGCTCGTGTTCTGTTTCGACGTGCTCTGTGATGACGAGCCCATTATAGACGACCCGTCATCGCCTATGTTTAACGTTGATGCCAGGGTAAGTACCTACTTACTTATGATCTTATGGACTCCTGGTACTAGGTTTAACATTTACTTCCTTGCCGCTCGTGTTCTGTTTCGACGTGCTCTGTGATGACGAGCCCATTATAGACGACCCGTCATCGCCTATGTTTAACGTTGATGCCAGGGTAAGTACCTACTTACTTATGATCTTATGGATTCCTGGTACTAGGTTTAACACTAACTCCCTGCCGCTCGTGTTCTGTTTCGACGTGCTCTGTGATGACGAGCCCATTATAGACGACCCGTCATCGCCTATGTTTAATGTTGATGCCAGGGTAAGTACCTACTTACTTATGATCTTATGGATTCCTGGTACTAGGTTTAACACTTACTCCCTGCCGCTCGTGTTCTGTTTCGACGTGCTCTGTGATGACGAGCCCATTATAGACGACCCGTCATCGCCTATGTTTAATGTTGATGCCAGGGTAAGTACCTACTTACTTATGATCTTATGGATTCCTGGTACTAGGTTTAACACTTACTCCCTGCCGCTCGTGTTCTGTTTCGACGTGCTCTGTGATGACGAGCCCATTATAGACGACCCGTCATCGCCTATGTTTAATGTTGATGCCAGGGTAAGTACCTACTTACTTATGATCTTATGGATTCCTGGTACTAGGTTTAACACTTACTCCCTGCCGCTCGTGTTCTGTTTCGACGTGCTCTGTGATGACGAGCCCATTATAGACGACCCGTCATCGCCTATGTTTAATGTTGATGCCAGGGTAAGTACCTACTTACTTATGATCTTATGGATTCCTGGTACTAGGTTTAACACTTACTCCCTGCCGCTCGTGTTCTGTTTCGACGTGCTCTGTGATGACGAGCCCATTATAGACGACCCGTCATCGCCTATGTTTAATGCTGATGCCAGGGTAAGTACCTACTTACTTATGATCTTATGGATTCCTGGTACTAGGTTTAACACTTACTCCCTGCCGCTCGTGTTCTGTTTCGACGTGCTCTGTGATGACGAGCCCATTATAGACGACCCGTCATCGCCTATGTTTAATGTTGATGCCAGGGTAAGTACCTACTTACTTATGATCTTATGGATTCCTGGTACTAGGTTTAACACTTACTCCCTGCCGCTCGTGTTCTGTTTCGACGTGCTCTGTGATGACGAGCCCATTATAGACGACCCGTCATCGCCTATGTTTAATGTTGATGCCAGGGTAAGTACCTACTTACTTATGATCTTATGGACTCCTGGTACTAGGTTTAACATTTACTTCCTTGCCGCTCGTGTTCTGTTTCGACGTGCTCTGTGATGACGAGCCCATTATAGACGTCTATGTTTAACGTTGACGCCAGGGTTAGTACTCACTTACTACGTATTTATAGATTCCTGGTACTTTTTTAAACACTTACTCCGTCCGTGTTCTATTTTGACGTGCTCTGTCACGACGAGCCACTTTATGGACTTTGTATCGTCGTCCATGTTCAGTGTTGATGCCGGAGTAAGTACCTACTATGACCTTATGGATTCCTAGTACATTTTTTGGTTCTATTCAAAACTTACTCCTCACTACCCGGATTCTGTTTCGACGTGCTCTGCGAAGACTCTATGGTCACCCATGTTCAACGTTAATGCCAGGGTATGTTCAATTATTTTTTGGACTCTTAGTACAACTTACTCCTCAGTGCCCTGATTCTGTTTTTACGTGATGCGATGACGAGCCTATCATAGATCTATAAACATCCTATACCTATTGTGTTTTTGTTAAACTTGAAGTAATATGTCAATTATTTTCGTTTTATACGGTACTAGCGAGCCGCCCCGACTTCGCACGGGTACATAGCTGGTACTAAAGTATGTCCCTGCATTTTGAATCTTATATATCTTGGAAAATATTCA
This sequence comes from Mycalesis mineus, assembly GCA_034621355.1. Classification (NCBI taxonomy): domain Eukaryota; kingdom Metazoa; phylum Arthropoda; class Insecta; order Lepidoptera; family Nymphalidae; genus Mycalesis; species Mycalesis mineus. Next base: position 1,426,103 of record JAXAVZ010000080.1, on the reverse strand, counting down.
CTTAAATTACATGCTGTAAAGGACAATAGTGATTTATATTGAATGCACAAAGTATTTAAGATACTTAATTGGATAAGAATTAATGCAGTATTGCTTAAAATCACTTCGTAAATAGGAAATTACTTTTGGTTGAAAGTAAAAGATAAAAAATGGTTATTGTTATCCCTAAGAGATAGACATATACCATCGCGGACTTTTTTGTTAACCTTTTTAAGGTGTGTGATATTGTAGTACATTATTTTGATATATCTCGTAGGGTTTAGCCAGCGTTTGTAATGTAAACGCAAAAATGCGTAAATTTATGACATCACATCAGAAACCTCTAAAATCATCAGTGTTTCTCTACTATATTATGCATGTATTATACACATAAACCTTCCTTTTGAATCACTTTATCTAATAAAAAGAACCGCATGAAAATCGGTTGCGTAGTTTTAAAGATTTAAGCATACATAGGGACAGCTTAACGTGCTCGTGGCATGGGGGTGTAACACAACCAACTACCCGACTTCGAGCTTGGAATGTACTGAGATTTCACAGAGGAGTGAAAACTCAGAAATATTCCGGCAACCCGACCCTGGATTCGAACCCAGGAGCTGGCGATCGAAGCCAGATAGGCTGACCTCTTCACCAACGAGGCAGTATGAACAGTTTTTCCTAATACCTACAGCTGCACTAGCTATTTCGTGGCAAACCATTTGTATGCCAAGATCCATATAATAAATTAAAAACTTATTAAATATTCAAAATTATTTCATTCCGTTTTAAATATGCAATAGGTACACAAAAAACAAATATTGGCACAGCTGTTTATATTTGCAAATGAGTATTGAATTAACACTTTCTTAAATTTATTGACTTTTACAATATTAAATAATGATTAATTGTTTTCTGCCCTTGAAAATAAAAGTATCATTTTATACTCATAACATGTGATATGTCTAATTTGATTGTCTGTATCAACGCTATAACTAGATGGCGCTAGTTGGTGTACAGCTCACGCTATCGAGTTGCGTCATAAATTATCTAAGTTACGCCAGTACAATATTTTTTTGACACCCCAGATATAAACGCCGACTGCACACGCAAACGCCCTAAAAACGTCTTTTACGACCCAGACGACAACACGACTACGGACAACGCCTCCCAATACACACACACATAAACACAGCGTCTTCGCCGGCGTAGACTGAGGTCCCTGTTTCTTAACGTCACCCGGACGTGGAACTCACCCACGTCCACACGTTGACTGCTGAGAGCACGCCACGCGTGTGAAAGGTTTTTGGGTCCCAGTGGCGGCTTCCCCACAACAGTTGTGTTTCGAAAAAAGATACTACGTAGACTCGACGTAACACAGACGGTGTGTTTTAGGTATTATATATCTACCTATATATATACCTACCTACGACTTATCGTCGATGTCGATAATTTTTATCGACCTATCTGGAAATGCCTTTCAAATAGTAAACTATTTTAAAAATCGCTTAAGATACGATGGAGTTATGAATTATAACTCAATATAATAAAAATAAATTAACTCAAATTAAAAAAAAAAATACGCGTCGAATTAATAAAGTTCTTATTTTTAAAGTCGGTTAAAATAGCAGCTGCATAATTACAGCTGCTGGAGTTATGAATTATAACTCAAAATAATAAAAGTAAATAAACTCAAATTTAAAAAAAAAATTGCGTCTAATTGATAACGTTCTTATTTTTGAAGTCGGTTAAAATAGCAGCTGCATAATTTCCTGGGACCTTCGATATGTATGGCTTAGAAAATAATAAAAAGAACAAAATAGGTGAAACAATAAACGACTTAAGTAATTGTTTTATTTCTTTTCATTACTTTTCGTCGTTGCTGACGGAGCTTAGGGCAATAAACCACCTGGATGCGGTACCACTAATAAAGAAATGCCTATTGTTTAGATAATAAGAGATAAAAATATTTTTTCGACACTAAAACTATAATCTTTTGTCTGTAATGGGAAGTGAGAAAAAAATGTTTTTAATAAAAAAATTACCGACTTCAAACAACTTCATAGATATGCTCAAGTAAATGAAAGCAACTGAAATATGCAATTTTTTTATTTATATTCCAAGTAGCATCGCGCCTTGCGTGTGTTAACCGCACAGCTAAAGCGTCTGAAATATCGCGCCACGCGCGTTGGCCATGCGGGCCTGCGCTAAATTTATTCTGTTACACGGGTGCTGACAACACAACTATTGTGTGGCGCTCCGTAGTTTCGATGCATTTCATTCATCATAGGGCAGCAGTCAACGTGGGGGACGCTTTGGTCTGATTTAATAATCACGCCAAACCACACACCTATTCCAAACGTCCCTCTAAGCTGAGGCCCGAGTCTCACAGGAGACGCCCTTAGAGAGTCGTTACGCCCTTTTACTTTTCTTCGCCCTCGGGCACTCTCCGGCGATGCTTCTGCGCTCGCCCAAACCCCCCCGGTTACGCCGCTGTGGAGCCCCGTATGGAGCCTACGGCAATTACTTAATCAGAAAAATTTTTTTTTTGAAACCAAAAAAACACAGTAGAATGAAACCCAACAGCAAAAGGAGGAGAATATTATAAAAATGAAAGGAAAAATAAATTACGGGCGATCTGAGGTCGGGAAGGAGTAAGGGCCAAAGGGTAAGGTTTTAGGGGTAAAATACGGATTTTCTTAATTTTCGGAAAACTATAAGACCATCGGAAGGTAGAGATTTCAGCGAATAGAAAGCACACCAACTTTTAGAAAAAAGCTGATATTTTGATGGCCGAATTTTCAGTTGAAAATTAGGTTATTTTTTCGATATTCATTCAAAATAAGGTAAAAAAATAAATATTGCGAATCAAATAAATTATAGCGTATTTGGGACATAAAAAGGTAAGTTTTCACCAAATATCGTAAAAATAAAATTTTATTTATAAAAGATAAAAATTAAAAACTAAAAAATAATGGTTTTTGAATTTTTCACATAAATTTTGAGGTTATGTAAAAAAAGTTTAAATACAAAAGTTCAAGATCTTTTCATTACCTAAACTTTGCCATTAACTCTTTTCCATAGGACTTTTAGTTTTTCCGGAAATCAAGTAAACTCGTATTTTACCCCTAAAATCTTACCCTTTCTCGACCTCAGATCGCCCGTAATTTATTTTTCCATTAATTTTTATAATATTCTCGTCCTTTTGCAATGGGCTTCATCCTACTGCGATATTTTGTACTTTTTATTATTTTTATAATATTCTCGTCCTTTTGCAATGGGCTTCATCCTACTGCGATATTTTGTACTTTTTATTATTTTTATAATATTCTCGTCCTTTTGCAATGAGCTTCATCCTACTGCGATATTTTGTACTTTTTATTATTTTTATAATATTCTCGTCCTTTTGCAATGGGCTTCATCCTACTGCGATATTTTGTACTTTTTATTATTTTTATAATATTCTCGTCCTTTTGCAATGGGCTTCATCCTACTGCGATATTTTGTACTTTTTATTATTATTATAATATTCTCGTCCTTTTGCAATGGGCTTCATCCTACTGCGATATTTTGTACTTTTTATTATTTTTATAATATTCTCGTCCTTTTGCAATGGGCTTCATCCTACTGCGATATTTTGTACTTTTTATTATTTTTATAATATTCTCGTCCTTTTGCAATGGATTTCATCCTACTGTGATTTTTTTGTTCTTCTATTATTTTTATTATATTCTCGTCCTTTTGCAATGGATTTCATCCTACTGCGATTTTCTTGTACTTTTTATTATTTGTAAAGCTATCTACACCGGTCTAAGTATGCTTTGAACTAAAATAAAGTACTTATACTTCAAGATAGTGCTCATAATTTCCCACGGCGCTTGGATCTTTAACAAAGAACGTCACGTCTTTAAAATATTGGTATTTATTTTATTTATTATTTGTATCCCCACCCCTTTCAGTTTCTACGTTTGTCTTTGTCAGTAGGGTGGCAACTTGCCACGGCCGAAGCCGCATATTTTCCTTGACTGCCTCGATGGTTTAGTAGTTGGCCTATGTGGCTTTGATTACGAGATCCTGGGTTTGAACCCTGTTACACCCTCGTGCCTCGGAGAGCACGTTAAGCCGTCGGTCCCGGTCACTGTCATCAACATCTGATAGTGATCGCTAATAAATGAAACATAACATAAACATAAGGTGATACCTTAAGTCCACCAATTCGCATTGGAGCAGCGTGGTGGGTGTACGCTCCATATCCCCTCTCCTATATGGAGGGAGGCCTCTCCTATGATGATAAGTAATTTCTTTGTTTTGGACGGCCGAGTGGCGCAGTGGGTAGTGACCCTGCTTCTGCGTCCTAGGCTGTGGGTTCGATTCCCACATCTGGAAAATGTTGTGTGTGATGGATGGCATGGATGTTTTCCAGTGTCTGGGTGTTTATCTATATATTATAAGTATTTATGTATAATATATATAAAATATTATCAGTTATCATAGTACATAACACAAGCTACCTACGCGCTCGTTGGGACGATGTGTGTAATTGTCCTATAATATTTATTTATTTATTATTATTTATTAATAGATTTACTAAAAAAAAATAAGTAATTATTTAAGAAAAATAAATATTTGTTTGTTGCAAAGGTGAAAGAATTCCTGGACATTTGTAAGAATATTTCGAAAGGTTATTCTACAAATAACATTCTGATCACTATGGGCGAGGATTTCTTTTACCAAGACGCGAATATGGACTTCAAAAACTTGGACAAACTTATCGAGTGAGTCGCGCATATGCGTCGATGTATGCATGTTGCATGCACAGACTTGGATATAGATAGACGCCGCTTGTTTTTTGATTGTATTTAAAAACCAATAGTTTTTTTATTTGGTTACCTACGACTGACAAAGCAAACCTCTTTAATGGTTTACGTCATTCACGACGTTTAGTGTTGCAAGTGAATAAAATAATTTTAAATTAGTCGCAATTTTTTCGGTCGATGTAACAAAAAAATAGATTTAACCGATTTTACCAGTTAAAGTTAAAAGTCACTTTTGACTGTTAACTGTATTTACCTCTTGATTGTAATTGATAGAATAGACTTTACCGTTTTTACCCATCTTTTTGAACCGTTTTATTTTTTTGAAAAGATAGGATAGGTTTTGAGCTCTTCGTGTCTCGTTTAGAAAAATAATGCGCTTTAAATATTTTTTATTTATTAAACAAAAATATGAAAGCTATTGTACAACAGAAGCCACGACTGTGCCGCTGTGTGCACAACACATATAGGTACAGAGAAAAAAAATAGAAATAATAAAACAAAAATAAAATTTTTGCCCTTAAGCAGTGTTGTCATCTTAGGGTTAGGCTTTCAATTTTTTTAACTCCCAATGCGATGCCGGTCTTTGGAGAGAGTACGTGGAAGAAAAGTACAATAAATATTCTATTAAATATCTTATAAAAAATACAATATTATTTTATTCAATATAATATTATATTATCCAATTTATAAGAATTAGAGCTCTTATTACCAAATCTTGTCTAGTAGTGCTACCGTATGGGTACTTAATGACTTTTGACGACCTCCGTGGCGCAGTGGTATGCGCGGTGGATTTATAAGACGGAGGTCCTGGGTTCGATTCTCGGCGGGGCAGATTAAGATTTTTCTTAATTTATCTTGGTCTGGTTGGTGGAGGCTTTCACCGTGGCTAGTTACCACCCTACCGACAAAGACGTATCGGCAAGCGATTTAGCGTTCCGGTACGATGTGGTGTAGAAACCGAAAGGGGTGTGGATTTTCGTCCCACTCCTAACAAGTTAGCCCGCTTCCATCTTAGACAGATCATCACTTAACATCAGGTGTGATAGCAGTCAAGGGCCAACTTGTAGTCGATAAAAAAAATATTTTCCTAATTAAAATTTTAGTATTTTGTACTGTAGATTATTATAAAGTGGAATGTTCATTCATACATCAGCCTATATGCCCACTGCTGGACATTTTAGTAAATGTAGAGTACAAAGAAACATATTTATTTCCTTTGGATCAGGTGTCAGCGTTCGTAGGCAAATCCCTCCGGATGTCTGTCGCGTACAAGACTGACAACATACTGGTCACAATGGGGGACGACTTCCACTACCAGGAAGCTGGGATGTGGTTCAAAAACCTCGACAAACTGATATCGTGAGTCAGATTCTAATTCCATGACGTTTCTTGTACATTGAATTAATTGATTGCTTTATTTTATACGAGATTTTTTATGATACTGCTAGCTGAGTGCAAATATTATAAATCTTTTGTAGCCTCCAACTCGAAAAGGTTATTTTCTGTAATTGTCCTTTATAAATAGGTTTTGCAGCCCAAGTTAGTCTATGGTCTATATGTCTAGTCGTGGATTTAAGTTTGTTTGTTTTTTTTACCTGTGAACTTTTATTGAGTATGTATCCTTATTTGTCAAGATGTATCCTTATTTGTCAAGATGTATCCTTATTTGTCAAGATGTTAAAATGCTTTTGAAAATGTAATAGCATGCATCTTTGTCGTAATAAAGTCATTACTTGTATAGTAAACGGTTTTTACAAATTTTTGAACTTTTGTAAAGGCAAGTCCAACACTTACTTTGGAATGATATTATAAAATCTCCCAATTGATTTCTGTACTCTGCTCAAGCGCAGAAACGGGGAAATTAAGATTAATTTCAACTTTAAATTTTAAATTAAACAATCTTAATTCCCCGGTTCTGCGGCTATATATAGATTCGCATGCAAGCATACACACATGCACGATTGGTACGCATGTAATGGATTTTATTAAACGTTCACTTTCATGCATGCATGCAATGCCGTCAAATATTTATCAATTAAGAACGAAACATTAATTAAGTACAACGATAGTTTAGCCATCGTTCTTGAAAAACTGGCAACATTTTTACTTATTTTTTTTTAGTACATATATGGTATAGGTTAAAACAAAATTAACATAAAATAAAAAAAATCATTAATATAAACCAACGATCGTGACGTCATAGTTAAATATGAATAATTGTGTATCATATTCTGGCTGCATAAAATAACATGAGATATTGAATTCCTATAACAATAAAAGTAAAACCTTGTTTACAAAACAACCGTGGGGAAACCGACGTCCTTTCTTCCGTGTCATTACGGACCCTAGTCAACCTAGTTGTTAGCAGTCTACCTTTCCTCCTCTTCTTCATATTCATGGAAAAGCACTTTCATCACATGATCGTCTGGTCTTCGCATCACATGGTCATTCACATGGCGCAGGTTTCTGCGGTTATATGTAAAAAATTGATTATGTGATTATATCGATCAGTTTAACAAAAACACAACTTGGTTCGGATAAATTTTAAATGAAATTTTCCTGTTTTTGTTCATGATACGATTTCTATCTTCGACTATAACGTTACTCTTACAGTAATATGATATTGCAACCAAAACCCTCGTCTATTTTATAGCGAACAGATTAAAAATTATGATGGTTTTATGACGTGTTTCTTTTTAATTGACAGATAGTCAAATTCCTCGGTTACGTGACAAAGCAGTCCCACTATTATAGAACGAACAACGTCATATTGACGATGGGTGGAGATTTCACGTACCAGGATGCTGCCATGTGGTACAAAAATCTAGATAAATTGATAGAGTGAGTCGAGAAATATTTATTAATTAATTTTGTTTTACAAACTAAATTTTCGTTTTGTAGCTAAATAAATTCAAATATGCGTAATTATTCTGTGATGTAAACAATTACAGCGCAGTTGTTGCTTAAACTTTGCGAAACAAATTTTATTTTGTTGGTTTTTTTTTTATACTAATACAATTTTATAAATCTTTTATGCTACCAGTAGATTGAATTTTAATACCTTATTCTTGTTTTTTTTTTATTTGGCTTTGCATGAGCTTAATCGTTGAATATAGTTTAATTTGTTTCGTGAAATGCTTATTTACTAGTTTTGTGCGTTGAAATGCTGTGCATGTTTGCATGTCACTCGGTTTAAGTATTTTTCAAAAACATACATTACAAGAACCATGATTTAAAATTTTAAAATATATTGGTTATTTATTAACACGTTTATAACTACCAATTTTCTATGCATTACCTTAGTTTAAGACTTTTGAATCAATTTTAAGAGTTTCAAATCAAAATTCCATAAAACATGTCAGAATCATACATACATACATAACATCACGCCTTATTCCCATAGTGGTAGGCACAGACTATACCCCTCCACTTGCCACGGTCCTTGCATACTTCCTTAGCTTCTTCCACTCTCATTATTCCTGGCCATTATTTAAAATATCCCGAATTTGGTCCAGGAATTTGGCCTAGGTCTTCCCCTTCCACTATTTCCATTCACCCTCGCCTCATTTGATGTATAAAGAATTATGTCACAGTGGATCTTGTCTGAAAAGACAAGAATACCGCTAGACTAACAGGTAAAATTGGTTAACTGACAGGTAAAACTCAATTAACCTCTTAAATTTTACAGATATACAAATTTGAAGGCGGCAAAGGACGGTCTTAATATAAAACTGTTCTATTCGACGCCTGATTGTTACTTGAAAGCCGTTAAAGACGCTAAGTAAGTATATATTTTATACATTCAGCTTTTGTGTATTCATCACAAGTTACCTCTTGACTGCTATCACACCTGATAGTATATGATGATACAATCTAAGATGGAAGCGGACTAACTTGTTAGGAGTAAATTAATATCCACACTCCTTTGGTTTCTACACGACATTGAAGCGGTTTAGAATTGAGGTGATTTCAGCCACAGCCGAAGCCTTCTACCAGACCCGGATCAATTCAGAAAATTTTAATCGGCCCTGCGGTGAATCGAATCCGGGACCACCGTCTTATAAATCCACCGCACATAACACTGCGCTAAAGAGGCCGTTAAAAACTATTTGTTTTGCTTAATTTCTGATTTGAGGACATTTTTGCTTAATAATTTTATTATTAAGGACCACAACGATTGGGTCTATTTCACAAGACCCTTTATAATAATAAAGTGCGTCAACATTTTTGTGATCTTAAAAACATTACTTTTTTTTTCATTACATTATTACATCATGATTTTTTTCAAAACCTAGCAAATCTTGATTTAGATACAGTATAAATAGTATACCAGCAACACTTTTGACGGCCTCCATGGCGCAGTGGTATGCGCGATGGATTTATTAGACGGAGGTCCTGGGCTCGATTCCCGGCGGGGCAGATTCAGATTTATCTTAATTTGTCTTGGTCTGGCTGGTGGGAGACTTTCGCCGTGGCTAGTTACCAACCTACTGACAAAGACGTACCGCTAAGCGATTTAGCGTTTCGGTACGATGTCGTGTAGAAACCGTAAGGGGTGTGGATTTTCATCCTACTCCTAACAAGTTAGCCTGCTTCCATCGCAGACGGCATCATCACTTAACATCAGGTGTGATAGCAGTCAAGGGCTAACTTGTAGTTGATAAAAAAAAACTGTTTTCTAATATAGGATCAATCCGATTTTATTTAACCCTTTATGTTTTGAGATTTAAGGCTCTTCTATGTCACAATTGTGATATGTATGTTTGTATTTCAGTCCGACATTACCCACGAAACAAGACGATTTCTTCCCGTACGCCAGCGACCCCACAGCCTACTGGACTGGGTACTTTACTTCAAGACCCACTACTAAATATTTTGAGCGACAGGGAAACAGTTATTTACAGGTAAATTACGTTTATACCATTATCACTAACTAAGTTATATTATAATAAGTGAAAATTTGTGTAATTTTGGGCTATGGGATATTTTCATATTTTATATTTCATATTCCCACTGGACTGGAAACTACATACGTTTTTAGTGAGATATTAGTATCTTAGTTTACATAGAGAAATTAATAACTATGCTAAATGGTGGGTAGCTTCAGTCGTGGCTACTTACCATCTTACCGACAAAGATGTACCGCCTACCTAATTAGCGTTACGGTACGATGTCGTGTAGACACTGAAGGGGTATGGATCTTATTTATTTATTTATTTATTTATTTGTTTAAACAACATAAAACATAACAATCACATGAAAGGTGCGAACATAAACTTAATTAAGTTTTTCCGCGCACCCTGCGCCGTCGACAGTAATATATTATTAAACTTTTATGAAAATAAATCTAATATTAAGAGAATACACTAAAAACTAACGTTCTATTAACTAACTTACTTACTAATAAAGAGAAAAAAAAATAACAAATTGAGGGTATGCAACAAAAAATCAAAATAAAATATCATCAGACAACATACAAAATCGACAAGATCGAGCAAAATCGATAGCTTATCTACTGATAAGCTATTCCGCTTCCATCTTAAATTGCATCATCACTTACCATCAGGTGTAATTGCAGTTAAAAGGTAACTTGTAATGAATAAATAATAAGATTTCGTGATAAGTCCGACAGTGGTATTTTGCCTACCGTTTATATCGTTCAGATTATTTAATATATAAACGAAGTACCACTGACTTATTCATAAACAATACACAGGTAAAAGTGTATTTAAGATTAAGTAATTAAATTTATTATACTTACCTATTTTATTTTTGATATTATTTATGCCATTAGATGGTGAAACATCTGCAAGTTTTGGGGAACCTGGAGCGGCACAACGAGTTTGTGTTGGATGAACTAAAGAGCGCCATGGGTAAGTTTGAATGATTACAGGTAATCTTTAATTAATAACTTTAGAGGTAAATCTAATTAATACGTTTCGTCAATTAATGATTTAATCAATCAAAATTATATTAATTTAAAATAAAAAAGTGATTTTTGTTAAATGATTGAGATAAATAATAATTTAATTGGATTCTAGTTAAGTTAACGAAACAAACATATATATTTTAACAACAAACAGACAATAATAAATAGGTTTACCTAGGTGCACCGGAATTGCGAAAATTGTTTAGAATTCTTCTTCCGGTTCAAATTTTCAAACCGAAAGACCAAAAATCGATATTTAAGTATAACATTGAGTTCAATATCGGGCGTAGCAGAAATGCAGGAGTGTGATCGGTTGATATATATGATACGTGTCTGTCAGGTGTGATGCAGCACCACGACGCGATCACCGGCACGGAGAAGCAGCACGTGGCGCACGACTACGAGAGGCTGCTCAACTCCGCCGTAGAGGACGCGTCTCTCATCGCGCGGCAGGCGTTCAAGTGAGTTACGACCCTTATGTAGACCTTTATGTTCCTAAGTTTCTTTAACCGACTTTAAAAAAGGAGGATGTTCTCAATTCGTCTGTATGTTTTTTTTGTATGTATGTTACGCGACGACGGCTGGACCGATTTCAAAAATTCCAGTATACTACTGAGGTGGTCCCATATTCATTAAGTGAGGATCTGATGATGGGATCTTGGAGAAATTTTTGAAAGAGTCCCTCAACTTTCAAAAATTGTTGGGACAATTAGTTTGTTAATTTTTCCGTTAAGTATGTTAAAGCACTATAATTTAATGAAGGTCTGGAGTCTATCTGATGATGGAGCCGATCTACAGCTGAGGGAACTCCTCAACGATTTACTGCAGTTACCTTGTGTTTGGGCTTCATTAATTTGTCTCGATGAGAACTTTACATTTAGATGAGCTGTGACTGTTATTAAGGGTCTGGTGATGAAGTGGAAGGACGGTTTACAGTAGCTACCTTGTGATTGGATTTGATGAAAGCTGTGATTTGTTGATGAGTTCTTGAGAAACTTGTCGATAAATCACTAAAAACTGAAAAATAAAAAAAATTAATAAAAAATGATACCGATTTCAAAACGCACTAAAAAGTAAAAAATAATTGCCATCGGAGTGGGTCGTCTTCAATGATTCCTTTTGTGGACTATTGAAGGGTGCGCGCCTCGAGATAGTCTTTTTTTTTATCGACTACAAGTTGGCCCTTGACTGCTATCACACCTGATGTTAAGTGATGACGCAGTCTAAGATGGAAGCGGGCTAACTTGTTAGGAGTGGGACGAAAATCCACACCCCTTTCGGTTTCTACACGACATCGTACCGGAACGCTAAATCGCTTGGCAATACGTCTTTGTCGGTAGGGTGGTAACTAGCCACGGCGATAGCCTCCCACCAGCCAGACCAAGACAAATTAAGAAAAATCTCAATCTGCCCCGCCGGGGATCGAACCCAGGACCTCCGTCTTATAAATCCACCGCGCATACCACTGCGCCACGGATGTCGTCAAATCTCATTACCCGGGTCGGGTGCGGGGGAACTTGTCTCCCCCGGTATATATTCCAGCCCCTTTCGGGGCTGAGGCTTTTCGGCCTAAGGGTCCAAAAATAACTGTGTCATTTAGTTGCTTTAATTTACTTAAGCATATCTATGAAGTCGGTGCCAGCCAAGGTTTCTACTTTAAATACGCTACGTAAACTTAGATGGCACCTATTATTTTTTTTTATATTAATTAAATTTCTTTATCGACTACAAGTTGGCCCTTGACTGCTATCACACCTGATGTTAAGTGATGATGCAATCTAAGATGGAAGCGAGCTAACTTGTTAGGATTGGGACGAAAAGCCACACCCCTTTCGGTTTCTACACGACATCGTACCGGAACGCTATCGCTTGGCGGTACGTCTTTGTCGGTAGGGTGGTAACTATCCACGGCGAAAGCCTCCCACCAACCAGACCAAGACAAATTCAGAAAATCTCAATCTGCGCCGTCGGGAATCGAACCCAGGACCTTCGTCTTATACCACTGCGCTACTGGGGTCGTCACGTTGACCCTGTACGCACTGTTTGTTCGTAGTAAATTCGCTCAAGACGACGCGACCAAGCCGCCCCTCTTCTCCTACGAGCGCTGTCGGCTCAACGAATCCAGCTGTGCTGTTGCGGAGACCACTAACCAGTTTGTGGTAAAGTATCACATCTTTAGTATTAAAGAAAGGAGAATGCCAGATCCTAACCCAGAAAGACCACAAATTGTAAATATACTAAAATATCCTATTATATATAAATGTTTTACAATAAGCCATTTTTACTGTTGGACATCAAAATAAAAGTCCGTTAAAAAAAGTAAAAAGTAATTAAACTATTACTTTTTAATTTACACTCTACCCATTTTTAAATCTTTATTGTTGCACTGGGTTCTAGGTTTTTAAATTGTTTTTATTGTTTTCATCAAATGTGGGCTTTAAAAGGCTAGTATCCAGAGTTGTTAAGCCTGTTTAAAATGTATTTAATGAAGCTTTGCGACTGTCATGTCAGTGTGACAACTATTCGGAGCAAAAATACGGAAATGGACGATAACCAACGTTAGGCTCGGGTCGATACTCCGAGGTCTAGAGCTTTTAAATGTAATTTATATTAAAAAGTAAAAACAATGCAATAAAATGATGCATAATACATTGTTGTACAATATGTTTTTATTAGTGGGTTAAAGTCCAATACATTGTCTGGCATTCTCCTTTAATGAGTTTACATTACAATTTTTAGTAACTATTGTTTATGCTATCTCTATGTCTTTTATTTCACACTATTCAGTTAACAGTTTTGTATTGCAGGTAACGGTCTACAACCCCTTAGCGTGGGTCACTAAACAACCGATCAGAATTCCTGTCACATATGGACAATACGAAGTGTTTGCACCCAACGGTAAGAAAAACCATTTTTTTTTAAAGTTCACCTGAATTTATGAGGTCATCTTATTACTTTAATTTTAAGTTCATTTCATTAAAATAAATAAAATAATAATAAAAAAAAGTTGAGAGGTGTCAAGGGACACCCGGATGGAACGAAGTTCCTTTCGATTAATTAGTGAAGGAATTGTAATAAAATTTTATTTTTTTTAAGTAATAATAATATTTGTTGTTGTACACCGAAACACCAGAGGGCGCCACGAGAGCGCGAGACAGCATACAGCGCGGGCGCCCCCGCCGCTCACGCGCACACACATCAAAGGCGGCGGCAAGATCCTTTGATCAAAAAGTGTCGTGACAACTTTTCGTACGAATTTTTTCCGTCTAACTCCCTTTCACAACGCGCGATAAGGAACTTCGTTCCAAAAGCCATTTATTTTCAAACCTCTTAACATTTAACAATTTGTTGTTAGTAAGTCGTTAATATAAAGTATAATAAAAAAAAGCCGTGTGGCACTCGGAGACTGCCGCGGTAAAGCTATTGCATAGCATTTTTATCAACTTATGTTTACCTACCGACGTCATCGGGAACGTGGCCTAGCCGTAAGGCGCTCTAAGTGCCCGGATTGCCAGAGAGATGCGGGTTCGAATCCTGTCGGTTTTTTTTCAAGCGTGATATTTCAAAAAGTCATTAATTTCTCTTCACCCTCAAGTAAGAGAAGTTCGCGCTAATATTAAAACTTATAAATGAATTATTTATAATTTTTTTTAAATTGTCTAATACATGATATTTTAATCTAATATATAAAATTTCCCTGTCACAATGTTAGTTACCGTACTCCCCTGAAACGGCTTTACCGATTTTTACCAAATTTTGTATGCGTATTCAGCAGAGAATCGACTACTATCTAATTTTCATCTAAATTTTTTTTGAATTTTTAATGTAAAACAACGTTTGCTAGTTAGTTTATAAAATCAGTTCTTATTAATTTTAATCTTTATCAACTTTGTACATTTTATTAAAAAAGCCTTTTATTTATTTATTTTATTTTATGAGATAACCCCTTCTCAGGTAAAGACCTCCCCCATCCTTATCCATTTCTCCTTTTCCTTTGCTAGTGTCATCCACTCCTTGCCTGCTGTTTTAATAATTTCATCAGTCACATTCCTTGTACCCACTGATCCTGCCCACCTTGTGATGTGTGTTCATCTCATCACTTTTGATCCTGCCCACCTTGTGATGTGTGTTCATCTCATCACTTTTGATCCTGCCCACCTTGTGATGTGTGTTCATCTCATCACTTTTGATCCTGCCCACCTTGTGATGTGTGTTCATCTATCTTTTGATCCTGCCCACCTTGTGATGTGTGTTCATCTCATTACTTTTGATCCTGCCCACCTTGTGATGTGTGTTCATCTCATCACTTTTGATCCTGCCCACCTTGTGATGTGTGTTCATCTCATCACTTTTGATCCTGCCCACCTTGTGATGTGTGTTCATCTCATCACTTTTGATCCTGCCCACCTTGTGATGTGTGTTCATCTCATCACTTTTGATCCTGCCCACCTTGTGATGTGTGTTCATCTCATTACTTTTGATCCTGCCCACCTTGTGATGTGTGTTCATCTCATTACTTTTGATCCTGCCCACCTTGTGATGTGTGTTCATCTCATTTTATGTGTGTTCATTTTGATCCTGCCCACCTTGTGATGTGTGTTCATCTCATTACTTTTGATCCTGCCCACCTTGTGATGTGTGTTCATCTCATTACTTTTGATCCTGCCCACCTTGTGATGTGTGTTCATCTCATTACTTTTGATCCTGCCCACCTTGTGATGTGTGTTCATCTCATTACTTTTGATCCTGCCCACCTTGTGATGTGTGTTCATTTCTTTTGATCTTGTGATGTGTGTTCATCTCATTACTTTTGATCCTGCCCACCTTGTGATGTGTGTTCATCTCATCACTTTTGATCCTGCTCACCTTGTGATGTGTGTTCATCTCATCACTTTTGATCCTGCCCACCTTGTGATGTGTGTTCATCTCATTACTTTTGATCCTGCTCACCTTGTGATGTGTGTTCATCTCATTACTTTTGATCCTGCCCACCTTGTGATGTGTGTTCATCTCATCACTTTTGATCCTGCCCACCTTGTGATGTGTGTTCATCTCATCACTTTTGATCCTGCCCACCTTGTGATGTGTGTTCATCTCATCACTTTTGATCCTGCTCACCTTGTGATGTGTGTTCATCTCATTACTTTAATGTTAAGTTTAAGCTTGAAACATTAGTTATCAACATTATTTTTTTGGAGAAAACTCAAAAATAAAATCGATTTCCTTAATGATCCTCACTCATGCATTCGGTAAACTAACAAGTTTCAGTCATTCAACATAAGAGACGAAAATACCTAAAGACATATATTATACATTGGAAAAACAACAAATATTTCATATTTCATTTATTTTTCAGCTGATAAAATTGATTCTCAACTGGTAGACATACCTGAAGAGGTAAAAAATATACCGACAAGAAAATCCGAGGCAACCCACGAGCTAGTGTTTATAGCGTACCTGCACCCTATGGGCGTCAAATCGTTCTTCGTAAAAAAAGTCCACCCAAAAGTCAAAAGGGACACCCGCAAAAATGATTACTACAGTAATATCAATGATTACTGGAAAAATATTAGAGATAAAACGAATATTGACATACAGAATTTAGAGGATATTAAAAACAGTTACTTCCCTATAAGAGATGACGTATTACCGGACAAATATTCCAGTAATCATGTACCGATTTTGGTGAACTACGGTAATTTAATAGATGGCAAAGTTAATAATGTTAAGGATATCGATATAGATTTGTTGAGAGATAAGAAATTAGATTTCGGTGTGGGGGAGTTTGAGAGGATGATAAAAGAAGATGTCGGAAAGAGTGGAGATGGGAGGAGTTTTGATAAGAGATGGAGTTATCCGAATTTGAGTGACGATGAGATGCGGATGCTGTCGGATGAGCCGAGGGTTGTCGAGAGATACGACGAGTTTTATTTGGAGAATGAGGTAATGTATCATTATTATTTTAGCCTATTAGTGATCTACTGCAGGGCCAGAACTCCCTTCTTATGGGAGAGGGGGGTTTTTTTTTATCGACTAAAAGTTGGCCCTTGACTGCTATCACACCTGATGTTAAGTGAAAATGCAGTCTAAGATGAAAGCAGGCTAACTTGTTAGGAGTTGGACGAAAATCCACACCCGTTTCGGTTCCTACACGACATCGGTGCTAACTAGCCACGGCGAAAGCCTCCCACCAGCCAGACCAAGACAAATTAAGAAAAATTTCAATCTGCTCCACCGGGAATCGAACCCAGGACCTCCGTCTTATAAATCCATCTCGCATACCACTGCGCCACGGAGGTCGTCAAGTGGTGTTCCATTGCGGGATGGCGGGCTCAGGGTAATGTTTCATTTATTATCGATCACTATAAGACGATGATAGTGACCGGGCGTCGCTTGACGTGCTCTCCGAGGCACGGGGGTGTAACACCACCAACTTCCCGACTCCGGGCTTAGAATGTAATGAAAATTTCATAAAAGACCCGACCCAAGATTCGAACATAGAACCTCGTGATCGAAGACACAAGCAAACCAATCGACCACCGAGGCAGACAATAGTGCAGCTTCCCAACAGTGAAGGACGTTCAATGCCAATCACGCGACATCGCGTGATCGTACTAGTATTCAATTTTAAAGGAATGTAACAATTTGGCCATTTCCAGAAAACTAGTTTTTCCAGTTGGCATTAAACGTGTTAAAATCAGTTCAATACTTTCAGAGCTTATTAATGACAAACAAATTAACAAATCTTTCCTCTTTAAAATATTATCTCAGAATACAGAACGGACGGATTAAAACCAAACTTTAACACATAATAATATGTTTAAATTAAATTGGTTCCTCATTTGAAATGTCTTGTCGTCTTGTCTTGTTTGCCTCCCATCTAAAACATTTTTAAAAAATTGGTTGTCTGTAAAGTCGATTTACTGACGATAGTTGAACGTGACAACGTCTTAAGAAAATATTTTATTTGATTATTATTAAAATTTTAATTTTTTTTTAATATTTTAAATTTATAATAAATATATTAATTTATAAATATATTAATTTTTAATTTAAAATTAATATATTTAATAATTATATTTAATAGACGGATGTCGAACGCTGCCGAACGCAAAAGCCGATTGTGCTTCTTTGTCGCTCGTTCCGCGCTCTCGCTTGCACTTCAAGCCTTACATGGAACGCCTCAAAGCGAGGTAACGCTGCATGAGTCATGTTTTTTCGTGCGTGCAGCCGGCTCTATCGAATTATAAGACGTTGTCACGTCAAAAATAAGACGAAAGTTCCTATGTATAGATAGATGGATGTTTGTAACTCTTGCGCGCAAAAACTCCTGAATGTATTTTGGTGAAACTTCACAATAATATAGCTCACATAGAATATCACATACACCACCACAAGTTGTCCAAAAATTCCTACGGGAATTAGAACTATGCGGGCCAAACTATGCGTGTCCTTTTGTTAATAATAATTGTTTTTTTTTTCAGTTCATGAAACTACGTATCGACAACACAACAGGACAAATAACCCATTTAATCCAACCAGACAGGACTACCAACTTTAAAATACAATTCTACTACTGGACCGGCTGCACAGGCGATAACACCAACACATCCCAAAGATCATCTGGAGCATACATATTCAGACCAAAAACACAAACGCCATACAAAATCAACTACAAAAACACTAAAACAGTTAAAGGGAATGTAGTTAATGAGGTTAGAGCGACAACAGACACAAACGCTTACATAACATTGAGGTTATATAAAGATCTTGAATTTCTAGAATCAGATTTCGTTGTTGGTCCGATCGATATAGACGATGGTATCGGTAAAGAATATATAGTTAGATATGAAACAGATGTAAATAATAAAGATTTTTACACAGATTCCAATGGTAGACAACTTTTAAAACGTATTTTAAATAAACGATCAGATTTTAATGTAACTTTAGAAGAACCTATCGCAGGCAATTATTATCCAGTGACAAATGAAATAGTTATTGAAGATGATGATAATAGAATTGCAGTTTTAACAGATAGATCTGTTGGTGGTACTTCTTTAAATAAAGGTGATTTAGAAGTCATGCTTCACAGACGATTACTTCATGATGACGCTTTCGGAGTGGGCGAAGCTCTTAATGAAACGGCCAATGGTGTAGGATTAGTAGTACGAGGGAGTCATAGAATACTTTTCAATCCTAAAAATGCTGATGAAAAGAGATTTGTTTTGGAAAATCATTTAAAACCTATCATTTTTGTTTCCAATGCTGAAAACGTTCCTTATGAAACGTGGATTAATTTAAATAATTGTTTTAAAGGAGTCAAACCGTTGCCTTTGGGATTGCATTTGCTTACTTTGGAACCTTGGGGTGATAAAGTTTTGATTAGATTTGAGAATTATTTAGATGATTCGGCTGTAGAGGTTGATTTGAATGAGGTTTTTAATAATTTGAAAATTACTTCTATTAGAGAAACTGCGTTGGCTGCTAACAGATGGTTGGATGAAACAGAGAAATGGATTTGGAAAAAAGAAAATGAGTTTGTTGATAATTTTAATAAAGCATATGGTGATGATTCTGTTGCCAAAAGTGATGATAAACTTAAATATAAAGATGTTGGGAATAAATTTAATGATGGACTCAAAATCAAAATAGAGGCTAAACAAATTAGAACATTCATAGCTGAATATGACTATATACCTCCTGTTACTAAGACCAAATATTAAATTTTTTTTTTTTTTTATAATTGTTAGTAGTGTACAAATAAAGATATTCCAAAAAATAATTATTGTATGATTTATTTACTGATATTAAACACAACTGTTTTATTATTTTTTACTTAATTACAAAGGAAATCTTGGCAACCCTAACATTGCATTGACTTAGAGCTGGCAACTTTTTTTCAACTCCTTACATCATTGCCTTTAATTGCTTGAAAGGTAATAAACCTTGCCTTTGGTTACATTTGCTGACTTTAGAACCTTGGGGTGATAAAGTTTAGATTAGATTTAGAGGTTGACTTGAGTGAAATTTTTAATAATTTGAAAATTACTTCTATTAGAGAAACTGTGTTAGCTGCTATTAGATTGTTGGATGAAACAGAGAAATAATAATAATAATAATCATTTATTTCAGACCAGATTGGTCCATAGACTTGTTAATGTGTTAGTAACAATTTTTCCTTACTTACAAAGTTATTATTGTTAGTTTACAAGGCTTCCATTTATATTTTTAATATTATAAGAGCCCAACCGCCACCTGCACACAATGATCTATTATGGGGCAATCGGGCCGAGCAGCAAATACCCTTGGAATGCTGTTGCTGCTAGTGCGTAATCGCCGAACGAAGGATGTTGCTTTTTTGCGCATTATGGCAAAAAAGTCATTCGTGCGCGCGTCTGCGAACATTTTATGATGCACTACAGCACCACGGCAGCCTCAACAGCATCCTAAATGCATTGTTGTATTGAACACGCAGGGAGTTAGGGCTAACGCTAAAACTGGCGCGGTTGCACGCTCGCGGGTGTATAATGAAAAATAGTATGGACAGCGCGACGGAGCGCGAGCGCGGGTGGCGGATTCGCAACCGCGCGGCGGGCGGCGGGCACACGCGAGCGGGTTTGTTTCTACAAATCAGTCGAGCGCCGCTAGATGCCACGGTCAAATAAATATTTGTTGATTTTATTGAATAAAATTATACTAGCAGCGCTAACTGAGACGGGCGCACGCGACGGGTGCCCGCGCGCGGTTTTGTGGCCCGCGGCGGGCGACCGCGCCAGTTTTAGCGTTAGCCCTTATAGGCCCGGCATGTGTATGTAACCGACAGACCTGTATAAAAGGACTGAGAGAACGCTTTAAATAAAGTTACGTTTACGTCTGCCGTGCACCGGGCGAACCTGCGGGCAAGCATATTGCCCCTCACCGCTAACGCCCTGCGTTCACGCTCAATATCTACGTCATCTCTTGGGTCACTCGTGATAATATGCCCGAGGTATTTGAATTTATCGACGACCTTAAGAGATACACCCTCGAGACATACGGGCGGAACATAGCGTGGCCGCTGTTTAGGTGCCTTGAATACCAGTAATTCACTTTTTTTCGCGTTATACTTAAGGCCATGTTCCTCAGCATTTGTCTTGCAAATGGAGATGAGCTTTCTAAGAGCAGCTATTGTAGGACTCAAGGAAATGGGTTTGGAAAAAAGAAAATGAGTTTGTTGATAATTTCTATGAGGCTTACGGCAATGATTCTGATGCCAGAACTGATTGTAAACTTAAATATAAAGATGTTGGGAAAAAATATAATGGACTTGCTGGCACCGACTCATAGATATGCTTAAGTAAATTAAAGCAACGAAATGACACAGTTATTTTTTACTTTTTAGTGCGTTTTGAGTCGGTTCTATTTTTTGTTAAAATTTTTATTTCTTACTTTTTAGTTATTTATCGCCACGTAACGTACTCGTACTATACTGTTATAGTATATTATACAGCACTTGTAGCCAAAAAGCTACCAATACCGAGACAAAAACCGAAATCTCTGTAAGCGTGCCTATAACATTTGAAGAGTTCCTTAAATTTTCCCAGGATATCATCATCAGATCCTAACAATAGAACCACCTTGGAAGTGTGCCCTTTCTAATTAAAAAAGAGTTATCAAAATCGGACGACTCTGTAAAAAATTATGCGTGGTCATACTTAAAAAAAATACGTGTCGAATTGAGAACCTCCTCCGTTTTTTTTTCGTCGTTAATAAAAGATAAATAGATAATTATAGTTATATATGTACTATACACAAATGTCGTATTCTTCAGTACAACACGGGAGTTGAGGGTAAGTTACAGGGGAAGCGGGCGGAGGGTCACATTCCAGGCGAGTCTCAACTTATCGCGCACGGGCCCTGCGAGATATTCGTTCGTAGCAGCGTCGTAGTGATCCAGAAGTCAGGAGGCACCCAGGGGATGTTTTCAGTTGAATTTAATTAACGCCAACGGGCTGAGGAATAAAAGCAAATTGTCTTAGTGCATACAGTATGATAGGTACCTGATGTAAACTATACTGTAGCCAAACTCCATGGAGAATGCTTAGCAACAAACAAATTAAACATGAAGGCAGATAATGCAACGCTTTATATGCCTAATAAAGGAGAATGCCAGATCCTAACCCAGAAAGAACACAAATTGTTTATATACTAAATATATTCTATTCTTATATAAATGTTTTACAATAAGTCATTTTTACTGTTGGACATCGGAGTAAAATTCTGTTAAAAAAGTATTTAAACTATTTCCTTTTAATTTACAGTGTTTACGCATTTTTTAATCTTTATTGTTGCACTGGGTACTAACTAGCCTTTTAAATCGTTTTTATCGTATTTTTAGTGGGCTCTAAAAGGCTAGTACCTATCCAGGGTCGTTAAGCCTGTTTAGAAATGTATTTAAACAAGCTTTCCGGTTGTCATGTTAGTGTGACGGCTGTGCTATGTGGTTGTTTACGGAAATGGACGATAACCAACGTTAGGCACATATCAAATACTCCGACTTCTAGAACTTTTAAATATTAAAGAGTAAAAATAATGCAATAAAATGATGCATAATACATTGTTGTACAATGTGTTTTTGTTAGTGGGTTAAAGTCCTATACATTGTCTGGCATTCTCCTTTAAAATTATGTTTTTATAAAATCTTACATAAAATACATTGAATATATTAATTAGTTTTAAGCTACTTACGTTTAGGGGGCATCTACGGTCTCGGAAAGAAATGCAACGATACGTAATAATTATTTAATTAATAATTAATTACAATATAATTAAACTACATACTAAAGATCACGATTGATCTTCTACATCCTAGCTAAACCTAAGGTGACTACCGATCGGCGATCGATCAAGAAGTGATTCTCGTAGGCTCCTAACTTTAGAGTTTAGAGGTAGCAGCGGTTCACGTGAGACTTGCATGTAGATCTAGCCGTGTCAGCGCCTCGTGCGACTGGTTCAGTGTGCAGGTTTTTAGGCCATCGCTTACACGGCAGCGTCCTTGACTTGGCTGCACGTAACAAGCTTGCTAATCTAATTTATTGTTAGATGAGTAAGCTCGTCATTAAGAGAGACGAATATCTTAGCATTCCATGGATTCACCGTGCGGGTGGGGGTCCATCGCGTGGCTGAGGGAAAAACTCCAAACAGAGCCCGAGACTTGTGACACGGGTGTAGGTTTAAGAGTACGGGTTTAGTGACGCGCGTCAACACTCACCTCCTCTGTTCAAGTTATTCTCCCTGCCCAACCATATTCGGAAGGACCCTACTAGTGCAGCTTTGGACACTCGTTCCAATATGGAGCTTACTGCACTTCTAGTAAGGCCAAGGTCTTTTAGCAGGTTGTATAGAGACTTCGCTGGTATACCCCTCGCACCAACTTCTACCGCGTATAAACTAACCACATAGCCATTTTTAGTTAGTTCATTAGTAAGGTCATAATATTTATTCACTTTGAATACATGGTCTTTAGGGATGTTTGTTTCCCACGGCACTGTAAGCTCAACAAGTACTATACGTTTGATTTGTTTGGAAAAAAGAAATATGTCCGGTCTAGATGTCGTAATAGCTGTCTTCCGGGATTTTATAGTGCTTTTTATAGTTAATTAATATAATTAATTCGGGATTTTATAGTTAATTAAAAAAATTAGTTGTAAAATGACCAGTGATCTACCTTCATTTTTAATTTATTTGTTGATAAGCATTCTCCAACGAGTTTGGCTTTAGTATAGGTAGAAAGTCCACGAAAAAGTTTGGCGGCCTCCGTGGCGCAGTGGTATGCGGTGGATTTATAAAACGCAGATCCTGGGTTCGATTCCCGCCGGGGCAGATTGTGATTTTTCTTAATTTGTCTTGGTCTGACTGGTGAGAGGTTTTCGCTGTGGCTAGTTACCACCCTACCGACAAAGACGTACCGCCAAGCGATTTAGCGTTCCGGTACGACACCGTGTGAAAACTAACAGCGGTGTGTATGTCATACTACCCTAACAAGTTAGCCCGCTTCCATCTTAGATTGCATCATCACTTAACATCAGGTGTGATATCAGTCAAGGGCCAACTTGTATCGAATAAGATAAAAAAAGAAATGGCGAGGCGAAATCATGGGCATTTGCTAATACATTCTTACTAATATGTATGTATGTATGTTTGTTTGTTACTTTTTTTACGCAAAAAGTACAGAATGCATTTTGATGAAACTTCACAATAATATAGCTTACACATCTGAATACCACATAGGCCAGATATTATCCCGAAATTCCCGTGGGAACGAGAACCACGCGGGCGAAACCGCGGGTGTTTTGTAGTGATAAATGAAACATCATAAACAATATAATCAATTTGCTTTATTTATTTTAATTAACGCTAATAATAAGTTATGTACATTAATCACTAATATATTTAATTCAGTCTCGTGTTCTCAATCCCCATATGGAGGTTCGTCGGTTGCCCACTGTTGGCCGAGAGATGGCGCTGTAACATAAAAAAAAATTTTTCAAGTCCAATATAAGAAGGAAACCCGAGGAGGATTTGACTGCCTCCGTAGTGCAGTGCATTTATAATAGGAGGTTGGTGGAGGTGCTAGGTTCGATTCCCGGCTTGGCCGATTAAGATTTTCCGAGTTGGTCCAGGTCTGGCTGGTGGGACGCTTTGGCCATGGCAAGCTATCACTCTACAGACAACGACGTACCGTTAAACGATTTAGCGTTCCGGTACGACACCGTGCATAGATTAAAGACTACTAGATGGAGTCATAACGCGGCTGTAGGTTCAAGAGCGTGACAGACTTATTTAATTCGGCCTTTATTAGAAAGTGACACAAGATTATTTTTTGTCCCTTTCAGCGTGTTCGTTTTTATTGTTTGTCAAGAGTGGAGTTTGTGACAAACAAGGGACATATCTGAGCAATTATTAGCTTTTTATTAAATTTGCTGATAAATAATATAACTTTGCGGTTACGATATTAATTTAAACGTTATCGTGCTATGGTGGGTTGTAATATTTTCGGCTGCAACAGTCGCAGCGAACAGAAAATCGAAGGAATTACGTTTCATACGTAAGTAGGCATAAACTTCATTGATTGATGATTTAAAGCTTAGATATGTTATTTTTTAGCAAATTTCATGTATTATGCGTTTACTAAACTATCTTATATAAAGTAATATTTCGTATTTTACGATATTTTAAAACTTAACGTTTTATGATGTACTTTAAATGTTGACATGTCATGTCAATAAGGCTGATTTGCTGTCTCACGAGTGGACACGCTATGGGCTCTATCTAGTAGTCTTTAATCTATGGCTCACTATGATGACGTGACAATACGGTGACAAATAGTTTCGTCTGCTGGCGACGTGGCTGTCACTCGATTTATGCATCACTATGCGAATGCGCTCACTGGGCGACTTTTCGCCATTGGGCTGCTGTAAGTTCCGATTAGACGTATGCACATAAAAATTAATCACTTGAAAGGGGATGCCTCAAAATGTTATAAAATTATTCATATTTTAAGCAGACTAAAAGTAATTTGTATAGATAAAGGAAACAAATTATTGTATGGAAATTTATAATTTTCAGTTTTTTTGGGTGCCCCATTAAAGTTTCACAGCCCCGAGGGGTCCCCTGGCAACCGTCAGGCAAATAATGACAGCTGTCATTATAGCTCCGTCGCTACCCGGGTAGCCGCGGGCCTCAAAGAAGGTTTGAATGTCAGGCCCACAGGGGTTAATTAGTTAAATATTTTTTTACGCTTCTTATGTAATCCCTTGCCTACAATAAACCAGATATAATTAAAAAAATGTATGCATAAATTTAAAGTGTTCAGTTTAATTCAGAATAAAAAAATATATTTTAGTAATCTTTCAGTGTACATATAGGATGCACCCTTTAGCGTCTTTTTCGTTTAATTTATTTTCGTGTATTTTAAGAGAACATATTACAGCAACCTAATTGAAATCAATCTAGCACTCAATTAAGCTTACTTTGTCACCCGGTGACAGTTACCTACAGTGGGCGCCTTGATGGTGACAGAGGGTGACGGCAACAAAATGTTACCGTGACAAAAAATCACAATGGGCGCCCGACCTTACAAGTTAGCTCGCTTTCATCTTAGATAGCACCAACACTTAACATCAGGTGTGATAGCAGTCATTATTTTTAACAAATGAAAAAATGGAGGAGATTCTCAATTCGACGCGTATTGTTTCAGTTGGTGCCAGCCAAGGTTTCTACTTTAAAGACATTAACTAGAACTCACAAACTGCTTTACTACGTTAAATAAATGTTCCTTAAATTTGCTGGCACCGACTCCTAGATATGCTTCAGTAAATCAAAGCAACTAAATGACGCAACTTTTTACCCGACTGCGTCAGAGGGAGGGTAATGTTTTTCGAGCGTAGGTATGTATGTATGTATGTATGTCCATTTCTTCGGCACGCGCTACAGCCTAAACGGCTGAACGGATTTTTACAGGTGAGGTGTCGTTGACTTTGGCAAAATTGTGGTAGTGACATAGGCTATATGAATTTTCAAAATGGCGGCTGTAAATGGGGGAAAAAAGGGGGGGATGTGTGTATTTCTTTCTTTTATCTAAGCAATATGGGTATCAAATGAAAGGTCGTAAAAAGACCATTTCAAAAATATAAATATCATATTATGTTTATATTACGGTTTTAACAAAAAATGTCAAAAAGTATACTAAGTGTACCATCTCATTTCTATACCACAAATTAAAACTAAAAAGTCTCAAATAAAATTATTATTATAAAAACAAAAACCCGACTGCTTAGAAGTTAAGAACTGAAAAAAGAAAAACAAGGATCACTTTATCTATTTAAAATTCTAAATTTTTTATGGTGCTGCAGGCGGGGACAAACGTAGTTTTGGTAGATCTTTCTTTCCCAGGTAGTAAAGTATTTTGTCCCCGCCTGCAGCACCATAAAGTATTTAGAATTTTATATAGATATAGTGATCCTTGTTTTTCTTTTTTCAGTTCTTAATTTCTAAGCAGTTGGATTTTTGTTTTTATAATAATAATTTTATTGCTATAGTAAGCTATTGTATCGCTTGGGAAGGAAAAGCCACCTGCGTTGCGCTGCTGCTCTGTGCTGTCGTCTCGACAGCGCTCCAAAACACTCCCCGCGGGTAGACAAACAACAAACGTACGTCTCCCCGAACAAGACCAAATATATAAATAAAACTAATCCAATAACAATAAAGAACAGATGGTTCCAATATCTATCATAGAGGAAGACGTAAGTTGTGCAATTTGACCAGCTTCTAACGGGAAGTGACCAGGACAGGATGGGTTGCACAACTTTTGGCTGAATTGGTTCCGTAGTGCGCATTCTTTCTTGGCAATCCAATTCAAAAATGCCATTGATTCTGGATCGCTACCGACATTTATAACAACTGGTGTCACGTTCTTAATACACAAATCCGGAAGTACAGATCCAAAAAATTATCGACCAATCCATGCTTACCTACCATCTATAAGCTACTTACATCCGTTCTGACATCAAAAATTACAATGCATGTAAATGCAAATAATATTTTGGCCCCTACTCAGAACGGTTGTAAGCCCCGGTCTCGTGGTACAAAAGAACTTCTCATTGACACTGCTATTTGTCAGCAGGTTCGGCGAAACAGAAAAAATCTCACAGCTGCTTGGATTGATTACAAGAAGGCCGAAGATTAGGTACCTCATGCATGGCTCATGGAGGTCATGCGGTTGTACAAAATCGATGCAACCCTATGCTCTTTTTTCGAGTCGTGCATGAGTCAGTGGATGACAGTCCTTAATCATCCAGGCATCTCTGAGAGTTCTGAATTGACTGAACCGATAGGGATTAAACGTGGTATTTTCCAGGGTGATAGCTTGAGCCCTTTAAGGTTTTGTCTAGCTCTTAATCCTCTCAGTACTTTGCTGATGGATTCAGGGCTAGGCTTTCGCCTTCGCAGGGGTGGTGAGCTCATATCTCGCTTTATATGGATGACCTCAAACTGTATGCTTCAAAGCATTCAGACCTTGTGTCATTGTTGAAGATCACTCAAACCTTTAGCAATGACATAAGGATGGAATTTGGTGTAGACAAGTGTGCGGTAATCAATGTAGAGCGAGGCAGAGTTGTGAACTCAGAGAATATAGTTCTTTCAGAAACTATAATTCTCAAATCACTTTGCGAAGGAGAGACCTATAAATACTTTGGAATGTTAGAAGCACTTGGTATTGAGGCAGGGAATATGAAACAAATAGTGCAGGAACGCTTCTTTGGCCGCCTGAAAAGTCCTAAAAAGTCTTTTATCAGGTGGTAATAAGGTGCGTGCCTACAATTGCTGGGTCATGCCCTTACTCATATACTCTTTTGGCATTCTAAAGTGGACTCAAACTGAACTGGATCCCTGGACTGTAAAGTCCGCAAACTGTTGACGTCATACCGGATGCACTCACCCACGTTCATCTGTAATGAGGTTGTACCTTCCACGCAAGTGTGGTGGACGTGGCTTCTTAAATGCCAAGAACCTCCATAATCGTGAGTTGTGCAATCTCAGGGAATATTTCCTCAAGATGTATGTGTGTATGCATAAGAATGTTGTTGCAGTGGACAAGGGTCTCACCCCGCTATCCCTTGGCAAAGAGAACTAGCGCAAGCCTAAAGTAATTAGTAACTCAGATCGCGTGGCGGTATGGAGAAGAAAGTAAGTAGATCAAATAACATCAGTATCTTGGTTGCAATTTGGTGACCTCTTTGGGGAAACTGAGGGTTTTGTCGGTGCAATAAAGGACGAAGTGATCAGGACGAGAAACTACCGGAAACAGATTATGAAAGATGACACTCTAGACATATGTCGAGCGTGTCATCATCCTGGGGAGTCCCTCAGGCATATATTTTCCGGGTGTCCTTATCTTGCTAACGGCGAATACTTGCACAGGCTTAATCAAGTAGCCAGGATATTCCGTCTAATTAAATTTCAGTCAATGGTCTTTTTGCGAAGAGCTTCCACCAACACCTTAAAAAGCTTTCGCTTAGTTGTTGGATCAAGGGTCGGATACAGAAGGCAGTAGTCCTTGAAACGGCGCGTAATAATGAGGAGGTTTCTCACTCTGGAGCACTGACCACCGGTTGCTTGGGCCCGCAAAGGCCCCACAAAAAGTTGAGAGGTGTCAAGGGACACCCGGATGGAACGAAGTTCCTTTCGATTAATTAGTGAAGGAATTGTAATAAAAAAATTTTTTTTT
Source organism: Mycalesis mineus (assembly GCA_034621355.1). Taxonomy (NCBI): domain Eukaryota; kingdom Metazoa; phylum Arthropoda; class Insecta; order Lepidoptera; family Nymphalidae; genus Mycalesis; species Mycalesis mineus. The sequence continues at coordinate 1,397,113 of JAXAVZ010000080.1, read as the reverse complement.
TAAGTAATAATAATATTTGTTGTTGTACACCGAAACACCAGAGGGCGCCACGAGAGCGCAAGACAGCATACAGCGCGGGCGCCCCCCGCCGCTCACGCGCATACACATCAAAGGCGGCGGCAAGATTCTTTGATCAAAAAGTGTCGTGACAACTTTTCGTACGAATTTTTTCCGTCTAGCCCCCTTTCACAACGCGCGATAAAGAACATCGTTCCAAATGGAGGAGAAGATATTTTTTATAAATTTTCAATACTTTTTTATATATTTTTGTATTATATACCTATAACATTGTTAAAAATTAAAAACAAAAATATGTAAATAAAAATAAATGAGAGTAAAAGAGAAGAGAGAGAGATGAGATTATATATAGCCAACCGTGCGTGTTCTAACCTTTACGCTGTTGTGTTTACGAAGTCGAGAGAGTATATATAATAATTAAAAGTGTCCCTTGACACCTCTCAACTTTTTATTTAGTGCATTATGAAGTCGGTTCAATTTTTTTTTCATCAACATTTTTCATAACATTTCTTGTTAGTTACTGCGCCGGCAATAATGTCTTTGTTTCTTTCGTTCGGCTTTCAAATTGAACTATGTCGACATTTCGTCTAACGTTTTTCAAAAAATAGTTTGGCCAAACACGATTAAAACGAAAATTAATTTTTAATCTCAATTCATTTTGCATTTATATTAAAAGTTAAGAACGCCCGTTCCCTTAAAAATTTGGGGATATAATGTAGCCAGTGTTATTCTGACATGTTTTATTGTGAAGTTTCATCAAAATCAGACATATAGTTTCCGGGTGTTCTCATCGTGCTAATGGCGAATACTTGCACATACATAATCAAGTAGCCAAGATAATCCACCAACAACTTGCCTTGTATGGCCTTGTCGATTTTGAGATGCCTTATTATAGGTACGACCCAGCGTCAATTCTTAAAAATAGCGGTGCGTTGCTCTACTGGGATCGAAAGATTATCACTGATAGGTTTATTGTAGCCTGACCTAATATAGTGATAATACACCGCGCGCCGTGCACTGATTTTGATATTACTGTACCAAGTGACGATAATCTGATGAAAGCCGAAGAGGAAAAAGTATCAAAATACTTGGACCTTGCTCACGAGATTATCGCCATGTGGAATGTTGAGTCAACCATTATTGTTCCTATAGTCGTTTCAGACAATGTTCTTATAGCGAATAGCTTTGACCAACATCTTAAGAAGCAAATAGAATGCGGTAGTTTTGAAAATGGGGCGTATTGTGAGGAGATTCCTCACTATGGAGCCCTGACCACCAGTTGCTTGGGCCCCTAAAAGTTTTTATATATATTTTTGTAGCATTGTTAAACAAAATTAAAATGAAATATAAATAAAAATAAATGACAAATAAAAAATAGCTGTAGGTATATTTATTGAATTTAAAAAAGCATTTGACAAGGTTAGCCATAATTTGCTCCGAAAGAAATTAAAAACTATTGGTATCATTAGTAAAGCCCTTGAAATTTTGAAATCATATCTCACAAATTTTATCCAGATAGTGCAAATTAGATAAACATGCAGTAGTCCAGCATGCATATATTGTGGCGTACCACAAGGTGCCATATTGGGACCTTTACATTTTATAATTTATATCAATAATTATCACGAAATCTGTCTAAAAGCATATTCTTCAACTTCTTTATACCGTGCTAATTTACTTTGAATCATTAAAGAATTTCTAAGTGATTTAAATTCTAACTACATACTAGTAATGAAAACATTTTAGTCCAATCAAAAAGTCAAAAATAATAGATAACTTTCTTTAATTGACATGACATGAAGATTAAGAAAATCTAAATCTGCCTCGCCGGGAATTGAACCCAGGACCTCCGTCTTATAAACCCACCGCGCGTACCACTCACCACGGAGGACGTCAAATTGAATTATGGGGACCAGCAAAAACTAACTTAAACATCATTCAGAGAGGACAAAATAAAATTATTACAGTTCGTTTGCGTTCAGAACGCAGTGACTTATCATTGTTCGCTTGCTCAGCCTCGCCCCCTAAAAAAATTGGTTGTCTGTAAAGTCGGTTTACTGACGATAGTTGAACGTGACAACGTCTTAAGAAAATACTGATGGAATGGTAGCATTTAATTGGTTATTACAATTTTTAATTTAAGTATATTTTTATAAATATTAATTTAAATTAATAAAATAATTGATTTTGATTTTTAAAATTTATATTTTAAATTTATATAAATTAATATATTTAATATTAATTTATAAATATATTAATTTTTAATTTAAAATTAATATATTTAATAGACGGATGTCGAACGCTGCCAAACGCAAAGGCCGATTGTGCTTCTTTGTCGCTCAAGCCCTACATGGAACGCCTCAAAGCGAGGTAACGACGCATGACGTCATGTTTTTTCGTGCGTGCAGCCGACTCTATCGAATTATAAGACGTTGTCACGTCAAAAATCAAATATTTTCAAATTACAAGGTCAAGTTGACAGTGACCAGTTGAAACGCGACGCGCGTAGTTTGAAACGTAGTTAGGGGGCCGGGCTTGGTCAGCGAACAATGATGAGTCACTGCGTTCTTAACGCAAACGAACTGTAAGTCGTCTTTGACTTTCTAACACCTACTAACATAATATATAAAGAAACAAAATTTAACATAAAACAAACAATATAGCACCTCAATACTAATTTTAAAAAAATAAAGATTTTACCTCGAAAATCACTTATATGAAAAAACAAACAAGTACAAAAACTAAAAAAAATAACTAAATTATAAACTTTATAAGATATGAAACAAAAATATTATATTTGAAGAATCACTGATACTTGCTACAAATTAAAAAAAAAGCCATAATGAGATTATGGACGGCCACTACTAAGTACGTAGCTTTGAAAGTACCCGCATCTAAAACAATAAAATATACTTTTTTATTTAATTTTTCTAAATGCGGGTACTTTTCTTATTTAGTTTTTATTGAAAGTGTTACCCACACTTTTGGGATTATTTATATGTAAGGATAAAGATAATATCAAAAATGTTTAAATAAACAAACAATACTCGAAGAGCGCATGCTTAATCAATGACAAAATATATTCTGTGGCACCAAAAAACTCGTTCTTCGTGCTGTGACATTTGACAAGTGTGTATAAAATTCCTTCTTCGTGCTGTGACATTTGACAAGTGTGTATAAAATTCCTTCTTTGTGCTGTGACATTTGACAAGTGTGTATAAAATTCCTTCTTTGTGCTGTGACATTTGACAAGTGTGTATAAAATTCTTTCTTCGTGCTGTGACATTTGACAAGTGTGTATAAAATTCTTTCTTCGTGCTGTGACATTTGACAAGTGTGTATAAAATTCCTTCTTTGTGCTGTGACATTTGACAAGTGTGTACAAAATTCCTTCTTCGTGCTGTGACATTTGACAAGTGTGTACAAAATTTCTTCTTTGTGCTGTGACATAAGACAAGTCTGTATAAAATTAGTTTTTTTGTGTTGTGACATTTGACAAGTGTGTATAAAATTTTCATGCAATAAACAAAAGGCTACTTCAATTTTCCTGTTTTACTGTGCTCTCTACAATAATATAAAAACCCCAAGAAATTATGATTAAAAATAACTATGTCTTTTTAAAACCACAAAGAAATACAAGAGTTTTTCCAGTGGTAACGGAGTTTCTCTATTTCTTCTGACGGTATACCCTCCATGTCCACTCTGCTGTAGAACAGCAGGCGAAATGCCTCGTCCATTCCCAGCGTGCGATTGACATCGTACCTGAACTTAAACTGGTTGATTTGTATGGCGGGCAGCGCGACTCGCAGCGCGCTAGTGGAGGCACTGGGCAGCATGCCCCATACATCCAGATACTGCAGCGCCGACATGCTGCCTAGCTTGCTGTAACAACAACACTTATCTTAGGACCGAGTGGCGCAGTGGGTAGTGACCCTGCTTCTGCGTCCTAGGTTTCGATTCCCACATTTGGAAAAATGTATGTGTGATGAGCATGGATGTTTTCTAGTGTCTGGGTGTTTATCTATATATTATAAGTATTTATGTATAATATATATAAATATTGATCAGTTATCATAGTACATAACACAAGCTACCTACGCGCTCTTTGGGGCTATATAGCGATGTGTGTAATTGTCCTATAATATTTATTATAGACATACACGCACAAGCGAACACCTGCGACTTCGTTTGCGCGAAAATTGATGTAAATTTTAAAGTACCAGGGTATCATAATATTATAGGAATCTTAATTTTTACAGCCTCCGTGGCGCAGTAGTATGCGCGGTGGATTTATAAGACGGAGGTCCTGGGTTCGATTGCGACGTGTGAGAGCGAGGTGCTCTAGCCTGCTAAGCAACAGCTGTGACAGCTTTAACTTACCAGGCATAATCAAGTGCGAGCTTTACTTACTGACATGTAAGTACCAGGGTAACATAGCCGAGTAGGAGCTTGTTTTATTTATTTTTTTTTTATCGACTACAAGTTGTCCCTTGACTACTATCACACCTGATGTTAAGTGATGATGCAATCTAAGATGGAAGCGGGCTAACTTGTTAGGGGTAGGATGAAATCCACACCCCTATCGGTTTCTACACGACATCGCACCGGAACGCTAAATCGCTTGGCGGTACGTCTTTGTCGGTAGGGTGGTAACTAGCCACGGCGAAAGCCTCTCCCACCAGCCAGACCAAGACAAATTAAGAAAATTCTTTATCTGCCCCGCCGGGAATCGAACCCAGGACCTCCGTCTTATAAATCCACCGCGCATACCACTGCGCCACGGAGGTCGTCAATATACGACGTCAATAGTACGGTTTATGCATCAGCCATCATATAATTATATATATAATTAAGGCAGCCAATTTTATTATATCAAAGTATCATAATTAGCTATAATAGTACCAGGGTGTCCCAACAAAGTAACAGACTCACGTTAGGGCGTGTGGAGGCAGCAGGTAGCAGCGGCTGAGAGCGAGGTGCTCCAGTCTGCTGAGTGTCAGCAATGCTGTGACACCTCCAGCATACCAGGGTACCATAACCAAGTGAGAGCTTTACTTACTCGCATGTAGCGGATGCAGCTAGTATCACAATGCAATCATGACCTTACAGTTAAGTCGCGTTTGGGACCAGAAAGTACCAGTAGCCCAGTGCAGATAGCCTCAAACATAATAAAAAGTAAAAGAAAATCACAGTAGGATGAAACCCATTTCAAAAGGAAGAGAATGCCATAAAAATTAAAGGAAAAATAAATTACGGGCGATCTGATGTCGGGAAGGGGTAGAGGGTGAGGGTTTAGGGGTAAAAAACGGATTTTCTCGATTTCTGGCAAAACTAAAAGTCCAATGGGAAAGAGTTATATGGCAAAGTTGTAGGTAATAAAAAGATCTAAAACTTTTGTTTCTACACTTTTTTCACATAACCTCAAAATTTATGTGAAAAATTCAAAAAACCAAGTTTTTGGTTTTTTATTTTTATCTTTTACAAAAAAATTTTTTTTTTAACGAAATTTTGTGAAAATTTACCTTTTTATGTCCCAAATATGCTGTAATTTATTTGATTAAAAATATTTATTTTTTCACCTTATTTTGAATTAATATCGAAAAAACACCCTAATTTTCAATCGAAAATTCACCCGTCAAAATATCAGCTTTTTTCAAAAAGTTGGTATGGTTTCTGTTTGTTGAAATCTCTACTTTCCGAAGGTGAAAAAATATATATATGTTACTATAGTAAACCTTCTCAGAAAAGGCAAAACCTAGGCTAACGGTTTTTACAGCTGCAATGAAAATGCAGGCGTAGATGCCTATTTATCACTATTTTAAGATAATGTAGGTCGCTCAGGTATATACCTGAGTGACCTACGAAACATTTTAGCCCACTAAAAGGTCACATTACAATGTCAACATAGAAAAGTGGAGACGAGGCTAGGCGGATCTGAGCTTTGTTGGGTCTACATATTTTTTTTTTAACACTGAGAAATGTGTTTATGCAAAGATATAGGGCAGCTAACTTCTCAGAGGGTATGTAGGACTCATCGGCTGAGAACCAACCGGAATACCCGCTAAAACCAAGCGATGTTCCTTCCAATCGTCTGGTGATTGGGTGCCGGGAGCATCGTAAATCTTCCGTAACCTAATTAGCAGAGTCCACCGAGCCAGACCCTCAACTGGGCCTTACTACATACCTGCTATTACGTAGCAGCAGTAAAAACCGTTAGCCTAGTTTTTGCCTTTTCTGAGAAGGTTTACTATGGTAACATATATATATTATTTCCCCATCGGAAAGTAGAGATTTTAACGAACAGAAAGCACAATAATTTTTTGAAAAAAAAATATATTTTGACGGACAATTTTTCGGTTGATAATTAGGTTATTTTTTCGATATTCATTCAAAATAAGGTGTAAAAATAAATATTTCAAATCAAATAAATTATAGCGTGTTTGAGACATAAGAAGGCAAGGTTTCACCAAATTTTACGAAAATAAAACTTTATTTGTAAAAGATAAAAATATAAAACCAAAAACTTGGTTTTTGTATTTTTCACACAAATTTTGAGGTTATGTGAAAAAAGTGTAGAAACAAAAGTTTTAGATCTTTTTATTATCTACAACTTTGCCATTCAAGTCTTTTCCATAGGACTTTTAGTTTTGCCGGAAATCGAGAAAATCCGTGTTTTACCCCTAAACCCTCAACCCCTACCCCTTCCCGACCTCAGATCGCCCGTAATTTATTTTTCCTTTCATTTTTATGGCATTCTCTTCCTTTTGAAATGGGTTTCATCCTACTATGATTTTTTTTGGTTTTAAAAATTATCGACCCTGGACTACAGGGCAACATAGCCAAGTAGGAGCTTATCTTATACACAAGCCATCATGACCTACAAGTGACAGCTCCAGCTTAGCAGGGTACCATAACTAAGTAAGAACTTTACTTACTGACATGTAAGTACCAGGGTAACATGGCCGAGTAGGAGCTTATCTTATGCACAAGCCCTCATATATTCCAGGCAGCCATCTTTATATATCAAAGTATCATGATCAGCTACAGTAGTACCAGGGAAACATAACAATGTAAGATACTCACGTTAGGGCGTGTGGGGGCAGCAGGTAGCAGCGGCTGAGAGCGAGGTGCTCCAGCCTGCTGAGCGTCAGCAATGCTGTGAGCGCTGCGGGGCCGACCCGCGAGCAGTCCGACAGATCCAACTCCAACAGTCTCGGACAACGTCCGACCAACGCTTCCACCACTGAAAGTAACAAAGTGTATTTATTTAATTATTGGAACGAAGTTCCTTATCGCGCGTTGTGAAAGGGGGCTAGACGGAAAAAATTCGTACGAAAAGTTGTCACGACACTTTTTGATCAAAGGATCTTGCCGCCGCCTTTGATGTGTGTGCGCGTGAGCGGCGGGGGGCGCCCGCGCTGTATGCTGTCTCGCGCTCTCGTGGCGCCCTCTGGTGTTTCGGTGTACAACAACAAATATTATTATTACTTAAAAAAAATAAAATTTTATTACAATTCCTTCACTAATTAATCGAAAGGAACTTCGTTCCATCCGGGTGTCCCTTGACACCTCTCAACTTTTTTCTTTATTTGTACATCACAACGAAGAACATATAACAGAGACATAAAAAGCATTAAGCAAGTAGAGCTGGTATAAAATACGACCTTATCCCGCGATGGTCTGGCTGGTGGGAGGCTTTTCCCGAGGCTAGTTACCACTCTACCGACAAAGACGTACCGCCGATACCGATTTAGCGTTCCGGTACGATGTCGTGTAGAAACCGAAAGGGGTGTGGATTTCATCGTACTCCTAACAAGTTAGCCCGCTTCCATCTTAGATTGCATCATCACTTAACCTTAGGTGTGACAGCAGTCAAAAGCCCCTGTAGTCGATAAAAAAATCTCAATCTGCCCCGACGGGAATCGAACTCAGGATCTTTGTCTTATAAATACACCGCACATACCACTGAGCCACGGAGGTCGTCATAATTTAAAAAAAAATTTGATTGGGAGCGGGGTTAGGCCGGCGAACTGTTGGTACTTACTGTCGTCTTTGAGTAGTCTGGCGCCGCTGAGGTTGAGCCTCTGCAACTTCTGGGGCAGTTTCTCCACCAGCATCTCAAGGGTTGCCTCCGTCAGGTTGCACCACGATATGTTCAATGACTGCAATCTGGAAATTAATCATTATTACTGGCCTTTTACCGGGCCAGGCCTCCCTCCTTATAGGAGAGGGGATATGGAGCGTACACCCACCATGCTGCTCCATTTTTTATCTTTTACTTTCAAACTTTGGCTTGTGGGAGGCTTTCGCCGTGGCTAGTTACCACCCTACCGACAAAGACGTACCGCCAAGCGATTTAGCGTTCCGGTACGATGTCGGTAGGAACCGAAACGGGTGTGGATTTTCATCCAACTCCTAACAAGTTAGCCCGCTTCCATCTTAGATTACATCATCACTTAACATCAGGTGTGATAGCAGTCAAGGGCCAACTTGTAGTCGATAAAAACACCTAAAGCAATGGCTTATTTACGAAGCGATTTTAAGCAATACTGCATTAATCCTTATCCAATTGAGTATCTTAAATACTTTGTGCATTCAATATAGATCACTATTGCCCTTTACAGCATGGGATTTAAGTGAATATTTATCAAGATATATAAGATACAAAATGCAGGGACATAGCGAGCGTTTGGGGGTCGCGCGGAGCGTGCGTTCTTTAGTACCAGCATTGCACCCGTGCGAAGCCAGGACCGGTCGCTAGTAGTCAATGAATGCAACGTTAACATTGCTTTGACGCGACGTCGACGCTGCGCAGACGTTAAAGAAACGCTAACGCTCGCAAAACGCCAGCGGCATAGTGGCCTAAATAGCTAGTAACTATTTATCGACTGTTATGTATTTAGTGTCTCCACGAAAAAAATTAAAAAAAAGTATATATATATATATATATATATATATATATATATATATATATATATATATATATATATATATATACTTAGAATTCTCAAGATATTATTTAAGAAAAAAAGGATTCTATCACTACCAGCTTTGTACATATTTGAAATGTGCATTTTTGTCTGTGCTGCTCAATTTTCAAACATTGGCTCTCAGTGCACCAGGAGCCGAATAGAAAGTAGAAGTATTAGCACTGACCGTGCCGTGCATGCACGTCTATGTTTAAAATTTTTATTTTTACTTTTATTTATTTTTTATATGGTATTTTACCTACTATTGTATATTTAAACTGGGTGTGTATACCTTCAAATAAAAACAAAAAAATTATTATTATTATTATTATTATTTGTCAAAAAAAATTAATTTATTAAATAATAAATATCTATTACAAAGGGCACACTTCCAAGTTGGTCCCATTGTCACCATGTTAGGATCTGATGATGATATCCTGGGGACATTGAAGGAATTCTTCAAATGTTATAGGTACACTTGCAGCGATTTCGGTTTTAGTGTAAGTATCGGCAGCTTTTTGGCTACAAGTGTCGTATAATATACTATGAGAGTATAGTACGAGTACGTTACGTGGCGATAAATCACTAAAAAGTAAGAAATAAAAAATTTTAACAAAAAATAGAACTGACTCAAAACGCACTTAAATGTAAAAAATAACTGTGTCATTTAGTTGTTTTAATTTACTTAAGCATATCTAGGAGTCGGTGCCAGCCAAGGTTTCTACTTTAAGAACATTACCTAGAACCCACAAACTGCTTTACTACGTTAAATAAATGTTCCTTAAACTTGCTGGCACCGACTTCATAGATATGCTTAAGTAAATTAAAGCAACTATACTAAAGCCAAACTCGATTGAGAATGCTTGTCAACAAACAAATTTAAAATGAAGGTAGAAATGCAACACATTTTATGCCTAATAAGTTTAAAATTTTGTTTTATAATTTTTTTTAATTTTATTTAAAAGATATTGAATATATTAATTAGTTTTAAGCTTACTAATCTATTTATTGTCATGAATTCGTCATTAACTAGTTAATTAAAAAAAATAGGTGTAAAATGACTAGTGATTTCTACCTTCAGTTTTAATTTGTTTGTTGACAAGCATTCTCAATCGAGTTTGACTTTTGTATAAATGACACAGTTATTTTTTACTTTTTAGTGCGTTTTGAGTCGGTTCTATTTTTGTTAAAAAAAATTTTAAAAGGCCTTATATTATTATTATCATAAATTTTGTTTTATCTGTGATTAATGTATTGTATGAATTTAGTAATTTCTCTTTTAATTTAGAAATATTTTGCACGCCTTTATGGTAAAACACGGTTCTATAATTATGCATAAATGTTACTGACCTTTACCACATGTTTACAGCAAATAAATTTTTAAAAATTATTATTATTATATCTACATATACAATCTATATTGAAAAAGTTAAATAAATCCTTTACATATAAATATATGAGAGAACAATAAATACATTTAATGTACGAACCCGGTACACCCCTCCAATATGGCGGTCAGGCCATCGGTTGTTATTCGTTGGGCCATTGTCAAGTTCAATGTTTCCATATTGCTGCATTTACCTGAAAGTCATTTGTTTATTAGTATTGAGTCATCTAGCAAGAGAGATGGTACGCTAGAGGCTGTAAAAGAAGTAGAGGAAGGCCCAGAAAGAGATGGGAAGATGACTTCAATAAAGCAGAACCAGAATGGCTACGAGTGGCAAAAGATCGAGGAAAATGGAAAGCTTTAGAGGAGGCCTTTGTCGAAAGGCAAGCCGTTTCGAAAAAAATTGTACAGTCAAAGCATGGAATGCATTTCTTTTTTAAAATTATATTAGTAATACAATAATAATAATAATATAGAGACGAATATCTTAGCATTCCATGGATTAACCGTGCGGGTGGGGGTCCATCGCGTGGCTGAGAGAAAAACTCCGAACAGAGCCCGAGACTTGTGTCACGGGTGTAGGTTTAAGGGTACCCTTAGTGACGCGCGTCAACACTCACCTCCTCTGTTCAAGTCTCCCTGCCCAGCCAAATTCGGAAGGACCCTACTAGAGCAGCTTTGGACACTCGTTCCAATATGGAGCTTATTGCACTTCTAGTAAGGCCAAGGTCTTTTAGCAGGTTGTAGAGAGACTTCGCTGGTATACCCCTCGCACCCACTTCTACCGCGTATGAACTAACCACATAGCCATTTTTGGTTAGTTCATTAGTAAGGTCATAATATTTATTCACTTTGAATACATGGTCTTTAGGGATGTTTGTTTCCCACGGCACTGTAAGCTCAACAAGTACTATACGTTTGATTTGTTTGGAAAAAAGAAATATGTCCGGTCTAGATGTCGTAATAGCTAAGTCTTCCGGGATTTTATAGTGCTTATCATACGTGTCCATTAATATAGTCCAATCAGAAGCAGAGCCCAGAATTGAATAAGGCTTGCTGGTGGACTTTGTAGTAATAGTAAGTTATGTATGTATATTGAAAACTAGAGAACAGTAATTATTTTTTTTTAATTTTAATAAGTTATCATGGGCATCAGTATTAAGTCAGTATGGTCAGTCTGTGCTGACGATGTTACTGAAAGTTGCTTACAAGAAAGTATCGGAATACTAATTGATTAAAGTATCGAAAAAACTCGAGTCGAAAACACTGCTCAATCCCTTTGAGATAAGAGCAAGACAAGCCAGCAAGAGAGAGCTCAAATTTCAAGATGTGCAGTTTGGGTTTCGACCTGGACTTCACAGAAACTGCTATATTGAGCTTAAAGGTGTACGCCTGTATTCTTGATCTCTCCAAGGCCTTTGATTCAGTGTCCTATGATTTGCTTTGGGGGAAGATGGAGAGGGCAGGCATGGAGCCGGAGTTGCTCAGGATCATGCAATTCTGGTATGCAAAGCAACTGAACTGAACTGAACAGTCAGATGGGGTAAGGAGCTCTCTGATCCATACAAGTCAGATTGCGGAATGAGACAGGGTGGTTTAACCTCGCCCAAGCTCTTCAACTTGTATGTGATCGAGCTGATCGTGGAACTCAGCAAAAAGCCAGTCGGATGTTGGATAGATGGCATTTATGTGAATAATATAAGTTATGCTGACGATATGGTGTTGTCGGGTCCCACGGCTGGTTCAATCAGGGAGCTGCTGAAAACTTCGGAGGATTATGTTGCTTCAAATGAATACATGATTTTTAATGCTCCCTCAAGCATGTCAAAAATATGAACCTATACTAAAGCCAAACTCGATTGAGAATGCTTGTCAACAAACAAATTTAAAATGAAGGTAGAAAATGCAACACATTTTATGTCAAATAAATTTAAAATTATTATTTGGATTTATTTTAATCTTATTTAAAAGATATTGAATATATTAATTAGTTTTAAGCTTACTCATCTAATTTATTGTCATGAGTTTGTCATTAACAAGTCAACTAAAAAAATGAGGTATAAAATGACTAGTGATTTCTACCTCCATTTTTAATTTGTTTGTTGACAAGCATTCTCAATCGAGTTTGGCTTTAGTATAGTATTTATCTCAATGTAACTTCCCTTAGTAACGCAATTTAAATATTTGGGTCACTATCTTATGGAGGACCTTAAGGATCAAGTAGACATAGAGAGAGAAAGGAGAGCTTTATCAGTAAGATGTAACATGTCGACCCGCAGGTTCGCAAGGTACAGCAAGGAAGATAAAATTCAATATTCAAAGCATATTGCCAAACGTTCTACACTGCGAGCCTGTTGGTTAATTACTTAATGAAGTCATTGGACACGTTGCGGATCCAGTATAATAACGGGTGTAGGATGCTGTTGGGCTGAATATTTAGGTCGCTATGTTACGGAGTACTTTAAGGATTAGGTAGACATAGAAAGAGAAAGGAGAGCCTTATCGTTATCAGTAAGGTGTAACAACATGTGGGCCCGCAGGTTTGCAAGGAAGCTAAAATTAAGTTCTTTAAGGCGTATTGTCAAACACTGCGAGCCTGTGGCTTAATTACTCATTGAATTCATTGGACACGTTGCGGATCCAGTATAATAACGGGTGTAGGATGCTGTTGGGCTGAATATTTAGGTCGCTATGTTACGGAGCACTTTAAGGATTAGGTAGACATAGAAAGAGAAAGGAGAGCCTTATCGTTATCAGTAAGGTGTAACAACATGTGGGCCCGCAGGTTTGCAAGGAAGCTAAAATTAAGTTCTTTAAGGCGTATTGTCAAACACTGCGAGCCTGTGGCTTAATTACTCATTGAAGTCATTGGACACGTTGCGGATCCAGTATAATAACGGGTGTAGGATGCTGTTGGGCTGAATATTTAGGTCGCTATGTTACGGAGCACTTTAAGGATTAGGTAGACATAGAAAGAGAAAGGAGAGCCTTATCGTTATCAGTAAGGTGTAACAACATGTGGGCCCGCAGGTTTGCAAGGAAGCTAAAATTAAGTTCTTTAAGGCGTATTGTCAAACACTGCGAGCCTGTGGCTTAATTACTCATTGAAGTCATTGGACACGTTGCGGATCCAGTATAATAACGGGTGTAGGATGCTGTTGGGCCGCAGTTTTGCTCAGCGTCGGGAATGTTTGCGCAGGAGAGGGCAGATGAATTTTATGCCATTATTAGGAAAAGAACGTCATCCCTCCTGGCGAGACTGCGCTTAAGCTCCAACAGTATCCTGAGCAAGTTAGCGTTCAAACTGGATCGCCAATCCAACAGAAATTTATATCTGTTTTGGTCCCTCATTTTTAATTTGTTTGTTGACAAGCATTCTCTATCGAGTTTGGCTATAGTATAGTTTATATTCTATGAATTTAAAATCATTAAATGCATACTGCCTTGTTGGTCTAGATAGGCTAGATAGGCTAACCACTATAGCCTATCTAGCCTCGATCACAAGGTCCTGGGTTCAAGTCCTGGGTCGGTCACGGAATAATTTTGAGTTTTTCATTCTTCTATGAAATTCTCAGTAAATTCCAAGCCCGGAGTCTGGAAGTTGGCGGTGTTACACCCCCGTGCCACAGAGCATGTTAAGCCGTCGGTCCCGGTCACTGTCATCAACATCTGATTGTGATCGTTAATAGATGAAACATTATCGCCCTAAGCCCGCCAACCCGCATTGGAGCAGCGTGGTGGGTGTACGCTACACATCCCCTCTCCTATAAGGAGGGAGGCCTGGCGCTGTAGTGGGCCGTGAATAGGCTGATAATGATGATGATGATGAAATGCATACTAACATAGTTTTTTAAGAAGTTTTGTACCTAGCTCAGATATTGAGCTTTAGTTGCTCGAAATATAGAAATTATTATTTGTATTATATGTCGGCGGAGTAGTATCATGACAGCCACTCGGCGGAGTTCGGTAGTGGCGGGGAGGACGGATCGATGCCGATATATAGCAGCGGTCTGGAGAGTCGAGGCGGATTCTCTTCGTGGCGTTCACTGCGACCACATCTCTCAGTCGTGACTCAGATCACTCCAGATTAATTGATCATTATTATTGATAGCTCATTTAGTTAATATTTCATTGAGTTGGTTATTATTACTATTGAGGGTTGTCCTTACTAGAAGTGCAGTAAGCTCCATATTGGAACGAGTGTCCAAAGCTGCTCTAGTAGGGTCCTTCCGAATGTGTCTGTGCAGGGAGAATAACTTGAACAGAGGAGGTGAGTGTTGACGCGCGTCACTAAGGGTACCCTTAAACCTACACCCGTGTCACAAGTCTCGGGCTCTGTTCGGCGTGTTCTCTCAGCCACGCGATGGACCCATCCAATGCCAAGATATTATTCTCTCCAGTCTTTGTACCTGCGTCGGAAATATGTCGCCGCCATCCGACATATAACAAGAATAATTTTATAATTGGAACGAAGTTCCTTATCGCGCGTTGTGAAAGGGGGCTAGACGGAAAAAATTGGTACGAAAAGTTGTCACGACACTTTTTGATCAAAGGATCTTGCCGCCGCCTTTGATGTGTGTGCGCGTGAGCGGCGGGGGGCGCCCGCGCTGTATGCTGTCTCGCGCTCTCGTGGCGCCCTCTGGAGTTTCGGTGTACAACAACAAATATTATTATTACTTAAAAAAAATAAAATTTTATTACAATTCCTTCACTAATTAATCGAAAGGAACTTCGTTCCATCCGGGTGTCCCTTGACACCTCTCAACTTTTTTATTATACCTACGTGGTCCACATCTGCCGGGATTCTCAAAATTTTTTTTTTTAATTAATTTATTTATTAATACTAAAAATGAATTTTAAACTCACCTATAATAATCTGAGCGGCCTCGCTCAGTGGCACGCTCTCGAGGCTCAGTTTCTTTAAGCCTGAGCATCTGGAGAGCAACTGCTCTAGTGTGAGGCGGTCTATAGAGCACATGCTCAGGTCTAGATACTGTATGCGAGATTGTACTGGCGGTGTCGTGGGATGCCATTTACCTATCTGAAATATTACTACGAATTAGTGACCCCAAACACACCTCACGGTAAGTGATGATGCAAATAAAAACGGACAAATTTGTTAGGAGTAGAATGAAATCCACATCCTTTTTAACCGACTGCGTCAGACGGAGGGTTATGTTTTTTGAGCGTATGTATGTATGTATGTATGTCCATTTCTTCGGCACGCGCTACAGCCTTAACGACTGAACGGATTTTGACATGTTAGGTGTCGTTGAATTTGTCAAAATTGTGGTAGTGACATAGGCTATATAAATTTTCAAAATGGCGGCTGTAAATGGGGGAAAAAAGGGGGGATGTGTGTACTTTTTTCTCTTATCTTAGCAATATGGGTACCAATTGAAAGGTCGTAAAAAGACCATTTCAAACATATAAATATCAGATCATGTTCATATTACTTTTTTAACAAAAAATGGCAAAAAGTGTACTAAGTGCACCGTCTCATTTCTATATAAAATTCTAAATACTTAGCAGTCGGGTTTTTTGTTTTTATAATAATAATTGGTTTTTACACATCGTACTGGAACGTTAAATCGCTTGGCGGTACGTCTTTGTCGGTAGGGTGATAGCTTAGCCACGTCCGAAGCCTCTCACCGGCCAAACCGCGACCAATTAAAAAAATAATAATCGGCTCAACCGGGAATCGAACCCAGGATTATAAGACCACTGCGCATACCACTGTGCCATGGAGGCTGTCAGACTTTTATTATTCGCTACAACACATATATATAGTTTCGACTTGTGGAAGACGTACCGCCAAGCGATTTAGCGTTCCGGTACGATGTCGTGTAGAAACCGAAAGGGGTGTGGATTTTCGTCCCATTCCTAACAAGTCAGCCCGCTTCCATCTTAGACTGCATCATCACTTAACATCAGGTGTGATAGCAGTCGAGGGTCAACTTGTAGTCGATAAAAAAACATGACACGATAAACAATAACTATATGACAATCGACTACAAGTTGGCCCTTGACTGCTATCACACCTGATGTTAAGTGATGATGCAATCAAAGAATCGAATTCACACAGCAGAATCGAACCCAGGACCTCCGTGTTATAAAACCACCGCGCATGCCACTGCGCCAAGGTGGCCGTCAAAATATATTAGTAAAGATATGCCTCTGCACCTAGCACCTAGGTGCTAGGCGACCCCGCACCGAAAAGCGCAGTGTTGGTCGACCCCCCACCAGGTGGAGTGACGTCATCAAACGTGTCGCAGGGAGCAGGGCCACAGGGATGGTGATACCTCTGAGCTGGCGAGCCTGACGATGACGGGTTTCCTGTCCAGGATCTTCCCCAGCGAGTCCTTGGACAGCGTCTTGTTGCCCAGGTCCAGGCGCTGCCACAGCGACTCCGTGCACGCTATCCTGTACCAGCTGCAATACGAACAATATATATGTTAGACTATTCAAATAGTCCACTATATATGAATAGTCCACTACTGGGCCAGATCTTTCTTTTAGATAGCGATTAGACCACTACGTGTCGCCGCCCGACTGACTGACTGACGTGACTGACTGACGTGACTGACTGACTGACGTGACTGTCGGACTGTGACATATAAGGTGAGTTTGAATTATCTGCCAGCGTTGAATCTGGAGTAAGTGTAATGGATACTGATTACAACAGCAGAATAAAAATATTTCTAGAACCAGTAACAAAAAACTTAAAAATTACCTACATTATCTATCTATTCACTTAGGACAGTGATTCTCAACCACTGCGCCGCGACACTTTTGTGTGCCGCCAAATTTTGCAAATATATAATAATGTTAATATTATTAAATTATATCATTTAAAAAAAAAAATATTTTTAACATATATATATAATCCACTAAAAAATAAATTATTTTATTATTTGCTTTCAAAATTTGTGATTTACTTTGCGTCGCATTTTTCAGGAACGCATTAGCGACGCAAAGCGGGCTCTTGGTGTATTTAAAATTTTTGTCATAAACTATTTATGCAGTGTGTTGTAGTAAGTAAATAATTTTTATCTTTTTTTTGTGTGCCGCCAAATTTTGAAATCATTAAATGTGTGCCGCAACAAAAAAAAGGTTGAGAATCACTGACTTAGGACATGTTGCATAACACCATCCATTGTCTTCATAAATAAACCGCAGAGTCACCCGAGGTACCAGACGAAAATATATCTTGAACATTTGATTGCTATCAAATAAAATACGTAAAGAGAGCCAAACGATCAAAATCTCCCACTAGATCAGATCTAAACTAATAAAAACAATAACAATCGGCTATCAGAAATCGAACAGGGAACCTTCGAAGGACTAAGTAGGTAGATATGTCCCCACCTGCACACTTTAGAACTGATAGAAAATAAATAAATGAAGAAAGAAATAAACTTTTAAATGAGCACTTACAACTAAATCAGCTGATATCTGTGCAAAGTTCAATAAACTCTCCTGTTAAATTACCTACTATAAAAACGCGGGCGGCAAGTGTTTAAATGTGCGTGTTTGTCGGCGTCCCTAATTGCGGTAGCGACCAGTGAAAGCGGTGCCGTTTTCGGTCTTTTAAAAGGCCGACAATCGCGCCGCGCCTTTTTGTACGCTCGCCGCCGGCGGTGCCGGCATTTCAAACAATGTTTCAACCTATTAATGGAAAGTTCATTGACCTTGGTAGTCGATCAGCTGTTACGTTTGTTATTTTGATCAATTCTAGTGTGTACGTAGGTACCTAACTGCCTTGGGGTTAATGACTGGTTTTAGGGTTAATATATGGATGTATTGGATGGTGTTATGCGTACTGTGGTAAGTGGATAGATGTTTTGTAATGTTTTTAATTTCTTTTTTAATTGGTTCTGGGAACAAAATTTTTTTTCTGTTGTAATCTATATACGTAAGACTCGCTCCAATTTCGACGCTGGCAGATAATTAAAACTCACATAGATAGATTATATACCTTTAGCAAACCAGCATGCAATGCGCGAGGGTGAGTTTGGGCAGCCAGCCCATGACGCCGAGGATGACCTCGTCAGACAGCAGCGAGAACGTGTCGCCGCCCGACTGACACTGACTGACATGACTGACGGGCTGTGACTTATATACATAAATTATATACCGTTTGCAAACCAGCATGCAATTTGCGAGGGTGAGTTTGGGCAGCCAGCCCATGACGCCGAGGATGACCTCGTCAGACAGCAGCGAGAACGTGTCGCGCCGCCCGACTGACTGACTGACTGACGTGACTGACTGGCTGTGACTTATATACATAGATTATATACCGTTTGCAAACCAGCATGCAATGCGCGAGGGTGAGTTTGGGCAGCCAGCCCATGACGCCGAGGATGACCTCGTCAGACAGCAGCGAGAACGTGTCGCCGCCCGACTGACTGACTGACAGACTGACTAACTGACGTGACTGACTGGCTGTGACTTATATACATAGATTATATACCGTTTGCAAACCAGCATGCAATGCGCGAGGGTGAGTTTGGGCAGCCAGCCCATGACACCGAGGATGACCTCGTCAGACAGCAGCGAGAACGTGTCGCCGCCCGACTGACTGACTGACAGACTGACTAACTGACGTGACTGACTGGCTGTGACTTATATACATAGATTATATACCGTTTGCAAACCAGCATGCAATGCGCGAGGGTGAGTTTGGGCAGCCAGCCCATGACACCGAGGATGACCTCGTCAGACAGCAGCGAGAACGTGTCGCCGCCCGACTGACTGACAGACTGACTAACTGACGTGACTGACTGGCTGTGACTTATATACATAGATTATATACCGTTTGCAAACCAGCATGCAATGCGCGAGGGTGAGTTTGGACAGCCAGCCCATGACGCCGAGGATGACCTCGTCAGACAGCAGCGAGAACGTGTCGCCGCCCGACTGACTGACAGACTGACTAACTGACGTGACTGACTGGCTGTGACTTATATACATAGATTATATACCGTTTGCAAACCAGCATGCAATGCGCGAGGGTGAGTTTGGGCAGCCAGCCCATGACACCGAGGATGACCTCGTCAGACAGCAGCGAGAACGTGTCGCCGCCCGACTGACTGACTGACAGACTGACTAACTGACGTGACTGACTGGCTGTGACTTATATACATAGATTATATACCGTTTGCAAACCAGCATGCAATGCGCGAGGGTGAGTTTGGGCAGCCAGCCCATGACGCCGAGGATGACCTCGTCAGACAGCAGCGAGAACGTGTCGCCGCCCGACTGACTGACTGACAGACTGACTAACTGACGTGACTGACTGGCTGTGACTTATATACATAGATTATATACCGTTTGCAAACCAGCATGCAATGCGCGAGGGTGAGTTTGGGCAGCCAGCCCATGACACCGAGGATGACCTCGTCAGACAGCAGCGAGAACGTGTCGCCGCCCGACTGACTGACTGACAGACTGACTAACTGACGTGACTGACTGGCTGTGACTTATATACATAGATTATATACCGTTTGCAAACCAGCATGCAATGCGCGAGGGTGAGTTTGGGCAGCCAGCCCATGACACCGAGGATGACCTCGTCAGACAGCAGCGAGAACGTGTCGCCGCCCGACTGACTGACTGACAGACTGACTAACTGACGTGACTGACTGGCTGTGACTTATATACATAGATTATATACCGTTTGCAAACCAGCATGCAATGCGTGAGTTTGGGCAGCCAGCCCATGACACCGAGGATGACTGACGTGACTGACTGGCTGTGACTTATATACATAGATTATATACCGTTTGCAAACCAGCATGCAATGCGCGAGGGTGAGTTTGGGCAGCCAACCCATGACGCCGAGGATGACTTCGTCAGACAGCAGCGAGAACGTGTCGCTGCCATCTTGACTGACGAGACTGGTATCCTGACTGACGGGTTGCGCCCTCTGCTCTTCATCGATACTGTGACCTGGGAAAATTATTTTTTTATTTAAACACTGGCGGGCGAGTGGCGCAGTGGGTAGTGATCCTGCTTCTGCGTCCTAGGCCGTGGATTCGATTCCCACCTCTGGAAAATGTTTGTGTGATTAGCATGGATGTTCTCCAGTGTCTGGGTGTTTAACTATGTATTATAAGTATTTATGTATAATATATATAAAAATATTGATAAGCTATCTACACTAGTATTATAAAGAGGAAAGATTTGTATTTTTGTATTTTTGTGAGTAACAATAAACTCAAAAGTACTGGACCGATTTTAATAATTCTTTTTTCATTAGAAAGGTACATTATATCATTGCGTAACAAAGGCTATATATTTTTTATTTGTATTGTATATATTACCTGAGTTATCACAGTTTTCGTCGCGCGAATCGGACCGTGAAATTTATTAAATTGACGTAAATCGCGTGCGCTGCCTTAGCTATTGGATATAATTGAAAACATTGTATGAAAACTTTATGCATCTTAAAAAGTTCTACAAAATAGTCCGCGATAGCATATATCTATCTTTTATATTTTGGCAGATATATAACTTTTTATGTTTTAAAAAATCATTTAATTCATATGCTTACGTTTACGTCATTATTTATTCAATGAAACTTAAATCCTTATCAAAATAAATTATTTAATAATCACAAGGATATTATTATTGAGACAAAATTTGCCTTTTACAGTATGTTAATTAGTTATATAGTTTCGGAGATATTACAAAATTTCTAAAAATTATAACACTGCCGCTATATCGTCTAAATTAAGTTGACCTCCTCCGTGTTACGTTATACGTACTGAATAGGGGTCAATATTTTGGTACTGATATTCTTTGAGAACTCGATCTTTGATCTTTTCTTTCAATTTATTTGGCATGGCAGACCATATTTATATAATATACGAAAAAGTTTGTTCGTTTGTTTAAACGGGCTAATCTCTAGATCTGCGTGACGGATTGTAAATTATTTAGTTTATTATGAAAGCTAGACTCAAAAGTGAAATAGACTATTTAATACAAACTATACACATCAGCTTGCCATAAATATATATTGTTAATGTTATTGTACTGTAATATCGTACAATGTTTAACAGATATGTAGAGCTTTAGTACACGGGACGGGACGGAGGATATTGCTTGATTCGCATGATCACTTACCAGCACATATGACGGTAGTAAAAAAGAAATCTAATATATAAAATGGTATATATGCCTACACTCCTTTTTAGGAGAGGTTATGGACCTACAAAACTGCTTTAAGTTTTCTTTTTAACTTTTCAAAAAGGTAGCCCTTGATTGTAATATCACCTGATGGCAATCTAGAACGGAAACGGGCTAACTATACTAAAGCCAAACTCGATTGAGAATGCTTGTCAACAAACAAATTTAAAATGAAGGTAGAAAATGCAACTCATTTTATGCCTAATAAATTTAAAATTGTTTCGTTATTTTAAAAAATGTTATTTAAAAGATATTGAATATATTTATTAGTTTTAAGCTTACTAATCTAATTTATTGTCATGAATTTGCCATTAACTAGTTAATTAAAAAAAAAATTGTAAAATGACTAGTGATTTCTACCTTCATTTTTAATTTGTTTGTTGACAAGCATTCTCAATCGAGTTTGGCTTTAGGAGTAGGGTAAAAAATCCACACCCCTTTCGGTTTCTATGCATCGTACCGGAACGCCAAATCGCTTGTCGGTACATCTTTACCAGCAGAGTGGTAGCCAGTTACAGTCGTAGTTTCTCAACAGCTAGACTAATTAAGATTTTTGACGACCTCCGTGGCGCAGTGGTATGCGCGGTGGATTTATGAGACGGAGGTCCTGGGTTCGATTCCCGGCGGAGCAGATTGAGATTTTTCTGAATTTGTCTTGGTCTGGCTGGTGGGAGGCTTTCGCCGTGGCTAGTTACCGACAAAGACGTACCGCCAAGCGATTTAGCGTTCCGGTACGATGTCGTGTAGAAACCGAAAGGGGAGTAGATTTCGTCCTACTCTTAACAAGTTAGCCCGCTTCCATCTTAGATTGTATCGTCACTTAACATCAGGTGTGATAGCAGTCAAGGGCCAACTTGTAGTCGATAAAAAAAAAAAAATTGGCCCAACCAGTAATCGAAGCTGGGACCTCCGTCTATAAATCCAACACACATACTATCCATGTCGATTTCAATACTCACGTGTAAAGCTATCGCTGGCCCGTTTCTTCGCGGCGGAGCCGGCACCGAACCCCTTATACTCCGCGCTCACCGACTGAGCCAGCGGGGTCTCTTCATCCACTAGATACGCGTCGCTGATACTCGTCTCGAGCAGCTGCTCTGATGGCTGAAGCGGCTTAACTGGAAACAAATCATCATCATCATCATTATCAGCCTATTAGCGGCCCACTACAGTGCCAGGCCTCCCTCCTTATAGGAGAGGGGATATGGAGCGTGCACCCACCACGCTGCTCCAATGCGGGTTGGCGGGCTTATGGTGATAATGTTTCATTTATTAACGATCACTATCAGATAAGACCGACGGCTGTACGTGCTCTCCGAGGCACGGGGGTGTAACACCACCAACTTCCCGACTTCGGGCTTAACATTAATTTTTATAACAAAGATTTTAAAATTTTGATAAAAATGTAATTTTATCAAATAAAATTAAAAATTATTATAATGAAAATAGATTTCAGCTATGATTAAGTAAATTAAAATTATTATTATAAAAACCCTATTACTAAAGAAAAAAATGTACACATCCCCCACTTTTGCCCACTTACAGCCGCCATTTTGAAAATCTATACAGCCCATGTCACTACCATAATTACGAACTCAACTACACTTCATGTGTCAAAATCCGTTCAGCCATTTAGGCTGTAGCACATACCAAAGAAATGAACATACATACATACATACATACGCTCGAAATACATTACCCTCCTTCTGACCAAGTCGGGTAATTACATTTAATCCTTCCTCGGCTTTTAATCCTTAATGCGAATTAAAAGCCCACAAATGTGCGGGTCTGGGGCTAAACTTGCCCACAGAGACTTGGGGATAAACTTCCCCCTAGGGGATGTTATTGCAATGTTTATGTAAGTATTTACATTATTTTAATAAGGAAGCAAATAAAATAGTTACTCAGAACTCCTGGGGATTTTATTCCTCGAGAGCCCTATGCTAGGGCTAAAATTCCCTCCAGATTATACACTCAATGAAAGTATATTTTCTTAACATAGAATCAAATACAAAGTACATACTTTTCTCAGAACTTCTAGGGCTTTTAATCTTGGACGGCCCCGGGCTGGGGCTGAACTTGCCCCGAGGGGATGTTATTATACTGTTTATGCGGTATGCGTATTGCGTTGTCTTTGTAAGGATTTACATTTTCTTATTAACCCCTGGGGGCCTGACATTCAAACCTCCTTCGTTGAGGTCCGCGGCTACCCGGGTAGCGACGGAGCTATAATGACAGCTGTCATTATTTGCCTGACGGTTGCCAGGGGACCCCTCGGGGCTGTGAAACTTTAATGGGTGTATAAAAGGGGGGTTGGGGGCTTAAACTAACAAATGCAAAATAATTACATCTCTCATGAATCCTGGGGCTTTTAATCCTCAAGTGGGGCTGGGGCTAAACTTGTCCATGGAGACTTGGGGATTAACTTCCCCAAAGAAAATGTTATTATTTTTATGTTACTATACTGTTTATGTTAGTATTTACATTCTCTCAATAAGGAAGTAAACAACTCAGAAATCCTAGGGCTTATATTCCTCGAGAGACCTACGCTAGGGCTAAAATTCCCTCTAGGGGACATAAACAGATTTATATATTCTTAACATAGAATCAAATTCAAAGTACTTACTTTTCTCAGAACTTTTGGGGCTTTTAATCTTCGACGGCCCCGGGCTGGGGCTGAACTTGCCCCGAGGGGATGTTATTATACTGTTTACGTTTGGGTTTACATTTTCTATGTCCCGCTTGCGCTTCAGGCTTGGTTTGTGCTGCGGAAAATGACAAAAAAATCATCAAAATTGAACTTTTCTTTTCGTTGAAAAAAGTATTTCCTCATTGATGAGGGTCATGACCACCTCCATCTTTTTTTCGACGGTCTCCGTAGCGCAGTGGTATGCGTGGTGGATTTATGACGGAGGTCCTGGGATCGGTTTCCGGCAGGGCAGATTGAGATTTTCTTATTTGTCTTGGTCTGGTGTGAGGCTTTCGCCGTGGCTAGTTACCACCCTACCTACAAAGACGTACCGGTACGATGTCGTTTAGAAACCGAAAGGGGTGTAGATTTCATCCTACTCCTAACAAGTTAACCCGCTTCCATAGCATCATCACTTAACATCAGATGTGATGGCAGTCAAGGGCCAACTTGTAGTCGATAAAAAACAACTTACGTTACTAGCAGACACAGAGTCGCATGTGTTGTCTCCATCATCAGGTTCTAGAAGGCTGACACCCATCTCTTGGAAAACCTGTTAATCAAATAAATGACAGTTAAATGTCATTAATTCACACACTAAAGATTACTATCTGTTTATGTTCTTCTTATGACATATTAATGTAGATTTATATATTAGTTTATTTTTAACCGACGAAAAAAAACGGAGGAGGTTCTCAATTCAACACGTATATATATATATATATATATATATATATTTTATGTATAACTTTTTACAGAGTTGTCCGATTTTGATAATTCTTTTTTTAATAAAAAGAAAGGGCATACTTCCAAGGTGGTCCCATTGTCATCATGTTAGGATCTGATGCTGACATCCTGGGGAAATTGAAGGAACTCTTCAAATTTTGGAGGCACGCTTACAGCGATTTCGGTTTTTGTCTCGGTATCGGTAGCTTTTTGGCTACAAGTGCCGTATAATATACTATGACAGTATAGTACGAGTACGTTACGTGGCGATAAATCACTACCAAGTAAGAAATGAAAATTTTTAATAAAAAATAGAACCGACTCAAAACGCATGAAGTCGGTGCCAGCAAGTTTAAGGAACATTTATTTAATGTAGTAAAGCAGTTTGTGGGTTCTAGGTAACGTCCTTAAAGTAGAAACCTTGACTGGCACCGACTTCATAGATATGCTTAAGTAAATTAAAGCAACTAAATGACACAGTGATTTTTTACTTTTTAGTGCGTTTTGAGTCGGTTCTATTTTTTATTTTATAATATATATATTACTATCAGCCTAAACGGCTGAACGGATTTTGACATGCGTGGTGTCGGTAAATTCGGCTAAATTGTAGAAGTGACATAGGCTATATGAATTTTCAAAATGGCGGCTGTAAATGGGGGAAAAAGGGGGGACGTGTGCATTTTTTTCTTTTATCTTAGCAATATGGGTATCAAATGAAAGGTCAGCTTAAAATATTGGTCATTGAAAAAATTAAACCTATAAGCAAAATAGTTGCTGTTTTTGACATTTTTTTTGTGTCACTCGATGAAGTTGAAGTTATTTTTTTATACATAAAAGGCATATTAATGCTAAGCCCAAACTAATAAATTTTTTCTCTATGACAAATGTAGCAATAAGATTTGCTTCCATCTTCATACAAATATAATATATTGTTACGGATGACCCCTCAGAGGAATTTAGAAGTAAAAGAGTTTATAGTTGGAAACCTCATTTGGATTAAAAGTAAATGCAAGTTAAAAAAGGAATAAGTTAAAAGAATGCAACAATTCAAATATATTTCGTGTGCGGTACAAAGACTAGATTCAGAGAGTTCAAAGCGAGTTGTCGTTGAGTCAAGACGGTTGAAGGAATGTAGGGAGATGTTCCCTGAGAGTGTGCGTGTAAGGACGATGGATCTGTACTGGTCCCCCAGTGTGGTTGGGGTGTGTGGCCGTGAGGTGCCGAGGCAGATCATCGTCGCAGCGTGCTGCATCAAATCTTGTACACCTATCTATTTATTGGTTAATAAATGTCTTGTTCTCCCTGTTGTGTGGTTGTTCTTCCAATCCCCGACCCCTAGGTCGTAACAATATTAATATTTTTTTTAACCATTAAAAAAATATGTTCTCAATTTGACACATACATTTTTTTATTCTCATTCGGAGGACTGGGCTGGACTATTGGAACCAGTGTCACTTCTGCCTGACACTGGCCTCATTTTGTAGTCCAGCCTATTTGGAATGGTTATACCGCCATTCATCGGTCACCAACTTTAACTATAATTTACTTTAACATATCTATGAAGTCAGTGCCATGCCACCCAAACTTTGTACTAGGTATAGAGGGCTTTAAGCTAGTTCCTAGGACCTCTTATTCACCTATTATGAGCCTCGAACCTGAAATGTGTCTCACTTGCACCATGTGTGATAAAAATGACACTCATATGCCAGAAAAATTATGAGAGCAAAATAAGACATACGATACTAAAGCCAAACTCGATAGTGAATGCTTAACAAACAAATTAAAAATGAAGGTAGTAATCACTAGTCATTTTACACCTAATTTTTTTAATTAACTTGTTAATGACAAATTCATGACAATAAATTATTTAGTAGGCTTAAAACTAATTAATATATTCAATATCTTTTAAATAAGATTTGAAGGAGATAATGAAATCCAGGGACCTGAGCATGGCAATTAAGAGGAAGGCTTTTAACATATGCATCTTGCCATGCTTAATGTATGGCTGCGAAACTTGGGCGCTCACTATGGCTCAAAGGGCTTAACTCGCCAGGTGTCAAAGGGCCATGGAGAGGAGCTTGACTGGTCACAGGAGAAAGGATAGGGTAAGAAATAATGACCTTCGAAACAAATGGGGGTCAGTGACGTTTTAACCCATGTTGATCAGCAGAAATAGCGATGGACAGGTCACATGCTAAGAAACACAATAGGGAAATGGAGCAAACAGGTCACAGGCTGGTACCCAAGAGATAGGAGAAGGAATCGGCGCAAGCAGTTCCTCAGACGGGGGATAGAGAGCAGTGGAAGTCGCTGGAGGAGGCCTATGCCGAAAGGCATACTATGTTAAGAGACATTATAATTATATTAATGTAAAAATTGTCAGACTTTTAAAACAATAAAAGGCATATTATTATTATTATAAATAAGATTTTATAAAAAAACAAAACAATTTTAAATTTATTAGACATGAAATGTGTTGCATTTTCATATGTTACCATCATTTTAAATTGGTTTTTGATATGCTTTCTACATTGATTTTGGCTTTAGTTTAACTCTAAGGCACTGATAAAAATTTATCAGTAATATAACGGCAGGTTTTCTAGTGAAAGCAAGTCAATTGAGCAGGAAACAGCTATGGTATGCCATAGCGGAATACACATGCCATTATAGCACCATCAGAAATATCCATTTTGCAGAGCATAGGCCGTTCTGCAGAATAGGTATTTCTGAGGATCCTATCAGCAGGTCTTGCAATGAAGACACAGTCCATGGAACATGTTATGTATGACTGTGACGGACTGGCTAGAAAGCAATTGGATCTCTTAACGGTACCAAATCAACCAACAGGGCATCATTGTGCTTCGAACCTAAAACCGACCATCCAACTCTTAGAATATGTGTTTGATCTGATATAGGGGAGGTAAAGGTGGGGCTTGTACACAAGACCCAAAAAGGTCGAAGTATATCTGCTATGGCAGGCATACTAATAATAATTAGAGCATTAACCAGCAATTTCTGCGCCCTGTGCGAGCAACTTGTAACTGACTCTGAATAAGGTATTGTTTGTACATGGTCTGGTCATTTCTGTGCCCTGTGCCAGGGTGCGTAGCTACGCCCTACAGACTTGTAACTGACTCTAAATAAGGTATTGTTTGTATATGATCTGTTAATTTCTGCGCCCTGTGCCAGCGTGCGTAACTGCGCCTTACCGACTTGTCACTGACTCTAAATAAGGTATTGTTTGTATATGGTCTAGTCATTTCTGCACCCCTCCAGGGTCTGCGCCCTGTGCCTGGACACCGCTGGCACAGCCCTAGTTACGGCACTGATAGTAATACACGTCTACTAACCTAGGCCTCACAATACCTAAGACAGCTACTGGCAGCTAATAAAACTACATACAACGCAATGATTAAGAAATATTCTCGTATTATACTCCTAGTTCTTGCAATATCATACATTTTCACAGTCGTAAAAGACTATTCACCAAGGTAGTCCGCTAGTTAACCCTAAAAACTTACCTCCGATTGCCTCAAGTTAAAACTCTATTTTAAGGTATTTTAAACAATAAGCGAATGTATTTACAACGAAATAACATTAGCAGAGATCACAAATTATGCTATAATCGTGATATTTAACAGTTGAATTAGTGTTTTAATGCAAATTACATGTGTGGTGTAAAAAATAGCGGGAACCTAAAAAATCTTACCTCGGTATCGGGCCTTCTGTCCATTAAACTCCAACTTTTACGCGCCGAATGTTCTGTACGCATCCTTTTTCTATAAATAAAATAAGATTGCACTTTATTAACACAGTTTCAGTGAATAAATGTTAATAACACGTTTTACCGCCTTTAACTTTGGCGGCAACCGATCAGCTGTCATTTAACTAATAAGCACAGGGCGGCGAAAACATCAGTTTTATACCGAAAATATTATAATTACCGATGACTTTCTGTAATATCCAGGCCGGGAGATGATTGATTATCATCTTCATTGCTGTTTGTATTCATTTCGATGAACAGTATTCTTTGAAATGATTTTTTTAATTTACAGTAGACTGCGGAACGTCATCACAAATTTGGCAAATTATGAATATGAAAAAAAAGTTTTTTTTAAATAGACAACCAATGGTAATAGAACGCAAGTGGTGTTGCCATATTGCAAACTTTAACTTTTTTTTATTTGATTTATTTTATTAAAGTAACTTTAGTTTAAATTCTATTCTACAACGGTAGGTATTTTTCAAGCTTACGAAACATAATTTTATAAAACAGTTGTAGGACCTTCAACATGCACAGCGTAAAATGCAAATATATCACGCGCTCAATCGGAACACAATGAACTGCGTATCTAAGGCCTGTATGCACCAAGACGCTTTCGCTTATCATAACCAACGGTTAAGATAAGCTAAACGTAAAATTTACTGTTCACGACAGCCCGTACGCCGGTTAAGGACGAAAACCGGGCGGTTACCTTAACCTAGCTTACGTTATGATAACCGAAATCTTGGTGCTCACAGGCCTAAATATCTTTGCAAAAATAAAACAATTTGTATAATATGTCAACCATGTTATATAAAAAGTACTCTGGAAATGGTAACAGTGTAGTAATACGATTCATGTTCAGAGTAGGCTAGAAGGCGGAACCTATAACTCTATAATATTTTTCTCCTTGTCCTTGAACAACCATTAGTTTTAAGCGGTACAATTTTTATGAGTTAGTTGTACGAACGCTAAAAAGCATTGCAATAAGGACAGGCGTTGGCACTTTTTTAACTCTTCCGATTTGACTGTATTTTAGTGTGACACATAACACATTTAGTAAATTTTAGGTGTATTAAATCAATTTTATATCGTCTAAATGGAATGGACATTTTTAATATTTTAAAAGTATAACAATGATACTAAAATAAAATTGAACGCTCAACTTCGAAACTCAAAACGCGTTAAGTGTCGCATTAGAAAAACGCTCCCGTGTGTATAGATACATGGGAATGCGTTAGTTCTATTTCAATGCTTTGTTAACGCACGTTAAAAAAGCGTTTGTGTGAATGGAGACTTAAGCTTGTTCCTATACTGATACGTTATTTTAACAGAATGACACATTTTGTCGATAAAATGACAATTTGTATAAATATACTGTTGATTATTATATGAATAGAGAAACCTCAGTACACGCGTTTTTTGGACCTGACTCGGTTGTTTGATCTCGTAAATTACAAAATTCTATGGCATAAACTCGCCAGATATGCACCGCTAGTGTTGGTGGACGTATGGAGATTTTGGTACGAAAATCAAACTAACTACGTAATATGGGGTGACACACGCTCTAGTGCATATAGACTAGAGTGTGGTGTTCGCCAAGTCGGGTTGACCTCTCCAGATCTATTCAATCTTTATATAAATGGACTTATTGGAGAGCTGAGAGCATCCGGAGTCGGTTATCATGTTGGTAACGTTTGCGTTAACAACATGAGCTATGCGGATGATATGGTGCATCTCAGTCCTTCAATTAATGGACTTAAAAAAATGCCTAATATTTGTGAACAATTTGACAAAGAACATAGTTGGTTATGATAATCGAAATCTTGGTGCACACAGGCCTTAGAATATAAATATGAATGAGGGCGCCACAAGTACTTTTTAGCTATCTTTGTTTAATAAGCTGTCTATTTTGATAATTAATTCCGTTTTTACCGCAACGAAGATTTTTTTTTCCTGGGCGGTCTTATATATGCAGCTTGGTAAAGATAGAATTTAGAGTGGTTCTTTGTACAAGATTTATAAATGTTTTTTATATTATATAATTCTTTTATCTTAAAAATATCTTTTGTATATAAACACTTTTATTAATTTGATATGGATGAATTTTGATGTGATTAAAATTGCAACTTTCAACATTGATTATTGATAAGCAGTAAAACCGAGTAAAATTTAGTATGTGGCAACATTATTTTTGTTTACATCATATGAACCAATCAGAGTAGACTATCACAGCGTTCCAACCTCCTATTGGCTGATAAAAAAATCGACACGAAATACGTGCACCTTTCCTGTCAACAAACCCGAATCAAAACAGAAAACAAAGGATTTCTCGCGAAATCGCTCGCCGCGCATATTTTTCTCGCAAATACAACGCAAAACAGCCTTGGAACTTTATTTTAAAAGTGTAATTGTCTGTATAATAACTTTGCGCAGTGCAGTGTGGAATAAATCGAGAATGGCTGCACGGAAATTGAATACGATCGAGGATTTGAGTGGTAAGTTTCCTTTAACATAAATAAACAATGGATGTCTCATACTCGCAGTCGCAACTGTATTTGTATGACGAAACAAAAGTTTCTTCATTGAATCATGAATGATTAATTGTTATATTTGTATTTTCTATTCTATTTTAATCGTGCGTTTTATTAGAATCATTTCCTCTGCGAAGTGCGCAGTTAGGTTTTGTTTTGCAAACAGCTGTGTCCTTGGACGGATAGGTATTTAGTCGTAGCGAGTCGATTGATAATTAATTATATGCAACCTTTGGGGTTACTTAGAGTATGATAAAATACTAGGTAACTTAATATCTAATTAAATTATACGGTTCTAATGAACAATGTTGTATAGATCTTAATTTGTAATTGGAATTGTGTATTTCATCATCAACAGATGTTTTTTATTTAGACGCCTACTATTTCATTAAATCCTGGTACTTTCATGTAAAATATTATAGGACGCCCGCGGTTTCACTCGCGTAGTTCCCGTTCCCGTGGGAATTTTGGGATAAAACGTGGCCTATGTGGTATTCTGATATGTAAGCTATATTATTGTGAAGTTACATCAAAATCCATTCAGTATGTTTTGCGTGAAAGAATAACAGCATCCATCCGTCCATATAATATTAGTAAGTATTTTGAGACGAATATCTTAGTATTGGATGGATTCACCGTGCGGGTGTTGGGTCCATCGCGTGGCTGAGAGAACAACTCCGAACAGAGCCCGAGACTTGTGACGCGGGTGTAGGTTTAAGGGTACCCTTAGTGACGCGCGTCAACACTCACCTCCTCGGTTCAAGTTATTCTCCCTGCCCAGCCAAATTCGGAAGGACCCTACTAAAAGCAAGAGTTACAGCCGGAAGTTCATTATAAATTATTAACTATTAATTGTTTAGCAAACAGTGTCTGAGTATTTTAAGGTAAAGGTAACATGTAATGTAATTTCACTAAAACTGCAATCCTTTTTTTACTTGTGATGTCTTATTCTTGAGTTAAATTATTTTCTTTACTGTAACAATGAAGACATGGCTGTATACCTTTGCCTTGTCCCTGCGGGAAAGAATATAGAATATAAAAATGGGTTTAATCTACAGGCTTTCTAAGTTTGGTTAAAATCTCCTTAATAATTAGCCACTTACTGACTTTATTATTATTTTTGCCAATTAAGCTGTAAATCTAAAGACCTTAAGTCTAAGCAATAAGAGAGAGATAAATATCTTAGCATTCCATGGATTCACTGTGCGGGTACCAGTCCATCGCGTGGCTGAGAGAAAAACTCCGAACAGAGCCCAAGACTTGTGACTCGGGTGTAGGTTTAAGGGTACCCTTAGTGACGCGCGTCAACACTCTCCTCCTCTGTCCAAGTTATTCTCCCTGCACAGACACATTCGGAAGGACCCTACTAGAGCAGCTTTGGACACTCGTTCCAATATGGAGCTTACTGCACTTCTAGTAAGGCCAAGGTCTTTTAGCAGGTTGTAGAGAGACTTCGCTGGTATACCCCTTGCGCCCACTTCTACCGCGTATAAACTAACCACATAGCCATTTATGGTTAGTTCATTAGTAAGGTCATAATATTTATTCACTTTGAATACATGGTCTTTGGGGATGTTTGTTTCCCACGGCACTGTAAGCTCAACAAGTACTATGCGTTCCTACCTTCAAATAAAGCAAGTTATTTAGTATTAATTACATACATACAAAACATAATCTCATTCACATATGAGTATATAGTGAGTAAGGGACTTGGGTCCTTTCATTTGCCACAATTCTTGCACATTTCTCTCGCTTCGTACATCAGTTTGGGATACTTTTAAAGTGGCCTTTAATCAGAAATTACTGGATTTGATTTTTGCCTTGGTCTTCCCATTCCAACATTTCCTACATAAATTAATGAACTAAATTTTGCATTGCAAATGATATATTTTGGTGAAAAACAACTTTTTTTGCTCTAACAGTAATAATGTAAATAATTTGCAATTTAAAATGTTAATGTTGTTTATTAGCAAGTTTTTGTGCTTTGATGAAAATCACTGACACTACCGACTTCCGTCTAAAATGTTTTAAAACATATTTTTATTATTAGAAATATAATTTATTTCTTTTTTTTTTGGAATTTTAGTTAATTACTATGTTAATTATTATCTTTAAGAGTTATTGTACATCCAATACATAAAGAATGTTTCAATAATTAGAACCAGTAGTTCCCGAGGTTAGTGTGTTCAAATAAACAAACTCTTCAGATTTAAAATTTAAAATAATAGTAATTATTGGAACGAAGTTCCTTATCGCGCGTTGTGAAAGGGGGCTAGACGGAAAAAATTCGTACGAAAAGTTGTCACGACACTTTTTTATCAAAGGATTTTGCCGCCGCCTTTGATGTGTGTGCGCGTGAGCGGCGGGGGCGCCCGCGCTGTATGCTGTCTCGCGCTCTCGTGGTGCCCTCTGGTGTTTCGGTGTACAACAACAAATATTATTATTACTTAAAAAAAATAAAATTTTATTACAATTCCTTCACTAATTAATCGAAAGGAACTTCGTTCCATCCGGGTGTCCCTTGACACCTCTCAACTTTTTTTATTATTTATTGTTAGTATGGTGAGGCCCGCCGTAGCGGATGCACTTCGACCCCTATGGATCTTTTGTACTCGCCCCGCCCTCACCTCCCCTATATAAGTTCAAACACCCACTCGTTGGATGCTTGCTCTCAGGTTGGAGGCACAGTAATCTTCTGGTAGTGGATAGGCTCCAGGAGATCCATTCGCTTTCTAGCCAATCCGTCACATTCACACAAAATGTGTTCCATGGACTCGGTGTCTTCATTACAAGCCCTGCAGATAGGATCCTCAGAGTTACCCATATTGCAGAGCATAGACCAGGTGCTATAATGGCCTGTGTACGCTGCTATGGCATACCTTAGCTGTTTCCTGCTCAGCTGACAGTATAGGTAGTAGACTGCCTTCTCTGCCTTCTGAGAGTTGGTCTAATGATTAGTCTATATGGCTTCAATCACGAGGTTCCTAGGTTCGAATTTTAGGTCGGGTCGCAGACTAATTCGGGTGCATCCCAGTAGTACCCCATACCGTAGTTCTATACAACTGTTGGGATATTTTCCGTGCTGTCAAATTATATCCCAATAGTTCTATATAGTACTGCAGTATAGTTTTTACACTTGTCTTTACTTATACCATATAAGTTATAAACTTTATATTATTTCAATTGATATTTCATTTTGTTCTTTAAAAAAAAATGTCGCTTGCGACAAAAGCTAAGTTGTTAAAACCAAGTAGTAGTTGTGTCTAAAAAAATATTCTCTTATTTTAGAAGTTACAGGGGGGGGACGACACATTTTACCCAAACAGTATCTTTCGCGCAAACTATTCTGTTTAGAGAAAAATGATATTAGAAACCTCAATATCATTTTTAAAGACCTATCTATAAATACCCCACACATATGGGTTATATGAAAAAAAATTTGAGTTCCAGTTCTAACTATGGGGAAGCCCCAAAATTTATTGTTTTTTTTTCTATGACGACGTTTATTATTGCAATCAAAAAAGATTACATATTATTCTTATAAAAACTAGGTAATTTACCAGTATATATATGTAACGTACAAACAAGATGTTGATATCGACATTTCTTTCGTACTACTGGGATGGATCCACTAATTCTGAATTTTTTATTCTTCTATGAAAATTTCAGTACATTCCAATTCAGTCTGGAAGTTGGTGGTGTTACACCCTCGTGCCTCGGAGCATGTTAAGCTGTCGGTCCCGGTCACTACCATCAACGTCCGATAGTGATTGTTAATAAATGAAACATTATCAGCCCATTGGAGCAGTATGGTGGATCTATGCTTTATATCCCCTCTCCTATAAGGAGGGAGGCCTTTTTTTTTTTTTTTTTTCGCTGGGAAATGCACCTGACAATACTAGGCAGCGAGAGATCTCCGTTTAGAAGAGACACCAAAGAGTGCCTCTGTGGCGCCCATGACACACATTCTGCCAGAGTATGGCGCACCGTGTCCTCTGGCGCGCCACACTCATGACAAACCGGCAAGGCCTCCCTCCTCGCAATCCCGTGCAGGTATTTACCGAAACAGCCGTGTCCAGTGAGCACCTGCACGAGACGGTTGATAATGCGCCATGGCGCCGCGTCAGCCACCGTTCTAGATGGGGTCGGAAACCTTCAACTGTCCAAGTGCCAGCCACCGGCGACTCGAGGTCTTCTTTCCACTTCTGGACCAGGGCCTGCCTCCCGAGCGTTCTTATGCGTTTTAATTCCTCAGGGCCTGGTCGTTCCCCTCGTGACCTCAAACTTGACCGATGGTGATACACCTGGGCGAGTAACTTGGCCTGCAGTTCCCAAGGCGGGTCACCCGCCAGGAGCGTGGAAGACGTCCATGATACCGTACGATACCCCCGGATAGCACGCACAGCAATGACCCTTTGCGGCCTCCGCAGAAGGGACACATTCTGCGGAGAAAGTGCGTGCACCCAAATGGGGGCACCGTACAGTGCCATGGAGGGAGGCCTGGCCCTGTAGTGACAATGTTGATGATAGATATACTAAAGCCAAACTCGATTGAGAATGCTTGTCATCAAACAAATTTAAAATGGAGGTAGAAAATGCAACACATTTTATGCCTAATAAATTTAAAATTATGTTTTGTTATTTCAAAAAATTTTATTTATTAGACATTGAATATATTAATTAGTTTTAAGCTTTCTTATCCAATTTACTGACATGAATTCGTCATTAACTAGTTAATTTTAAAAAATTGGTGTAAAATGACTAGTGATTTCTACCTTCATTTTTGAATTGTTTGTTGACAAGCATTCTCAATTGAGTTTGGCTTTAGTATAGTAGGAATGTGCAATTGTCAGTATAGGCCAATGATAAACACATCTTTTGTGTTGCACAAACATGGTGGCAGATTGTATGAAATGATCACAACAATGGAAACATTAGGACAGTATATACCATCTGTACTGCATGTTATTAACATATAAACTAGTCATTTTGTATTATTTAACCGACGAAAAAAAACGGAGGAGGTTCTCAATTCGACACGTATATTTTTTTTTATGTATGACCACGCATAACTTTTTACAGAGTTGTCCGATTTTGATAATTCTTTTTTTATTTGGAAGGGCATACTTCCAAGATGGTCCCATTGTCATCATGTTAGGATCTGATGATGATATCCTGGGAAATTGAAGGAACTCTTCATATTGTATAGGCACACTTGCAGCGATTTCGGTTTTAGTGTAAGTATCGGTAGCTTTTTGGCTACAAGTGTCGTATAATATACTATGACAGTATAGTACGAGTACGTTACGTGGCGATAAATCACTAAAAAGTAAAAAATAACTGTGTCATTTAGTTGCTTTAATTTACTTAAGCATATCTGGGAGTCGGTGCCAGCCAAGGTTTCTACTTTAAGGATGTTACCTAGAACCCACAAACTGCTTTACTACGTAAAATAAATGTTCCTTATGGTGTATGTGCCGTATATATAATATACTTAAAAGCAGTCGCCCGCGACTTCGTCCGCGTGAAAACCTCTTAG
Organism: Mycalesis mineus; assembly: GCA_034621355.1. NCBI lineage: Eukaryota > Metazoa > Arthropoda > Insecta > Lepidoptera > Nymphalidae > Mycalesis > Mycalesis mineus. The sequence continues at coordinate 1,360,298 of JAXAVZ010000080.1, read as the reverse complement.
GTACCCTTTTAATTTTAAAGACAGACTTTCATATGAAGTATGCTCTTTCCCCGCTACCCCTCTCAATTTAATTTTTTTCATAGTTTCCCGTGACGCAATATCATCCGTCCCGTCCCGTGTACTAAAGATCTACGTTTTTGTTAAACATTGTACGATATTACAGTACATTAATATTATTACGTTGATACAAATCTTAACAAATGCATTAATTTCGACCAAATTTGATTACCATAAAAACAGTTCTAGTGATTTAATCTTAAAAGATAGACATATACTGTCGTGGACATTTTTTTAGATCATTTCAAAAGGAATAATTATTTCATACATATATTTTTGGTATCTTGAATCGTTTTCGCAGCGCACGCAACGGAAACCCTCAAGGATGAATAATTTTCTCCGTTTTTTTCACATTTTCCATTGTTTCTTCGCTCCTAATAGTTGCAGCGTGATGTTATATAGCCTAAAGCCTTCCTGGATAAATGGTCTATTGAACACAAAAAGAATTTTTCAATTCGAACCTGAGATTAGCGCGTTCAAACAAACAAACAAACAAACTTCAGCTGTATTACCTATCTACATTAGTTGACAAAGGCAATAGAATTACCAATAATGCTTACTTGGTCTAAGTTAACACCTGTAATATCCTATAAGCCTATTAAGCCAAAGAAAGAAAGGTAAGCCGTTTTAAGCTACTTAGCGCTTAACATAACTTAACAGCTGATAAGCTGTTTATATAGAAGAGATGTGTAGTATAGACCCACTACACTACTTCAGTGCGAGTTGGCGGGCTTAAGATCTAACCGAAACTTCGTGAAGGCCTCCGTAGCACAGCAATTATAAGGTGGAAGTCTTTTATCTGGTCAGCTGTGGTTAGTTACCACCCCACCGTTAAAGCCAAGCGATTTAGCGTTCCGGTACTATGTCGTGTAGACACCGAAAGAGGTGTGAATTTTATCCTACTCCTAACAAGTCCGCCCGCTTCCATCATTGGCTGCATCATCACTTAACATCAGGTGTGATAGCAGTCAAGGGCTAACTTGTAGTCGATAAAAAAACATGAGAATCGACTACAAGTTGGCCTTTGACTGCTATCATAGTTCACAGCTGATGTTAAGTGATGATACAATCTAAGATGGAAGCGGGCTAACTTGTTAGGAGTTGGACGAAAATCCAAACCCCTTTCGGTTTCTACACGACATCGTACCGGAACGCTAAATCGCTTAGCGATACGTCTTTGTCGGTAGGGTGGTGACTAGCCACGGTGAAAGCCTCCCACCAGCCAGACCAAGACAAATTAAGAAAAATCTCAGTCTGCCTCGCCGGGAATCGAACCCAGGACCTCCGTCTTATGAATCCACCGCGCATACCACTGCGCCACGGAGGTCGTCAAAAGTAAAGATATGCCTCTGCACCTAGCACCTAGGTGCTAGAGGCGACCCCGCACCGAAAAGCGCAGTGTTGGTCGACCCCCCACTGATAGTTTGATTGCTTTATCACTTACTGTCAGATGTGATTGCAGTTAATGGCTAACTTGTAGTAATAAAAAAAATTGGTTGTCTGTAAAGTCGGTTTACTGACGATAGTTGAACGTGACAACGTCTTAAGAAAATACTGATGGAATGGTAGCATTTAATTGGTTATTAAAATTTTTAACTTAAGTATATTTTTATAAATATTAATTTAAATTAATATAATAATTGATTTTGATTTTATAAATTTATATTTTAAATTTATAATAAATATATTAATTTTTAATTTAAAATTAATATATTTAGTAATTATATTTAATAGACGGATGTCGAACGCTGCCGAACGCAAAGGCCGATTGTGCTTCTTTGTCGCTCGTTCCGCGCTCTCGCTTGCACTTCAAGCCTTACATGGAACGCCGAAAAGCGAGGTAACGCCGCATGAGTCATGTTTTTCGTGCGTGCAGCCGGCTCTATCGAATTATAAGACGTTGTCACGTCAAAAAACTGTCGGTCGGCTCACCCGGGAATCGAACATAGGACCTCCATCTAATAGATGCACCGCGCATACCACGGAAAAAGTTTTAGCGAATTCAACATACAGATTTAGTAATCAACGAACCGTGTCTGTGTAACAGAGCATCCGCCCACCGTGCCAACATCGTTCCGATGGGTGGGTTTGCAACTACGCTGATCTTGTTACAGGATGTTTGACAACTGATTACAATGGCTCGTTTTTTTTATTTACTACAAGTTCGCTTTGACTGCTGTCATATTTGAAGTTAAGTGACGATGCAATCCAAGATGGAAGCGGGCTGACTTTTTGGAGTAGGGTGAAATCCACATCTCGTTCGGTTTCGTTACAAAACATCGTATCGGAACACTAAATCGCTTGGCGGTACGACTTTGTTGTCGGGATGGTAAATAGCACAGCCGAATCCGCCGTCAAAATATATTAGTTTTTTTTTATTTTTTTTATCGACTACAAGTTGGCCCTTGACTGCTATCACACCTGATGTTAAGTGATGATGCAATCTAAGATGGAAGCGGGCTCACTTGTTAGGAGTACGATGAAATCCACACTCCTATCGGTTTCTACATGACATCGTACCGGAACGCTAAGTCGCTTGGCGGTACGTCTTTGTCGGTAGGGTGGTAACTAGCCACGGCGAAAGCCTTCCACCAGCCAGACCAAGACAAATTAAGAAAAATCCCAATCTGCCCCGCCGGGAATCGAACCCAGGACCTCCGTCTTATAAATCCACCGCGCATACCACTGCGCCACGAAGGTTGTCAAAGTTGTAACCCACGCCTTTCTGTGAAGATCGCGCACAGCGGGGTATTACTGTATCTCATCTTGTAACTAAAGTGGTCCGTCTGAAGTTATTTCAATAAATTGTATGATTGGTTCAAAGCTGCTCTCATTCAGTCTATATATAGCGCGGGTCTTTGCTCGCAATTTACTAATTGAGATCAATTGACATCGCATGTACACCTCCGGTTGCGATCCCCTGCGGATCGGTTGCTAGGCGACCGTATCTGCAATATCTATATCACATGAGTAGATGGTATAGTAAGGAACAGAGGCAAAGCTTCATACTACCGCGCGAATGAGCACGCGGTGCATGTGTGAGTGACCACCAGCCGCTTGTCGCGTACGCGGCGAGAACAAACCGGTTTACGCTGGTACAGTTAGTGGACAGTTAATATTGTAAAAATCAATGATTTTAAAAGAGCAACTGTTGAGTTTCTTGCCGGCTCTTCTCAACAGGACCTGCCTTCCGAGCCGGTGGTAGAGTCACTACAAATAGTCTAATTTGACGTTTCAAAAGTGCTTATAATTGGTCTACTTGAAATAAGTGATTTTGAATTTGAAATTTGAATTTGAATTTAGGGTCATGTCAGTACGACACGTTGTTTGCTTGGTTATTTCATTTGTCCTAACCTATTGTGACAACCTGACCAAAATAGGTAACAATTTTGCACGTTCTTAATAAGCTTTGCCTCTGTTCCTTTTATCTACTCGTGTGCTAAAGTGGTCCGTCTGAAGTTATTTCAATAAACTGTATGATGGTTCAAAGCTGCTCTCAATGCGTCTATATATAGCGCGGGTCTTTGCTCGCAATTTACTAATTGAGATCAATTGACATCGCATGTACACCTCCGGTTGCGATCCCCTGCGGATCGGTTGCTAGGCGACCGTATCTGCAATATCTATATCACATGAGTAGATGGTATAGTAAGGAACAGAGGCAAAGCTTCATACTACCGCGCGAATGAGCACGCGGTGCATGTGTGAGTGACCACCAGCCGCTTGTCGCGTACGCGGCGAGAACAAACCGGTTTACGCTGGTACAGTTAGTGGACAGTTAATATTGTAAAAATCAATGATTTTAAAAGAGCAACTGTTGAGTTTCTTGCCGGCTCTTCTCAACAGGACCTGCCTTCCGAGCCGGTGGTAGAGTCACTACAAATAGTCTAATTTGACGTTTCAAAAGTGCTTATAATTGGTCTACTTGAAATAAGTGATTTTGAATTTGAAATTTGAATTTGAATTTAGGGTCATGTCAGTACGACACGTTGTTTGCTTGGTTATTTCATTTGTCCTAACCTATTGTGACAACCTGACCAAAATAGGTAACAATTTTGCACGTTCTTAATAAGCTTTGCCTCTGTTCCTTTTATCTACTCGTGTGCTAAAGTGGTCCGTCTGAAGTTATTTCAATAAACTGTATGATGGTTCAAAGCTGCTCTCAATGCGTCTATATATAGCGCGGGTCTTTGCTCGCAATTTACTAATTGAGATCAATTGACATCGCACATACACCTCCGGTTGAGATCTCCTGCGGATCGGTTGCTAGGCGACCGTTTCTGCAATATCTATATCACATGAGTAGATAAAAGGAACAGAGGCAAAGCTTCATACTGCGAATCAGCACGCGGGGCATGTGTGAGTGACCACCAGCCGCTTGTCGCGTACGCGTAGTGGACAGTTAATATTGTAAAAATCAATGATTTTAAAAGAGCAACTGTTGAGTTTCTTGCCGGCTCTTCTCAACAGGACCTGCCTTCCGAGCCGGTGGTAGAGTCACTACAAATAGTCTAATTTGACGTTTCAAAAGTGCTTATAATTGGCCTACTTGAAATAAATGATTTTGAATTTAAAATTTGAATTTGAATTTAGGGTCATGATGTCAGTGCGACACGTTTGTATGGTTGTTTATTTATTTTGTCTTAACCTATTGTGACAACCTTACCAAAATAGGTAACAATTTTGCACGTTCTTAAGATGTTTTGCCTCTGTTCCTTTTTTCTACTCGTGTGCTAAAGTGGTCCGCCTGAAGTTATTTCAATAAACTGTATGATGGTTCAAAGCTGCTCTCAATGCGTCTATATATAGCGCGGGTCTTTGCTCGCAATTTACTAATTGAGATCAATTGACATCGCACATACACCTCCGGTTGAGATCTCCTGCGGATCGGTTGCTAGGCGACCGTTTCTGCAATATCTATATCACATGAGTAGATACAAGGAACAGAGGCAAAGCTTCATACTGCGAATCAGCACGCGGGGCATGTGTGAGTGACCACCAGCCGCTTGTCGCGTACGCGGCGAGACTGGAACATACCGGTTTACGCTGGCACAGTTAGTTGACAAACTTAGGGTCATGTCAGTGCGACACGTTGTTTGTATGGTTGTTTAATTTGTCTTAACCTATTGTGACAACCTTACCAAAATAGGTAACAATTTTGCACGTTCTTAATAAGCTTTGCCTCTGTTCCTTTTATCTACTCGTGTGCTAAACGTGGTCCGTCTGAAGTTATTTCAATAAACTGTATGATGGTTCAAAGCTGCTCTCAATCAGTCTATATATAGCGCGGGTCTTTGCTCGCAATTTACTAATTGAGATCAATTGACATCGCACATACACCTCCGGTTGAGATCCCCTGCGGATCGGTTGCTAGGCGACCTGTATTCTGCAATCTGTATTAATAATTTCGTCAATGGGTACGGTAGACTCGATCGAAAACTTAGGTGAATAACAAAACATGAAAAAAAAATAAGTTTAGAGGTGTCACGGGACACCCGGATGGAACGAAGTTCCTTTCGATTAATTAGTGAAGGAATTGTAATAAAATTTTATTTTTTTTAAGTAATAATAATATTTGTTGTTGTACACCGAAACACCAGAGGGCGCCACGAGAGCGCGAGACAGCATACAGCGCGGGCGCCCCCCGCCGCTCACGCGCACACACATCTACACATCTAAGGCGGCGGCAAGATCCTTTGATCAAAAAGTGTCGTGACAACTTTTCGTACGAATTTTTTCCATCTAGCCCCCTTTCACAACGCGCGATAAGGAACTTCGTTCCAATATTGATTTCGAGTTGACAACACATCATCATCATCATTACCAGCCTGTAGACGTCCGTCGGTCCACTGTTGCACATAGGCCTTTTTTAGGGACTTCCAAACACAACGATCCCGAGCCGCCTGTTGCCAGCGGCTCCCTGCGACACGTTTGATGTCGTCAGTCCACCTGGTTGAGGGTCGACCAACGCTGCGCTTTCAGGTGCGGGGTCGCCATTCTAGCACCTTCGGCCCCCAACGTCCATCAGCTGTTCGAACCACGTGCCCCGCCCATTGCCACTTCAGTTCTGCGACTCGCTGAGCTATGTCGGTTACTTTGGTTCTTCTGCGTATCCCACTTCTGATTGGATCGCGCAGAGATACTCCGAGCATTGCTCGCACCATCGCCCGCTGAGTGACTCTGAGCCTTCTTATGAAGCCCGCAGTCAGACAACACATATCTATCCGTAAAATTCGGCTTAAATTCAAATTCAAATTCATTTATTTCAAGTAGGCTAATTATAAGCACTTTAGAAACGTTAAATACGACTATTTGTAGTGACTCTACCACCGTCTCGGAAGGCAGGTCCTGTTGAGAAGAGCCGGCAAGAAACTCAACAGTTGCTCTTTTAAAATCATTAATTTTTACAATATTATTCTACTACTTGTGTGAAGTTGCAAGCTGGATACCTACCATCATCTATAATAGCGACTCAACTGTAGACCAAAACCGACCAGTGTGGCTAGTGTAAAATTTTACCGCGTCGATATCGAGAACCGTAAACGCAATGACACTGACAATCACCCATTTGAGTTGTCTCTCGATACTGCCAGGGGCGCTGTTTCAATTCCATGTAAAATTTGCCTTTACGCGGATGTGAAGTTTTCGATTTATTTTGGTGAAAGCTCACACTAGGCACTCTGTACTATTAGAGTACATTATACGGCGCTTTTAATCAATTTGATATATCAAAACGTATTTTTTTAAATTAATGACTTTTTGCAACATCACGCTTAAAAAAAAAGACGTGTGGCACTCGGAGACTGCCGCGGTAAAGCTATTGCATAGCATTTTTTATCAACTTATGTTTACCTACCGACGTCATCGGGACCGTGGCCTAGCGGTAAGGCGCTCTAAGCGCCCGGATTGCCAAAGAGACGCGGGTTCGAATCCCGTCGGTTCCGAAATTTTTTTTCAAGCGTCATATGATATTTCAAAAAGTTATTAAAAGTATTTATCGATAGATGGAAAAACTAAACGGTTACTTTTTAGTTTTTCCATCTATCGATAAATACCAGAACTATTAATGACTTTTTGAAATATCGCGCTTGTAAAAAAAAATGACTTTTTGAAACATCACGCTTAAAAATAAAAATTGCGGAACCGACGCGATTCGAACCCGCGTCTCTCTGGCAATCCGGGCACTTAGAGCGCCTTACCGCTAGGCCACGCTCCCAATGACGTCGTTGCCGAAATTGTGCTTTTGATATTATGTTTTTGATACTCAGGGGGTGTTAGGTTTTTTCGTTGCGGAATTTCTGTATTCGGTCTCCACGCTCAAGGCCCGCGATAAAAGCTATGCAATAGCTTAATAAAAAAAAAAATAAATTAAGCTAGCAACAAAGTTTTGTATCCCTTAGGAACCTCCTATGAAATAAAATGAAGTTATGCGTAGTAATACAAAAAAAATAAAAATGTGTGCGTGTACTAGCGTACACTCGTAAGAAGTGAAACTAACTAAATAACTTATCAACATTCAAGTATTAGAAAAAATTGATACCATAATTACACCCACGTGTTAGTGTATTGAAAAATACAATCAAAAACTGAGGTTCATTTTAAATAACGTGGAAAAATAAATACCATAATTACACCTAAGTATTAGAAAAAGAGATGTAATTACTTACTTTTTTTTTTAGAAATTCACTGGAATTAGAATTAAAATAAACCCTTTGATTTTGCTGATCACTTCAATATAACATATATATATATATTTGTCACGTCACTTCCATAGGTCAAAGATGGCGCGTAACGGAAAAATGTGACGCGTAACGAAAAAATGTTACACTAAATTTTTTTCCAACCCCGATAAAGAAGTTTCACTTCAAATATATACGCGTCCTCCGTTTTTTTTTCGTCGGTTAAAAAGCAATACTACAACTGTATCTATAATAAAATAGTAACAAAGTCAATTCTGTACATAAAATATTTTTTGAAAAAACCACAAAACAACATTTTTAAAATTGTAGTCTGTATGTCTGTTCGCGCATCACTTTAAAACTACTGGACCGATTATGATAAGATTTTCACAGATGGATAAAGCTTAGCTCTGGGCAGGTTTTAGGCTTTGTTCCATGGAGATTGGACGTAAGAAAAAAAAGTTATTTAAAAAATACTGAATTTGAGTAAGGACATACCCGTGACCAAAGTACTGAATGAATTCAAATGAATCTTGCCACGATTAGAGTTTATACTATGAGGATATAGGATACTGTGTATCCCAAAAATCAGTACCATTCCCTTATTAGAAAAGTTGAGAGTCAACGCGGACGAAGTCGCGGGCGTCCACTAGTATACTATAACTGTAAGCTGCAAGATGCAGTCAACGTAAAAGTGCATGAATATTTAAAATTGGTGCAAGCGTTTCATCTCAAGTGAACAACAAAGGGACAAAGGCCGTGTACACAACACAATGCACCGCTCTGCACATGTCAGACTGACGTACAAACTGAACTTCTTTTATTACAACAGTACTTATTTTTCAAGAGAACTTGTAAGGATTAATGAAAAAAAAAATTAATAAATAAAATTATTATTATAAAAACAAAAAACCCAACTGCTTAGAAGTTATGAACTAAAAAGAGACAAACAAGGATCACTGTATATATTATATATAAAATTAAAAATACTTTATGGTGCTGCAGGTGTGGACGAAATAGTTTTACTACCTGGGAAAGAAAGACTTACCAAAACTACGTTTGTGACTTTTTAGTTTTAATTTGTGATATAGAAATGAGACGGTACACTTTTTGTCATTTTTTGTTAAAACAGTAATATGAACATGATATGATATTTATATTTTTGAAATGGTCTTTTTACGACCTTTCATTGAAACCATAATGCTCAGATCCCTCCAAAAAAATGCATTACAGCCGCCATTTTGAAAATTCATATAGCCTACGTCACTTCTACAATTTAGCCGAATTCAACGACACCTCACATGTCAAAATCCGTTCAGCCGTTTAGGCTGTAGCGCGTGCCGAAGAAATGGACATACATACATACGCTCGAAAAACATAACCCTCCTTCTGACGCAGTCGGGTGAAAATCAAACCGACTCCAAAACGCACTGAAAAGTAAATGCGTCATTTAGTTACTTTAGTTTACTTAACCATATCTATAAACTCGGTGCCATCCAAGTTTAAGGAAAGTTTATTCAACAAAGTAGCAAAGCACTTTGTGTGAATTAGGTAACGTCTTTTGACGTGACAACGTCTTATAATTCGGTAGAGCCGGCTGCATGCCCGAAAAAACATGACTCATGCGGCGTTACCTCGCTTTGAGGCGTTCCATGTAAGGCTTGAAGTGCAAGCGAGAGCGCGGAACGAGCGACAAAGAAGCACAATCGGCCTTTGTGTTCGGCAGCGTTCGACATCCGTCTATTAAATATAATTATTAAATATATTAATTTTAAATTAAAAATTAATATATTTATTATAAATTTAAAATATAAATTTATAAAATCAAAATCAATTATTTTATTAATTTAAATTAATATTTATAAAAATATACTTAAATTAAAAATTTTAATAACCAATTAAATGCTACCATTCCATCAGTATTTTCTTCAGACGTTGTCACGTTCAACTATCGTCAGTAAACCGACTTTACCGACAACCAATTTTTTTTTATCGACTACAAATTAGTCCTTGACTGCTATCACACCTGATGTTAAGTGATAATGCAGTCTAAGATGGTAGCGGGCTAATTTGTTAGGAATAGGATGAAATCCACACTTCTATCGGTTTCTACACGACATTGTACCGGAACGCTAAATCGCTTGGCGGTACGTCTTTGCCGGTAGGGTGGTAACTATCCATGGCGAAAGCCTCCCACCAGCCAGACCAAGATCTTTAAAGTAGAAGATAAAACCGACTTCATAGGGACATTTGTTTGTTAGGGTTCATATCCAATGATGATTAAGTTAACTCTAATATATGGTTCAAAATTTGTAAGTTTTATCCATTACAAGTTGGCCCTTGACTGCTATCACACCTGATGTTAAGTGATTATGCAATCTAAGATGGAAGCGGACTAACTTGTCAGAAGTAGGATAATTATACACGACATAGTATCGGAACGCTAAATCGTTTAGTGGGGTGGTATCTAGCCACGGCCGAAGTCTCCCATCAGCAAGACCCGAATATATTCAGTAAATCTCAATCAACCCTGTCAGGAATCGAACCAAGGATCTCCCTTTTATAAATCCACCGCACATATCACTGCGCTAAAGAGGCGCTAATTATCATCAACTATTTTACTATAAAATAATATTTTATTAACCAAAGAGTTAAAAGTTAACTGGATAAAAAAACGACAACACAAAGAAAGTACCAGGGACCCATAGTGCACAAACAAGTTTATCGATCCGCTATGAGAACATAAAATCAAATGTAGAATGTTTGAAGGTCAAAGGCACCTAGACGTCTCGAGTCTCGTCGGGTCAACGGCCCCATACGGGGATAAAACTCTCAAATTGCTATGTACGCCTGGTACTTTCAATTCGTGCGCGTTGAAAGCTTATAAGGAAAACATGGATAAAGAAAAAGCTTCAAACAAAAAATAGAACTGACTCAAAACGCACTAAAAAGTAAAAAATAACTGTGTCATTTAGTTGCTTTAATTTACTTAAGCATATCTAGGAGTCGGTGCCAACCAAGGTTTCTACTTTAAGGACGTTACCTTGAACCCACAAACTGCTTTACTACGTAAAATAAATGTTCCTTAAACTTGCTGGCACCGACTCCTAGATATGCTTAAGTAAATTAAAGCAACTAAGTGACACAGTTATTTTTTACTTTTTAGTAAGTTTTGAGTCGGTTCTATTTTTTTATCCAAATAAATAATTTAATATTCAAGACCGTGTCAATACCTGATGATTACTTTTTGAATTATTGAAATTGGACATTCCATTCAAAAGATATCTACCTATATATACCTCTGGAGGAGATTTCCCCCTCGAAAAAGGTGTTTTGTTTACGCGTAATTTAGTTTTATCTTATCTTATCTTTGCATTCTTGAAATTTACATATCAGAACCTTGATTTTGTAAACAAAGAAAAATGTGAAAGATAAAAAGGTCTATTTGACTGCCGAGGAGTCCGTAAAATATTCGCGTCGAATTGAGAACCTCCTTCGTTTCTATACATACATAACATCACGCCTTGTTCCCATAGTGGTAGACAGAGACCACATCCCCCCTCCACTTGCCACGGTCCTTGCATACTTCCTTAGCTTCTTCCACTCTCATTAATCCTTTCATACAAGTTCGTCGGTTTAGGGTACTCGCCACCTGGCCTTATTTAAAATATTCTGAATTTGGTCCAGGAGCATTCGCCTAGGTCTTCCCCTTCCAACATTTCTTTGTTTCTCGTCGTTTAAGGCCTGTGTGCACCAAGATTTCGGTTATCATAACCAACGGTTAACATAACTTCACTATAAATTTACTATTTATAGTGAAGTTATGTTAACCCGTACGCCGGTTAAAGACGTAAAACGGGCGGTAATCTTAACCGCGCTTACGTCCTTAACCGGTGTACGGGTTGTCTTGAACAGTAAATTTTACGTTTAGCTTATGTTAACCGTTGGTTATGATAACCGAAATCTTGGTGCACACAGGCCTAAAAGGGTCAAACTAAAGGAGTGTTAGCTAAACGTACGTATATTTGCGATAGTTTAAATTCCAATACACTATACATTCATTATTTTCTCTGACAGTTCTTTCCCTAATTTCGACGAAGGTCAAGTATCTATCTACTGACATAAACGTTTTTGTCTGTTTGTCTGTTATATATAGAAAACCATTTATTACTGGTTTTTATAGTTACTGTGTAACAGAATGATTTCCGCAAAGCTCTTTCGTTTATTTCGCAATTTTAAATTACTTTCGAATAAATTTGTGGACAGTGCATACATATTTTATTTTGAAATTTCCATGGTGCAGTGGTGTGAGCAGATTATAAGACGGCGGTCCTTGATTCGATTCCCGGCTGAACTGATAAAGATTTTCTGAATTGGTCCGGTTCTGACTGGTCTGTAGTTGCCACCCTATCGAGATACTATGTCTTGTAGAAACCGAAGGGGTGCGGATTTCTGCGATTACACCAGATGTTAAGTGATGATGCATTCAAACATGGAAGCAGGCAACTTGTTAGGAATATGATGAAATCCACACCCTGTCGGTTTATACGCGACATCGTACCGGAATGATTAATCGCTTGGCGTACGTGTCGGTAGGGTGGTAACTACCCACGGCCGAAGCCGCCTACCAGCCAGATCTGGACCAATTTAAAAAATCTTAATCGGTCCCGTCGAGAATTGAACACAGGTCCTCCGTCTTATAAATCCAACGAGCATACCACTGCACCACGGAGGCCTCAAAAAACCCAGCGTACAAACACTGAACTTTTCTACTTTTAATTTCAGTTGAACTTTCAATTTTTTGAACTTTAAATTTTTTGGACATTCTTCGCAGTACTGTTACGCTTCAAATCTATACTTCTATACTAATATTATAAAGAGGTAAAGTTTGTAAGTTTGTAAATGAAGTTTTGTCGGGGCTAATCTTCGGAACTACTGATCCGATTTAAAAAATTCTTTCACCAGTAGAATGCTACGTTATCGGTGAGTGTTATAGGCTATATTTTATATTTGTATTGTATATATTAACCGAGTTATCACAGTTTTGTCGCGCGAGTCGGATCGCAAAAATCTGTTAAATCGGCTTTATGCGCGTGCGCTGCCTTAACTATTAGGAATAATTAAAAGCAATGTATGGGAACTTTATGTATCTTAAAAAGTTCTAGAAAAAAATACGCGACAGCATATATCTATCTTTTATATTTTGGCAGGTACAGAACTTTTTGTGTTTTTTAAAAAATCATTTATTTCGTATGCTTACGTTTACGTCATTATTTTATACAACTAAACTTAAATCCTTATCAAAATAAATTATTTAATAATCACAAGGATATTATAGAGATAAGATTTGCCTTTTACAGTATGTTTATTAGGTACATAGTTTTTTACTAGTACATAGTGAACGTGAAAATTTCTTACAAATACTGAAAATTGGTTATTAAAATTTTTAATTTAAGTATATTTTTATAAATATTAATTTAAATTAATAAAATTTTGATTTTTATTTTAATAAATATATTAATTTTTAATATAAAATTAATATATTTAATAATTATAGTTAATAGACGGATGTCGAACGCTGCCGAACGCAAGCTTGTGCCCTTGCACTTCAAGCCTTACATGGAACGCCTCAAAGCGAGGTAACGACGCATGACGTCATGTTTTTTCGTGCGTGCAGCCGGCTCTATCGAATTATAAGATGTTGTCACGTCAAAAATAAATTGAGAGGGGGAGCGGGGAATGAGCACACTTTATGTGAAAATCTGTCTTTAAAATTGGGTACCTACGAGGTTTTCACGCGGACGAAGTCGCGGGCGACTGCTAGTATAGTATATACCAAAATATATAGTATGTAAATAACAATTAAAATTATTTTATATCAACATTAAATTAAAATTAATCAGGCCAATGTACAAACTGTTAAGGAGCCACAAATAAAACGGCGTTTATCTAAATGCAAGTCGGTGTCGTCGTATCATTGAACGTTGAGTTTTTCGTCATTATTTGTGTGATAAGTACTGATAAACAGCGACAGACAGACAGACAGCTTTGATATGGGAATATTGACCCACTGATTGCGTGTCTATTATTGCTTTTATTATTTCAAATGGACCTATTTAAAAGGATTTTTTTTCTTTCGACTACAAGTTGGACCTTGACTGCTATTACACCTGATGTTAAGTGATGATGCAATCTAAGATGGAAGCGGGCTAACTTGTTAGGAGTAGGATGCAATCCACACCTTTCGGTTTCTACACGACATCGTACCGGAACGCTAAATTGCTTGGCGGTACGTCTTTGTAGGGTGGTAACTAGCCACGGCGAAAGTCTCCCACCAACCAGACTAAGATAAATTAAGAAAAATCTCAATCTGTCCCGCCTGGAATCGAACCCAGAACCTCTGTCTAATAAATCCACCATGCATACTACTGCACCATGGAGGCCGTCGTCGAACCTATGCCCGCCAAACTGTATTAGAGTAGCATGTCGGTTTGAAGCTCCATAAGCTAGCCAAACTCCATTAACATTGCATAGAGATTCCAGACTCCATATATCTTTTCAATAAATACACGAAATAAATTCATCACTATTGATCCAGCCGCTCTAAAGTACCGTCCGGAAAGCATTTGTAGTGATTTTAATTAATTTTCGTATAATATTAAATGTTATTTTTTGGTTTTTAAATGAATAGGTGGTACATTTTGGCAGCCCTGCATAACGGTTTCGCATTGTTAATTGGCGGTATTTAAAAAATGCAACGCGCGTTCGAAATTCGAAATCACGGCACGCCGGTCAATGCACGCGCATCACTCATCGCGCGACCTTGGTCCGGTGAGGACGTGTTTGTTGTCTGATAAACAGATAAAACGAGATGTGAATAAACGTTATTATCTCCGCATTAGCATATGTTATTTGTTGGAGAAACTCGTGGAAATTACAAATCAGTGTTATTTGCTAATAATAATGTACACTGAGTTGTATGACTTACAATTTCTACATTGTTTTTCCACCTATCTGCGTAGTTCATATTATGTATATTGTGGTTTGCATATTAATCTTATTTAGTTATTTAGATATTGATTTTGTTTGGAGAAATGTATGAACATACGTTCTGACTTCAGTCACACCTGATTTCCGCAAGCGTAGGTAGAGACCATATCTTTCCACTAGTCACGTTGCTTGCATATCTCTCTTGATCCTTCCAATGTCATTAATCTGACGACCTCCGTGGCGCAGTGATATGCGCGGTGGATTTATAAGATGGAGGTCCTGGGTTCGATTCTCGGCGGGGCAGATTGAGATTTTTCTTAATTTGTCTTGGTCTGGCTGGTGGGAGGCTTTCGCCGTGGTTAGTTACCACCCTACCGACAAAGACGTATCGTCAAGCGATTTAGCGTTCCGGTACGATGTCGTGTAGAAACCGAAAGGGGTGTGGATTTTCGTCCCACTCCTAACAAGTTAGCCCGCTTCCATCTTAGACTGCATCTCACTTAACATCAGGTGTGATAGCCCCAAGGGCCAACTTGTAGTCTATAAAAAAAAAATTAAACCTTTCATCACAATGTCCTGGCGATCGGAATACCATGGCGAACGTTCCTCGCTCAAAAACTCGTTTCTTTCAATTTCATTAAGCCTAGCATACAAGTTAGTCGATTTCGGATTCTTTTGACCTGGCCTTTGATCAGAATGTCCTGGATTTGGTCCTGGAACATTCGCCTCGGTCTTCCCCTTCCAACATTTCCATCCACTCTCGTCTTAAAATCTCTTTCGTAAATCTCCTTTCATTAACTCTCTCTACATGACCAAACCATCTCAGCATACCTTTCTCGATTTTAGTCACTGTATCTTCTGTTATGCTCTCTTATTCTACTAATACTCTTAATTCTTTTCCTAGTTTAACTCCACTCATACTTCTGAATGCTCTCAACTCTACTGCATTTATTTTACCTTTCAAATAAACAATAGTTATAATTTTTAACCGACGAAAAAAAACGGAGGAGGTTTTTAATTCGACACGTATATATATATATTTTTTTTATGTATGACCACGCATAACTTTTTACAGAGTTGTCCGATTTTGATAATTCCTTTTTTTTATTAATAAGAGCCTACTTCCAATATAGTCCCATTGTCATCATGTTAGGATCTGATGACGATATCCTGGAAAAATTAAACGAAGTTCTGAGTCGGTTTTATTTTTTAACCGACGAAAAACAACGGAGGAGGTTCTCAATTCGACACGTATATTTTTTTTTTATGTATGACCATGCATAACTTTTTACAGAGTTGTCCGATTTTGATAATTCTTTTTTTATTAGAAAGGGCATACTTCCAATATAGTCCCATTGTCATCATGTTAGGATCTGATGACGATATCCTGGAAAAATTAAAGGAAGTTCTAAGTCGGTTCTATTTTTTGTTATTGAAAAAGGTTAAGTCCGAATCATGAGGTAACAAACAAACAAACACGCGTCCATTTAAGAGCCACCGCCTTTTTTGCAGTCGGTTAAAAGGTATTTACATAATTCAATAGAAATCCCACGCGACCTCATCTAGAAGAAGAAGGCGGCCTTATTGCTTGGAGCAATAAGGCCAATCTAGGGCCCTTAGTCATGAACTTGTTCATGCAACGTGGCATGAAGCAAGTGAACTTCCTTTTAAATAACATGGAAAGCACTCGTGACAGTTTAAGTTCAATAAGGTCGGGCGCACATTGTGATTTTTTGTCACGGTAACATTTTGTTGCCGTCACCCTTTGTCACCATCAAGGCGCCCACTGTAGGTAACTGTCACCGGGTGACAAAGTGAGCTGAAGTCTAGATCGATTTCAATTAGGTTGCTGTAAATAAATTAAACGAAAAAGACGCTAAAGGGTGCATCCTATATGTACACTGAAAGATTACTAAAATATATTTTTTTTATTCTGAATTTAACTGAACACTTTAAATTTATGCATACATTTTTTTTAATTATATATGGTTCATTGTAGGCAAGAGATTACATAAGAGGCGAAAAAAAATATTTAACTAATTAGAGCGCACTCGCATAGCGATGCATAAGTCGAGTGACAGTCACGTCGCCAGCAGACGAAACTATTTGTCACCGTATTGTCACGTCACCTTAGTGAGCGCACTCGCATAGCGATGCATTAGTCGAGTGACAGTCACGTCGCCAGCAGACGAAACTATTTGTCACCGTATTGTCACGTCACCTTAGTGAGCGCACTCGCATAGCGATGCATTAGTCGAGTGACAGTCACGTCGCCAGCAGACGAAACTATTTGTCACCGTATTGTCACGTCACCTTAGTGAGCGCACTCGCATAGCGATGCATAAGTCGAGTGACAGTCACGTCGCCAGCAGACGAAAGTATTTGTCACCGTATTGTCACGTCACCTTAGTGAGCGCACTCGCATAGCGATGCATAAGTCGAGTGACAGTCACGTCGCCAGCAGACGAAACTATTTGTCACCGTATTGTCACGTCACCTTAGTGAGCGCACTCGCATAGCGATGCATTAGTCGAGTGACAGTCACGTCGCCAGCAGACGAAACTATTTGTCACCGTATTGTCACGTCACCTTAGTGAGCGCACTCGCATAGCGATGCATTAGTCGAGTGACAGTCACGTCGCCAGTAGACGAAACTATTTGTCACTGTATTGTGACGTCACTTTAGTGAGCGCACTCTCTAATATCTTTATTGCACTCGATTAGGTGACTTAAAGTCACGGCGACAAAAAGTCACAGTGGGCGCCGGCCTAATTGTATAGAGATTTCTATTTCTACGAATGGAAAATTCTATTTGCTCATACCGGATGCGATCATGAGTTCAAAATTACATTACTATAAATAGATGTTTGTGCAATAACATGCTGTTTCATTAATATTATGAATAATTTATTTATAATTAAACTAGCAGTCGGCTTCGACTTCGTCCGCGTGAAAACCTCTTAGGTACCCTTCTAATTTTTAAGACAGACTTTCATGTAAAGTGTGCTCATTCCCGCTACCCCCCTCAATTTAATTTTTTATAGTTTCCCGTGAAGCAATATCCTCCGTCCCGTCCCGTGTACTAAAGATCTACATTTTTGTTAAACATTGTACGATATTACAGTACATTAACATTAACATTAACAATATACATATATTTATGACTCTTAACAAATGCATTAATTTCGACCAAATTTGATTACCATAAAAACGGTTCTAGTGAGTTAATCTTAAAAGATAGACATATACTGTCGTGGAAATTTTTTTAGATCATTTCAAGAGGAATAATTCTTTCATACATATATTTTTGGTATCTTGAACCGTTTTCGCAGCGCACGCAACGGAAGCCCTCAAGGATGAATAATTTTCCCGTTTTTTTAACATTTTCCATTATTTCTTCGCTCCTAATAGTTGCAGCGTGATGTTATATAGCCTAAAGCCTTTCTCGATAAATGGTCTATTCAACACAAAAATAGTTTTTCAATTCGAACCAGTAGTTCCTGAGATTAGCGCGTTCAAACAAACAAACTCTTCAGCTTTATAATATTAGTATAGATTAATGCATTACAAAGTATAACTAATGGTTAGCCTTTTTTGTGACTGGGGGGAAATCTTCTAGAAAGATACCCTACCTTTTAGGGAAAAGTTAAGTTATGTGGGATTTTTACACACTAAAACCCCCTCGGTGGTCATCACCGTACAATGGGGGAAACTCTGGTATCTCTACGAACCAACGGGTGCATCCCAGTAGTACCTCCTAATTTTAGTTCAATAGAACTGTTGATACACCATATTAGTGCTTAGTGTAGTGTTCTATATAGAACTAATGGGACAAAATTAAAGAAATGTCGACATCAACATCTTGTTTGTATGTTACATATAAAATATCTATAGTTTTTATAAGTATAATATGGAATCTCTTTTGATTGCAATAATAAATGTCCACTTAAATTTGAGAGTATCTATAAACATACTATATCGAATACAGCTTTGCTTAAATTGCACAAAACGTCTTTAAAATGGTATTGAGGTTTTTAATATAATTTTTTTCTAAACTCAATAGTTTGCGCGAAAGATACTTCCAAAGTGGTAAAATGTGTCCCCCCTGCAACTTCTAAAATAAGAGAATATTTTTTTAGACACAACTACTACTTGGTTTTAACAACTTAGCTTTGGTCGCAAGGGACATTTTTTTTGTTAAAAACAAAATGAAATATCAATTAAAATCATATAAAGTTTATAACTTATACGGTATAAGCAAAGTCAAGAGCAAAAACTATACTACAGTACTATATAGAACTATTGGGATATAATTTGACAGCCCAGAAAATATCCCAACAGTTCTATAGAACTACTGTATGGGGTACTACTGGGATGCACCCCCTCCCTTGCACACTGGCCGTAAAGGCTTAAGCTGTCAGAGCCCTTACTATAACAGCTCGCGACCTACTAGTAGATACTAGTAGACAGACTGGCTTCCATCAACGAGCTCCTGTGTCTGGTCACAGAATAACTCGTGAGTTTTTTCATTTTTTTTAAATTAAATTTGTAGTCAATTCCAAGCTCGAAGTTGGGAACATGGTGGTGAATCATAGAAGAATGATACTAGTCTTTAGTGGCTGGCTAACCACTAGACCAACCAGGTTGTCGTATTACACTTAGACGGTTATTAACCAATTTCAAAAAATAAGAGATTGTCAGTTAACCCACCACGCTGCTCCAATGCAGTCAGGTGGGTTATACAACGTTATAGTAACGAGTATTTGACGTCAATCAGTATTCAAATGATGACACCAGGTACCAGGACAACACGTGTCCGAGGAGATGTTCCATTCATGGCACTAGTCCAAAGCAATTCGGAGTATATTGAACCTTATTGTAAAGTATATACGAACAATGACTATAGTGGCCTATAAACGGCCTACTACTAAGCCAGGCCTCCCTCCTTATAAGAGAGGGGATATAGAGCGTAGACCCACCACGCTGCCCATACGGTTAGGTGGATTGTACACCATAAGAGTAATAAGAAATTGGCTTCAATCAGTATTCGATGATGACACGAAAGTACCAGGACAACACGTGTCCGAGGTGATGTTCGATTCCTGGCACAAGTCCAAATAATTCAGAGTATATTGAACCTTATTGTAAAGGACATAAGAACAATGACTCGATTACCGTGTAAGGATCCACATTTAATATTTTTTTAATATCGCTTCTTTGGCTTTGAGATTTGGGTTCAAGCCTTTTTGAGCGTGTCAATATTCGAGTTCCTTCCCGCGTTTGGACTCCGACCTTTTTAAGCTTGCCTGTATTTAAGGTTTTGAATTCAATTCTCAATATTAATTGTTACAAGTTGCATTTTAATTTTGGGTTCTGGCCTTTTTAAACGTGTCGATAGCTTAGTTCTAAGCCAGTGTACGTAAGGGGTCAGTGTTTAGGTAATCGTTAGTGTCTGTAACCTCACTGACTTGCTAGGGGTGAAGGGCATGCGTGATTCATACCGCGCGTGCACTCTTTGTGTACCCCTCCCCCTTTTACTTGGAGGTAACTGGGTGATGCTGAATCTTTACCCCAGACGAGCAACGCCAGAAACTAAGGTCAACGTAGGTATAATTGGCCACGTATGGGTAATTGACTTGATTGATTAATTTTAAGTTTTCTATATAGATACAAAAATTGCAATTAGATTATAATTTTTAAACAATATGTAGTTTTATTATCATCGCCAACTAGAACATCGATCGGTCAGACATTGAAATCTCTGGTCAAACTTGAAACACTGGGGTAAATTGACAAAAATAATTGTAACAAAGGACATTGCCATAATTTGCCCTGAGCTGTCCAAACGTATGCTCATATTCAACTATTTTATTTAAACACACAATGAATTTTATATTTTTTTACGTATATATATATTTTTTTCGTATGACATCGCATAACTCTTTACAGAGTTGTCCGATTTTAATAATTCTTTTTTTATTAGAAAGGGCACACTTCCGAGGTGTTCCCATTGTCATCATGTTAGGATCTGATGATGATATCCTGGGGAAATTGAAAGAACTCTTCAAATTTTGGAGGCACGCCTTACAGCGATTTCGGTCTTTGTCTCGGCATCGGTAGCTTTTTGGCTACAAGTGCCGTATAATATACTATGACAGTATAGTACGAGTACGTTACGTGGCGATAAATCACTAAAAAGTAAGAAATAATATTTTTTAACAAAAAATAGAACCGACTCAAAACGCACTAAAAAGTAAAAATAACTGTGTCATTTAGTTGCTTTAATTTACTTAAGCATATCTAGGAGTCGGTGCCAGCCCAGGTTTCTACTTTCAAGGACGTTACCTAGAACCCACAAACTGCTTTACTACGTAAAATAAATGTTCCTTAAACTCTGGTCAAACTTGAAACACTGGGTTAAATTGACAAAAATAATTGTAACAAAGGACATTGCCATAATTTGCCCCAGGCTGTCCAAACGTATGCTCATATTCAACTATTTTATTTAAATACACAATGAATTTTAAACAACTACCCATGTTTCATAGCAATCACTTGAAAATATATCAAAAATATAAGAATTTCAATCGATTTTTTGTGTTCTGAATCACGTGACCGGTGTCGTAGTATGAAAAGTCAACTTTTATCAACCTGCATAACTTTTATCAGCGACTGCTTAGCTACAAGTAACTTTATAACTATTTAAATAGAAGATCTGTACTATTTAATGACATATATATAATCTGTGGGCATCTCTGGGGCAGACTTCCATACATTTTTTACCTATGTCCTTTTCTGTAAGAAAAATAAAAATTGGTTGTCTGTAAAGTCGGTTTACTGACGATAGTTGAACGTGACAACTTAAGAAAATACAAATGGAATGGTAGCATTTAATTGGTTATTAAAAATTTTAATTTAAGTATATTTTTATAAATATTAATTTAAATTAATAAAATAATTGATTTTGATTTTATAAATTTATATTTTAAATTTATAAAAAATATATTAATTTAAAATTAATATATTTAATAATTATATTTAATAGACGGATGTCGAACGCTGCCGAACGCAAACGATTGTGCTTCTTTGTCGCTCGTTCTGCGCTCTCGCTTGCACTTCAAGCCTTACATGGAACGCCTCAAAGCGAGGTAACGCGGCATGAGTCATGTTTTTTTGTGCGTGCAGCCGTCTCTATCGAATTATAAGACGTTTTCACGTCAAAATGAAAAGTTATTAGTTAACTGCATTAATAATTTAAATATATACGCTGGCAAGCAACTTCAACGTTATAGTTCATTCGCGCTAAGAATGCAGTGAGCTCCAGTCCAGACCAGCCCGAAAACCAATCAAATCTTTCAAATTACAAGGCCAAGTTCACATTCGAAGGCATAGCTTCAAACACGACGCGCGATTTGATTGAGAGGCTTGGCCGGCGAACTATGATGACTCACTGCGTTCTTAAACCGACCGACTCTTGCGTGTCGGGCTGCGTGCCTGCACAATGAGACGTGGATCGGTTAGTATATGAGTCAAGTGCAAGTGATATATCATTTTGTAAAGGTTAGCTGTTATCTGCAGAGGACGGAATGTTGCTATTTACGGCCCTAGGGATGAAATCTCAATATCAAAAGTCAAGGTCCTGGGGCGACAAAGTTCCCCTCCAGTTTATTAATTTGATGGGTGCATCCCCGAACTGTTGGGATATTTTCCTGGCTGTCAAATCATATTTCAATAGTTCTATATAGTACTATAGTATAGTTTTTGCTCTTGACTTTACTTATAGCATTTTTTTTATCTACTACAAGTTGGCCCTTGACTGCTATCACACCTGATGTTAAGTGATGATGCAATCTAAGATGGAAGCGGGCTAACTTGTTAGGAGTATGATGAATTCCTCACCCCTTTCGGTTTCTACACGACATCGTATCGGAACGCTGAATCGCTTGGCGGTACGTCTTTGTCGGTAGAGTGGTAACTAGCCACGGCGAACGCCTCCCACCAGCCAGACCGAGACAAATTAAAAAAAATCTTAAACTGCCTCGCCGGGAATCGATCCCGGGACCATTTTGTAAATCCTCCGCGCATACCACTGCGCTACGGAGGCCGTCAAAAGCATATAAGTTATAAATTTCATATTATTTTAATCCTGAAAGAGGCCTGGCCCTGTAGTGGGCTGTCAATAGGCTGACAATGTTGATGAGACACTATTTTTCTCGCGGGCGAAGACGCGGGCTTCCGCTAATATGTAATAAATTACAATAATTGTTGCCTTTTGCATCACACAATCCGTTAAGGAGTGAAAGGATACAGGTGCAATGCTAATGTGATACAATACAACCGAGGCTACTACTCTAGGGATAGGGTTTGTTACTAGCTGTGCTCGTTCTACCCGCGTGATGCCTATTCCCGTGGGAATATCAGGATGAATATAAGCGTCGGTTTTAGAAGACCTAGGCCAATGTTCCTGGGCCAAATTCAGGACATTTTAAACAAAGGCCAGGTGGCGAGTACTCTTTACCAATATACAAGGGACTCTTGTTAACCCCTGTGGGCCTGACATTCAAACCTTCTTTGAGGCCCGCGGCTACCCGGGTAGCGACGGAGCTATAATGACAGCTGTCATTATTTGCCTGACGGTTGCCAGGGGACCCCTCGGGGCTGTGAAACTTTAAACATTACTATCCACCTTAAAATGTTTCAGATTACTACCAGTCGATTTTAATGTTGAACATATAGATAAGTATATATGTGTTATATATATTGTATGTTTTATATATATTTATTTATTTTTAAATATTATAGTGTTTATTAATTATAAGTAATTATATATTTAAGTTATGTATAAAGGTTTTATTTTTTATAGATTTATTTGTGAATTAAGTTTTTAAGTTTAATTTTCTTTTTAAGTTCCTTGTTCTTGCACCCTCACCCACTCTTTAATTTATTGTAGCTTCTTAACTGGGTTGCCTGGAAGAGATCGCCTGTTAGCGATAAGGCCGCCTATTGTGCTACTGTAAATTCTTGTGTAAATTGTTACTTGTTTAGTTCGTTCGTCGTTCTTGTTTGTTATCTTTCCTGTCTTGGTGTGTGGAATAAAGTATATTTTCATTTCATTTTCATTACACTAAACCGACGAACTTGTATGAAAGGAATAATGAGAGTGGAAGAAGCTAAGGAAGTATGCAAGGACCGTGGCAAGTGGAGGGATGTGGTCTCTGCCTACCCCTATGGGAACGAGGCGTGATGTTACGTATATGTCGTAGCCACATCGTAGATTTACTCATTTTAAAATATTGGAATTGTTACCATAGACGATATTGTCTATGGTAACGTAAGATAATGTCTGTCGACCGACAGATGATGTAATAACCAACAAAGAAAAATCTCAATCTGCCCCGCAGGGAATCGAACCCAGGACCTCCGCATTATATATCCACCGCGCATACCACTGCGCCACGGAGGTCGTCAAAAAAATGTGGATGTTTCACACTAGGTATTAGTCTAAGATCCGAACTAAAATCGACCTTCACCGAACTGATAATAGGATGAAATATATTTCATGACAAATTTAGTATATTAGAAAATATATTGAAAATAGGTTCCTGGACAAACTATTTTTTATTATTTTTTAAAAAATAATTTTTACACTCTAGTAAATAGTGAGCGTTATTTTGGAGCAACTTATGTCGTGAGTTGTAAAAAAAATAATAAATTCAATTGTCAATATAAATATTTGTATAAATTTTGATAAATATTTATTGATTTAGCTGATTTTATATGGTGTCATATTATATTTAATATATATGATTTATATTTATTGAATTTATTATTTTTTTACAACTCGCGACATAAGTTGCTCCAAAATAACGCTTACTGTTTACTAGAGTGTAAAAATTATTTTTTAAAAAATAATAAAAAATAGTTTGTCCAGGATTTTTTTAGGCAACCTATTTTCAATATATTTTCTAATATACTAAATTTGTCATGAAATATATTTCATCCTATTATCAGTTCGGTGAAGGTCGGTCTTAGTTCGGATCTTCTACTATATAGATGTATGTGTTTGTACGTTGTGCGTCCACAGACTACGTCACACGGTTAAGTGCACAGATAAAAGTAACAAAACGTAGAACGCATTAGATAAGCAATCAATCACAACATCTTTACGACGCTGAGTCACAGTGTCGTAACAAACGGAACGTGACTCGGGTCATATACCGTGTTGTGACGCGTCAGTCAAATTTAGCTGACGTTTTCGGCTGGGGGAGCTACCAACAAACACGTACCGCCAAGCGTTCCGGTACGACGTCGTGTAGAAACCGAAAGGGGTGTGGATTTCATCCCACTCCTAACAAGTTAGCCCGTTTCCATCTTAGACGGCATCATCACTTAACATCAGTGTGCCTAGTGTTAACACACAGCCAAAAGGGAATACAACTTAAAACACCAAAAGACAAACTTAATAACAAATTATTTACAAAAACATCAAATATGATCAAAATGAAACATTATTACAGTAATTACTTAATTAAACATTACGCGCACAGATTCTTACAATAGTCAAACAGTATGACTGCACAAGACACGGACACTAAGGTGAATGATAGCAATTCCATAGGGGCATACTTTGTAGCCGCCCATCATTTTTGCTCGACGAGTACCGCCCGTAGTCTATTATCTATAGTTTAAACGCGGTACCACAATACAGCAAAATAATGAGGCCACTATATTGTCTATAGTTTTTTCAAACAGTATATTATGCTGCCAACACTAGTGTACGATTTTACCGCGTCGATATCGAAAATAGTAAACGAAAATTTTATATGGAATTGTATCCAATTCCGTCATCGGCCATCTAGTTATAGTGAGAGTTAACGCTTTTTTTCTATATAATTTGACGTTACGAGTGAGTACGTTTCTTCGCAGTCGCTCGGTGAAAAACTCGCACTTGCCCCACTGGTATGATTCAATCAAGGGCTAATTTGTAATAATAACTAAAAAAATAAAAATTTAAAATTTAAAAATCCCCCGACCTAAATTAGAAATATGAAAAGAACCAGTCAAGACAAATTCAACGAGCCCAAACTCGATAGGTTTACTACAAAGGTAGACCAGGGTTACGTCTCCTACCTTCGAGCCTTATCATCAGACCAGCTCAGTGGTTCCAAAAGACATTAGTGTTTCAAATGTCAGATCACACAGATGCTTCAAGCAAACAGCGTGTAACATTTCTATCACACCTAACAAACGAACTGATGACCTTGAAGACCTGAACCGATTTCCATCAAACATAGCTAAAAACATTCTCGACTGATATACCTTTCAAACAAAAAAAAAAACACATTAGAATCGGATCATCCGTTTGGGAGTTACGATGCCACAGACAGACACATACACATACACATTTACACAGACACGTCAAACTTATAACACCCCGTCGTTTTTGCGTTTACAATTACACAAAATACCTATACTATAATTATAATAGATACTTAAGACTAATATATAAAGACTCCAGGTCAGGCTGGTAGGAGGCTTCGGCCGTGGCCAGTTGGCCCATCGAGTTTGGGCTCGTTGAATTTGTCTTGACTGGTTCTTTTTAAACGACTTCAAAAAAAAAGGCGTTTCTCAATTCGACCGTATATATATTTTTTTTTTTATGTGTGTGTTCGCGCATAACTTCGTCGTTTATGAACCGATTTTCATGATTTTTTTTTGTTGGAAAGTAGATAGTCCGGTGGTGGTACCATGATAAGGAAACCAGAATCTGATGATGGAATCCTGGAGAAACCGAGGGGAACTTTCAAAAATTGTAGGGACAACAAATATGTTTGTTTTTTTTTTCCGATAAGTATTTAAAAGCACTACAATTTGATGAAGGTCTGGAGTGGATCTGATGATGGAGCCGATCTACATATAAGAGAACTCCTTGACGATTTACTGCATTTACCTTGTGTTTGGGCTCGATTAATTTGTCTTGATAAGCACTTTACATTTAGATGTGCTGTGACTGTCATTGAGGGTCTGGTGATGAAGACAAAGTACAATTAAGGGAGCTCCGTAACGGCTTACAGTAGCTACCTTGTGTTTGGGCTTGATTAATTTGTCTCGTTGAGAAATTTACATTTAGATGGACTGTGACTGTCATTGAAGGTCTGCAGATGAAGACGAAAGACAGTTAAGGAAGCTCTTTTACGGTTTACAGTAACTTCCTTGTGTTTGGGTTCGATTAATTTGTCTCAATGAGAACTTTACATTTAGATGGGCTGTGACTGTCATTGAGGGTTCTGGTGATGAAGAAGAAGGACAGCTGAGGGAGCTCTTTAACGGTTTACAGTAGCTACCTTGTGATTGGGCTCGATTAATATGTCTCAATGAGAAGTTTGTAAGGAAGATTCCAGTTGGTTTAATGTTAACTAAGTCATGATCTGATGATGAGATCTACGAAAACTCGAGGAAACTCTTTAAACTTTATAGGCACATTTGTAGGGATGTTGGAATGTTATAACTAGCTAGTATTGGTACTTATGGTTTAGTTCGAGTAGGTTCTTTAGTATTTTCGTTGTTGATAAATCACTAAAAAGTATGAAATAAAAATTTTTTAACAAAAAATGAAAACGCCTTCAAAACGCACTAAAAAGTAAAAAATAACTAAGTCATTTACTTACTTTAATTTACTTAATAACATCTATGAAGTCGGTGCCACCCGAGCTTTCTACTTTAAAGACTTTACCTAAACTTGGATGGCACCGGCTTCATAGATGTGATTAAGTAAATTAAAGTAAGTAAATGACTTAGTTATTTTTTACTTTTTAGTGCGTTTTGAAAGCGTTTTCATTTTTTGTTAAAAATTTTTTATCATGTTTCTAATTAGGGTCGGGGGTTTTTTTTAATTTTTAATTTAATGTTATGCATTAGCGTTATCAATCGCAACCTGCATTCTAGTGTCCTAATATTTTCCCAAGCCTAATGTTGCCTGGAAGAAATCGCTGTTAAGCGATAAGGCCGCCTTTTGTACCAGTACTACTTAATCTATACTAGTATTATAAAGCTGAAGAGTTTGTTTGTTTGAACGCGCTAATCTCAGGAACTACTGGTTCGAATTGAAAAATTCTTTTTGTTTTGAATAGACCATTTATCGAGGAAGGCTTTAGGCTATTTAACATCACGCTGCAACTATTAAGAGGGAAGAAATAATGGAAAAAGTGAAAAAAACGGGCAAATTATTCATCCTTGAGGGCTTTCGTTGCGTGCGCTGCGAAAACGGTTCAAGATACCAAAAATCTATGTATGAAAGAATTATTCCTCTTGAAATGATCTAAAAAAATGTCCACGGCAGTATATGTCTATCTTTTAAGATTAACTCACTAGAACCGTTTTTATCGTAATCAAATTTGGTCGAAATTAATGCATTTGTTAAGAGTTATAAATATATGTACACTGTTAATGTTAATGTACTGTAATATCGTACAATGTTGAACATAAATGTAGATCTTTAGTACACGGGACGGGACGGAGGATATTGCTTGACGGGAAACTATAAAAAATTAAATTGAGAGGGGTAGCGGGGAAAGAGCACACTTTATATGAAAGTCTGTCTTTAAAATTAAAAGGGTACCTAAGAGGTTTTCACGCGGACGAAGACGAGGGCGACTGCTAGTGCATTATATGTCTCTGTTATATGTCCTTCGTTGTGATGTACATATAAAGAGTAAATAAATCGAACCCGGGACCTCCTGTCTCATCATTACGTTTCCGTAACCTTGATAGTCCACGTCCGGGTTTAGTAAAGTATGAATGTAAACTTTTATTAAGCTCGGATTCAGTCGTTCGTACAGTTTTGGCAAGTGTTTCAGTACAAATGCGAATATTATAAATACTGAAGGTCGGTATAAATGGTTTCCTGATTTTGTGTGTGCGAATGTGTATTGTATGATGATTCCTTGCTTTGCTTCCGTGTTTGTATATGAAGCGCCTTAGTGGTTATGCGCTCCTGGTACTTTCTAGTACAATGCAAATGTGCATGGGCGGCGGTAATCACTTAACATCAGGTGACCCGCGTGCTTGTCCACTTGCCTAGATGGTGATGCTATGATCACGATAAGAGCATAAAATTTAATGAAAATGATTTTGTGTGTGCGAATGTGTATTGTATGATGATTCCTTGCTTTGCTTCCGTGTTTGTATATGAAGCGCCTTAGTGGTTATGCGTTCCTGGTACTTTCTAGTACAATGCAAATGTGCATGGGCGGCGGTAATCACTTAACATCAGGTGACCCGCGTGCTTGTCCACTTGCCTAGATGGTGATGCTATCTATGATCACGATAAGAGCATAAAATTTAATGAAAATGATTTTGTGTGTGCGAATGTGTATTGTATGATGATTCCTTGCTTTGCTTCCGTGTTTGTATATGAAGCGCCTTAGTGGTTATGCGTTCCTGGTACTTTCTAGTACAATGCAAATGTGCATGGGCGGCGGTAATCACTTAACATCAGGTGACCCGCGTGCTTGTCCACTTGCCTAGATGGTGATGCTATGATCAGTCTCTAACCCTATTAACCTGTTGCGTGAAACTCGTTTCTACGCGACCGCAGTCACGTCTACAAGCATGTAGTGTAGCACGTTCTCAATATTGTACCGAGAAGTGATCATCTCATTAAACCGCTCCGTTGCATCGCACGCAGGTCACTGCGTTCTGTCAGTAGATTGCTTATGTTGTAGCTAGTTCCTATCGGCTAAGGTGTTCTGCCAAGCGGTTTGGCGTTCTACTACGATGTGTATATCATCCTACTCACTAATCTTAACTATACTGAAGCCAAACCCGATGGAGAATGCTCATCAACAAACAAATTAAAAATGAAGGTAGAAATCACTAGTCTTTTTACACCTATTTTTATAATGTAACTTGTTAATGACAACAAATTAGATAATTAAGCTTTAAACTAATTAATATTTTCAATATCTTTTAAATAAGATTTTATTTAAAAATACATGTTGCATTTTTAATCGACGAAAAAAAAATGGAGGAGGTTCTCAATTCGACACTTATATTTTTTTATATTTTTTTTATTTTTATGACAACGCATAACTTTTTACAGAGTTGTCTGATTTTGATAATTTTTTATTAAAAAGGGCACACTTCCAAGGTGGTCCCATTGTCATCATGTTAGGATCGGATGATGATATCCTGGGAAAATTGAAGGAACTCTTCAAATTTTATAGGCACACTTGCAGCGATTTCGGTTTTTGTATAAGTATCGGCAGCTTTTTGGATACTAGTGCCGTATAATATACTAAGACAGTATAGTACGAGTACGTTACGTGTCGATAAATCACTAAAAATTAAGAAATAAAAATTTTTAACAAAAAATATAACCGACCCAAAACGCACAAAAAAGTAAAAAATCATTGTCATTTAGTTGCTTTAATTTACTGAAGCATATCTAGGAGTTCTGCCAGTCAAGGTTTCTACTTTAATGACGTTACCTAGAACCCACAAACTGCTTTACTACGTTAAATAAATGTTCCTTCATTTACAACTTGCTGGCACCGACTTGATAATGACATTCATGCATTAATTAAATTAAAGCAACTAAATATTTCAGTAATTTTTTTTTATAAAAACACAAAACTTTTTTAAATTTATTAGGCATTCTATTTTTTGTTATCTACCTTCATTTTAAATTTGTTTGTTGATATGCTTTCCACATTGATTTTGGCTTTGGTATAGTTAGTCTGCTTTTATCTTAGATTGTATCATCACTTACCATCAGGTGATATTGCAGTCAAAGACTAACTTAACAGTAAATGAAATAATAAAGGCACTTAGACGTCCAGACGCAATGGTTGCGATCCCTGTCCATTAGAACGCATTCGCAATACCATTGTGCTTCAAAGGAAAAAGCTCGAATACCTCGGCCATATAATCATCATCATCATCATCATTACCAGCCTGTAGACGTCCACTGTTGGACGTAGGCCTTTTTTAGGGACTTCCAAACACAACGATCCCGAGCCGCCTGTTGCCAGCGGCTCCCTGCGACACGTTTGATGTCGTCAGTCCACCTGGTGGTGTCGACCAACACTGCGTTTTCCGGTGCGGGGTCGCCAATCTACCACCTTGGGCCCCCAACGTCCATCAGCTGTTCGAACTACGTGCCCCGCCCATTGCCACTTCAGTTCTGCGACTCGCTGAGCTGTGTCAGTTACTTTGGTTCTTCTGCGTATCCCACTTCTGATTGGATCACGCAGAGACACTCCGAGCATTGCTCGCACCATCGCGCGCTGAGTGACTCTGAGCCTTCTTATGAAGCCCGCCATATAATGCGAAACCAAAACTCCAAATATGATATGCTCCAGTTTATTATCCTGGGCGAGAGTTATGGAAAAAGCAGACCAGGTCGTAGGCGCATATCCTGCCTCAAGAACTTACACCAGTGGTTTTATATGACCTCTAGATCACTGTTTCGAGTACAGGCCAATAAAGTTAAGATAGCCATAATGATAGCTAACCTCCGATAGGAGATGGCACTAGAAGAAGAAGATCATTAGAACAGCATCGCAGAAGGTGCAACACTTCTATAGTTATTATGATATCTATAACACATAATGCAGTGGCCTACGTGTGGCATCTACGCAGATATCGTCGCGCACTGCGCCTACGCATTCGCTTTGTTTACGTTCGAAATTTGAAAATAAACACCGAACACGCCAGTCTCGTCCGAGCGCTCGCCGCGGACGGTAGTGCGAGCGTTCGCTCAGTTTGTTTCTCCACAGTTAATTGATTTAAAATATTTGTTCACGTGTAAATCGATTTCTACGCAGTTGTAAAAGTGTTGTGATATTATTTATAAGGGCGCGTGTGCATTGTTTTGTTCACTAGTGCAGTGCCAATTTAAAATAAACAATAATAAACATGATCGAGCCGATGAACGCGTCGGCGGTGGATGAACTCGGTACTTGTTTACGTTTTGTTTTTTGTTTTTGGTGTTGACACGCATATATAAACACACGGGGTTAGAGCGTGTTCGCACTGTGGGTTTTATGTTACGTTGTTACCGTGAGCGAAATGCGTAAGAATGCTATATTTTAAGTCAATTTAGTGTATTGATTTAGAGATGTCGTTAATTTGTTTGTGGTGTGTGGTTTGTTAGTGGATTGTTATTTCATTTATTTTAAACTATACTTGTAGACGACCGCGACTTCACCCGCCAGCCCAATAGTGTATTGCATACTCCCAAAAACACGAAAACAACAAAAAATCATGTGACCCTTTTTTATGGAAAGATTTGAGTGCAGAGAGTTTAAAAGAGAGATTTATGACGTCATAGGCTTTGTAGTACTGACTAAGAAGAACGATCCTTCATAAATTGTTTACTTACATCTCAAATGGGTTAGGCAGCGTATTCTATGAACACTCCCAGACTGGTTGATGCTTCCAACAATTATCATATTACAGCCAACTTACGCAAAATCTTCTTGAATTATATATAAAAAGTCCAAAAAAGAAAAATACCCCTGGGGCAGTCCGATTAATAATGACGACTCTGGCGCGAATTCGGTTCAGACAGCCTGGTACCAAAAACATCTTAAAACACATGGTGTTGAAGCGTTTCCCTCACAAATCCCTTGGTGAGCCATTGTGCGACAGTTACCAGGAGTCCATTAACATCAGGACACGTCTTAGCATTCCCAGCTTGAAAAATACCACCTGGAAAGAACATGACCAAAACTTGGCGGTCCTACTGGAACACCCAGGACACAAACAAGATCTGAACGACCAAGTTTCCTCATTTCAAAATACAATTCACGCGTAAAGACCATGTATTCAAAGTGAATAAATACTTTGACCTTACTAATGAACTAACCAAAAATGGCTATGTGGTTAGTTTATACGCGGTAGAAGTGGGTGCGAGGGGTATACCAGCGAAGTCTCTCTACAACCTGCTAAAAGACCTTGGCCTTACTAGAAGTGCAGTAAGCTCCATATTGGAACGAGTGTCCAAAGCTGCACTAGTAGGGTCCTTCCGAATATGGTTGGGCAGGGAGAACAACTTGAACAGGGGAGGTGAGTGTTGACGCGCGTCACAAAGGGTACCCTTAAACCTACACCCGTGTCACAAGTCTCGGGCTCTGTTCGGAGTTTTTCTCTCAGCCACGCGATGGACCCGGCACCCGCACGGTGAATCCATGGAATGCTAAGATATTCGTCTCAATATTGAACGCTACCTCGGGAACCGCTCTATCTATTGGTGGTAATCGCATGACAATCCGTTCAGTAGTCTTTGAGTTTATAGCGATCAGACAGACAGACTGAATTATTTTATAATTTTTTTATCGACTACAAGTAAGCCTTTGACTGCTATCACACCTGATGTTAAGTGATGATGCAATCTAAGATGGAAGCGGGCTAACTTGTTAAGAGTAGGATGAAATCCACACCCCTTTTGGTTTCTACACTCCATCATACCGGAACGCTAAATCGCTTGGCAGTACGTCTTTGTCGGTAGGGTGTTAACTAGCCACGGCGAAATGAGAGAAGGGAGAAATTATGAAAAATCTCAATCTCGGGAATCAAACCCAGGACCTCCGCCTTATAAATCCACCGCGCATACCACTGCGCCACGGAGGTCGTAGTGACCTGCAGCTACTAAAACAACGTTGATATTGTATAAAGAGTTTTGAGTCATCATTTCTCTTATGCTTGAGTTTGGCTAAAGTTTGGTGCCTCCTTTGTTGTCTGTTGATTCCTTTCACCCGACTTAATTTTCAAAATGGCGGATATAAATGCGGGACAAAAGGGGTATGTGCCCGCAGGTAGCAAAATATTGTTTATCCCTGCCTGCAGCACTAAAAGTATTTAGAATTTGATACAGATATAGTGATCCTTGTTTTTCTCTCTTCAGTTCATTGCTTGTAAACAGTCGGGTTTTTGTTTTTTTGACGACCTCCATGGCGCAGTGGTATGCGCGGTGGATTTAAAAGACGGAGGGCCTGGGTTCGATTCCTGGCGAGGCAGATTGAGATTTTTCTTAATTTGTCTTGGTCTGGCTGGTGGGACCCCACCGACAAAGACGTACCGCCAAGCGATTTAGCGTTCCGGTACGATGTCGTGTAGAAACCGATAGGGGTGTGGATTTCATCCAACTCCTAACAAGTTAGCCCGCTTCCATCTTAGACTGCATCATCACTTAACATCAGGTGTGATAGCAGTCAAGGGCCAACTTGTAGTCGATGAAAAAATAAATTAATGAAATCTTTAAGTAAATTAAAGCAACTAAATGACACAGTTATTTGTTACGTTTTAGTGCGTTTTTAAT
The DNA here is from genome assembly GCA_034621355.1 of Mycalesis mineus. NCBI lineage: Eukaryota > Metazoa > Arthropoda > Insecta > Lepidoptera > Nymphalidae > Mycalesis > Mycalesis mineus. The sequence goes on along the minus strand of JAXAVZ010000080.1, from coordinate 1,326,251 downwards.
CGGTTCTATTTTTTGTTAAAAAATTTTATGTAGAAGACAAACAGACTACTTTATAATATTTTATACAGTTTCTACTAATAGATAGCAAAATTCATTAGTAGATAGATATCCCAAAATTGAAAATATTTTGCTTCGTTTCATGCCATTGCAACGAAAGAGAGAGCGTTATTTCGCGTCTTTATTTCTACTCAATATGAGTCTTGTGACGCATCCTAGGCACGCAGGTGTGCGCGGGCCCTTAGCATGGCATTCTATAGAACCTGCTCGACATATTTATAGATAAGTGCACGACTGCAATGTTTGCACTACATATAGATGTAACGTGTGTGCAATTATAATAATAATAATTTATAATAATAATAATAATTTATTTATTTACTCAAAAATCATTTACATTACTTAAATATGGTGTGTACATGCGAGTGTGTGTGTCTGTGTGTGTGCGTGTGTGTGCGCGCGCGTGTGTGCGTATGGGGCCGTTCAAATATTACGTAGATTATTACGTGACTTGGCGGCCAATCCCCCTATGCTTACCAAATTTTTCAATATATTTCATATTTTTTTTAATAATTGTATAATTAAAAATGGATGGTGTGTACATGCGAGAGTGTGTGTCTGTGTGTGTGCGTGTGTGTGCGCGCGCGTGTGTGCGTATGCAGGTTATTAAGCTATTGTACAGCTTCTATCGCGGGCCTTGAGCGTGGAGACCGAATACAGAAATTCCGTAACGAAAAAACCTAACACCCGCTGGATATCAAAAACATAATATCAAAAGCATAATTTCGGCAACGACGTCATCGGGACCGTGGCCTAGCGGTAAGGCGCTCCAAGTGCCCGGATTGCCAGAGAGACGCGGGTTCGAATCCCGTCGGTTGCGCAATTTCAATAAAAAGTAACCGTTTAGTTTTTCCATCTATCGATAAATACCAGAACTTTTAATAACTTTTTGAAATATCACGGTTGTAAAAAAAAATACTTTTTGGAATATCACGCTTAAAAAAAATTGCGGAACCGACAGGATTCGAACCCGCGTCTCTCTGGCAATCCGGGCACTTAGAACGCCTTACCGCTCGGCCACGGTCCTGATGACGTCGGTAGGTAAACATAAGTTGGTAGAAAATGCTATGCAATAGCTTTACCGCGGCAGTTTCCGAGTGCCACACGTCTTTTTTGTGTTTGTCTCTTTGTCAAAGACTACTGAACTGATTTCCATGCGGACGTATTATCACCTATAGATAGTGATTGAGTGAGAGATTGGCATAAATATGACGTTAGTTGGTAGAGTAGCACCGTCCGGGCTGAGCTTTATTTGGAAACGCTGCCTAATCCCTTTGAGATATAACAAAACAATGTAAGAAAGAATTGTTCCGGTTTAGTAGGAATACAAAAGTCCGTGACGGCGTACCTTTATCTATCTTTTAAGGATATATTGCTATACTCATAATTTTTAAAAAGGATCAAATATTTTTAACCCGACTGCGTCAGAAGGAGGGTAAAAAATATGGAAGTGACATAGGCTATATAAATTTTCAAAATGGCGGCTGTAAATGAGGGGGGGAAAAGGGGGGATGCGTGTATTTTTTCTTTTATCTTAGCAATATGGGTATCAAATTAAAGGTCGTAAAAAGACCATTTCAAAAATATAAATATCATATCCTGTTTATATTACTGTTTTAACAAAAAATGTCAAAAAGTGTGTAAAGTCTCATTTCTTTTCTCAAATAAAATTATTATTATAAAAACAAAAAAACCCGACTGCTTGGAAGTTAAGACAGATCACTATATCTATATAAAACTTTAAATACTTTATGTTGCTGCAGGTGTGGACGAAATACTTTACTACCTGGGAAAGAAAGATCTACCAAAACTACGTTTGTCCCCGCCTGCACCACCATAAAGTATATATAATTTTATATAGATGTAGTGATCCTTGTTTTTCTCTTTTCAGTTCTTAACTTATAAGCAGTCCGGTTTTTGTTTTTGTAATAATGATTTTATTTCCCATTTTTGATGATTTTAGGTACTTATTTTCAATTTTGCTCGCGAGCGAAGTCTAGGGCGTATGCTAGTTAATGAATAAATAATCTGATTAAAGGGTTAAGGTTATTCTAATTATGATTACGTTGTTTTGCTATCTAATTGAGATTTTATCAAAATGTGTCAAGCTAATGTATCGTCAAATGGAAACATCAATTACTAGCGTTACGTAGAATACAATTTTGATGTACAAACTAAAAAACAACAAGCAACGGAAAATGAGTTTTTAATGACTGTATATTTTAGTACTTCAGCGTGAAATGTAGACACTTATTAGTAATTTTATAGCTATGCTAAGTTAATAAACATAGTACCTATTGCATCATTTTTAATTACAACTAAGACCCGGGTTCGATTCCCGGCAGGGCCGGTTGAGAATAATTGGTATTAAAAAGATGTTCAAAGGCAATTGGATAGGCTTTCAACTTCACACAGGAAGTTAAATAAATAACTTAATGTAACAACACAGTTAATATTGTAAAATTGATAATATTATAAAAAGAGCAACTGTTGAGTTTCTTGCCGGCTCTTCTCAACAGGACCTGCCTTCCGAGCCGGTGGTAGAGTCACTACAAATAGTCCAATTTGACGTTTCAAAAGTGCTTGTAATAAGCCTACTTGAGATAAACGATTTTGAATTTGAATTTGAATTTAATAATAATTAGCCCAGTTTCATAACTATAGTCAAGCCAAACTCGATTGAGAACACTTGTCAACAAACAAATTTAAAATGAAGGTAGAAAATGCAAGACATTTTATGCCTAATAAATTTAAAATTATGTTTTGTTATTTTAAAAAATCTTATTTAAAAGATATTGAATATATTAATTAGTTTTAAGCTTATTAATCTAATTTATTGTCATGAATTCGTCATTAACAAGTTAACTATAAAAATTAGATGTAAAATGACTAGTGATTTATACCTTCATTTTTAATTTGTTTGTTGACAAGCATTCTCAATCGAGTTTGACTTTAGTATAGTCTGGTTGGTGGGAGGTTTCGGCCGTGACTAACTACCATCTTGCCGGCAAAGACGTACTGAAGGGGTATTATCCTACTCCTAACAATTCAGCCCGGTTCCATCTTAGACTGCATCATCACTTAAAATCAGGTGTGATAGCAGTCGAGAACAAACTTTTTTTTTATCGACTACAAGTTGGCCCTTGACTGCTGTCACACCTGATGTTAAATGATGATGCAATCTAAGATGGAAGCGGGCTAACTTGTTAGGAGTGGGACGAAAATCCACACCCCTTTCGGTTTCTACACGACATCGTACCGGAACGCCAAATCGCTTGGCGATACGTCTTTGTCGGTAGGGTGGTAACTAGCCACGACGAAAGCCACCCACGAGCCAGACCAAGACAAATTAAGAAAAATCTCAATCTGCCCCGCTTGGAATCGAACCCAGGACCGCCGTCTTATAAATCCACCGCGCATACCACTGCGCCACTGAGGTCGTCAAAAAAAAGTACTTTCCAGAACAATCTGTTATAAATATATATTATACTATATATTATATTGTTTATAGTGTTTCCGTCATGATCACAATCGCGAAATACCTGCCACTAATAGTTGTTAATACATCTACATCCGGTCGCTAACACCGCTTTATCTCACGCTACCCACGCCTCGTTGGTCTAGTGGTTAGCCTACGACCTCCTGGGTTCCAATCCTGGGTCAGTTCATGGAATAGTTCTGAGTTTTTCATTCTATTATGAAATTTTCAGTTAATTCCAAGCCCGGAGTCAGGAACTTGGTGGTGTTACAGCCCCGTGCTTAGCGAGCACGTTAACCCGTCCGTCCCGTTCACTGTCATCAACATCTGATAGTGACGTTGATAAATGAAACATTATCATCCTAAGCCCGCATTGGAGCAGCATTTCATTTATTGACGATCACTATCAGATGTTGATGATAGTAACCGGGGCAGCTTAACGTGCTCTCCGAGGCACGTGGGTGTAACACCACCAACTTCCCGACTCCGGGCTTGGAACTGGCAATGTACTGAACATTTAATATAAGAATGAAAAACTCAAAATTGTTCCGTGACCCGACCCAGGAATCGAACTCAAGACCTCGTGATCGAAACCACATAGGCTAACCACTAGACCAACGAGGCAGTCCAATTAAAAGTCCAAGAGTCCAGGTATTATTAATATATTAACACAACCCAACCCAGGGCCTTGTTATCCAAAGCCAGATAGATTAGTAGATCAAGAATGGTTGTTTACCTAAATCTAACCATTTCTTACAATTTGTTATTTCTTTCCCAGAATCGTGGGTTGAGTTGAACTCTGGCGGAGTGCTGGGAGGAGCGGAGAATGAGTACATACGGCTGCTGAGGGAGGCGCAGAGGGAGAGCAGAGACTCTTCTGTGAGGCATTCGCGCGCCTCCAGCATTAAGGGCAGGTGAGATATTGCTATAGAGTATTGCTGCCCAACTGATACTCTTGAGTCTTTGGGAAGCCTGGGGAGCGAGGAATAATCAGTCCACGAACTATCTGAAGAGCTTCCAGAAGAGAAGATAAAGAGTAAGTGTTGGTAACCTTAGGCTTTCAGAGACATTCGCGCGCCTCCAGCATTAAGGGCAGGTGAGATATTGCTATAGAGTATTGCTGCCCAACTGATACTCTTGAGTCTTTGGGAAGCCTGGCGAGCGAGGAATAATCAGTCCACGAACTATCTGAAGAGCTTCCAGAAGAGAAGATGAAGAGTAAGTGTTGGTAACCTTAGGCTTTCAGAGACATTCGCGCGCCTCCAGCATTAAGGGCAGGTGAGATATTGCTATAGAGTATTGCTGCCCAACTGATACTCTTGAGTCTTTGGGAAGCCTGGCGAGCGAGGAATAATCAGTCCACGAACTCTATCTGAAGAGCTTCCAGCCTCACGGAAGACATGAAGAGTAAGTGTGGGGAACCTTAGGCTTTCAGAGACATTCGCGTGCATTCAACATTAAGGGCAGGTGAGGTCATTATTAGACCTAACTAACTGCTGTTGATGCTGCTTAACCGCCTACACCATAGCTCTCTTGAGTTTCGGGAGCGCGAGAAGTAATCTCAGTTCGCAGACCTATCAGAAGAGCTTTAAGTTACATAGGAGACTTGAGAAGGTGTTGTGAACCTCGGTTTAACGCTGACCATGGTCGTGCGTTGAGCTTCTACATCGGATGTACCTTCTACGGCTACGAGAAGGGCAACTTAGACACTTAAGGCAGGGGCTCCCAAGGGGTACAAAAAGCCCTGGTAAAAGATTAAAAACGTGGAGTATCAAGGTTTTTCAAGCGTAGGCACTTGTCGACGAGTGAAGGACGCCGACCAGGTAAATCTATGATCTTTTTCAATGCGAGCGTTCAAATGAGGTTTCTACGAATATTTTTGGTTACGGATAATATAGGATCGACTACGGCGCCCCTCTTTACTTTCTACGGCGCACCAGGACACTTTTTTTTTCCCCCGTAAGGAAATGCATTTACGCATCCCTCCCGGAGGTACTAGGATAGGGTCGCGGTACCTCCCGGAGGGTATGTGATCGCTGACCGGGAAACGGTCACGATACCCACTAAAACCCAGCGCTGCCCTCGGCATCTTGAGTGAAGCACCAAAGGATCGAAGCGGACATCCTACCTTGGCACGCACCAGGACACTGCGGCGCGCTTTTTAGGAACTCCTGACTCAATGCACAGATTTTCTGCTTTAGAAGACCGTCCAAAGCCAAAAGCACTTCCTGTAATAGATAGCTACGGCAAGTTTCTCCAAGTGCCAAGTCCGCGGTAATACAGCACCGATAGGTGTGCATGTCAAAGAACCTCAACCTTGGCCATTTTATAATGTTACTTGGCGACATGAAAATATCGATTTCGTCGACCCGTCGCTCCGTATTATATTATATGTAGGTCTGTTATCGCGAGGTCTTATCGTAATCTAATAATAATATAATCAGTTAGTGCGTGGTTATGCCTATTATATTGAAAATCAAATTCATTTACTTTTATACAAGAATTTTTGAAAAGTCAAGTCTGTTAGTGGTCATATCTATTAAGCCAGCCAAACTGGCACCGAATTGATAGAATCATCATAGTCATTATCAGCACATGAACGGTCCACTACTGGGCCAGGCTTCCCTCCTTATAGGAGAGGGGATATGGAGCGTACACCCACCACGCTGCTCCAATGCTATGCTGATAGATATGCTTCAGTAAATTAAAGCAATTAAATGACGCAGTTATTTTTTACTTTTTAGTGATTTATCGTCACGTAACGTACTAGTACTGTACTGCCATGGTATAGTATACGGCACTTGTAGCCAAAAAGCTGCCGATACTTACACTAAAACCGAAATCGCTGCAAATGTGCCTATACAATTTGAGGAGTCCTTTCGTTTTTCCCACGATCTCATCATCAGATCATAACACGATAACTATGGGACCATTTTGGAAGTGTACCCTTTCTAATGTAAAAGAATTGTCAAAATCGGACAACTCTGTAGGCATAGATAAAAAATATTATATACGGGTCGAATTGAGAACCTCCTCCCTTTTTTCGACATTAAAAAATGTACAATTTGATTTTTGAAATGGTTGGAAACGTGGTTCGAACAGCTGATGGACGTTGGGGGCTCAAGTTGCTAGAATGGTAACCCCACAAAGCGCAGTGCTGGTCGACCCCCCACCAGGGGGACTGACGACATCAAACGTGTCGCAGGGAGCAGGTGGCTCAGGGTCGTTGTGTTTGGAAGTCCCTAACAAGGCCTATGTTTTTTTTTTATCGTCTACAAGTTAGCCCTTGACTGCTATCACACCTGATGTTAAGTGATGATGCAGTCTGAGATGGAAGCGGGCTAACTTGTTAAGAGTAGGATGAAATCCACACCCCTTTCGGTTTCTACACGACGTCGTACCGGAACGCTAAATCGCTTGGCGGTACGTCTTTGTCGGTAGGGTGGTAACTAGCCACGGCGAAAGCCTCCCACCAGCCAGACCAAGACAAATTAAGAAAAATCTCAATCTGCCCCGCCGGGAATCGAACCCAGGACCTCCGTAGTATAAATCCACCGCGCATACCACTGCGCCGCGGAGGTCGTTAAAAAGTTGCTAGAATGGTAACCCCGCACCGGAAAGCGCAGTGTTGGTCGACCCCCCACCAGGGGGACTGACGACATCAAACGTGTCGCAGGGAGCAGGACCACAGGTGGCTCAGGGTCGAAGGCCTATGTCCAGCGGTGGACGTCCACCGACTGATGATGATGATGATGAACTGTTGGAAGGTTGGAATACACTGATATTCTAGCGCACGAAGTCGCGGGCATTTGCTAGTATTAGTATAATGTACAGCTCATTCTCAGATCAGTAATTTTTCCATTAGCTCGCAACAAGTTTTCTAGATTTTAGATATCGCGTGTCTTGGAACCGGTTCTATGTTCTAGGTCTAGACACGCAGGCTTAAATATATAGGTGTACTAGCTTTTGCCCGCGACTTCGTCCGCGTGGAATTATTTATTACGGCAGCCTAATTTATCTAAGCTTTGAATGTCATATTTATTAATATCTAATCAACTGCCTAAGAAATAGGTCTTAAGCTGTCAAAATGACGATACTTTCATACAACATTTCATCCCCCCTTTAACCCCTTACAACCCTTTTTTCGCAATTAAAAGTAGCCTATGTCCTTTTTCAGGCTCTAGACTTACTGTGTACCAAATTTCATTTAAATCGGTTCAGTAGTTGTAGAGTGAAAGCAAGACAGACAGACAGACAGAGTTACTTTCGCATTTATAATATTAGTTAGGATTATTGTATACCTATATAGTTATACGCACACACGTATACATATAACTATCAGTGTAGTGAGGAGAGCCAGGTTTCCCTCATTGTGGCAGAGTTGAGATGGAGCTTACACCCACCACGCTGTTTCAATGCTGGTTGGCGGGCATAGGATAATAATGACTAATAATAAACAGGATAATCGTGACCGGCTCCGACATCTTTTCATGCTTTCCCAAGCATAGATTCTTCAACATCGCCAGCTTTTTAACCGACGAAAAAAACTGAGGAGGTTCTCAATTCGACACGTATATTTTTTTTATGTATGACCACGCATAACTTTTTATAGAGTTGTCCGATTTCGATAATTCTTTTTTTATTAGAAAAAGCATACTTCCAATATGGTCCCATAGTCATCGCGTTAGGATCTGATGATGATATCTTGGGTAAATTGAAGGAACTCTTCATATAGGCACACTTGCAGCGATTTCGGTTTTTGTGTAAGTATCGGTAGCTTTTTGGCTACAAGTGTCGTATAATATACTATCACAGTATAGTACGAGTACGTTACGTGGCGATAAATCACTAAAAAGTAAAAAATAACTGTCATTTAGTTGCTTTAATTTACTCAAGCATATATCTAGGAGTCGGTGCCAGCCAAGGTTTCTACTTTAAGGACGTTACCTAGAACCCACAAACTGCTTTACTACGTTAAATAAATGTTCCTTAAACTTGTTGGCACCGACTTCATAGATATGCTTAAGTAAATTAAAGCAACTAAATGACACAGTTATTTTTTGCTTTTCAGTGCGTTTTGAGTTCTATTTTTTGTTAAAAATTTTTAGACTCTGGGCTTAAAATATTACTTGAAACATTTAGAAGGAAGAAAAATTCAGTATTATTTACATTTACATAACCCGACTCACTTTGAACCCAGGACCACTGATCTGAAGCCTAACCACTAGACGAAGCAATACTACTATACTAAAGCCAAACTCGATTGAGAATGCTTGTCAACAAACAAATTAAAAATGAAGGTAGAAATCACTAGTCATTTTACATCTAATTTTTTTAATTAACTTGTTAATGACGAATTCATGACAATAAATTAGATTAGTAAGCTTAAAACTAATTAATATATTCAATAACGTTTAAATAGGATTTTTAAAATAACAAAACATAATTATAAATTTATTAGGCATAAAATGTGTTGCATTTTCTACCTGCATTTTAATTTGTTTGTTGACAAGCGTTCTCGATTGAATTTGGCTTTAGTATAGGTTTCATCATCATCATCATTATTAGCCTATTAACGGCCCACTACAGGGCCAGGCCTCCCTCCTTATAGGAGAGGGGATATGGAGCGTACACCCACCACGCTGCTCCAATGCGGATCGGCGGGCTTAGGGTGATAATGTTTCATTTATTAACGATCACTATCACATGTTGATGACAGTGACCGGGACGTGCTTAACGTGCTCTCCGAGGCACGGGGGTGTAACACTACCAACTTCTCAACTCCAGGCTTGGAATGTACTGAACATTTCATAGAAGAATGAAAAAGTTCAGAATTATTCCGTGACCCGACCCAGGAATCGAACCCAGGACCTCGTGGTCAAAGCCACATAGACTATCCACTAGAGAGTCACTAGGTTTAGGAAAACGAAATTTGCAGTATAGATGATTAAATGAATATTTTTTTCTGTTTTCAGCCCAAAATCACCACCAAATAGTCCGAACCTGGAACCGTCCACGGAAGACGAGCTTAAGGGTGTCTACATCAACTGCTGGAGGGTAAATGTCGACTTTTTAGTAATACTTTACTGGAGAAACAGATGGTCTACCTGATGTTAAGTGGTAAATATTCTGTTAACATAAGTTTTGATAACCTAAGCTGAAGCATATTTTTAAGCCTCATATGCCTGTGGTTTAGGTGCATGCAGGTGGACCTGCACTTATGTTTACCTACCGACGTCATCGGGACCGTGGCCTAGCGGTAAGGCGCTCTAAGTGCCCGAATTGTCAGAGAAACACGGGTTCGAATCCCGTCGGTTTTTCAAGCGTGATATTTCAAAAAGCCATTAAATTTCTCTCAGGCAATCCGGGCATTTAGAGCGCCTTACCGCTAAGCCACGGCCCCGATGACGTCGTTGCCGAAATTGTGCTTTTGATATTATGTTTTTAATATCCAGGGAGTGTTAGGTTTTTTCGTTACGGAATTTCTGTATTCGGTCTCCACGCTCAAGGCCCGCGATAGAAGCTATGCAAAAGCTTAATAAAAACAAACAATAATATAAGTTAAATAGCAAAAAAAAAATATCATAATTGGGATGTGATATATGTATATATAGGTATAATAGGCAAAAAGTTATAATTGTTAATTAATTATAATTAACATATTATAGCGATTATGATTAATTCATTCTGAATTTTAATTACAATTTATTACGTTTATGTAACGGATATTATGAATCATAATGTTATGCTCACTCCGATACCAATCAGGGAATAATTGGTACTTTAGTAAGAAGTAAGTTTTATCAACATTTGCTCTATAACATATATCTATATAGTGCCTTTGAGATAGCTGGTAGACCTATCCTAACATAGTAATTAGTACAAAAATTTTTTAACAAAAAATAGAACCGACTCAAAACGCACTAAAAAGTAAAAAATAACTGTGTCACTTAGTTGATTTAATTTACTTAAGCATATCTATGAAGTCGGTGCCAGCAAGTTTAAGGAACATTTATTCTACGTAGTAAAGCAGTTTGTGGGTTCTAGGTAACGTCCTTAAAGTAGAAACCTTGGCTGGCACCGACTCCCCTGATATGCTTAAGTAAATTAAACAACTAAATGACACAGTTATTTTTTACTTTTTAGTGCGTTTTGAGTCGGTTCTATTTTTTGTTAAAAATTATTATTTCTTACTTTTTAGTGATTTATCGTCACGTAACGTATTCGTACTATACTGTCATAGTATATTATACGGCAATTGTAGCCAATAAGCTACCGACACTTACACAGAAACCGAAATCGCTGCAAGTGTGCCTCCAAAAATTGAAGAGTTCCTTCAAATTCCCCAGGATAACATCATCAGATCCTAACATGATGACAATGGGACCACCTTAGAAGTATGCCCTTTGTAATAAAAAAATAATTATCAAAATCGGACAACTCTGTAAAAAGTTATGTGTGGTCATACATAAAAAAAAATATATACGTGTCGAATTGAGAACCTCCTCTGTTTTTTTTCGTCGGTTAAAAAGTGGTTTCCCGCTGTCTGCCTATTCAGATGTTACGGATTTTAAAGCCATCTTCATGATTATAAGCCATTGTTTTAAAAATGTTGTTAATATAAAATTATTATTATAAAAACAAAAAACCTGACTGCATAGAAGTTATGAACTGAAAAGAGAAAAACAAGGATCACTATATCTATATAAAATTCTAAATACTTTATGGAGATGCAAGCGTTCAAAATTCTAAACAGTCAGGTTTTTTGTTATCACCATAAAGTAATTAATTTTATTTGATAAGACTTTTTTGTTTTATAATAATAATTTATGAGATTTTGTTTTACTTTTGGTATATAAATGACACTTTTTGCCATTTTTTGTTAAAACGGCAATATAAACATGATATGATATTTATATTTTTGAAATGGTCTTTTTACGACCTTTCATTTGACACCCATATTGCTAAGATAAGAGAAAGAAATACACACATCCCCCCTTTTTTCCCCCATTTACAGCCGCCATTTTGAAAATTCATATAGCCACAATTTTGACAAATTCAACGACACCTCACATGTCAAAATCCGTTCAGCCGTTCAGGCTGTAGCGCGTGCCGAAGAAATGGACATACATACATACGCTCGAAAAACATAACCCTCCTTCTGACGCAGTCGGGTAAAAAGAGGTTGCAACAACAGTTTCTGAGAGGGAATCGTTTTGTTTTCAGGATGACTCCAACGACTGGGTCTGGGAGTGGAGCAGCCGACCCGACCAGCTACCACCAAAGTGAGCATCTGTCATTATCACCATGTATTATATAATTGCTGCGGGCTTCATAAGAAGGCTCAGAGTCACTCGGCGGGCGATGGTGCGAGCAATGCTCGGAGTATCTCTGCGTGATACAATCAGAAGTGGGATACGCTGAAGAACCAAAGTACCGACATAGCTCAGCGAGTCGCAGAACTGAAGTGGCGATGGGCGGGGCACGTAGTTCGAACAGCTGACGGACGTTGGGGGCCCAAGGTGGTAGATTGGCGACCCCGCACCGGAAAGCGCAGCGTTGGTCGACACCACCAGGTGGACTGACGACATGAAACGTGTCGCAGGGAGCCGCTGGCAACAGGCGGCTCGGGATCGTTGTGTTTGGAAGTCCCTACAAAAGGCCTATGACGTCAGCAGATGATGATGATGATTATAAAACTTCTGCCTCGTTGGTATAGTGGTTAGCCTTATGTGGCGTCTATCATGTCCTGGGATAGCTGTTTCATTCTTCTATGAAACGTCAGTACATTCCAAGCCTGGAGTCTGGAAGTTGGTGGTGTTACACCCCCGTGCAGAGCACGTTAAGCCGTCGGTCCCCGTCACTGTCATCAACATCTGATCGTTAATAAATGTAACATTATCACCCTAAATCCGCCAACCCGCATTGGAGCAGCGTGGTGGGTGTACGCTCCACATCCCCTCTCCTCTAAGGAGGGAGGCCTGGACCTGTAGTGGGCCCTTAATAGACTGATAATGATGATAATTATAAAATTTTACTTTATTTCTTACTTTTTAGTGATTTATCGCCACGTAACGTACTCGTACTATACTGTCATAGTATATTATACGGCACTTGTAGCCAAAAAGCTGCCGATACTTACACAAAAACCGAAATCGCTGCAAGTGTGCCTATAAAATTTGAAGAGTTCCTTCAATTTTCCCCGAATATCATCATCAGATCCTAACATGATGACAATGGGACCATTACGGAAGTGTGTTTCTATTAAAAAAGAGTTATCAAAATCAGACGACTCTGTTAAGAGAAGGTCGCCATTGTAAGACGATCTTGCACCACAAACCCATTTTTCGGGCTACGTGTCCCACCCATTGCCTTTAGATTCAGCTTTCCTTGCCCCTTTAACCTACTTATGAGTGTGGTATTCGCAGGGACTGGCGTTTCAGGCACCCTCAGAGCGCCCGAGGACCACCCTCAGCCACCTCCTCCATAGAGGTGTTGGAGCAGCTCGCGCCCGCCATGCAGCAGGTCAGTTCACCATCCCTGAGTTCCTAGAGTTCCTTGCCAGCTCTGTAATATCTGATTTGCAAACCGGTGGTAGAGTCACTACAAACTATTTTAATGTATGTTACAGAGCCACTGTCTGTCCGTGCGCCGCAGTTGCCTGTTCAGCCGCGGGGCCATCGCCGCCGTGTTGGTGACCAACATCGTGTCGCTGCTGCTGGGCGCTGGCATCGGGTGAGTACTGTATACCAGTGAGAAGTACCAGGCGTATATAGAAGTGAAGGATGTCTAAGATATGACCAGTACACCAGTGTGATGTACCAGGCGTCCACAGCAGTGAAGGATGTCTAAGATATGCCTTACTATACCAGTGTGATGTACCAGGCGTCCACAGCTGTGAAGGATGTCTAAGATATGCCTTACTATACCAGTGTGATGTACCAGGCGTCCACAGCAGTGAAGGATGTCTAAGATATGCCTTACTATACCAGTGTGATGTACCAGACGTCCATAGCAGTGTAGGATGTCTAAGATATGCCTTACTATACCAGTGTGATGTACCAGGCGTCCACAGCAGTGAAGGATGTCTAAGATATGCCTTACTATACCAGTGTGATGTACCAGGCGTCCACAGCAGTGAAGGATGTCTAAGATATGCCTTACTATACCAGTGTGATGTACCAGGCGTCCATAGCAGTGAAGGATGTCTAAGATATGCCTTACTATACCAGTGTGATGTACCAAGCGTCCATAGCAGTGAAGGATGTCTAAGATATGCCTTACTATACCAGTGTGATGTACCAGGCGTCCATAGCAGTGAAGGATGTCTAAGATATGCCTTACTATACCAGTGTGATGTACCAGGCGTCCATAGCAGTGAAGGATGTCTAAGATATGCCTTACTATACCAGTGTGATGTACCAGGCGTCCACAGCTGTGAAGGATGTCTAAGATATGACCAGTACACTAGTGTGATGTACCAGGCGTCCATAGCAGTGAAGGATGTCTAAGATATGCCTTACTATACCAGTGTGATGTACCAGGCGTCCACAGCAGTGAAGGATGTCTAAGATATGACCAGTACACCAGTGTGATGTACCAGGCGTCCATAGCAGTGAAGGATGTCTAAGATATGCCTTACTATACCAGTGTGATGTACCAGGCGTCCACAGCAGTGAAGGATGTCTAAGATATGACCAGTACACTAGTGTGATGTACCAGGCGTCCATAGCAGTGAAGGATGTCTAAGATATGCCTTACTATACCAGTGTGATGTACCAGGCGTCCACAGCAGTGAAGGATGTCTAAGATATGCCTTACTATACCAGTGTGATGTACCAGGCGTCCACAGCTGTGAAGGATGTCTAAGATATGACCAGTACACCAGTGTTATGTACCAGGCGTCCATAGCAGTGAAGGATGTCTAAGATATGCCTTACTGTACCAGTGTGATGATGTACCAGGCGTTCACAGCAGTGAAGGATGTCTAAGATATGCCTTACTATACCAGTGGGCGTCCACAGCAGTGAAGGATGTCTAAGATATACCTTACTATACCAGAGTGATGTACCAGGCGTCCGTAGCAGTGTAGGATGTCTAAGATATTACCATCTTATACCAGTATGATGTACCAGGCGTCCATAGCAGTGAAGGATGTCTAAGATATGCCTTACTATATCAGTGCGATGTACCACCAGGCGTCCACAGCAGTGAAGGATGTCTAAGATATGCCTTACTATACCAGTGTGATGTACCAGGCGTCCACAGCAGTGAAGGATGTCTAAGATATGCCTTACTATACCAGTGTGATGTACCAGGCGTCCACAGCTGTGAAGGATGTCTAAGATATGACCAGTACACCAGTGTTATGTACCAGGCGTCCATAGCAGTGAAGGATGTCTAAGATATGCCTTACTATACCAGTGTGATGTACCAGGCGTCCATAGCAGTGAAGGATGTCTAAGATATCACCTCCCTGTACCAGTATGATGTACCAGGCGTTCATAGCAGTGAAGGATGTCTAAGATATGCCTTACTATACCAGTGTGATGTACCAGGCGTCCATAGCAGTGAAGGATGTCTAAGATATGACCAGTACACCAGTGTGATGTACCAGGCGTCCATAGCAGTGAAGGATGTCTAAGATATCACCTCCCTGTACCAGTATGATGTACCAGGCGTTCATAGCAGTGAAGGATGTCTAAGATATGCCTTACTATACCAGTGTGATGTACCAGGCGTCCATAGCAGTGAACGATGTCTAAGATATGACCAGTACACCAGTGTGATGTACCAGGCGTTCATAGCAGTGAAGGATGTCTAAGATATGACTCACTATACCAGTGTGATGTACCAGGCGTTCATAGCAGTGAAGGATGTCTAAGATATGACTCACTATACCAGTGTGATGTACCAGGCGTTCATAGCAGTGAAGGATGTCTAAGATATGCCTTACTATACCAGTGTGATGTACCAGGCGTTCATAGCAGTGAAGGATGTCTAAGATATGACCTTCTTATACCAGTATGATGTACCAGGCGTTCATAGCAGTGAAGGATGTCTAAGATATGACCTTCTTATACCAGTATGATGTACCAGGCGTTCATAGCAGTGAAGGATGTCTAAGATATGACCAGTACACCAGTGTGATGTACCAGGCGTTCATAGCAGTGTAGGATGACAGCTTGGAAGGTTAACGTATCTGACCTAGTGAAGTACCAGGCGGGCATAACAGTGTAGGATGTCAGATAGTCAGGGTAATCTATGTATAGTATACACTAATGTAAAGTTCCACCACCATACGTACATAGTTTAAGATCCAAGTACCAGGCGTTCACAGCTATGTAGGAACTACACGGTTGAAACCGCAGGCTTTCTCTAGTGCTTTACATACCTTCTACCACAATATTTTTCTTAATATATTCTTTTTTTTATTTCAGAGTGTGGCTCAGTAAGAAAGGAATGCTGCCTCCCAGACTCATCATCTTGAACTAGAATTAAGACTGAGATGGATCTTAGGATAGTGAGCGCGCACCTTTACATTGCCATAGAGTCAACAAAGTTCCTTTTATTTGCATTTCTATATGCTTTTATTGCACTAATTTGTTTAATTAATAAGCAATATATTTAACTCTATACATTTCATTTTTTAATAAAAATGTAATAGCGCAGTGGTATGCGCGGTGGATTCATAAGATGGAGGTCCTGAGTTCGATTCTCGACTGATGGGACGCGTAGGCGGTGGCTAATTACTACTCTACCGACAAAGATGTACGCCCAAGCGATTTAGCGTTCCGGTACGATGTGTAGTAACTTAGGGATGTGGATATTATTATACTCCTAACAAGTTAGCCCGCTTCCATCTTAGACATCAGGTGTGATAGCAGTCAAGGGCTTACTTGTGATGAATAAAAAAAATAACATTTTTGGAAAGAAGTTTCTTATCATCGTCTCGTATCGTTTTGATTCTTAGCTAGAACGAAAAAGTTACATTTTTTTCGAAAAAAAAAGGAAGTCTTTCCGAAAGACTTTTACGTCACTTCTGTCTATAGTTAGATCAGTGTATGTAATATATACATAATTTTGTTGCGACAGGGGGTACAATGCAGACCCTACACTTCTTTTTATTACTAAGCAATTGCTTTTCGACGGGACCCCCGGTCGTACCCATATAAACCCCTCACGCCTTTTATTATTATTACCTTTTTTATGTATTTAAAAGTTAAAATAAAATATTTTCTTATAGTTTTTAATTAGTTGAAGTCCACTTATAGTCTAAATTTTCAATAGTCAAGCTAAATTAGAGTAGGCAATTATAATATTTTTTAAAAAGGTAACTTCTATACATGTATAACTCTATGGCAATAAAGGTGATCGCTTATACGAAACGTGTCGAGTTGAGTTCAAAAGAATGGGAATGTTGTTACAATTTGCAAGGGAATATTTTCTTTTTTTATTTTTAATTGTTAATTTGAAATTCTAAAGTTTTTATTCAGAAAAAAATATTTTTTACGTTGGCACCATTGATGTAGATGATATGGATAAGTGAAGATTTTTATCATAGATTTTGACGGTTGGTATCACATTTATTTACTAAATCTGTGATAGAATGTATACAAAAATGAAATGTGCGTCTCGGGACTCCCGACAGAAGTGATAACTTTAGCGCTGTGAGAGAAGGGGAAGCCATTGGCATTGTACAGCGTGACGTAACGGAGCGGTTTGCCCTCCCACAAGAAGTTATGTGTGAGGGAAACGGAAGCCAGACAGACTGTCGCCGTCTAAGCGGCTTCAAACGCCATATCCAAAATGTAGTATTTTAGAAGTATTTGTATTTTGAGTACATGTCTATGATAGAAATCTTTGTATTGAAGTGGATGGATAGACATTGCAGAATAAAAGTAATTATCATACAAAAATAATATCTTATTACTGATAGCTCCATATTGACAGTAACAAAAATTAAAAAAAAAATCAATTAAAAACCAAAATTATTTTTTTTAAAAGGAAAAAAATCACTACTGTAGGAGCCATTCAAATATTACTTAAGCAGATTTATTACAATTATTTACCCCTTCCCCCCATACCCCTTGTCAGCATAAGTAAGCAAAGCTCTTACCTTACGTAAGGATTGGGGGGGGGGGCCCAATACTTACGTAAATGTTTCAATTATAAATGTATTTTTTTATATTATAATTAAAATGTGTCATACTTATAATTTTATAAATAAGAAAATAGATTTATATTACCGATGACGTAATCATCATCTAGACTCCCCTACCCCCCATGTCATCCAACATAAACAAAACAAAGACCTCCCCCCCCCTATAGTGCTTACGTAATACTTGAACGGCCCTTACCAGTGGCACTTAAATGCAATGTCTATTCTAATATTCTTGTATACTCTATGGATGGAGCTCGAATTTTTGGGAGCCTTGAAATAATTTTTGTTTTTTTAAAAAAAGCGTATGTTTTCGACTGAAGTACCATAAAGCCATAATATTCTTTTTTTTGTGTATTTCGACTTTGTGTGATAAGTATTGCAGATTTGATTTCTACCAAAAGACGGTAGAAATTTTGGGCATTGTAGTAGAATTTGGTAGATTTCTTTTGCGTAGCTTATAATGTGATAAGGATTATTTATGGATTTTAAAACTTATTAATGTAGTTGTAGGATCGTAGCTTATTAGAGCCAGTCGGCACCCATCTAACTTCCTCACTTTTCTTATTTATTAGACAACAGAATTACTTGACGGTCTCTGTAGTGGTGGCCTCCAATGCGTGGTGGATGTCCTGGATTCGATTTCTGGTTGAGACTGGGACAACCCACCACCACCCATGGCCCTTTCAACCTCTCGGTCATTTGGGCCCGGGAGGAGGGCAACCCGGAATCCGCACTTCTCTTCGCGTTTCATCACCGGGCCGCCTTCTTGACTCCCTACAAGTTCTTTGTCATCTCGTCCTTGTCCCTAAAATACACTCTCCCATTTCTGGGGCATGCACGACACACAACGCGACTCGCTCGCGACGCCGCGGTCCGTAGCAGCTCCACATCACCTCTGCACAGTGTTCATCGCTCCGAGACGCTCCGCTCACGTTCCGAGCCGAGTTCTGGTTGGGACTATTGAGATTTTCTTAATTGACCCAGATTTGGCTGGTGTTAGACCTCAGCCGTGTCTAGTTACCACTCTGCCAAGAAGACGTACCGCCAAGTGATTTAGCATGTGGTTAGAAACCGAAAGGGGTATGGATTCCATCCTACTTCTAACAACTTACAGACGACGCACTTTAAATTGAGTCGCCTGTCGGTTATATTGGTAGTGATATGAAGGCGGTCTTATCGTTCCGTGACTCTTTTTATATGCCAGCGCGTGTGCAGGTAGCTAAGTATCGATAACGGGTTTCATTGCGTACACATTCCTACTGTTGATGTGAAGTTTATTGCTCGACTACTCAATTAAACATGCGTCGACAATAACTTGTAAGCCCGCTTCCATCGAATATTGGTATCCATCACTTATTAACAGCTGTGATTTTAGTCAAATTCAAATTCAAAATCATTTATTTCAAGTGGGCCAATTGTAAGAACTTTTGAGACGTCAAATAAGACTATTTGTAGTGACTCTACCACCGGCTCGGAAGGCAGGTCCTGTTGAGAAGAGCCGGCAAGAAACTCAACAGAGTAAGGGCTAGATTGTAGTGAACAAATAAGGAGTCGTCCGATTCGGGGGCCAACTGGGTCTAATGAGCTATGACCATTATGTTTTTTGGTAGAAATCAAATGACTGTCGCGACATTTCAGACTGTTGTTGCTTTGGTAGTAAAAGTGATAAAAAAATTTTCAAAAAAAAAATTAATATCAATCGTATTTTAAAATAATTATTACCTAGTAATATTTTGTATTTTCTTACTATAACAATACTTTTCATGCTATTTTTTGTATTGATTCTCTTTGTTGTTGGTGTTTTGAAATTTTTGTACTAACATTGATTATAAAGCAAAATAGTAAGGTGGCTTCGTAGGAGGCTTCGGCCGTGGCTTTTCACCCTACCGACAAAGACGTACCGCCAAACGAATTAGCGTTCCGGTACGATGTAGTGTAGAAACCGAAAGATGTGGAATTCATCCTACTAACAAGTTAACCCGCTTGTATCTTAGATTGCATTATCACTTAACATCAGGTGTGCTTATTACTACATCAAAACCGAATAAAATAATATGTATTTTGACGACCTCCTTGGCGCAGTGGTATGCGCGGTGGATTTATAAGACGGAGGTCCTGGGTTCGATTCCTGGCGGGGGAGATTGAGATTTTTCTTAATTTGTCTTGGTCTGGCTGGTGGGAGGCTTTCGCCGTGGCTAGTTACCACCCTACCGACAAAGACGTACCGCCAAGCGATTTAGCGTCCCGGTACGATGTCGTGTAGAAACCGAAAGGTGTGTGGATTTCGTTCTACTCCTAACAAGTTAGCCCGCTTCCATCTTAGACTGCATCATCACTTAACATCAGGTGTGATAGCAGTCAAGGGCCAACTTGTAGTCGATAGAAAAAAAAAAGAAAAATACCAATAACGAAGAGGATCATAAAAAATATAACGTTTCTTATTATAATAAAAAAGCTCCTAGTTTTAAGTGATTCGAAGATACAAGTTAAGTTCATGTTTTTAATATTTAAAAAAAAAAGTTGTAGACGGAAATGTATAACAGACGTTTAAAATTGCATTTTTTTGGTTTTGTCCGACTGACAAAGATTATTATTTTTCTTAATATTCAATCTTTTTGAACTATTGAGTGTTTTTTTTTAAATCTTTGTATTGACTTTTTAATTATATTGTCTGCATTAAATATCTACAAAACAAATTTCAGACTTATTTGTGTATTTGTACTGTAGTAGAAGCAATACTTTGGCCAGATTTGATTTCACTTGATATTTTATGTCAAAATACATAGTTTTATTGTGCAGAAAATAGAAAGTTAATGTTACGTCACAATGGAAGAAGATTATAGAAAAATAAATTTTCGGAGGAATCAGATTTTTCCTCTAAGAATCCATAGACAGAATTATTTTCCATAAATTCTTTTCAATGTCGTTATATATTTTCTTCTAGAACCTTGTAGTATAGTATAATATATATTTTTATTACGTTTAAGCGGAATTTAGAACGTGAAATAATATCTAAAATAAAATATAATATTAAAATAATACGGTTAACATAATGTCTAATTTTATATTTATTATAGAGCCGCGTGCAGACTGGCTGACTTCATTTGAACATCTAGAAATTACAAAAAAAAAAAAATTGTAACTTAATAAAAAAACTAGTCTTTTCTTAGGTATTGCTTTATTTTCTTCCAATACTCTTTATTTGAGTTCAAATTAAGCATAATTATATAATTTCAGAGCCGGTCTTAAAAACTTTCTTTTTTAATTTATTTAACGGCCTAGAGTCAAACCCTTTATGGTCTTAAAGACTTGTAACGTCGATTGCTAGGAGTTTGTTTATTTCAAATTCAAATTTAAAATTCTTTATGGTATGAAAATATATTTTTTTGTTTACTGTCTATCTATTAACTTATTTAACCCGGCGGCCAAAACTGGAACTAACGCCGCGGCTGTAATTTTTTTTGTTTCTGTCAACGAGGAATCATAGTTACAAAATAAATTCTGAATGAGGAACAATATGGTACAATTTATTTTTAAAATGTTTTGTTTTTCAATTCAGAAGATGTCAACCAGTCTTCGCGTGAAAGAATTAAAACAAATAAATGCATAATATTTATATTATATGTCTATTAGTTAAAATGTATATGTTAAAATGGATTCCTCCAGATAATGCTATTTAGTGCGTGCACTGTATAATAAAAAAGTATCAATGTCAAAGTAGTATTATTTTTTCCTCCTATTACCTGTCTTAGAAATAACATAGAGTCAGGCCTCTTCCTTACAAGGTAGAAATACTTGGAGTTGGACCCACGGCGGTGCTCCATATAGGGTTTGCGGACTACTATTACAAATATTATCCTTGAATCATAGAGTTTGAAATCGCTCAGATGCTTAATACTTATTTCGGGTGTGATAGCAGTAAGGGCCAACTTGTAGTCGATAAAAAAAAATATCGACAAGTTATGCTCATGGTGACGTCATTAATTCATTTATCCATGCAGGTATTATAAAGGCTACAATTTGTATGTATGTATGGATGGATGTTTGTTACTCTCACACGTAAAATCTACTGAATAGATTGTGATGAAACTGCACAAAAATATGGCTTACATATCAGAATATCATTAACATTTTATCCCGGAACTCCCACTGGAACGAAAACTACGCGTAACTACGGTGAACCGCGGGCCATCTCTAGTTATTTATATAAAACAAAGAATTAAATCCTTGACTAAATATCTTAAACCTTCATTCAGCCCCGGATTTTGAATCTTCCAAGATGGGGAACAATTTAAAAAAAATGCCGCCTCCCTGTAACATCGTCTGATGGGCATGAGACGCACGGAAACAAGGGTCACTACGACAAGTCGGGTGTATCCCATTAGTACCCCATACCGTAGTTCTATAGAACTGTTGGGACATTTTCCGGGCTGTCAAATTATATCCCAATAGTTCTATTTTTGTATGAAATGTTGTGTGAAGGAATAAATCTATTTAGTAAATTTCAATAGTATAGTTCTTATAGTTTCGGAAAAAGTGGCTGTTACATACAGACGGACAGAAAGACTTTACAAATCTATAAGAATTCCGTATTTTTTGTTTGTGATTTCATATTATACTTATAAACACTAGGTCATTTATATGTAACGTACAAACAAGATGTAAATATCGACATTTCTTTAATTATTGTCCCATTAGTTCTATATAGAACTAATGGGACACTAAACTCTAATATGGTGTATCAACAGTTCTATAGAACTAAAATTAGGGGGTACTACTGGGATGCGCACGACAAGTCTAGTGCTGTTCTTTCTGTTTGAACCCTATATATTCGTCTCCTGTTATTTCCTTCCCTGATTTGCTCCTAGATATGGGTTTCATTCTGATTTCATTATTATAAGTTATGTAAAAATAAATCATAAATACATAAAAGTCCTAATTATAAAAACATATAAGTGCAAAAACGAAACGCAAACTGCCAATGTATCCTCATTGAGCGTCATAATTTTACTCTTCACAATGAAATCTGTGGTACTAAGGTTACTTCGTCTGTGACGCTGTCACAATTTCATGGCGGACTTGTCACTTGGCGATTTCTAACAAAACAACCATCATAAACTTTTAACCACAAAAACGTGATATTTTA
Source organism: Mycalesis mineus (assembly GCA_034621355.1). Classification (NCBI taxonomy): domain Eukaryota; kingdom Metazoa; phylum Arthropoda; class Insecta; order Lepidoptera; family Nymphalidae; genus Mycalesis; species Mycalesis mineus. Next base: position 1,303,406 of record JAXAVZ010000080.1, on the reverse strand, counting down.
TAAATTTTATAACTAAACAACGATGTCTACAGTCTCCGACTGTTTCTCTATCGGCAGTATAGTTGCCACGAGGACGTGTTACAATGAAGATATCGAGGGGGAAGTGTTAGCTTTCGATCCTCAGACCAAAATGTTAATACTCAAGTGCCCCTCGTCCAGCGGGAATCCAAAGCGCCACGACGTTAACATCGTTAATTTATCGCTCGTAAGCGACGTTCAGATCAAGAAGGAAGTCACAACTGTGCCCGAACCACCTCAATCGTTAAATCTCCACAGGTTGAACACTCGAGTTCGTAATTCTATAGAAAATAAACGTAGATTGGTGAGTTATGCTTCGATACTGTGTTATAAGTAGTTGTAGAAGTCTTAGTGCCTGAGTTTATATGGGGCAATGATAGTGCAGGTTATATCAGCCTATAAGTAGTATTGTTATGCTACGGTCTGAAGGGTGTATGCTGGTGAATTTACAATACCATATGGCTTTGGCTTATTACCTATGCCTCAGGTTGATAGGTTCATTGTAGAATACACCCTGACCCTTACATGCCATTCAAAGTGATGTTCTGATAATAGAGACAGGCAATGGATTTTCATTTAACATCTGGTAGGTCATTTTGGATTTGATCTATTACTGTAAAGCAGTATATAGTACTAGCCTCATTTAGGCTATAGTTGAACTGGCCGTCTAGGTTGTTGATTTAGTTTAGACACAATAGAATCTGAATATAATTGTGACTGAACATTATCTACTTCTATTTATCTTAACTTTTAATTTCATTTCTACTCTTGATTTTCATCAGGGAAACAACCCTTATATTAACAATGCTGTCAATTGTAAATAGCATTATCAATAGGGTTGATGATGTTGTTTACTGCAGTATTGCATCATTCAATAACCCAGCAATTCAGTAGGTTCTGTAGAAAAATCATTAAGATACTGAGATATTTATTAATTGGTATAATACCACAGTTGTTAATTCTACCTTTATACCTACAGATATTTTGAAATAAAACCTGGCCAGACAAAAAAAGTGCAGTGTATTATATATTTTTTTACCTTATAAATTTTTTATTTACATTTAAATAAATAAAAAGTAAAAGCTTAAACATTATAATAACCTAAACTATATATAATACATATATTTCTATTGTATTTTTTTATAAACAAAAATATAGGGACAGCTATAAAATGTGAGCATGCAGTTTCTTGGGAAACAAACATCCTTAAAGATTATACATTAAAAGTGTATTAATATAATGATATTACTGAAAATGGCTATGGTTCATTATTTTTTATTAGTATGGTGAGGCCCGCCTTTGCCTAGGCCAAGAAATAAAAATGGGCAAGGGAAACCAGGCCAACGAAATCCAAAGGCGTAGTAGACTGGGTTGGGTAGTCTTCTCCTAATTAGACTTTGCCTTCAAAATGAATATCACTTGTCACCAAAAAGCACATATATTTAATCAGTGCATCTTGCCAGTCCTAACCTATGGAGCTGAAACTCGGGTAACTACTATTCTTCACAAAATTAGTGTAGCCGAAAGGGCAATGGAAAGGAAACTGGTAGGAGTCACTCTCAGGGACAAGAAGACAAATAAGTGGCTCAGAAAACAGAGCAAGGTTTCTGATATCATGCAACAAATGGCAAATCTAAAATGGCAGTGGGCGAGACATGTAGCCCGAAAAACCGATTCTTAGTGCAAGACCGTCTTAGAATGGTGACCGTGAGACAGCAAACGGCCGGTGGGAAGACCACAGAGAGCTAGAAGGATGACCATTAAGGTAGCTGACAGTAATTGGATTTTGACAGCCCAAAATAGAAAGAAATGGAAGATGTTGAAGGAAGCCTACACCAGATTGGTAGAGAATGTCTAAAGAAGAAGAAGAAGAGGCCTGCCATAGTAGATTGTCTTTGACCCTTGTGGAAAGATCCATAAGGGTCAAAGTGAATCTACTCTCAAAAAAGCTAGTCTATAGGCATTAAAAGTGGGCATGAGAAGTATAACTTGCCCAAAGACCTTGGCCTAATTACAACTGCAGTATATTCTATACTAGAAAGAGTATCTGAAACTGCTCTAGCAGTATCTTACCAGATTTCGTCAGGCAAGGAGTGTGGCTGAGGAAATGTAGATTTGTCCGATGAAGTACTCTTAAGCCTATATCTGTGTCTCAAATCTCTGACTGAGACCTACGATGAGTGTATAAGTATTATGACCTTACAACTGGATTAACAAAAAATGCCTATTCAGTTAGCAAATTGCATTGAAATTAATGCAATATTTGCAGTGTTAAGGCGTGCCAAATATACAAACTTTCCCTATTATAATTCCAGGTATCAGCTCTATCAGCATGTCTAGACCCAGAAGGCCAGAGACTGTTCCTGGCCATAGCGCGCGTCATAGATGACGTCTCCTGGTCAGGCCAGAGCATCAGAGTTTACAATGAAGTCACTATTACACCACCTTACAAGGTAAATAACACTTTACTACATATTGTAGGACCATGTTGTCTGTCTATCCTGCATGTCTAGACCCAAAAGGTTAGAGACTGTTCCTGGCCATAGCGCGCGTTATAGATGACGTCTCCTGGTCAGGCCAGAGCATCAGAGTATACAATGAAGTCACTATTACACCACCTTACAAGGTAAATAACACTTTACTACATATTGTAGGACCATGTCAGTCTGTCTATCAGTATGTCTAGACCTAAAAGGTTAGAGACTGTCCCTGGCCATAGCGCGCGTCATAGATGACGTCTCCTGGTCAGGCCAGAGCATCAAAGTTTACAATGAAGTCACTATTACACCACCTTACAAGGTAAATAATACTTTACTACTGCCTATTCGCGTGATTAGACCTAGAAGGCCAGAAACTGTTACTGGCCATAGCGCGCGTGATAAATGACGTCTCCTGGTCAGGCCAGAGCATCAGAGTTTACAATGAAGTCACTATTACACCACCTTACAAGGTAAATAACACTTCAGTACATATTATTGAACTATGCTTATTTCACTGTCTCTCAGCATGTTTTTTTATCTGATACAAGTTGCCCCTTGACTGCTATCACACCTGATGTTAAGTGATGATGCAATCTAAGATGAAGCAGGCTAAGTTGTTACGAGTAGGATGAAATCCACACTGCATTCGGTTTCTACACGACATCATACTGGAAGGTAGGTTGGGTAGTAACTAGCCATAAAGCCTCCCAACCTGCCCCTCTGGGAATCAAACCTAAGACCTCCAACTTATAAATCTACCTTTCATACAACTGCCATGAAGGTCGTCTAAAACCTTGGACCCGTAACATAATAGACCGATATTGATGAAGTTTAACTCAATCTCTCCGCAGGTGGAAAACGTCCTAGGCGAGCAAGACTCCAAACCATACAACTACATAAGGAAATTCGTGGAGCGGCACTGGAGAGACCACAGAGACTCCGCAGCCAACTCCTCGCGACACCAGTAGACTGCACTAGCCTGGGATGCGGCGTAGACCCCTCGTGTAGACAACCACCAATATAGTGTAAAAGCTCTTTTTTGTGTTATCAACTACAAGTTGGCCTGACTGCTATCACACCTGATGTTAAGTGATGATGTAAAATATCTACATATAAAATATTGATAATATTGCTGTTTGTGTTTCATTGGGCGAAAGAGACAGCTATATTATCGCCATCTATTAGCCGATTTAACCGACTTCCAAAAAGGTTTGTTTGGAATCTTTTTGTCTACACGAGGTGTCTCTTAACGCATCCAAGAACTAATGCATCTTTTAATGCGCGCGCAAGGTTAAGAGACAGAGGGTACAGATTACAAACATCACTAGGGCTTCAATTGAGACGGTCGCAGAGGCGAATCGAAGCGTTGCCGTCTCACTTTTACAAAATAGCGCATTACATGTTTCACAACTCTCTCAATATGGGTATCAAATGATAGAGCTTGATTAGTAGAATATAATATAAAAATCCAAGATGGCCGGCACAAAGAGATGTTTAAATTCTTGTTGTATTGTATATTTCACTGTGTGAAAATTTCAAACAAGTAGGCGTACTCACAGTCGCTTCACAATATATCTATATTAATGTGATTTATAAGACGGAGGTCCTCATTACTATTGATGAATTTTTAAATGACAAAGAGGTCGAGAGGCAATTGGATCGGCTTTCAACTTCACACAAGTAGTAGAATAAATAATTTTATGTAACAACACAGTTAATATTGTAAAAATTAATGATTTTAAAAGAGCAACTGGACTTGCCTTTAGAAAACTACAGGATTAGGAATCGACATAAATTGAGACAATCTTAGCATTCCATGGATTCACCGTGCGTGGGGGACCTGCCTTCCGAGCCGGTGGTAGAGTCACTACAAATAGTCTAATTTGACGTTTCAAAAGTCCTTATAGTTAGCCTACTTGAAATAAATGATTTTGAATTTTGATAAGTTAAAAAATGTGTTAAAAGCCATTTACTAAGTAAAGGTTACTATAAAATTAATGAGTTTATTAACGACAAATATACCTTGCATAAGTTTAAGCAATGTATTAAAACTCACTTACTGACTCAAGGTTATTATACTATCGATGAATTTTTAAATGACAAAGAGGTTGAGAGGCAATTGGATCAGCTTTCAACTTCACACAAGTAGTAGAATAAATAATTTTATGTAACAATACAGTTAATATTGTAAAAATTAATAATTGTAAAAGAGCAACTGTTCTTGCCTACACAAGGCGCCTTCGATTGGAACCAAAATTTAGTAATTTTTGCCTCTTGAAATAAATATTTTAAATTAATTGATTTTAAAAGGAGCAACTGCTGTTTTAAATCTGCTTTCTAAACCGGTGGTAGAGTCACTACGTACTGACATACTTGACGTTTGAAAACAGCCTCCTTGAAACAAATTATTTTGATTTTTGAATATTTTTATTTTGTACTTTACTAATGGGAAAATAGACATACATTTTGCAACTGTCGATGTTGACGCTTCGTTTCGCTTCTACTTTGAATTAAGCCCAACTTCTATTAACTCTTTCACACATAGACCTCTCTCTCTTACCCAGCAGCGCGGGTAGTGACTTTATTTACAGTTTAAACTACATTGATATACAAAAACCTAGATACACACTGCTATAAGAAAAGTGGTCGGCTGGGGGCCGAGTGGCGCAGTGGGTAGTGACTGCTTCTGCGTCCTAGGCTGTGGGTTCGATTCCCACATCTGGAAAATGTTAGTGTGATGAGCATGGATGTTTTCCAGTGTCTGGGTGTTTATCTATATGTTATAAGTATTTATGTATAATATATATAAAATATTGATCAGTTATCATAGTACATAACACAAGCTACCTACGCGCTCTTTGGGGCTATATAGCGATGTGTGTAATTGTCCTATAATATTTATTTATTTATAACACTTTAATTAAAGTCAAACAAACTTAAATTATAAAACTGTAAATTGAGCCTTCTTAGAATTCAAATGTATTTTATTAATTTAATCTCGTTTCCATGGTAATATCAATATGAATGTGGTCTATCTGTTATTCCAGGCTATAATCTATCAGTGTCAATTGTCACGAAGATCCATGCAGCCGTTCGTTATTACAAACATCCTGATATTAAAATGATTGCATTTATAAAATTAGTAAGATTTATATTTTTAATACATAATAATCTTAATTTTGGCTGGATGGAGGCTTCGGCCGTGGCTAGTTACCACCCTGCCAGCAAAGACGTGCCGCCAAGCGATTTAGCGTTCCGGTACGATGTGTACAAACCGTAAGGGGTATGGATTTCGTCTTACTTTTAACAAGTAAGCTTCCATCTTAGATTGCATCATCACTTACCATCAAGAGTAATTGCAGATAAGGGCTAAATTGTTACAGGGCCAGGCCTCCCTACTTATAGGAGAGGGGATATGGAGCGTACACCCACCACGCTGCTCCAATGCGGGTTGGCGGGCTTAGGGTGATAATGTGTCATTTATTAACGATCACTATCAGATGTTGATGATAGTGACCGGGGCAGCTTAACGTGCTCTCCGAGGCACGGGGGTGTAACACCACCAAGTTCCCGACTCCGGGCTTGGAATGTACTGAACATTTCATAGAAGAATGAAAAACTCAAAATTATTCCGTGACCCAGGAATCGAACCCAGGAAATCGTGATCGAAGCCGGATAGACTATCCACTAGAGCAACGAGGCAGTCATGATTGAAATTGTAATGAATAATTTATAAAAGAACAATAATCTAAATGAATTTCACTTGTGTATCTAAGGTTTTTGTATATCAATGTTTTCACATACAATATTTATGAATTAAAACAGGTCCCATTTTTTAAAATGGAAACACTGAATATATTTTTGACATAAAAAAAATGAATTCAATGTTTGAATGTCACAAAATCGGGACCTGGTTAAATAAATACAATTTTAGCGTCAAGCGATTTTGCGTACCGGAACGTAAGAAGACACCGGTTAACGGTGTAGTAAACACCAAGGTTACTAATGGGGTTCGCGTTACGTACAAAACGTCCTTTTTTTTGTATTTCTATTATTATTATTTTTATGTACAAAAAAAATATGTTTTAAAAAGAAATGCATTTGTTTTAAATACTTTTGACAGCTGAGTGGCGCAGTGGGTAGTGACCCTGCTTCTGCGTGTTAGGCTGTGGGTTCGATTCCCACATCTGGAAAATGTTTGTGTGATGAGCATGGATGTTTTTATTTTATTTTATTTTATTTTGGCAATAACAGTCATTATAAGTAAAAAGTTTTACGTTAAAGAATAAATACATGGGTAACAATAGACAATACATTGCGAAGATTTGTACATAAAAAAAAAGAAAAGATATGTTATTATGTTTTCCAGTGTCTGTGTGTTTATCTATATATTATAAGTATTTATGTATAATATATATAAACATATTGATCAGTTATCATACACAAGCTACCTACGTCCTATTGTGCTACCTATTGTCCTATAATATTTATTTATTTCATTACTTATTATTTTCTTCTGAGCTACAACCCCTTGTAAGTCTTTGCCTCCACTTCTCTCCATCTGGATCTGCTCTTGACTTTTATTGCCTAATCTAAAGCCATCTTGCTTATTTATTTTTTTTTAATTCTACCATTCTTAATAAAAAAATAAAGGACAATACACACATCGCTATATAGCCCCAAAGAGCGCGTAGCTAGCTTGTGTTATGTACTATGATAACTGATCAATATTTTATATATATTATACATAAATACTTATAATATATAGATAAACACCCAGACACTGGAAAACATCCATGCTCATCACACAAACATGTTCCAGATGTGGGAATCGAACCCACAGCCTTAATACAAGCTATACACATCAGCTTGCCATAAATATATACTGTTAATGTTAATGTACTGTAATATCGTACAATGTTTAACATAAATGTAGATCTTTAGTACACGGGACGGAACGGAGGATATTGCTTCACGGAGAATTATAAAAAAATTAAATTGCGAGGGGAAGCGGGGAAAGAGCAAACTTTATATGAAAGTCTGTCTTTAAAATTAAAAGGGTACCTAAGAGGTTTTCACGCGGACGAAGTCGCGGGCGACTGCTAGTAATATATAGATAAACACCCAGACACTGGAAAACATCCATGCTCATCACACAAACATTTTTCCAGACATGAGAATCGAACCCACAGCCTAACACGCAGAAGCAGGGTCACTACCCACTGCGCCACTCTCCTCCTCAACCCTCTAGTTCCTATCATCTAATTTTTGTACGTAACACGATCTCCAGTATAAGTTCCTTGGTTTAAACCACACCGCTCAGTGCTTCCATCATAACATGTACCAACAATATTGTACTCTCTGCAACTGACTGACTGTTTTCTTTTCATATATCAGTAACCCTTTTAACGTGGATTTGTGAATGGAGCCGCCATTTTGATTTTTTCAAAACGTTGTCATGTCAATAGAGATATATTTGAGATGCATATGTCGAAGGCAGATCAGCTGTTTCTTCCTTGTGGGCATGTTCTTTGTCGATCCAACTGCATGTTGTGGGTACTCAGGCAAATAAACACGAGAAAACTGATTACACTATTTATTGGCACACAATAATCACTACAGTACGCTTTAATCAGTAACTCACTATAGCACTATGGCGAACGATAAGTTTGGCGCGGTATGGCCTTTGACCGCTACGCGCCACTGAGCCTTAGGGCTAACGCTAAAACACGGACGAGTGCGGGCGTGGGCGCACGCGGCAGGCGCCGCCGCGGGCCACAAATCCGCGCGCGGGCGCACCCGTCGCTTGCGTCCGTCTCAGTTAGCGCTGCTAGTATAACTTTGATGTCGAGCGTGTACAGTTGTGTGGAGTAGATTACCATGGATTATTTACTATTTTATTATATGGCAAAAAGACGTCAACGGAAACAACGTCGACTGTAATAATAATAATAACCTGTTCTTGATAAGTAGGTTACTCAGCGGAGAATTCGATAATTCATTCGCCATATACCATAATATTGGCCGAAATTGCACCTCAATTATTACGCGCTTTGTATCAATGTTCATGATTGTACGTAGCGTCCGACGCGTGTGACCGTGGCATCTAGCGGCGCTCATCTGATTTGTAGAAACAAACCCGCTCGTGTGTACCCTTCGCGGGCGCCCGCGCCGTGTACCCGCCACCCGCGCCCGCGCTCCGTCGCACGCGCCTGCGCTGTCCATACTATTTTTCATTATACACCCGCGAGCGTGCACCCGCGCGAGTTTTAGCGTTAGCCCTTAACACACAACTGTCCATTGCAGTATTCTCACGTAGACACTGAGGTCTCGAGTGAACCGTAACACTCACTGTCCATCCGTAAACTGACTGTCGGGCCTCGGCCCTACTTTCCACATTGTCAACATCCCTGCCAATACCGCCCCTCCAACTCTATCCAAGTTTGCATCAACAAATCGAAAAGACTCAATTGAGTGACTGAATTACAAACAACAATGCAACACCCGTGTTCGCCGATAGAGGTCGCTTTATGATACAATATCTTAGTTCACCAACAGATGTCGCTTTAACTTTCGAGATATAAGAGATCGCGAACTTTTTTTTAGTCCTAATAAAAAAGAACAAAGTCGCTTTTTTATATTTGTCCCTATGTATGCTTAAATCTTCGAAACTACGCATCCGATTTTCATGCGGTTTTTTTTATCGATAGAGTGGTTCAACAGGAAGGTTTATGTGTATAATACATGCATAATGTAGTAGAGAAACACTGATAACTTTTCAGGTTTTGATAAGATGTCGTATATTACCGCATTTTTGCGCTTTCATTGCAAACGCTGGCTAAACCCTACGAGATATATCAAAATAATGCACTACAGTATTGCACAACTTAAAAAGGACAACAAAAAAATCTGCGGTGGTATATGTCTATCTCTCGGGGATAACACACAATAACCATTTTTAATCTTTTACTTTCAACCAAAAGTAATGACTTATTTACGAACCGATTTTAAGCAATACCGCATTAATTCTTATCAAATTAAGTATCTGAAATACTTTGTGCATTCAATATAGATCACTATTGCCCTTTACAGCATGTCATTTAAGTGAATATTTTCCAAGATATATAAGATTCAAAATGCAGGAACACAGTGAGCGTTTGAGGGTCGCGCGGAGCGTGCGTTCTTTAGTATACTTTAGTACCAGCATTGCACCCGTGCGAAGCCGGGACTTGTCACTAGTCTAGAATAACTTAGGCAGCGTTTTCAATAAAACTCGAATTTCATGTAATGAATGAAAATTTTAAAAATGTAATTCAAATTCATATTCATTTATTGCGAATTGGGTCGGCACATAGAGATCTTATACAAATATTGTACGCTCTTCAAAATTCTGCCTAACAGCTTGCAATGCCCTTATCGCTAAAAATACTGGTACACTTATAAATATTTCCTACATTAACCAACTCTGTCACTAGCTCTGTCATTCAAAACAATTTACGATTCTAACGATGCCCTTACGTCAATAAATATTCTGTCACCTTATATCCCCTGTGGGCCTGACATTCAAACCTTTGAGGCCCGCGGCTACCCGGGTAGCGACGGAGCTATAATGACAGCTGTCATTATTTGCCTGACGGTTGCCAGGGACCCCTCGGGGCTGTGAAACTATATCCAATTATAACTGTAACTAGAAAACAGTCAGTCTATAAAACTAATATTACACCGTATATTGGAAATCGTACAAAAAATCAACAAGAAATTTCGAAAATCGCGATTCAAACAACCAAAAAACTATTTAACTATAATTTAAAGGAAAGAAACAAAAGACATTAGTATCCCCTAGTAATATTTGATTCGTTTGCGTTATATACATTATGTATGTATTATATAATTTTTATTCGAATCAAATAATAAAAATAAGAGGTTTCCCGCGTCTTTAATTTGTTTTTAGTTGTTGGCAACTCTGAATTGTTGATGGCGATGTTGCTGTGTTGAAAAATATTGCGTTTTTTAATGTGGCAACTTGTTTAAACAATTCAGAGATGGTACTATTTATATGATGTTGGATAAAGTAATGATGAAAATACAAAAAAAAGTGCAAAATTTTAATGTGTTTTATTTTCCCTTTTAGTTTTAGGAATGGTTTGGGTAATCGTTTTACATAATTATCAGCAAATTAACGGCCCACTACTGTTGGCAGCATTGTATACTGTTTGAAAAGACTATAGACAATATAGTCACCTCACTGCTCATTGTGGTTAGCGGGTTTAAACATTTATTACCGATTAGATGTTGAGGAAAAATGGTGGACGTGGCTCTCCGAGTGCCCCATGGATAGGTGTTATCATTCACCACTCCAGGCGTGCAGTCTACTGAATTTCATATAATAGAAAAAGTGGATGCAGAATTACTCCCTCACTGCTCCCATTGGGTTCGAACCGTTAATACCTTGATTTGTTCGTTTATAGTCACTAGACATATAACTACACATCTGGTTTAGGTAGAAGCTAATTTAATTTACAATATTAGTTTTAATAAAGAACAAAGTCGATATCTTCGTCTGTACCTATTTATGAAATAACTACATCATTAAATTAAATTATATGTCTAATATTTTGAATGTAGTTTTTTTTATTAGATAGAGTGATTGTTTAGGAACGTTTATACGTATAACACATGCAAAATACAGGGGGAAATACTGAAAATTTAGAGGTTTATAATGTGATGTCGGAATTAAGCACGTTGTTTTGCGCTTATACCGAAAACGTTGGGTGTACCCTAGAGATAGACCAAAATAATGGAATACAATATTGTCCACATTAAAAAGTTCAACAAAAATTTACAACAGTTCGTGAAAACATATATCTGTAATCTTTTATACTTTGGCAGATATATAACGTTTTGTGTTTTAAAAAATCATTTAATTCATATGCTTACGTTTACCTCATTATTTATACAACTAAACTTAAATCCTTATGAAAATAAATTATTTAATAATCAAAAGGATATTATAGAGATAAGATTTGCCTTTTACAGTATGTTAATTAGTTATATGGTTTCGGAGATATTACAAAATTTCTAAAAAACAATTATAGCCGCTATATCGTCCAATATATTAAGTTGACGTCCTCCGTGTTATGTTATGTTATACGTACCGAACTACCGAATAGGGTTGATCTTTTCATTCAGTTTATTTGGCATGGAGTCACGGGAAACTATAAAAAAATCAAATTGCGAGGGGTAGCGGGGAAACAGCACACTTTATATGAAAGTCTGTCTTTAAAATTAGAAGAGTACCTAAGAGGTTTTCACGCGGACGAAGTCGCGGGCGTCCGTTAGTATTTTAGAACTAGAAGAATTTGAGGATAAAATGTGGCCTATCTGTTATTCTGATATGTAAGCTATATTATTAGTAGTTTTTGTGTGAAAGAGTAACAAACAAACATACATACATACAAACTTTTTTTTTGTTCTCGAGACGAATCTCTTGACTGCCGAGTCAGCACGGTACCGCGTGGCATTTCATCGTGCTGACTGCCTTTAAGTTATTATTGAAGTGAAACTTCTTTATCGGGGTTGGAAAAAAATTTAGTGTAACATTTTTTCGTTACGCGTCACATTTTTTCGTTACGCGCCATCTTTGACTTATGGAAGTGACGTGATAAATATATATATATGTTATATTGAAGTGATCAGCAAAATCAAAGGGTTTATTTTAATTCTAATTCCAGTGAATTTCTAAAAAAAGTAAGTAATTACGACATCAATGATAGTAATAATTCTATTACAATTAATGAAATTCAATAATAATCTTTGTAGTAATAAGCTAAAATGAAATAATTGTAGAATTTGTATTTATGTCTATGATAACAAAAGCCTTTTATTAAACTTTATCTAATTTAACTTTATTTAACCAATTTCTGTAAAGTTGCATATAGTTAAATTATTTTTTGAAAAATAACGTCATAAAAAAGTTTCACTTCTTACGAGTGTACGCTAGTACACGCACACATTTTATTTATTCTCTTCCTTTTCCCTTTCCTCTTTCCTCATCATTATTTTCCAGAGCATCTCGCCGTATGTGTTCCACTCGACTTCCCCGGAGAGCATACGCTCAATTAGGTTGTCTGGGTCCACTTTGCTATTGGTTCCTTATGCCGCTGATTTCAGGTCATTAAAGGCCGGACACTCAAAAATAGCGTGTCGTGATGTCCTCTCCGCAAAAGTAGCAGTATTGAGTAGACACTTTCCCTATTGCGAAGAGGTAGGTGTTGAACACTCCGTGACCACTTAGCGCCTGAGTAATCCAGCGATCCACCTCCCCGTGGTTCCTTTTGTGCCAGCTTTTAACATTTCTTATCAATTCTCTCGTCCATGTCTGTCGCCTATATATTATCAGTGAGCTAATTAATTAATTAATTACTGTCAAGCTCACATTGTTCATTTACAAAAGTTCTCACTTGTGGTATACTGAAATCGCCAGGCAAATTAAAAGAACAACTGAGGGCGTTCCCAAAATCTATACTAATATTATAAAGCTGAAGAAGTTTTTTTTATCGACTACAAGTTGGCCCTTGACTGCTATCACACCTGATGTTAAGTGACGATGCTTTCTGAGATGGAAGCGGGTTAACTTGTTAGGAGTGAGACGAAAATCAACACCCCTTTCGGTTTCTACATGACATCGTACCGGAACGCTAAATCGCTTGGCGATACGTCTTTGTCGGTAGGGTGGTAACTAGCCACGGCGAATATTCCACCAGCCAGACCAAAACAAATTAAGAAAAATCTCAATCTGCCCGCCCGGAAATCGAACCCAGGACCTCCGTCTTATAAATCCATCGCGCATACCACTGCGCCACGGAGGTCGTCGTTTGTTTGAACGTGCTAATCTCAGGATGTACTGGTTTAGTCCACTTATCGAGGAAGGCTTTAGGCTATATAACATCGCGCTGCAACGAACAAAGTCGCTGGTATCCGCTAGTTACCTATGTATAACAAAAGAAGATAAATGTACGGTACAGTACACATACTATCGCTGGATTGCTCTGGAGGATCGGGGGGTTTTCTTCTCAACGAAACATCTCTTCAAGAAGCCGTTTATTCTTCTATTGGCACCGCTTCTATTTACATTGTCGGGTGATCGACTGGGAACTGTGTCGCTATCGGCACGGTGTCTATTTATGTCAAATAATTCGAGCCCTCTAATTGGTACATAATTATTTCCAATTAGAGAGCCCAAATAATAACCAATGAAAACTTATTTTCTATCTCTTTAAAAAAGCAACACATTGAGTGATTCATGTTTAGGGTTCCGATGAAAAATGGTAAAAAAGAACTGTTTGTTTTAGATTCGTGAAATCTGTCTGTCTATCCTATTCTATCGGCCTTTTATTCCGAAACTATAAGAACTATACTGTTGAAATTTGGTAAGTAGGTAAATGTATTCTGTGAACCGCATTGAGATTTTTACGCAAAAAATATTTTTTTTATTATTAACAAATATAATGAAATTTGGTTTACAACACCAGAGATCGCGAGACAGCATACAGCGCGGGCGCCCCCGCCGCTCACGCGCACACACATGAAAGGCGGCGGTAAGTTTACCATGTTCCTAATAAACGCGTAGAGATATCAAGTCGAAACTCATATCAATAAACTTGTAGGTAAAATTTGTACGGAACCCTCGGTGCATAAGTCCGCATCCACTTGGCGGGTTTTTTTTATATTGTAGACAGATATACAATTAATTTTATAAAAATTAAACTCAACACATAAGTTCAAACATTTATTTCTAAAAACTACAGAAATACATGATTATAATTATTACCATGAAACAAACATTACATCTAAAACATAAACAAGTTACAACAATATCATCTAAAGATTAAACGCTGGCAACATTTTGTACTAAAATGTGAAAAGTCTAAAGCTGTGAAATCACTGATAAAAAAACAACAATTAAAAAACCAATTTAAATATTAATCAAATACTTTATAAATTGAAATATATATATATTTTTTAATAAATATGGAATGTCAATCTTAAAATAAAACATAATAAATTTAATTATAAGAATTATAATAAAATTAAATTAAAGTAGGTACATACAAAAAACGAGTATTTTATTATTAATACTATCGGATAATAGTCACAAGATTGCATTAATACAAAAAAAAATTAAACCATAGAGAAAGTTTTGTATTTTTTTTTAAAACAGAATGGCAATTAATATAGAAAAAAAACTTCAGTGCTTGATGCGTTGAATTCCTTATGTCAAATACTTAAAAAAAAATCAAAGTGTTCTCTAGTGAATATTTTTTTTTAAATTTATTTAACGGCCTGGAATCAAGTTCTTTATGGCCATATTATATTTAGCATTACATAGATAAACCATAGAGTATATTTTTAACTAAAAAGCATACCATTTATAACATGTTAGTGATGCCATAGACATTTTTTCTTCTAAAACACAATGCAAGCATATTGTTTTTTAATAACCAAAGACAAGACAAGTGAATATAGTTCTAACGAACATTTATATTATTTTTTTGGTTTTTTGTTTACATTATCAATGGTCTCGTGTGAGCAAATCCTACGTGAATAAATCGTAATATATATATTTTGCATATTTCGTTTCATTAGTTTAGTGAAACTAACTCCGATATTTAGTTCACCAACTTAGTGACATAGTTGCTGGGGAAGAGGCCTGTCATGCCGCGGAGCTCGCCTGAAAAAAATTAAAAATTAAAATGAGATGAGATATTTTTTTTATCGACTACAAGTTGGCCCTTGACTGCTATCACACCTGATGTTAAGTGATGATGCGATCTAAGATAGAAGCGGGCTAACTTGTTAGGAGTAGGGCGAAATCCACACGTTTCTACATGACATTGTACCGGAACCGAAGAAAATCTAAATCTGCCCCGCCGGGAATCGAACCCAGGACCTCCGTCTTATAAATCCACCGCGCATACCACTGCGCCACTGAGGCCATCGTGTTTGATCAAATGTGACTTTTTTATTCAATAAAAAAAAGTTAATTTTGAAGAGCGAAATTTTTTCCGACTGCCTCGTTGGTATAGTGGTTAGTCTATCTGGCTTCGATCACGAGGGCCTGGGTTCGAATCCTGGTTCGGGTCACGGAACAATTCTGAGATTCAGCACATTACAAGCCCAGAGTCGGGAAGTTGGTGGTGTTACACCCCCGTGCCTCAGAGAGCACGTTAAACCGTCGGTCCCGGTCACTGTCATCAACATCTGATAGTGATTGTTAATAAATGAAACATTATCATCCTAAGCCCGCCAACCCAAAGAACAGAATAAATACTTTCGACTGCCTCCGTGGCGCAGTGGTTTTCACGGTGGATTTATAAGACGGGAGGTTCTTCAGGGTTCGATTCCTTAATAAGGTATTTGACACTAATCAAAATATTATAGTTTAAATTTATTTTTAGAAACTTGATATAATAAAATATGATAAAATTAAAAAGTAATTTTTAAAAAGTCAAGCATTTTTCAGGAATATGTCTGAGTAGACACAGACAGCCCTACTGTGATGTGACGTCACAACACAGTATCCCCATAGCGGCTTAGTACAAATATTCGTTCTGCAAGTAAAGGACAGAAAACCCCTACTCCACAATACCCCATGGGTATGGCTTCTCCTACGGGTACGTACCTTGCCACCAGGCGGGGTCCTGCGAGCGGTCGGTGACGGCGATGATGTCGTCCTTCTCGAAGCTGAGCTCGTCCGCGTTCTGCGCCGTGTACGGGTACAGAGCTATCACCTGTCGGACACACATACATGACAAGCCATTGCCACTGTTATAATTTTATAACAGTAATCCGCTTCGTTACGTGACGCTCCTTTCACACGGCAATCCCGTTTTTACAGGATCCCGTTGGATGGCGAATGCGTTTCTATGCCAGCGTTCACACGAGCATCCTGCATGCGGGATCCATTGTGTTGCGGACAGAAGCTACAAACCCTGCGCGGCGTCAGCGATGACTAATTCTGATTGGTCGCCCGCTGACGCCTCCCGCTCCCCGCACGCCCCTCAGCCCCCGTGATCGCCCCTCTCCCGCTCGGCCCACTCGATCTCAGTGCCGGGCGGGGGAATTGCATAAATACCGGCTCCCGAGCTACCGCAAATCACTTGCGCTACGAACCTCAAGAACTCAAGATCATCAAGACCTCTAGCGTCAAGTACCAAGAACCCTCAAGAACCAAAAACTCCGAACCCCTGAACATCGTCACAATTCTTGTGAATTGTGATATATTGAACAATATATACAGTCCACTCGATCGACGGAGGGTTTTAATTATTAAATCCCTCCCCAACACATTGTTTTGCCACTAGAAACTTGATCCGTAGTCCAGAAAAAACGGAATCCCGTTTAATTACATATATAGCAATTCAATAGCAGTGTTCACACAGCGTCCTGTTTTTTGCGGGATGTGTGGCAGTGATGAGTGGTGGCAGCTCCCGCCCTTCTATTTATTCTAAAATTGAAAAATTTTTTCAAATCTCTCATAAGATTCAGGAAAATACCTAAAGTCGAGCGTTGCGTCAGAATAGGATGAACCGAGTATCTTCTATTTCGCTGCCGACGCGGATAATACCACCTGATGACCGGCGTAGGAATGGTCAAACAGGATGCAACCGTGTTCACACGGCAGTACAGTTTAGCGGGACCAGCTTTTGACTGAATCCTGCAAAACTAAACAGTCATGTGAACACAACGTCGAGTTTTGCAGGTTACAGTAAAAAACCGATCCTGCAAAACTGAACAGACACGTGAACACAGCGTCCAGTTTTGCAGGTTACAGTAAAAACCGATCCTGCAAAACAGAACAGTCATGTGAACACAGCGTCCAGTTTTGCAGGTTACAGTAAAAAACCGATCCTGCAAAACTGGACTGCCGTGTGAAAGAGGCGTAACGCGTTACGGCAACAGCCCAGATCAGAGAAACAATCTTTTTGTAATCTATAAAAATGAAAGAAAAAATAAATTACGGGCGATCTGAGGTTGGAAAGGGGTAGTGGGTGAGTTTTTGGGGTAGAAAGCGGTTCTTCTCGATTTCCGGCAAAAACTAGGCTAACGGTTTTTACTGCTGCTACCAAGTAGCAGGTGTAGATGCTTATTTATTACTGTTATAAGATAACCTAGGTATATACCCGAGTGACCTACAAAAAATTTTAGCCCATCAAAACATCACATTTCAATGTCAACATAGAGATGTGAGGAAGGGGCGAGGCGGATCTGTGCCTTATTGGGTCTACATACTTTTTTTTAACACTGAGAAATTTGTTTATGCATCTACGGCCAATTTTTCGGTTGAAAATTAGGTTATTTTTTCGATATTCATTCAATATAAGCTGAAAAAAGAAATATTTGAAATCAAATAAATTTTAGCGTGTTTGAGACATAAAACGGCAAGATTTCACCAAATTTTGTGAAAATAAACTTGGTTTTTTGAATTTTTCACATAAATTTTGAGGTTATGTGAAATCATTCTACTCTTTTCCATAGAACTTTTAATTTTGCCGGAAATCGAGAAAAACCGCTTTTTACCCCTAAAACCTCACCCACTACCCCTTCCCGACCTCAGATCGCCCGCAATTTATTTTTCCTTTCATTTTTATAATATTCTCCTCCTTTTCTCATGGATTTCATCTTACTGCGATTTTTTTTTTCACTTTTTATTATTTTTAAGGCTATTTGCACTGGTGTAACTCTCGCAGTTTTAATATTAAGTATTCAATACATTATCATAATAATTTAAGTCGATGTTACAAAAGTGCTGGTACTCCTTATTTGCTACATTACAAAATAAGCGTTTTTGAAAAAAAAAATGATATTGATTTTCACTTACATGAAATCTAAGATGGTACCGGATGTTATTATTCTAATGTTATATATATATAGTTGTGTGTTGACATACCTTGTCGATGACGGTCTCCGTGGGCACGGTGTCCATTTTAGACATGACGGGCGTGGTCCGACCCGACGTGCGACCCGACGACTGTAGCAACTGGAAAAAATATGTCATTAACTTGCATCCTTCCCTTAGTGCTTGCAGATTAACGTCCGAATATTGCAACGCAAATCAGATTTAAGTACTTCTCAACTTAAATACAATCAAATGAAAATCCGACTAGAGTGGATGACGAGACGATTTACTAAGTCGTCTCGAGACGTACTTTAATTTCATTAATGTTTACTTTAAATAAAGGATTTTGAATAAGGACTTAATTAGAATTTAATTAATTTCAATTAAAACAAAGGGCGTTATTCTTGAAAATAGAGATTATATCAGTTTTTAGGTGCATATTCACTACTGTCCATTACTCTGTTGCACATAAGTCTCTGTCCTTTTTTACCCGACTGCGTCAGAAGGAGGGTTATGTTTTTCGAGCGTATGTATGTATGCATGTATGTGTGTATGTATGTCCATTTCTTCGGCACGCGCTACAGCCTAAACAGCTGAACGGATTTTGACATGTGAGGTGTCGTTGAATTTATCAAAATTGTGGTAGTGACATAGGCTATATAAATTTTCAAAATGGCGGCTGTAAATGGGGAAAAAAAGGGGGGATGTGTGTATTTTTTTCTCTTACCTTAGCAATATGGGTACCAATTGAAAGGTCATAAAAAGACCATTTCAAAAATATAAATATCTTATCATGTTCATATTACTTTTTTAACAAAAAAATGGCAAAAAGTGTACTAAGTGTACCGTCTCATTTCTATACCATAAACTAAAACTAAAAAGTCTCAAATAAAATTATTATTATAAAAACAAAAAACCCGACTGCTTTATTGTATGATGTGTTTGTGCTGTATTTAGAATTTAATACAGATATAGTGATCCTTGTTTTTCTCTTTTCAGTTCATAACTTCTAAGCAGTCGGGTTTTTGTTTTTATAATAATAATTTTTTAGCATAAATAAGGCCACATACTGTGCACGAATATAAATTACGCTTCCGGGCTTGATGTAAAAAATAACTAAAAATTCACTTGAGTCACTCCTACTACACGGAGAGGTGCACTTTTGCTTTTATACCCATCATATGTAAGGTTAAGGCACTTGACGTGTTCTGTGACTTATCCAAAGCATTTGATTATGTGCACCATGAAATTTTGTAGATATACAGACATAAACCATTAACCATTACGGAATAAAGAATAGAGCGCTACACTTCTGACCTCTATTTAATAAATATAATTAAAAGACTTAAATGGAAAGAGATCTACTGGGTCAGTCGTGGAAATATGGTGTCCTTCAGGGATGTATACTAGGACCACGTTTGTTTCTCATATACCTTGACGTAGCTAGCAGGGAACCAGCCGCTCTGTCTGTTCCGGCCCTTAGCCTGCAGCTCGCCCTCCCACCAGCCGCTGTCCGCCTTCTTGCGCACTATCAGCAGCTGCCCCTTCATCAGTGAGATAGGGGTCCTTCAGGGATGTATACTAGGACCATGTTTGTTTCTCATATACCTTGACGTAGCTGGCAGGGAACCAGCCGCTCTGTCTGTTCCGGCCCTTAGCCTGCAGCTCGCCCTCCCACCAGCCGCTGTCCGCCTTCTTCCGCACTATCAGCAGCTGCCCCTTCATCAGTGAGAGCTGTTCTGAGCTGCGGACAAACTGGGAGTTAGATACGATTGGTGTTTGGTAGTATTGTGGCGACCTCCTTTCAACGCAAAGGTTTCAAGATCCTGGCAACATTTAATTCAAGTTTAAGAAGTATATTTCGAATTTAAATATGAGAACAAAGTTTTCACGATGGAATGTCAACGGATTAGTTACTGGAGCCACGGCCGGCTGGCGATTTTAAATGTTAATTGTTTTTATTGTTTTATGTATATATTTTTAATGTAGTTCTGGTTTCGGTTACACTTATTACTTGGCCAAGCAACCCTTTACAGTATTGCTCAACTTCGATAGAAGGAGGGTAATATTATGATGGTAAAGTAGTTTGACATTTTTTTTTATTAAAGCTACTTGACTACAAGTATCTTTTTAAACAAACCATCATTCTTTGTTATAGTTACTTTTGTAATGTATTCCATTCAGTCCGTTCTACAGTCTGGTTTTAATGTACACAATCTGTTTAAACTCTAGTATTTAAGCTAAAAAAGGTTTTAACAACAAATCAGTCAGTCAGTCATTTCAGTTAAGAGCTTACCTCGTAGCTGTATAATTGGCCAAGGCCTGCGCCACCTCGTGTTTACGTCTCGAGGTGGCGGAATCCCTGCCAGAGTCCCGGCGGGCCGAGGAGGCTGGACGAGGCCCGCCAGGGGCAGCAGCGGACTCCGTGATGGCTGCAACTTCAGATGAGATGGGAGTGGAGGACTTTTGCTCCTGAGGAAGATATATCTTGTATAAATTAGCGATTGTTTAAACTGGCCGATCGATGTCTTTAAATGGTTTAGTTTACGGTTGTCAGGATGCGACCCACAGCTGCATTGAGGAAACTACCCTCGGCTGAGGTCTCCACCATCCAGACTTTGACCATATCAGGAAATCTTAATCCCTGCTGGGAAACAAATCCAGGACTTCCGTGTTATTAATCCACCGCGCATACCACTGCTCTACGGAGGTCATAAGAAAAGTACAGTGCAACCTTTATTGAGGAAAAGTGCTTTCGACTTCGACGAATGATAAGTTTTAAAGTATAACACTAAATGATACATGAAATTAAAGTAAATTTACCTGCATTGAACAACAGTATATGTGAAATGAGTACTTACCTTTGTGTAGAATGAGTGTTTACCTGTAAACGTTCGGTATGGTAGGGCTCAGCTGTTGGCTGAGTGTGTGCTATAGTTGTTTTGTCTTGTTCCATCTTTTGATAGGTAAGTTGGACAGGTAAGTATTTATTTAATAACAAAAAATAGAACCGACTCAATACGCACTAAAAAGTAAAAAATAACTGCGTCATTTAGTTGCTTTAATTTACTTAAGCATATCTATGAAGTTGGTGCCAGCATGCTTGATGGAAAGCAGTGATTTTAAAGATGGGACATCCAATTTAAGGGACATATGAGCACTTCTAGGACTTGCTTAAATCTCTAGCTAGACTTGCAGGAAAGTTACCTACCGGGCTAGCGCCCTTAGTCGTATGTTAGTAAATAAGAAGTTAGTCATGCAGATTATTTTTTAAAATAATAATTTTAAAATTTAGTAATGATTATTTTAAATTAAAATAATTATTATACACACAGAATTATGTTAGCAAGATTGATTTATATTGAGTTTCGTGATGTTATACTATTTACCTAACACGTTGTATAAGCACCTAAATCATTATTTTTATTAGTAAAGTGAGTGTTTACCTGTGGCAGTGAGTGTTTACCTGTGGCAATGAGTGTTCACCTGTGAACATGAGTGCTTACCTGTACAAGCTCCGGGTGGTAGGGTGGCGACGCTGGCTCGGTGTCCATCGCGGGCTGCGTGTGAGCAACACTTGCCTTTTCTTGTTGTATCTTTTGATAGGTAAGTTTGATACGTAAGTACATTGTGTTTATTAGTAATATGAGTGTTCACCTGTGGCAATGAGTGTTTACCTGTGAACATGAGTGCTTACCTGTACAAGCTCCGGGTGGTAGGGCGGCGACGCTGGCCCGGTGTCCATCGCGGGCTGCGTGTGAGCAACACTTGCCTTTTCTTGTTGTATCTTTTGATAGGTAAGTTTGATACGTAAGTACATTGTGTTTATTAGTAATATGAGTGTTCACCTGTGGCAAGGAGTGTTTATCTGTGAACATGAGTGCTTACCTGTACAAGCTCCGGGTGGTAGGGCGGTGACGCTGGCCCGGTGTCCATCGCGGGCTGCGTGTGAGCAACACTTGCCTTTTCTTGTTGTATCTTTTGATAGGTAAGTTTGATACGTAAGTACATTGTGTTTATTAGTAATATGAGTGTTTACCTGTGGCAATGAGTGTTTACCTGTGAACATGAGTGCTTACCTGTACAAGCTCCGGGTGGTAGGGCGGCGACGCTGGCCCGGTGTCCATCGCGGGCTGCGTGTGAGCAACACTTGCCTTTTCTTGTTGTATCTTTTGATAGGTAAGTTTGATACGTAAGTACATTGTGTTTATTAGTAATATGAGTGTTCACCTGTGGCAAGGAGTGTTTATCTGTGAACATGAGTGCTTACCTGTACAAGCTCCGGGTGGTAGGGCGGTGACGCTGGCCCGGTGTCCATCGCGGGCTGCGTGTGAGCAACACTTGCCTTTTCTTGTTGTATCTTTTGATAGGTAAGTTTGATACGTAAGTACATTGTGTTTATTAGTAATATGAGTGTTTACCTGTGGCAATGAGTGTTTACCTGTGAACATGAGTGCTTACCTGTACAAGCTCCGGGTGGTAGGGCGGCGACGCTGGCCCGGTGTCCATCGCGGGCTGCGTGTGAGCAACACTTGCCTTTTCTTGTTGTATCTTTTGATAGGTAAGTTTCATTGGTAAGTAATTTGTTGCACTTTTTGAATGTATATTATTTTACAAATAACCATATTCTAACATATTTTATGACCTTAATATCATTGTTAATCAGATAAACTGGTTTCGAAAGTATTTTTTTCTCAGCTTTTTTAAATAGTTCTTTAAAGAAATCTGAACAAAATTTGTCTGGAAAGGGCTGCTTTAAAACTTATTATTGATGTAAAATAACTTATCGTATTCGATTATTTGTAAAATACCTTATCGTATTTGAATTTTTGAAGTATTAATTATACAGTGTTGTGTTTGAGTGGTTGTTCGTCTTTTCACAAACTGTCGTTTAACCTATTATGGAAGACATGACTTTTACAACTAAATTGGCGATGGAATATCTATCTTGCCCATAGTGTAGGGTGCATTAACTCTATGATTGTGATTGATAGCAATAGGTCTCACTACAAACTGCATACAACTAGAAAAGCACCAGTGTAACGTAACAAGGTGAGAGGTGAACGTAGCGGCGTCAGCAGCAATCACCACGATTATATGTTATTAACCCTAAAAATACAATTATTAACCCCCAACAAAAAAAGAGGAGTGTTATAAGTTTGACGTCGATTTTAAGCTATTGTATAGCTTTTATCGCGGGCCTTGAGCGTGGAGACCAAATACAGAAATTCCGTAACGAAAAAACCTAACACCCTCTGAGTATCAAAAACATAATATCAAAAGCACAATTTCGGCAACGACGTCATCGGGACCGTGGCCTAGCGGTAAGGCGCTCTAAGTGACCGGATTGCCAGAGAGACACGGGTTCGAATCCCGTCGGTTCCGAAACTTTTTTTTGTCAAGCGTGATATTTCAAAAAGTCATTTTTTTTTAAATTAATGACTTTTTGCAATATCACGAGTTCGAGTAGTATTGAACCCATTTTTTTTTTATCGATTACAACTTGGCCCTTGACTGCTATCACACCTGATGTTAAGTGATGATGCAGTCTAAGATAGAAACGGGCTAACTTGTTAGGAGTGCGACGAAACTCCACACCCCTTTCGGTTTGTACACGACATCGTACCGGAACGCTAAATCGCTTGGCGATACGTCTTTGTCGGTAGGGTGGTAACTAGCCATGGCGAAAGCCTCCCACCAGCCAGACCAAGACAAATTAAGAAAAATCTCAATCTGCCTCACCGGGAATCGAACCCAGGACCTTCGTCTTATAAATTCACCGCGCATACCACTGCGCCACTGAGATAACTACCACGGAGTGACTAGTGATTTCTACCTCCATTTTTAATTTGTTTGTTGACAAGCATTCTCAATCGAGTTTGGCTTTAGTGTAACTTGTAACACGCTTGTCTATAAAATTATTAAATATTACCAACGCTTTTTAATATATCACATACAAACATTCGTGTACATGCGTTTCTACGTGTCATAACTCTATGGTCATGAGTAAATCCATATATAGTTCGTTGGTGGTTAAGAATGCAGTGAGCGCCGGCGTACCCCGCCCCTAAACTAATCAAATCTTTTCAAATTACAAGGTCTAGTTCACAGTGACCAGTTGAAGGGATAGCTTCGAATAGTGGTCGGAAACTATCGATGGGACTGTCGATACTATCGATAGTCATCTACTATCGAAAACTATCGATAGTTTCGTCCAACTATCGATACATCGGATTTAAAGATAACTCATAAAAAAGTATTTTACTTATTTATTACAAATTAATAAATATTGAGTCCACCGATTTCAGTAGTGAAATATTTTATCATGATGAAAATAAAACATTTTAT
Organism: Mycalesis mineus; assembly: GCA_034621355.1. Taxonomy (NCBI): domain Eukaryota; kingdom Metazoa; phylum Arthropoda; class Insecta; order Lepidoptera; family Nymphalidae; genus Mycalesis; species Mycalesis mineus. The sequence goes on along the minus strand of JAXAVZ010000080.1, from coordinate 1,278,662 downwards.
TTCCGAACGCATGTTTTTTTTCAACTGTCAATACTTAACATAAGTTGTTATTAATCTGTAAAAATGTGTGTTAAGTTAAGTACTCGTATCCTTCCCAAAATCTATCTATACTAAAGCCAAACTCGGTTGAGAATGCTTGCCAACAAACAAATAAAAATGAAGGTAGAAATCACTAGTCATTTTACACCTATTTTTTAACTAACTTGTTAATGACGAATTCATGACAATAAATTAGATTAGTAAGTTTAAAACTAATTAATATATTCAATATCCTTTAAATAAGATTTCATGAAAAAACAAAACATAATTTTAAATTTATTAGGCATAAAAATGTTTTGCATTTTCTACCTTCATTTTAAATTGTTTGTTGACAAGCATTCTCAATCGAGTTTGGCTTTAGTATATATCCGCTATGGTAGTTCGTATTTTTGTAATGTTTCTCATATAGTTTTTCCTAGTATTATTAAGTAACAATGGTATTGTTGTATAAAAGGAAACATCGTTTACCAATTAAGATTTATATATATAATATATATAGCTATTTCAACTAGATTCTCATCCCTAAGTCCCTAAGAATAATTCCTAGAGACTTACAGATGAAAATCTAGTTCAAAGAAAACCATCGATAGTATACGATAATATCGATAGTTTCGAACTATCGATACTATCGATTGTAGATTGTAATGTCTATCGAAACTATCGATGGTATTGACTATCGATAGTTTCCGACCACTAGCTTCGAACGCGACGCGCGATTTGATTGGTCAGGAGGACGGTGAACAATGATAACTCACTGCATTCTCGCGAGCGAACTATACATAAGTTCTCACCTGCGGCTCCGGCTGCGGCTCGGGCTGCGGCTGCGGCTGCGGCTGGCTCTGCGGCTGCGGCTGAGCGTAAGTGTCCTGCGGCTCGGCGGGGGGTTCGCGCGCCTCGGGTATAGCGGACATGACGTCACCGCTGGTGGTCGCGTCCTTTGTGACGTAGTTGGACGGGAATATGCCCGTGCTGAAAGATGATAGGATTAAATTGAGCCAGTAGTCGCTTGTCTGCACACCCATCAGCCTATTAAAGTCCCAGTACAATCCCAGGCCCCCATATCGCCTCTCCAACAAGGAGAACGTACACCCAACATGCTGGTCCTACGTGGGTTGATGGGCTTAGGATGTTTTCTTTATTAACGATCACTAAGAGAAATTTAGAAGTGGGAGACAAATAGCAATGACGTCAGACCCCCTACCCCCCTCCCCCCATTTTATGCCCATGACAAAGACGTACCACAGTATAGAAAGTACCAGGATTTCATAAGACAGCAAGAGTAATATCGAACACTCACGAATAACAAGTCGAGCTCTTACTAGGTCATGTTACCCTGGTACTTTTAGTACCACTACCCTCTTCCTACGTACGCATACCGATCTCTCAATCATACTTGCTGGTAAGTGATAATGCAATCTAAGGTAGAAACAGGTTAACTTGGAAACCCACCCCCCCCCTTTATTTCCCAAGAAATTGAGAGTAATATCATATACTCGAGAATAACAAGTGAAACTCTTACTAAGTCATGTTACCCTGGTACTTGAGGACATATCATCCAAGGAAGTACTACCACCATGCGCCTACGTACCGTATCCCGATCCTGCCGGTCCACCAGTCCCCATCCCTCCTCATCACCTCGATCCTCTCGCCAGCCTCGAAGGTCAGGTCTCCTGGCTCAGAGGACACGTAGGGGTACGCCGCTATGTAGAAATCACCCCCTTCTGTGGAATATAGGGTGTTAGAAGGATGTGTTTGTGAAGTTATATCTGTTGCTATTACACTAATAGATATTAAATCCGGCCAAGTCTGAATCGACATCGAGTACTAAGGGTTCCGTAATTACATATTACAAGCGTCTCCCTATTGTCATTATTAATTTTAGGCAAAAAAAACGGCAAAACCATCACATTAGTTGTAAGGGAGGCACACTCAAATATTTGTTTTATTCTAAGTCTTTATTATTATGGCGGCATCACAAACATGGAAAATTATAATAAATATAACATATATTATAATAATATAAATTATAATAAATAATCTGTGTAATTTTGATTATTTGTTTTTGAGATACAGCTTGGTGATACACACGTTTGCTTGGTTTTACGGAACCTTTTGAAAAAAAAAATTTGTGTGCATTTATTGCATCGCAACTATTGAACAAATTAGATTGATAAGGAAAAATAATCATTTTGTATAAAAAACCCAAGAAGATTATCTATCTATACTAAAGCCAAACTCGATTGAGAATGCTTGTCAACAAACAAATTAAAAATGAAGGTAGAAATCACTAGTCATTTTACACCTAATATTTTTAGTTAATGACGATTCATGACAATAAATTAGATTAGTAAGCTTAAAACTAATTAATATATTCAATATCTTTTAAATAAGATTTTATAAAAAAACAAAACATAATTTTAAAACGTAAAATGTGTTGCATTTTCTACATTCATTTTAAATTTGTTTGTTGACAAGCATTCTCAATCGAGTTTGACTTTAGTATACATTTCAGTTTTAGAAAACGTATAATAAAAAAAAATTGTAAATAACCACAATTGGAGCCTTCTTCCAACCAGACTTGGACCAGTTAAGGAATTCTCAACCGGCTCAACTGGGAATCAAACTCGAGACCTCTCATAAATCCACCGCCAAAACCACTTCGCCAGGGAGGCCTTTAAAAATGAATGTTTTCATAGGAACGGGATTTACGCGGGCTATAGTTCGTTCAACACCGCTCTTTGGTGAATATTCAATAAAAACGATTTAAAAGGCTAGAACCCAGTGAAGCGATAACGATTTAAAAATGCGTAAAGAGTGTAAATTAAATGGATGCGCACAGCGCGTAACAGGAAAATTTTTAATAATGGAATTTAGATTTTGGGTCTTTCTGGAGGCCTTCGCCTTAATGTTTTAAAATTCATAGCTCTAAGAAACTTTGTAATACTAGTAAAAAGGCGATTTATTTAATTTAAATTTAATGTTTTAAAATTCATAGCTCTAAGAAAGTTTGTAATACTAGTAATAAAGGCTTTTTTATTTCTTTATTTATTTTATTTTTTATAGATCGTTCAATCCACGAAGGCTCTTCTTCCTTGCAGTTTTTATTGCACACCTGCACTGTAAGCGTTTGAAAAACGAAGAACGACGAGCCATCGTGGATTGAACGATCTATAGCTGGTATTCTTACCAACAGTAGGCATGGCTCCACCCAAGTCGTTGGTGATCTCTGCTTCGGGCACCTCCGCGATACCTAGAAACAACATTTATATTTATGAAGTCTTTTTTTAACCCCCGACGCAATAACGACGGGGTGTTATAAGTTTGACGTGTTTGTGTAAATGTGTATGTGTCTGTCTGTGGCATCGTAACTCCCAAACGGATGATCCGATTTTAATGCGGTTTTTTTTTGTTTGAAAGGTATATCAGTCGAGAGTGTTCTTAGCTATGTTTGGTGGAAATCGGTTCAGGTCTTCAAGGTCATCAGGTCGTTTGTTAGGTGTGATAGAAATGTTACACGCTCAGTTTGCTTGAAAGCATGTGTGTGATCTGACATTTGAAACACTAATGTCTTCTGGAACCACTGAGCTGGTCTGATGATAAGGCTCGAAGGTAGGAGACGTAACCCTGGTCTACCTTGTTAGTAAACCCATCGAGTTTGGGCTCGTTGAATTTATCTTGACTGGTTCTTTTCATGTATCTAATTGACGAGGACCTGATGCTGGAAATGGGATGTGGCATATGAAACCCTGGAATGCCGGAATGAAACGGATAAACCGATTTTGCTGAAGAATGACCAAAGTTTAATATTTATAGCTAGATAGCACCTTGAACTATAATAATTCCTCTGTTTTGACAGATGCCATTGACAGACTTTCTCTATTTATGCAGTTTTTCTTGTAATCTCTTGTTTTTTTAATTAATTCATTTCTTAAATCTAATCGATAACTTTGTTGCAAAATGTGTATCTTGTTTTAATGTAAATATCTTTTTACGTCGTGAAAGGGTTTCAATAGTAGAATACTGCACTATGAAAAGTTTAAAATCCAAGATGGCCACCACAAAAAAAAATAGTAAATTCGTTTTTAGTCGGGGGTTTTAAATTATGAATTTAATAGTTATATATAATTGACGGATTAGGATAGTCCGCCTGATGGTAGGACTGCGTCTTAGTCTCCACGATTCTGACGGCGTACGCCTGGATAGCGTTGATATCTTCCACGTACGACTCTGGGAACCAACCCGATTGACCTGGACAAAAGGGGCTTTTCAAAACTACTGCAAAACATATTAAAATTTTATTTAATCGCAAATTTTTATCAAATCTGACGTTTTAAATTAGTCTGACTTTTTTGTAATGATATGGGTGAAACCTGAATGAAATGAATTTTATTTTTATTATAAACTATATTGTTTTATGTTATTCTAAACAGACAAACTTCTGCGCGTAGAGCACATGACCTTGACTGCGCAGAAGCATATTTTAGATCTTGCGTAAATTAGCATAATCTATATATTAAATTATTTGATCCACAATTTACCTTTGGTGGTCAGGTGAGGGGCGGAACGGCGGGGGGCAACGTGTCGTGCGCACGATTGGTCGATCAGTCCACTTTAGCCTCCTGCGCTGCGCCCACGCTCCGCTAACACCCGAATACACTTTCGTGCATTGAAAACGCTCCTTGTTATTTTTTGTTGACTTCGTTGTTATATTTATTTGTTGTTGATTATTCTTTAAAAATAAAATAATTAATATACTATGCCACGACAAACTAACGTATTTATAAAAAGACAAAACAGAAAAACGCTGAAACTGACTTCGGAGGCAAGCTGAAATTAATATAGGAATTCTATCCTTTCATATTAAATGATATTTACTAAGAAAAGAGAAGGTTAACGATTTTTATATCCAATAGTTGGCAGCTGTGTTACCCGACAGTTAACAAAGCGGTTATTATTGACAACTATTTAATGTTCTATTTACTATTTATATGTATATTTCAATAAGTATATATAAGCACAGAAATTTTGGAGTATTCGGATAACATAGAGTAAACACTTTTTTGCACTCAAGTGTACGATGCGCGAACTTTCCCCCACCACGTCAACTTATGCTCAAGATGTTTGCCGCTAACTATACGTAAAGTATTTTAATTGTGTTTCTATCGCCCATCAGGAGGCAGGCGACGGTCTTGAGCGAGTCGCCTGCGCACATCTCTTTTGCGGCGGATCGGATGACAATGTAAGTCGGTCTCTCTTATTCCCTCCACTGCCTCTTTCAGAGCCATTGAGGCAATGAAGTAGCTTGAAGCCCATTGAGGCAATGAAGTAGCTTGAAGCCCATTGAGGCAATGAAGTAACTTGAAGCCCATTGAGGCAATGAAGTAACTTGAAGCCCATTGAGGCAATGAAGTAACTTGAAGCCCATTGAGGCATGAAGTAGCTTGAAGCCCATTGAGGCAATGAAGTAGCTTGAAGCCCATTGAGGCAATGAAGTAGCTTGAAGCCCATTGAGGCAATGAAGTAACTTGAAGCCCATTGAGGCAATGAAGTAACTTGAAGCCCATTGAGGCATGAAGTAGCTTGAAGCCCATTGAGGCAATGAAGTAACTTGAAGCCCATTGAGGCAATGAAGTAACTTGAAGCCCATTGAGGCATGAAGTAGCTTGAAGCCCATTGAGGCAATGAAGTAACTTGAAGCCCATTGAGGCATGAAGTAGCTTGAAGCCCATTGAGGCATGAAGTAGCCTAAAGCCCATTGAGGCAATGAAGTAGCCTAAAGCCCATTGAGGCAATGAAGTAGCCTAAAGCCCATTGAGGCAATGAAGTAGCCTAAAGCCCATTGAGGCAATGAAGTAGCCTAAAGCCCATTGAGGCAATGAAGTAGCTTGAAGCCCATTGAGGCATGAAGTAGCTTGAAGCCTATTGAGGCAATGAAGTAATTTGAAGCCCATTGAGGCAATGAAGTAATTTGAAGCCCATTGAGGCAATGAAGTAGCCTAAAGCCCATTGAGGCAATGAAGTAGCCTAAAGCCCATTGAGGCAATGAAGTAGGTTAAAGCCCATTGAGGCAATGAAGTAGGTTAAAGCCCATTGAGGCAATGAAGTAGCCTAAAGCCCATTGAGGCAATGAAGTAGCCTAAAGCCCATTGAGGCAATGAAGTAGCCTAAAGCCCATTGAGGCAATGAAGTAGCCTAAAGCCCATTGAGGCAATGAAGTAGCCTAAAGCCCATTGAGGCAATGAAGTAGCCTAAAGCTCATTGAGGCAATGAAGTAGGTTAAAGCCCATTGAGGCAATGAAGTAGGTTAAAGCCCATTGAGGCAATGAAGTAGCCTAAAGCCCATTGAGGCAATGAAGTAGCCTAAAGCCCATTGAGGCAATGAAGTAGCCTAAAGCCCATTGAGGCAATGAAGTAGCCTAAAGCCCATTGAGGCAATGAAGTAGGTTAAAGCCCATTGAGGCAATGAAGTAGGTTAAAGCCCATTGAGGCAATGAAGTAGCCTAAAGCCCATTGAGGCAATGAAGTAGCCTAAAGCCCATTGAGGCAATGAAGTAGCCTAAAGCCCATTGAGGCAATGAAGTAGCCTAAAGCCCATTGAGGCAATGAAGTAGCCTAAAGCCCATTGAGGCAATGAAGTAGCCTAAAGCCCATTGAGGCAATGAAGTAGGTTAAAGCCCATTGAGGCAATGAAGTAGCCTAAAGCCCATTGAGGCAATGAAGTAGCCTAAAGCCCATTGAGGCAATGAAGTAGCCTAAAGCCCATTGAGGCAATGAAGTAGGTTAAAGCCCATTGAGGCAATGAAGTAGGTTAAAGCCCATTGAGGCAATGAAGTAGGTTAAAGCCCATTGAGGCAATGAAGTAGCCTAAAGCCCATTGAGGCAATGAAGTAGCCTAAAGCCCATTGAGGCAATGAAGTAGCCTAAAGCCCATTGAGGCAATGAAGTAGCCTAAAGCCCATTGAGGCCACCAAGCAGCCTAAAGCCCATTGAGGCCACGAAGCAGCCTAAAGCCCATTGAGGCCACGAAGCAGCCTAATGCCCATTGAGGCTACGAAGCAGCCTAAAGCCCATTGAGGGTACGAAGTAGCCTAAAGCCCATTGAGGCTTCTTCTTCTTCATCGGCACACTGTTGACAGAGCGGTCGTGGTCGTCACATCAGGAGTGGTGGCAAGCTTCACCACCTGTCATCATTGCTCCAATACTGCATTCGTGGATACGTCTAGTTAGGGCATTCCTAAATTCCTGGAGGATTGTAACGTTGGTTCGCAAGTGCGAATTATCACCGAGCGACTGCGTAAAAACGTACTCACTCGTAATGTCAAATAATATAGAAAAAAAAGAGTTTACTCTAATTCCATATAAAATTTGCGTTTACTGTTTTCGGTATCGACGCAGTAAAATCTCACACTAGTCACACAGGTTCTTATAACCCAATAGTGGGCGCTAAAAAACAGGCTGGTAAAGAATGATGGTTATGGTTTTACCTCTCGCGGTGCCCCATCTCCAGCCAGGCTCCGCGTCTCCTCGAGGCGCAGTTGCCTCGCTTACCTGTTTAACAAACGGGATAGAGTCAAGCCAAGGGTATAATTGGCATTTTCCTGTAATATCAGATGAGATACTAACTGAAATGTTTAATTTAAACTAATGACCTTTAATTTTTTCTTACAGAAAATTTATTACAATGTTTTTTTTGTCAGTTTACCCCTATTTTAAGTTTGAGCAGAGGTTTCAATGTCTCATTGGTCGATGTAAATTTTTTTTTAATCGACTACAAGTTGGCCCTTGACTGCTATCACACCGGATGTTAAGTGTTGATGCAGTCTAAGATGGAAGCGGGCTAACTTGTTAGGAGTGGGACGAAAATCCACACCCGTTTCGGTTTCTACACGACATCGTACCGGAACGCTAAATCGCTTGGCGATACGTCTTTGTCGGTAGGGTGGTAACTAGCCACGGCGAAAGCCTCCCACCAGCCAGACCAAGACAAATTAAGAAAAATCTCAATCTGCCCCGCCGGGAATCGAACCCAGGACCTCCGCCTCATATATCCACCGCGCATACCACTGCGCCACGGAGGTCGTCAGACATAACATTATTAAAACATTACTAATATTAAAGGCGAAAGTCAATACATAACCGATGGATGTTTGTTACTGTTTCACGCAAAACCTACTGAATGGATTTTGATGAAACTTCACAATAATATAGCTTACATATTAGAGTAACACATAGGCCACATTTTATCCCAAAAATCCCACGGGAACGAGAGCTACGCGGGTGAAACCACGACCACTAGTAATGTATAAAATGTGAATTTAGTTGAACATTCGTCAGAATCTTTCAGATGATTTTGTGAAGGCTTCCATAGCGCAGTGGTCTGTTTAATGGAATTATGAGACGTTCGACGACCTCCGTGGCGCAGTGGTATGCGCGGTGGATTTATAAGACGGGGGTCCTGGGTTCGATTCCCGGCGGGGCAGATTGAGATTTTTCTTAATTTGTCTTGGTCTGGCTGGTGGGAGGCTTTCGCCGTGGCTAGTTACCACCCTACCGACAAAGTCGTACCGCCAAGCGATTTAGCGTTCCGGTACGATGTCGTGTAGAAACCGAAAGGGGTGTGGATTTTCGTCCCACTCCCGACTGCTATCACACTTGACATCAGGTGTGATAGCAGTCAAGGGCTAACTTGTAGTCGATAAAAAAAAAAACGTAGGTCCTGGGTTCGATTCCCGACTGGGCCAACTAAGATTTTCATGTTTTGTTTGCTTTCGAAGTGTACACTCACCAAATCCCCCGGTTGCAAGCTCAGTTCGTCTGCAGTTCTGGCGGTGAACTCGTACACGCAGCGCCACTTTGGAGTGTTAGTGGTCACCGCTGTGGTGGCGGACACCACTTCTGTGGCTGGAAAACACGATACATTACTTGCTTTTCTTTATATACAAACAGCGAGACAACAAGCAAGGCGACCACTGGATGTTAAGTGATTACCGCGACCCGTGAAAACTTTCAGAACCAGTGGTAGAGTCGCTACGCATTGACAGATTTGACTTCGCAAAAGTTCTTGTATAATATATAGCTTACTTGAAATACATAAATTTGAATTATTTTTAAGTCCTACTCAAAAATTACGGGTGTTAGGTTTGTGTGTTTGTTTGTGGCGTCGTAGCTCCTAAATGAAAACTGATTTTGTTATTGATTTTTTTTGCTGGAAAATTACTGCAACCCATGAAAACTTTCTGAACCAGTGGTAGAGTCACTACGTATTGACAGAGTTGACTTCGCAAAAGTTTTTATATAGTGTACTTGAAATAAATACATTTGAATTATTTTGAAGTTCTTTTAAGCTAAGTATTAGTAGTAGACACGTTGTGTCTGTTTGTTTGTGGCATCGTAGCTCCTGAACGGATGAACTGATTTTGATTGTGTTAAAAAAGTAAATTAATCCTGAGTGTTATTACCTATTTAATGAAAACCCGCTCAAGATGGTCACCACCACAAAATTTAATTATTAAATATTTTTTTACACCTTCGTCAACATGGGTATGAAATGAAAGGCGAGTAAAATACTGTACACTGACAATTGTCAAACCGCCAAGTGACTGCCTTCTACAACAAGGCAGTGGGTTCGATTCTCACAACTGGAAACTGTATGTGTAATAATAATAGTACCGTTAGTAGACGGCGCGTCGCCCCAAGCACTTTCGGTGGCAGGTGGTTCTTCAGCTGTGCCCCACGCCTCGTCAGATGTGCCCCAGTCAGCGTCTGACAAGAAAATATGAAGACATCATTATACAGAGATGTGGAGCTTACACCCACCACGCTGCTGTGTGGGTTGGCACCAGAAGATGATGATAGTGACCGACACCCACCACGCTGCTGTGTGGGTTGGCATCAGAAGATGATGATGGCGACCGACACCCACCACGCTGCTGTGTGGGTTGGCGTCAGAAGATGATGATAGCGACCGACACCCACCACGCTGCTGTGTGGGTTGGCATCAGAAGATGATGATAGTGACCGACACCCACCACGCTGCTGTGTGGGTTGGCATCAGAAGATGATGATAGTGACCGACACCCACCACGCTGCTGTGTGGGTTGGCATCAGAAGATGATGATAGTGACCGACACCCACCACGCTGCTGTGTGGGTTGGCATCAGAAGATGATGATGGCGACCGACACCCACCACGCTGCTGTGTGGGTTGGCGTCAGAAGATGATGATAGCGACCGACACCCACCACGCTGCTGTGTGGGTTGGCACCAGAAGATGATGATGATAGTGTCCGACACCCACCACGCTGCTGTGTGGGTTGGCATCAGAAGATGATGATGGCGACCGACACCCACCACGCTGCTGTGTGGGTTGGCGTCAGAAGATGATGATAGCGACCGACACCCACCACGCTGCTGTGTGGGTTGGCATCAGAAGATGATGATAGTGACCGACACCCACCACGCTGCTGTGTGGGTTGGCATCAGAAGATGATGATAGTGACCGACACCCACCACGCTGCTGTGTGGGTTGGCATCAGAAGATGATGATAGTGACCGACACCCACCACGCTGCTGTGTGGGTTGGCATCAGAAGATGATGATAGTGACCGACATGGTGCACCTCCACCAAGCAAGCTCGTCTTAAGAGCGTCTTAGGGAGGAAAGCAACTTGTAGAGGCACAAGCAGAGATGAGCCTTACTGACAGAGTGTAGGGCAGACACTGATATTTTCTGACGAGAGCCCGGGGTCTATGAAAATATACTGAAGATGGCCATCGAGGGGGTATAAGCGGGTAAAAATCCCACATAACCCGACCTCTTCTTCAAGACGTTGGGTGACTCTAGGTGATTTCTCTCTCTTCAACGAAAAGAAAGACCTATTTCTACACAATAAGACAGAGTGTATGGGAGAATCCGATATGTATTTCTCACGAGAGCCCGGGCTCTTTAAAAATGCACTGAAGATGGCCATCGAGGGGATATAAGCGGGTAAAAATCCCACATAACCCGACCTCTCCTTCAAGAGGTTGGGTAACTCTTCAACAAAATTTTGATTTCTCTCTCTTCAACAAAAAGAAAGACCTACTTCTACAAAAAAAGACAGAGTGTAAGTGATATGTATTTCTTACGAAAACCCAGGGTCTCTGAAAATGCACTGAGGATGGCCACCAAATAAGTGGGTAAAAATCCCACATATCTCGATCTCTTCAAGATGGGTAACTCTAGTGATTTCTCCTCCGTCAACAAAAAAAAAAGATCTAGAAAAAATAGCCTACCCGGAAAAAATTCTGACTAATTTATAAAAAGACCTAAAGAAGACCCTCACCAGCTTGCCAAGCGGAGTCGGCCGGAGCAGTGGACCTGTTCCTCGCGTACTCGTCCCGGCGCTGCTCGTACAGCTTCCACACGCTCTCGCACTTCTCGCTCAGCTGACTGACGGTGGCCGACATCTCGGCTAACTGCGACTTGTTCGCTTCCAAGTCCGCCTTCTTGCTTTCCACTACCGCTTTGGCTGCGTCCACCTATGGAAACAATAGTCATTTGGCTTAAATTTTTTTTTGACGTGAAAACGTCTTATAATTCGATAGAGCCGGCTGCACGCACGAAATACATGACTCATGCGGCGTTACCTCGCTTTGAGGCGTTCCATGTAAGGCTTGAAGTGCAAGCGAGAGCGCGGAACAAGCGACAAAGAAGCACAATCGGCCTTTGCGTTCGGCAGCGTCCGACATCCGTCTATTAAATATAATTATTAAATATATTAATTTTAAATTAAAAATTAATATATTTATTATAAATTTATAAAATCAAAATCAATTATTTTATTTATTTAAATTAATATTTATAAAAATATACTTAAATTAAAAATTTTAATAACCAATTAAATGCTACCATTCCATCAGTATTTTCTTCAGACGTTGTCACGTTCAACTATCGTCAGTAAACCGACTTTACAGACAACCAATTTTTTAAAGCGGGCATAGGAACTTGCAAGTTACCTGATGTTAAGCGATTACCGCCGCCCATAAACATTTGCAACACCAGAAGCATTGCTAGTATGTTGCCGGCCTTTGAGGAAAGTGTTAACACGCCCCTTAAATACCCCCATATTAAATTTCCAGGAAATACCGAGCGGGAAGTTGATTCCATTATTTGCATGTTTTCGATGCTGGCGTGGGTATTGTATATATCGGCGCAACAAGATTAGTTACTTAAACTATTATTATTAATTATTTATTGTTTAGCATTAAAATTAATTTTAATAACGTTTTCAAATAATATTTTCATAAATAATTGTTATTTAATTACTTTGCAAAGTATTTGTAACTACCCCACTCTTCGACTGAGTATAAATACGACTGAATATCGCCGCGCCGGGCATTCAACCGTAGACAGTCGAAGTGTGCGGAGCTCTCGTTTGTCATTATACGAACTTAAGCTCAATAAAGTGATTATTGGAAGAATAAGTGTTTAAATTACTATAACATGGAGAATCATAATAACAATGACGTTAGCATTGCTGACGTCATCATTTTTAAAAACAATACGGCATACAAGCGCCGTTATCAGAAGTGGGATTACCAGTCATTTTCTTAAATTCAGCGAGCCATATGAAATAACAAGGATTCTGGACAACGATCGATATTTGGTAAAAAAGGTGGTTGGTTCAGGGCGTCCAAGAAAAGTCGCTCATGACCAACTCCGTAAAGCACCTCAACCTGGCGAACAGATAACCGTATCAGCGCAAGAAGAGGACCCAACAACAGTACCCAATGAGCCTATACCATCCACTTCCCAAGCCAGCATGGCCGAGCAGTAAGACCAAGGCTCAAAGGATCAATAACAAATGCTAAGTTTTTTTTATTTTTATTTATTATTAAACTCACTAAAACAATCACACAATTAACCACGCATCATTGACAAAGTACCACAGAGTACGCATCGACAAAGTACCACAGAGTACGCAACAATAAAGTACCACAGAGTACGCTATGACAAAGTACCACAGAGTACGCAACAATAAAGTACCACAGAGTACGCTATGACAAAGTACCACAGAGTACGCAACAATAAAGTACCACAGAGTACGCTATGACAAAGTACCACAGAGTACGCAACAATAAAGTACCACAGAGTACGCTATGACAAAGTACCACAGAGTACGCAACAATAAAGTACCACAGAGTACGCTATGACAAAGTACCACAGTGTACGCATCAACAAAAGTACCACAGAGTACGCAACGACAAAGTACCACAGAGTACGCAACGACAAAGTACCACAAAGTACGCAATGACAAAGTACCACAGTGTACGCAATGACAAAGTACCACAGTGTACGCAACAACAAAAGTACCACAGTGTACGTAACAACATAAGTACCACAGTGTACGTAACAACATAAGTGCCACAGTGTACGTAACAACATAAGTACCACAGTGTATGCATTAACAATACAAAGTACCACAGTGTACGTTATCACAACATAATGAAAATCATTATGGTACACAGATACCAATCTCAAAAGATAATCATTTAGTTCCAGATAAACTTCAGAGATATGGCGGCGAGACATCGGCATACAAGCGGCTGGTGCAGAGCGCGCACCGCCGGTCAGAACGGCCGTATCGGCGCAACAAGATTAGTTACTTAAACTATTATTATTAATTATTTATTGTTTAGCATTAAAATTAATTTTAATAACGTTTTCAAATAATATTTTCATAAAAAATTGTTATTTAATTACTTTGCAAAGTATTTGTAACTACCCCACTCTTCGACTGAGTATAAATACGACTGAATATCGCCGCGCCGGGCATTCAACCGTAGACAGTCGAAGTGTGCGGAGCTCTCGTTTGTCATTATACGAACTTAAGCTCAATAAAGTGATTATTGGAAGAATAAGTGTTTAAATTACTATAACATGGAGAATCATAATAACAATGACGTCAGCATTGCTGACGTCATCATTTTTAAAAACAATACGGTACCGCAAGCGCCGTTATATATCATCCACCACCGCAGGACGAAAGCCTTTTGTAGGGATTTCCAAATACTAATATATATTACCTTGTCCCTAAATTGCTTGAGGATGACCTCCATATTGACTTTCTTCCCATCTTCACCTACTTCTTTGGAAAAATTTCGCTTTATCTTTGAGCTATTTTAGCATCTCCTGTTGACACGCACTGGAGACCTGGAATACCCTGGTATATTACCTAATCCCTCAGATGTTTGTGGGTGACCTTGATCATGCTTAGTTCCCCGCCTTCGTCTGCATATCACATGTCTTGTGTGTTGAGTCTTTTAAGCCGCTGTATCTCCTGATGTTAAGCTTTTTGAGCTGCTCCATAACTTAATGTAGCTATGGAATGTATACTACCTTGTTCCTAAACTATTCGAGGCTGACCCGCAGCATGCATTTCTTGCCACCTTCACCTACTTTTACAAAAACTTCGCTTTGAGCTAATTTATCATCTCTTGCCTCATGCTGGTACCCAGGAACCTTGGTACACTACCGTATCTCTCATCTGTTTGAGGGTAACCTCCATCATGCTCAGTTGCCCGTCTTCGCCAATTTAATCGGAAAGTTTCGCTTTAGCTTTGGGTTACTTTAGGAACTGTTGGTGACTCACGCTGGTATCCTGGAATCTTCTTCTTGAAGTGCCTCTTCTGGCAGTAGCCCTGAATAGTGACCGAGTGTTTTTATTCCACTGGCGATGTTTTTCTCCTACCCACGCTCCGTTTGCCCTGTATCCTGGAATGTGTCTATATACCTTATCTCTCAGCTGTTTGAGGGTGACCTCCATCATGCTCAGTTTCCCGTCTTCGCCTGCACCTTCAGACGCCTTGGCCTTGGCATCTAGTTCAGCCTTCTCCTTGTTGAGAGCGATCTGCTTGGCGTTGAGCTCTTTGACGCGCGCTTTTAGCTGTTGCATCTCTGACATACTGGTGTCACGGTCGGAGCTGAAACACAATATTGGACCTTTACATATGAAATAGTTTGAAGACCAAAGATCGCTTGCATTTATCTAGGGCAAGATATAAGATAATCTACCACCGGTTCGGAGGGCAGATTCTGCCGAGAAGAGTTGGCAAGAAACTCAGCAGTTGCTCTTTTTTGAAAGTTTATTTGTACTATATTATTTACAACTAGCTTTTGCCCGCGACTTCGTCCGCGTGGAATTAGTTATTACGGCAGCCTAATTTTTCCAAGCTTTGAATGTCATATTTATTAATATCTAATCAACTGCCTAAGAAATAGGTCTTAAGCTTTCAAAATGACGATACTTTCATACAACATTTCATCCCCCCTTTAACCCCTTACAACCTTTTTTTCGCAATTAAAAGTAGCCTATGTCCTTTTTCAGGCTCTAGACTTACTGTGTGCCAAATTTCATTTAAATCGGTTCAGTAGTTGTAGAGTGAAAGCAAGACAGACAGACAGAGTTACTTTCGCATTTACAATATTAGTTAGGATTTTGGTTATCCCGTCTTGTGTACAGTGTCGTAACTAGGGCAGTGCCAGCGGTGCCCAGGGTGCAGAAATGACCAGACTATATACAAACAATAGGGCGCAGTTATCACGCTGGCACAGGGCGCAGAAATGCTGGTAACTGCTTGTGTGTAGAAAGAAACGCCGATTGTTACAATTTGTATTTGATTATTTACAATTTTGGTTATCCTGTCTAGTTTGTGAAAAAAAAGAAACGCCGATTGTTACAATTTGCATTTGATTATTTACAATTTTGGTTATCCTGTCTAGTTTGTATAAAAAAGGAAACTCCGATTGTTACAATTTGTATTTGATTATTTACAATTTTGGTTATCCTGTCTAGTTTGTGAAAAAAAAGAAACGCCGATTGTTACAATTTGTATTTGATTATTTACAATTTTGGTTATCCTGTCTAGTTTGTGAAAAAAAAGAAACGCCGATTGTTACAATTTGCATTTGATTATTTATAATTTTGGTTATCCTGTCTAGTTTGTGAAAAAAAAGAAACTCCGATTGCTACAATTTGCATTTGATTATTTACAATTTTGGTTATCCTGTCTAGTTTGTATAAAAAAGGAAACTCCGATTGCTACAATTTGCATTTGATTATTTACAATTTTGGTTATCCTGTCTAGTTTGTGAAAAAAAAGAAACGCCGATTGTTACAATTTGTATTTGATTATTTATAATTTTGGTTATCCTGTCTAGTTTGTGAAAAAAAAGAAACACCGATTGTTTCCTTTCCGTCAATGAAGTCATTAATTTTATAGTAACCTCTGCTTAGCAAATGGCACACATTTTTTGAATTTGTGTGCTATTAAAAACGCAGTTTTTGAAACAATAAGTATTTAATAGCATTCTTAGGGTTGCAAAAATAAGATAAGGTGATATTAAAATCCTTAAGTCACAGTGAGTTAAGATTTCAAAAAGACATAATCTTCGAGACACTTGGCGCACACCGCATAGAGTCGATGGTACACTTGGCAGCGGTGACTGAAGTCCTAGTGTTACGAATCTACTTAGCCAAGTTCCCAGCTCGGAGCGTGGCTGAACTAAGTTCGGCTGACAGGGCTTAGCTGTAAGACTCAACAATTGACACTTACCGCATAGAGTCGATAGTACACTTGGCAGCGGCGACCGAATTTCTGGTATCTCGGATCTGCTTGGCCAAGTTCCCAGCTCGGAGCGTGGCTGAACTAAGCTCGGCTGACAGGGCTTGGCTGTAAGACTCAACACTTGGCACTTACCGCATAGAGTCGATAGTACACTTGGCAGCGGTGACTGAAGTCCTAGTGTTACGAATCTACTTAGCCAAGTTCCCAGCTCGGAGCGTGGCTGAACTAAGTTCGGCTGACAGGGCTTAGCTGTAAGACTCAACAATTGACACTTACCGCATAGAGTCGATAGTACACTTGGCAGCGGCGACCGAATTTCTGGTATCTCGGATCTGCTTGGCCAAGTTCCCAGCTCGGAGCGTGGCTGAACTAAGCTCAGCTGACAGGGCTTGGCTGTAAGACTCAACACTTGGCACTTACCGCATAGAGTCGATAGTACACTTGGCAGCGGCGACCGAAGTTCTGGTGTCTCGGATCTGCTTGGCCAAGTTCCCAGCTCGGAGCGTGGCTGAACTGAGCTCAGCTGATAAAGCTTGGCTGCGAGACTTCAAGCTGAGGACCTTGGTTTGTTCCTCTGTGCGTAGGGCTTCTAGCTCCCTTGTCCTAAAAATGGTTTTGATGTATCAATATAAGAAAGTTGGATTTCTGTGGAAAAGACTTGCCCCCGAAAGGACACTGCCCAGTTTTAATAGGATAGTTGGGTTTCAATGAATAAGACATTGCCCATTTTGATAGGAAAGTTGGGTCCATGTCAAAAGGACACTGCTCATTTTTAATAGAATATTTGGGTTTCTATAAATGAGACATTGCCCATTTTGATAGGAAAGTTGGGTCCATTTAGAAAGGACACTGCTCATTTTTAATAGGATAGTTGGGTTTCTATGAATAAGACAATTCCAATTTTAATAGGAAAGTTGGGTCCATGTCGAAAGGACACTGCTCATTTTTAATAGGATATTTGGGTTTCTATAAATGAGACATTGCCCATTTTGATAGGAAAGTTGGGTCCATTTAGAAAGGACACTGCTCATTTTTAATAGGATAGTTGGGTTTCTATGAATAAGACATTTCCAATTTTAATAGGAAAGTTGGGTCCATGTCGAAAGGACACTGCTCATTTTTAATAGGATAGTTGGGTTTCTATGAATAAGACATTTCCAATTTTAATAGGAAAGTTGGGTCCATGTCGAAAGGACACTGCTCATTTTTAATAGGATAGTTGGGTTTTTATGAATAAGACATTGCCCATTTTGATAGGAAAGTTGGGTCGAAAGTACACTGCTCATTTTTAATAGGATATTTGGGTTTCTATAAATGAGACAATGCCCATTTTGATAGGAAAGTTGGGTCCATGTCGAAAGGCCACTGCTCATTTTTAAAAGGATATTTGGGTTTCTATAAATGAGACATTGCCCATTTTGATAGGAAAGTTGGGTCCATGTCGAAAGGACACTGCTCATTTTTAAAAGCATATTTGGGTTTCTATAAATGAGACATTGCCCATTTTGATAGGAAAGTTGGGTCCATGTCGAAAGGCCACTGCTCATTTTTAAAAGGATATTTGGGTTTCTATAAATGAGACATTGCCCATTTTGATAGGAAAGTTGGGTCCATGTCGAAAGGACACTGCTCATTTTTAAAAGCATATTTGGGTTTCTATAAATGAGACATTGCCCATTTTGATAGGAAAGTTGGGTCCATGTCGAAAGGACACTGCTCATTTTTAAAAGGATATTTGGGTTTCTATAAATGAGACATTGCCCATTTTGATAGAAAGTTGCGTTATTGTGGAAAGGAGACTGCCCACTTTGTTAAGAAAGTGTGGTTTCTGTGGACATAGCCGATTTTGTTAAAATAAGTGGTGTTTATGTGGCTGGTTATTGCCAAATTTGATAAAAATGGTTGTTGACTATTGTAGTTCAAATAAACTCACCTCTTCTTCTCCCACTCCAATTGGCATTGTCTCTCCATCTCTTTTCTCGCGGCCTCACGTTTCTCCTGTCAAATTAGTATTATATAAGTTCAAATCCTTAAATAAAGATATCTTTAATATGTAATCGTATGTATGTATATTATAAATATGTTATATATGTTATATATAGTATAATAACCTTGAGTCAGTAAGTGAGTTTTAATACATTGCTTAAACTTGTGCAATGGCAGATCTACAACTGAATTGGGCATCTTGTTGTAGAAGAGTACACCCAGTCCAACGAATGACTTTTGAACTTTTCGGAGGCGATACGCTGATAAAACTAATTTATGTCGATTCCTAAGAAGACGATCGTTCAAGTCCTTTTTCTGTTTATACATATTTATATTTTGTTTGACAAAGACTAGGTTATTGTATATATATTGACATGCTACTGTAAGGATTCCTATTTCTTTAAATTTGACACGAAGGGACTCACGGGATTTTAGTTTATATATCGACCGAATTGCTCGTTTTTGAAGTATAAATACAGAATTAATGTCAGCAGCCTTGCCCCACAATAAAATGCCATAAGACATCACACTGTGGAAGTACGCAAAATAGACTAGTCTAGCAGTTTCTACATCGGTAAACTGTCTTATTTTTCTCACTGCAAATGCAGCTGAGCTAAGTTTACCTGTTAGTAATTCTATATACTACGCGTCCACGGGCGTCCTCTATTTGACAGTTTTATGAAGATCACAAATAGAAGAAATATAAATATAGAAAATATATAAGATTCAATAATACGTTGGTTCTGAATAATTTCGAAGACCTCCGTGGCGCGGTGGATTTATATGACGGAGATCCTGGGTTCGATTCCCGGCGGGGCAGATTGAGATTTTTCTTAATTTGTCTTGGTCTGGCTGGTGGGAGGCTTTCGCCGTGGCTAGTTACCACCCTATCGACAAAGACGTACCGCCAAGTGATTTAGCGATCCGGTACGATGTCGTGTAGAAACCGAAAGGGGTGTGGATTTTCGTCCCACTCCTAACAAGTTAGCCCGCTTCCATCTTGCATCTTAGATTGCATCATCACTTAACATCAGGTGTGATAGCAGTCAAGGGCCAACTTGTAGTTGATAAAAAAAAATGCATAACTATGATTCACAATAAACTACCATGCGATATAAAAGAAGCAAAATCTATGTTTATTTTCAAGAAGAAATTAAAATTTTATTTACTTAATAACACATCACTGTAAGTTGTATCTAGTAAGCATTGATCTTTGTTATGTTTAAACTATACTAAAGTCAAACTCGATTGAGAATGCTTGTCAACAAACAAATTAAAAATGAAGGTAGAAATCACTACTCATCTTACACCTAATTTGTTTAATAAACTATTTAATGACGAATTCATGACAATAAATTAGACTAGAAAGCTTAAAACTAATCAATATATTCAATATCTTTTAAATAAGATTTAAAAAAAAAGAAAACATAATTTTAAATCTATTAGGCATAAATTGTGTTGCATTTTCTACCTTCATTTTAAATTCGTTTGTTGACAAGCATTCTCAATCGAGTTTGGTTTTAGCATAGTCGTGTGTTCCTCGTAATAGTATGTAACTTTGAAAGTGCGGGTACTTTAACAAGTAAATAATGTATTATAAGTATTATGTAAGCCTAATTTGTATTGTACACTTAGTTAAATAGTTTACTTAGATTAATTAGTATAGTTTTTCTCATTTAAGTGAATTTATTGTAATTCTTCTGAGAAAATAAAGATCTTAAACCTCAATTATGAGTATGGTTTGTCTCGAAGTATTACCTGTTCTAGGATAGATTGAATTGAAACTTTTTGTGACGTTATTTTTCAAAAAATAATTTACTATATGCAACTTTACAGAAATTGGTTAAAGAAAGTTAAATTAGATAAAGTTTAATAAAAGGCTTTTATTATCATAGACATAAATACAAATTCTACAATTATTTCATTTTAGCTTATTACTACAAAGATTATTATTGAATTTCATTAATTGTAATAGAATTATTACTATCATTGATGTCGTAATTACTTACTTTTTTAGAAATTCACTGGAATTAGAATTAAAATAAGCCCTTTGATTTTGCTGATCTCTTCAATATATATATTTATCACGTCACTTCCATAAGTCAAAGATGGCGCGTAACGGAAAAATGTGACGCGTAACGAAAAAATGTTACACTAAATTTTTTTCCAACCCCGATAAAGAAGTTTCACTTCAATAATAAAGAAATTAAAGTGGAATTGGGCCGGACATATAACAAGAAGACCAAATGAAAACTGGAGTACGACAACCACATCCTGGTGTCCAAGGGCCGCCAAAAGAAAAAGGGGTAGGCCAATCACCAGGTGGAAGGTGCCTTCGAAGGCACACATTGGACTCGTTCAACCCTAGATAAAATGCACTGGAAGAGGAAGGGGGGGGAGGCCTTTGCCCAGCAGTGGGATGAAGTTTAAAAAAAAAATAGTAATTATGTAAATATATGTAAGATATTGTATTTTGGGCTTAAATAAATAAATTACCTGTTCTTCCTTCTGCTTCCGAAGCAACTCTTCTTGCTCCTTCTTCTGCGCTTCGAGACGCAACTTCTCTTTCTTCTCCGCTTCTTCCCTTTCCTTGCGCTCTCTCTCCGCCTGTTACAATAGATACATTATTATTATTAGGGACATTTGTTTATAGAGTCATTTCTTCTATCTTATTATAGTATAGATGATTGAAATGATATATCAACTTAAAATGTTTCCTGCAAATGAGATTTATAATTAGCTCGGGTCGGAGAACGGCTCCCAACCTCACACTCCTTCATTTCTGCTACGCCCGATATTGTACCCAATGTCATACTTTACTTGGTTTTTACTTGTTTCGGTTTGAAAATTTTAACCGGAAGTGCATATTCTTAGTAATTTTATGTCTAGAAATATTTTCCTTTCAACAATACCACCAAAATTTTTTTTATTGACTACAAGTTGGCCCTTTACTGCTACCACACCTGATGTAAAGTGATGATGCAGTCTAAGATGGAAGCGGGCTAACTTGTTAGGAGTTGGATGTAATTCCACACCCCCTTTCGGTTTCTACACGACATCGTACCGGAACGCTAAATCGCTTGGCAGTACGTCTTTGTCATTAGGGTGCTAACTAGCCACGACGAAAGCCTCCCACCAGCCAGACCAAGACAAATTAAGAAAAATCTCAATCTGCCCCACCGGGAATCGAACCCAGGACCTCCGTCTTATAAATCCACCGCGCATATCAATGCGCCACGCAGGCCGTCAAATATAAAATAAGCATTGTATTTTTCGCAATTCACACCCACTTCCGGTTGACCTAACAACACTCCTCAGACTTCTTCCTGTAAGGATATGACGTCACATCGGAGATCGGCCACGCTGTTTGGGAGTTGTAAGAGAACATATAAACAGTGCGGACAGACGGACAGACAACAAAACTTTAAAGCGTTCCACAGACATGCAATAATATTTTTTGTCTTACTTACATAAGTAAGTTTGAATTAAGTTAAGTTGGTGCAATAAAGTTTTTCGTATTCTAAGGAATATATTTTTGTTTTGAAAATGGCCACAGAAGCTTGGAGGTATTAAAGTTTTGGGTGCATCCCAGTAGTACCCCATACAGTAGTTCTATAGAACTGTTGGTATACTTTCCGGGCTGTCAAATTATATCCCAATAGTTCTATATAGTACTGTAGTATAGTTTTTGCTCTTGACTTTACTTATAGCATATAAGTTGTAAACTTTATATTATTTTGATTGATATTTCATTTTGTTTTTAACCAAAAAATGTCCCTTGCGACAAAAGCTAAGTTGTTAAAACCAAGTAGTAGTTGTGTCTAAAAAAATATTCTCTTATTTTAGAAGTTACAGGGGGGGGGACATTTTATCACTTTGCAAGTATCTTTCGCGCAAACTATTCAGTTCAGAAAAAAATTATATTAAAAACCTCAATACCATTTTGAAGACGTTTTGTGCAATTTAAGCAAAAATGTAATCAATATAATATTTTTACAATTGGACATCAAAACAGATTCCATATTATATTCATAAAAACTATAGATATTTTATATGTAACGTACAAACAAGATGTTGATATCGACATTTCTTTAATTTTGTCCCATTAGTTCTATATAGAACAACAACACTAAGCACTAATATGGTGTATCAACAGTTCTATAGAACTAAAATTAGGGGGTACTACTGGGATGCACCCAAAGTTTTACATATTCTTTTTATAATTTGAAGCTACTTACCTCTTCTTCCTAAGAGAGCGTGCAAAAGCGTAAACAATATAGCAAAATATAAATAGACAAACAACAGTACATTCATAAAACAATCGGTCAAGTGCGAGCTGTAATGGCGCACTGAGAGACATTACATGACCATATAAAAGCTTTGAAACATTTGCCCAAACGAAATGTTTTGGCACTCAGGGACTAACTTAGTTCATGCCATTTGAAAAATTCTATCCCTTAGGGTCAAGAATTTTCGAATGACATGTGTCACAATTAGTTTATCAAATAACATAGTACATTAATCCGCCAAGTGCGAGCTGTAATGGCGCACCGGTGGGCAATAAATGACTACATAAAAGCTTTGAAACATTTGCCCAAACGAAATGTTTTGGCACTCAGGGACAAACTTAGTTAATGCCATTCAAAAAATCGAAAAATTGTATTCCTCGGGGTCAAAATTTTTCGAATGCCATGTATAGACATGAACATGTACCACAATTAGTTTACCAAATAACATACAGAGATGTGATTTATTTGAAATACTTCTATTTCAAATGCAAATACAAAATGTAAAATATCTATTTTATATTTTGCATTTAAATACTTTTTGACAAAAACATTTTGTATTTTATTTGAAATACCTTTTGTAGATGTATTAAACATGTTTTAAATTCATTTCAAAATGCAAAATACTTTTTGATTAAGTTTAGTCAACATTACCAGTGAAACGAAATGAAATGAACAAATGACGCTTCTATTGCCGAATTCGGCCGATAGTGGATTTTTGTCGGCCGCGATTCACGCTAAAACACTGAATGTATTAAAATTAAACTTGACACGTTTGTAGTTCATATTTTAAGGTATTGCATTGGATAGTTTTTGTCGCGGAAGTTAAAGTAGAAGGGGTTGAAAGTTTCTATGGAAAGTCTTTAATTTTAGAAGTAATGTTAATGAAAATTTGTATACGAACTACTGAATAAATATGTTCTTTATAAGGATATAATATAGATAGTCCTTTATAAGGAGGAATAAGGATTTTTCAAAATTTCATCTCTATAGGGTTATATAGGGGTTGAAAGTTTGTGTGTAAAATTCTTTTTAAATGTTTTCAATTTAAATATTCAAATCAAATTATCTTTATAGAACTACTGATTATGCTACACCAACTATCAATTTTTTGTCAATCTGTTTGTTCGGGCTAATCTCTGAAACTGCTGGACCTATTTAGACCAGTCTTTCGACACTTATTTGCTAATGTTATAAATAACTTTTTTTTTAATTTTATCGTTAAATTTTTCGTATGCCATGTAGAGACATGAACATGTGTCACAATTAGTTTATCAACAGTAAATAAGATAACTTGTCCACTATGTCCGACAGTAGACGTCGGCAGATGTGATGATGATAGTGATTATTTGATGGTTTAGGGCACATTGAAGGCAGTTAAAAATAAGCTCAGTTTTTCCTTCATCTGCTCATCGGCAAGTTGTGATCGTCTCCTCTCCAACTCCGCCTGTCCGCGTGCCAAGTTCTCTCTCTTCTGCTTGTGATGTTGCTGCCTATACTTGACAAAGTAAACAGCTCACCTTCTCCTTCATCTGCGCATCGGCGAGTTGAGAGCGTCTCCTCTCCAACTCCGCCTGTCCGCGCGCCAAGTTCTCCCTCCTTCTCTCTTCGTAAGACTTGTTACTGCCTATGCTTGACACTGAATCACGTCTACAATAAAAACATTTTAGTTAATATCGAAAAACAGAGAATTTAAAAATAAACTCTCCTTAAAAGCACAGAAAACGAAGGACAACATAAGAATAGCTAGGGAAAGTAGTAAGGGAGTGGAAGGCATATGGCATATTTAGGTTGGGTCCAAAGGCCTCTAAAAGAGGCTGAGAAAAGAAATTTTTTTTAAAAAAAAATAGAACCGACTCAAAACGCACTAAAAAGAAAAAAATAACTGTGTCATTTAGTTGCTTTAATTTTAAGGATCATTTATTTTACGTAGGTAAGAAAGTTTGTGGGTTCTGGGTAACATCCTTAAAGTAGAAACCTTGCCTGCCACCGACTCCTATATATGACTAAGTAAATTAAAGCAACTATTCTACTTTTTGTTAAAATTTTTTATTTCTTACTTTTTAGTGATTTATCGCCACGTAACGTACTCGTACTATGCTATCATAGTATATTATACGGCACTAGTAGCTAAAAAGCTATCGATACCGAGACAAAGACTGAAATCGCTATAAGCATGCCTCCAAAATTTGAAGAGTTCCTTCAATTTCCCAGGATATCATCATCAAATCCTAACATGATAACAATGGGACCACCTTGGAAGTATGCCCTTTCTAATAAAAAAAAATATCTAAATAGGACAGCTCTGTAAAAAGTTATGCGTGGTCATACATAAAAAAAAATATACGTGTCGAATTGAGAACCTCCTCCGTTTTTTTCGTCGGTTAAAAAGGAAAGCGGCTCCTGAGGCTGCCCACATGCGCTGAGCAAGACAGGGTAGAAGGAGACGAAGATATGCGCATCTACTTTCGCTATAATTATAACTGCAACTCCAAATTGTAAGAATATTACGTGAGGGCAAACGTGGGGACGTCACTGAAAAACGCGAAAGTGATCTATGGCGTCTTACCTATCGAGGAAGTCGGGTTTGCTGAGTTTTAGTGGGTATTCCGATTATCGGCGAGTCCCACATACCCCCCAAAGATCGTATTGTTAATAATGGCATTGTATTTGGAGGGATGCGTAAATACATTTCCCAGCGTAAAAAAGTTGCCATTTAAAAAAAATGGCATCATATTATGGAAAACTTACCTAAAGGTAGGTGGTATCAGCTCGACGGGCAGTTTAGCAGGAGGAGCTTCCCCTTGAGTTGCTCGCTCACACAAATACATTGCCAGGACGAACTCCTCGCAACCTGACCACAAAATGCAACTCAATCAAATGTGATAGACATGTCAGAGACATGGTTTTTCAGCCGTATTAGGCCATCTGCCGTTAGGACGTCCACTGCTGGACATAGGCCATTTTAGGGACTTCCAAACTGAACTGTTGACATCCTGCCACTTTATGGCGCAGCCACCTGGTGACATGCGCTTTGCGGTGCGGGTAATTATTAATAATAGATAAATTGTATTAACCCAAATTTATCAATTTGCGACGTC
This sequence comes from Mycalesis mineus, assembly GCA_034621355.1. Taxonomy (NCBI): domain Eukaryota; kingdom Metazoa; phylum Arthropoda; class Insecta; order Lepidoptera; family Nymphalidae; genus Mycalesis; species Mycalesis mineus. The sequence continues at coordinate 1,252,644 of JAXAVZ010000080.1, read as the reverse complement.
TCGTGGTAATTTTATAAACTAACGGATTTCATTTCGTAAGATTCTAAACGGTTCGACCAATCACAGAGGAGCTTTTAATTTTACGCTTCTCAAAAATACGGAAAATAACACATTGCTATCTGATTGGTCGATGTTGATAGAGGCAATACTTGTGTCCATAGACTTAGGTACAATTGTAGCGACAGTTTTGTATTGTGTATAGAGAATTCGTTGATACTATTGACTGCTTAGAACTATTTGTACCACTGGACCTTGCTGAGGCTCCCTAGCCACTATCACTATATTTTTTCATCACTAAAAGTTATATTAACATACTTTTTAGCGTGATCGTACTCTTTGTCTGTCATTTTTAATATTTCTTCTGACCATTCCGACTTCCGCAGCTTCTAGGTCGCAGGTCATTACGGGTCAATTTTAATAACTCTTAGCAAAATAAAACTATTTTCAATTCCAAACAGTTACAAAATAAAACATTACAAAAACACACAAACCGGTTAATGTTTCGTTGCGAACAATGGCGGTGAGCTATACCGAGCGCACTGACGTTAATTTGGTTCTGCTGCAGATTTGATTTCAAATTACGAAATGTGCGCGTAAAATAATACGATTTATCAGAGAATACTGTCGAGCATTGATCTCTTCCACTCGCCCTTGCCCCAGTGACTCTGAGCTATTCTGCTGCGGATCTGATTTTTGATCATTATCATCTTAGAAATTACCAAGTTTCCCATCAGAGTCCAGGTCAGCTAGTGCCCATATCTGAGCCAGGGTCTGCTGCGGGAGACGCGATTGCAGCATGATGGATCGAGCCTGTGCACCTGACACTGAGCCTGTCTTCGCGCGGTCCGTCGCGTTGAACAGCTGGGTGTACCTATAGAATAACATGAGAGACGAATATCTTAGCATTCCATGGATTCACTGTGCGGGTGGAGAGACGCCGAATAGAGTCCCAGACTTGCAACATGGATGTAGGCTTAAGAGTACTCTTTGTGAACGGCCACGCCCGCCTTATCTGTGAGAATTATTCTCCTGCACAACCAAGTCTGGTAACATACTGCTAGGGCAGCTCAGGACACAAGTTCAAGAATAGAGCTTACTGTAGCTCAAGTAAGGACAAGGTCTTTGAGAAGGTTGTAAAGATATGTTGCACTCGCACCTACTGTATACAAACTAACCAAAAATAAAATTATTATTATAAAAAAGTTGAGAGGTGTCAAGGGACACCCGGATGGAACGAAGTTCCTTTCGATTAATTAGTGAAGGAATTGTAATAAAATTTTATTTTTTTTAAAGTAATATTTGTTGTTGTACACTGAAACACCAGAGGGCGCCACAAGAGCGCGAGACAGCATACAGCGCGGGCGCCCCCGCCGCTCACGCGCACACACATCAAAGGCGGCGGCAAGATCCTTTGATCAAAAAGGAATTTTTTCCGTCTAGCCCCCTTTCACAAAGCGCGATAAGGAACTTCGTTCCAAAAACAAAAACCCGACTGCATAGAAGTTATGAACTGAAAAGAGAGAAAAAAACAAGGATCGCTATATCTATATAAAATTTGAAATACTTTATGGTGGTGATGCAAGCGGGGACAAAATACTTTTATTTGTTTTTATAATAATAATTTTATTTGAGACTTTTTTGTTTTAGTTTATGGTATAGAAATGACACGGTACACTTTTTGCCATTTTTTGTTATAACGGCAATATAAACATGATATGATATTTATATTTTTGAAATGTTCTTTTCACGACCTTTCATTTGATAACCATATTGCTAAGATAAGAGAAAGAAATACACACATCCCCCCTTTTTTCCCACATTCACAGCCACGATTTTGAAATTTTATATAGCCTATGTCACTACCACAATTTTAACGAATTCAACGACAGCTCACCTGTCAAAATCCGTTCAGTCGTTTAGGCTGTAGCGCGTGCCGAAGAAATGGACATACATACATACGCTCGAAAAACATAACCCTCCTTCTGACGCAGTCGGGTAAATAGTCATTATTGTTAGTTCATTTGTAAGGTCATCATCACATCATAATACATCACCTCAGAAGATGGAGAGAAGAGAAGTATGATGCAAAGAGCTTTTGCTCCAGACATCCCTCACCAAAAAATTCCAGATATTCATTGGGGGTACAGAAATCATAGGAGTCCCATAAGTACTATCTATGTGGCCACAGCTCCAGGAAAATGTACCAGGACTTCAGAAGTACATCACGCCTCCTAATCCATTCCATAGGGGTAGTCAGACTATATCCTTTTATTTGTCACGGTCCTTGCATACTTCCTTAGCTCCTTCCACTCTCATTTTTTTTTATCGACTACAAGTTGGCCCTTGAATGCTATCACACCTGATGTTAAGTGATGATGCAGTCTAAGATGGAAGCGGGCTAACTTGTTAGGAGTGGGACGAAAATCCACACCCCTTTCGGTTTCTGCACGACATCGTACCGGAACGCTAAATCGCTTGGCGGTACGTTTTTGTCGGTAGGGTGGTAACTAGCCATGGCGAAAGCCTCCCACCAGCCAGACCAAGACAAATTAAGAAAAATCTCAATCTGCCCAGCCGGGAATCGAACCCAGGACCTGCGTTTTATAAATCCACCGCGCATACCACTGCGCCACGGAGGTCGTCATAAATCCTTTCATACAAGTTCGTCGGTTTAGGGTACTCTTGACCTGGCCTTATTTTAAAATGTCCTGAATTTGGTCCAGGAACATTCGCCTAGGTCTTCCCCTTCCAACATTTCCATTCACTCTCGCCTCATAAATCTCTTTTGTTAATCTTCTTTCATCTTCACTACATCTTCTCTTACACCTCATTGTTCTTTTTGAATTTACTAATGTACTAGGGCCACAGAAATACACAGAAGACTGTGATGTCATACACACTGCCATAGTACTTAGTACAACTAAAGGTACTTACTTGAGTTTCTGTGGCTGGGGAATCCCCCACTCGACGGCCGGCGGTGGACTGACTACCCCCATTGGTACATCCGTTGGGCTTGTGACCAACGAGCCTTAAAATTAAAAATATAAATTTGACACTTGTGACGTCACAGTACGCGATTGAAAAGCGCCTAAAACGACGTTTGAATGTTTTAATTATTAACATATTAATGGTCCACTATAGGGCCAGGCCTCCCTCCTTATAGGGAAGTTGATTTAATTCTTTGTTGTAAATGGACGCTCAGTGGATTATGAGATGGCGGTTCTGGATTCGATTCCCGGTTAACATTTTCTAAATAAGTTCAGGTTTGGCTGGTGGTATGCAAAGTACCGAAAAAGACGTTTATCGTTCAACTAAAAAAGTTAGCCCGCTTCCATCTTAGATTGCATCATCACTTAACCCTTCCACCTTATAGGAAAGGGGATCAGGACCCACCACGCTGCTCCAATGCAGATTGGCGGGTATAGCGTTTGTTATTATTTATCAATCAATGGTCATAACAAATTACCTGGTTTTGAAAATGAGTCGCTTTTAACAGCAGTGATGGGTGTAGACGTCACTGGCTGACCGGGCATCGAACCCGCTACACTCGCCACTCCTGGTTTAGGAGGACTGACCACAGACCCAACAGTGGTACCGGTTGGTATAGAAGGCTGAGGAGGGGAGCTGGGCACTAGTGGGGAACCTACTAGCGGTTGAGAGTTGACCAACTGATGCGGTGGTGACGAGTTGATTAATTGATTCGACTGATTAAATTGATTTGGTTGAGTGTTAACTAATGTTGTGTTGATCAGTTGATTCGTTGGCGCTGAAGTGTTGATCAAAGTTGATGTATTGATTGGTTGATTTTGTGATATCAACGATGTGTTGATGAGATTTGGTGTTGTGTTCATCGGTTGAATTAACGATGTTAATGGTTGATTTATGTTGGACATTGAGTTGATTATCGGTTGAGATGTTATTGGTTGATTTATCGATTGGTTGATTAGTTGATTGTTAGGTATTATTGGTTGAGATGGTACAGGGGGTTTCACGCCTGATATTAAATCAGGTACTGGAGGTTTCGTTAGAGAGGGTGTGTTAAAATCTCCTAATAGGTTTTGGGTAGGTTGAGGTGGGATTTGAGGAGGCATTTGTGGGATTTGAGGAGGAATTTGTGGGGGCATTTGTGGTATTTGCGGGGGCATTTGTGGTAGGTTGGATATAAGCGGTTGGTTCATGTTTGGCATTGGTGGTATGGGAGGTTTCGGTGGGGGGAATTGTTGTTTGACACCTGTAAAAGATAAACACACATTTTTTATATATTTATTTTGATACACGAGATTAAAACTTAATTAAATAGAATTTCCAAAACAAAGTAACTTAAGTTAACTACTTCTTATAAGATTCGCTATTTATGAGTGAACGTCACGTCAAAATCAGTCGAGCCGTTTCAAAGATTTACCTGAGCAAACAGACAGACGAATATTTTTTTTTTGTTTATCAAATAAGGTATATTCTGTCAAAATCTGTTAATATTAAATTATAAAATACTTCAATTTTATTTAATTTGATATAATTATCTATATTATATTTTAATTTTATATATTTTATATTGTAGGTATTATATTTACCAGGACTTAAGGAGGCGAGTAGAGATGGTGGCAGGGCCTTCGGTATTTCTACACCGTGTAGTTTTAGGTTTATAATCTGAAAAGAGAATTAGTAGAATGTTATCCCATTTGTTATTGTCAAAGTATTATAGACAATGCTAACGTTGAAATAAAGTCGAATATTAAATGACACAGCTATGGACGTGTTCTCAGAGAGTGTGCAATGTTATTCTTACTTTGTTATGATGTCCTGGTACTTTCTAACTAATTGTGGACTTGTGGTACTTCTTAGCTATTGCAATAATATTGTTAGTAAAGTAGTAATACAGGTAACGCTCTTGGTCAGCCTTGGTACCCTAGTACTTTGTAACGGGTTATAAGAAGTAGCAGTTGTCCCAGCTAGTGTGTGTAATGTTACTCTTACTTTGTTATGATGTTCTGGTACTTTCTAACTAATTATCGACTTGTGGTACTTCTTAGCTATTGCAATAATTTTGTTAGTAAAGTAGTGAAGTCAAGCTCTTGGTCAGCCATGGTACCCTAGTACTTTGTAACGGGTTATGAGAAGTAGCAGTTGTCCCAGCTAATGTGTAATGTTACTCTTACTTTGTTATAATGCCCTAGTACTTTCTAACTAATTATGGACTTGTGGTACTTCTTAGCTATTGCAATAATTTTGTTAGTAAAGTAGGGAAGTCAAGCTCTTGGTCAGCCATGGTACCCTAGTACTTTGTAACGGGTTATGAGAAGTAGCAGTTGTCCCAGCTAATGTGTAATGTTACTCTTACTTTGTTATAATGCCCTAGTACTTTCTAACTAATTATGGACTTGTGGTACTTCTTAGCTATTGCAATAATTTTGTTAGTAGTGAAGTGAAGCTATTGGTCAGCCATGGTACCCTAGTACTTTATAACGGGTTATGAGAAGTAGCAGTTGTCCCAGCTAATGTTACGCTTACTTTGTTATGATACCCTGGTACTTTCTAGCTAATGATATTATGGTACTTCTTACCTAATAGTACTAATCGTTTTAGTAGTGATATTAAGTCTTATTTAGCCCTGGTACCCTAGTACTTTGTAACTGGTTACGAGCCGTAAGTAGGGCTTATTTTCGTACCTTATCAAGGGAAGTACTACCGCCATGCTTATTGCTGTCACTTAGTACATTACTCTGTTCAAGAGGCCAGGCCAGGTTGATGTACTTATATACAGCACTTTGTAGTACGTATTCCTTACATGCATTACGAGTAAAGATGCAAAGTGTTGCTCTATTTATACACATTCGTATTCCACTTATCATCAAATAGACCATCTGGCTATTCTGTCTTTTATTGTTTTATTGTAAAAATAAAAATTTTTAAATAAAAATAGAACCGACTCAAAACGCACTAAAAAGTAAAAAATAACTGTCATTTAGTTGCTTTAATTTACTTAAGCATATGAAGTCGGTGCCAGCCAAGCTTAAGGAAACTTACTTTACGTAGTAAAGCATTTTGTGGGTTCTAGGTAACGTCCTTAAAGTAGAAACCTTAGCTGGCACCGACTCCTAGATATACTTAAGTAATTTAAAGCAACTAGATGACACAGTTATTTTTTACTTTTTAGTGCGTTTTGAGTCGGTTCTATTTTTATTTAAAAATTTTTATTTGTTAATTTTAGTGATTTATCGCCACGTAACGTACTCGTACGATACTGTCATAGTATATTATACGGCACTTGTAGCCAAAAAGCTACCGATACCGAGACAAAAACCGAAATCGCTGTAAGCGTGCCTCCAAAATTTGAAGAGTTCCTTAAATTTCCCCAGGATATCCTCATCAGATCCTAACATGATGACAATGGGACCATCTTGGAAGTATGCCCTTTCTAATAAAAAAAGAATTATCAAAATCAGACAACTCTGTAAAAAGTCATGCGTGGTCATACATAAAAAAAAAATATACGTGTCGAATTGAGAACCTCCTCCGTTTTTTTTCGTCGGTTAAAAACTAATAAAAAATCAAACCGACTCCGAAACGCACTGAAAAATAAATGCGTCATTTAGTTACTTTAGTTTACTTAACCATATCTATAAACTCGGTGCCATCAAGTTTAAGGAAAGTTTATTCAGCAAAGTAGCAAAACACTTTGTGTGAATTAGGTATCGTCTTTAAAGTAGAAAGCGTACAGGTGGCACCGACTTCATAGATTTTGAAAAGGAGAATGCCAGATCCTAACCCAGAAGGAACACAAATTGTAAATATACTAAAAATATCCTATTATTATATAAATGTTTTACAATAAGCCATTTTACTGTTGGACCTCGGAATAAAATTCCGTTAAAAGAAGTGATTAAACTATTTCCTTTTAATTTACACTCTTTACGTATTTAAAAATCTTTATTGTTGCATCATCTAAAAGGTTGAACCTTACAGGTAATATAAAGCCTATGTGTCTAGAAGGAAATTTATGTACAAATTGGAAAAAATGGTTCCAATCTTTCAACATATTTTTAAAAGCAAGTGGAATTTTCGAAGAATCCGACACAAGGAAAGTCGCCATGTTGTTACACTTTATTGGGAGTGACGCGTTAGAAATTTTCAATACATTTGGCTTGGATTTGGAAAATGTCACATTCGAAGAATTAATTACAAAATTTGAATCGTACTTCGTACCTAAAGCAAATATTACTTATGAATGCTACAAGTTTTTTACAACCAAACAAAGAGGTGATGAAACTCTAGAGGATTTTTTAACAAATTTAATAAACAAAAGCAAGTCGTGTGAGTTCGGAAACTTGGAAGAAAGGATGATAAAAGATATTTTCATTACAAACATGCATGAAAATTTTCAACATGTACGAGAAAAATTACTGCTAGAAGAAGAGTTAACGCTAGAAAAGGCTAGGAACTTGTCCAAAAGTATTGTGTCAGCTAGATCTCATGCAGTGGAGTTTAAAGAATCTACAAATGTCTTTTATCAACGTCAGTCATTCAATCAGTCAAAGTCGAGGGCGAGGTCTCAGTCAAGAACCAGATCACAGTCAGAGTCAAGGTCAAAGTCACAGGAAAGAAAAAACTGTACACGGTGTGGTCAAATTCATCGCTATAAATGTCCAGCATATAATGCTAAGTGCAGGAGGTGTAACTTAAGAGGACATTATCAAGCCTTTTGTAAGTCAGTGAAGTTCATACAAGCTAATATGGATCAAGAAGGTAATGAGTCAAAGTATTTATTTGTTGGACACTTAAATACATGTCAAAATTCAATTTCAGAGTGGAGTGTTAACTTAAATATTAATAATATAAATGTTCAATGTATTTTAGATACTGGAAGTGATGCTAATGTTATGTCATATAAGTTATTTCAATCATTGAATGTCAGTAAAAATTTTTTACCATGTCATTATAAAGTAACCTCTTACTGTGGAAGTACCATACCCATATTAGGTCAACAAAAGCTAGAATGTAGTTATTATATCAATAGTCAACATGTGTCAAAGATAATTAATTTCATTATAGCTGATGTGTCATCACCAACTGTCATTGGAAAATATACATGTTCACAATTAGGTCTTATAAAAAGAGTCTTTAATATTGAAAATACAGTCAATAAAAGTCAAAATTTTGATTCTACATTAGTCAATAGTCAACATCATATGTCTGAGTTAAGTAATAATTGTCATGTTAACAATAAATATCAGTCACAGTCAAATGTACAGTCTTGTATTAGTAAAAGTCTTTATAAGTCTAATGTTTACAGTAATTGTCATAAAAAGTCACAAAAGTCATATTATATCAATAAAAATAATTCATTACAGAGTCTACTGTCAAAATATAAATCTGTATTTGAAGGATTGGGCTGTCTACCGGGTGAGTGTCATATCACTATCAACACTGATATACGTCCTAAAATAGATCCACCACGGAAAATTCCATTCTCATTACACGATAAACTGAAGAAGGAATTGGACAGTATGGAAAGTCTAGATGTCATCACCAAGGTTACTGAGCCAACGTCATGGGTGAGTTCACTTTTATTAGTTGAGAAGAAAAATGGTCAACTTAGAGTCTGTCTTGATCCCAGAAACTTAAATGAAGCTATATACAGATCACATTATCCAATACCTACCATTGATATGGTGCGATCTAAGCTACAAGGTGCATCATATTTTTCTACTCTTGATGCGAGCAGTGGATTTTGGGTTATTCGTCTGGATAAGGAAAGCTCAATGTTATGCACATTCAATACGCCGTACGGGAGATATAGGTTCAAACGTCTTCCTTTCGGAGTTAACTGTGCCCCTGAAATCTTTCATAGAATTATGACTGAAACATTTGGTGTACTACCAGGAGTCATGGTGTATGCAGATGATATTTTAGTCTATGGAAAAAGTCGCCAAGAACATGAAGAAAATTTAGAAAGAGTGTTTAAAAAAGCTCAAGAAGTCAATTTGAAATTTAATAAAAGTAAGTGTACATTTTGTCAACCACAGGTTAAATACCTTGGTCATATATTTTCTCAAAAAGGTGTGTCACCAGATCCAGATAAAGTCAGGGCTATCAAAAATATGCCGTCTCCAGTCTGTCTCAAGGATTTACAGAGATTTCTAGGTATTTTAAATTATCTGGGAGGATTTATTAAGAATTTGGCTGAAGAAACTGAACCTCTACGTCAATTATTAAAAAAATCAAGTGAATGGTCATGGAATGATAGTTATGAAGCTACTTTCAAACATTTAAAAAATATTATTTGTCAGTCACCTGTCTTGTCACATTACAATGTCAAAAAACCAGTTGTCTTGTCAGTTGATTCCAGTCAGTCAGCAGTTGGTGCAGTCTTGCTTCAGGATAATCATCCAATTTCTTATGCATCTAAAACATTAACATCAAGTCAGAAACGCATGGCGCAGATTGAAAAAGAGCTGTATGCCATTGTCTTTGGTTGTATTCGTTTTCATCAATATATTTATGGAAAAATAGTCACTGTAGAAACTGATCACCGTCCACTAATAACTCTTTTCAAAAAGCCTTTAGCTGAAGTCCCAACACGTTTACAAAGATTAATGCTTAGGATTCAAGCTTATGATTTAAAAGTTGAATATAAGCCTGGTACTAAAATGTACATAGCAGATACACTATCACGAGCAGCTTTACCGGAGTCTAGTGAGGATGAGTTGGATGAAGATGTCATGATACATGTCAACATGCTTGTTAAAAACTTGCCTATTTCAGCTGAGCGTCTAGAATGGCTTACTGAGGCTACAGAAAATGATGAATGTCTACAACTACTGAAGAAATATTATGAGGAAGGATGGCCTGAGAAAAGGTCAGAAGTCAACAAATTAGTCTTACCTTATTGGAACTGTCGTCATGAAATTCATTCAGTCAGAAATTTATTGTTAAAAGGTAATAGTCTCATTATACCTACTAAATTAAGGCCAGAAATATTGAAAATAATACATAGTGGTCATCAAGGCATAGAAAAGTCAAAAAACTTTGCAAGAGGAGTTGTGTATTGGCCTTTAATGTCACATGATATAAAAGTGTGTGTGGAAAATTGTGAAATATGTCTGTCACACAGGAGTGCCAATTCACCAGAACCATTAATGTCACACAAAATTAGTTCATTTCCTTGGGAAAAGGTTGGAATAGATTTTTTAAAATTTAAAAATCAAACCATACTGGTTGTCGAAGACTACTATTCAAATTATATAGAAATCGCTAATGTGAGTTCAACGGGTGCAAAAGCACTTATTAATGCATTAAAATCTATATTTAGCCGTCATGGGATTCCTTTAACCATAATATCAGACAATGGACCACCACATAATTCACAAGAATTTAAACAATTTTTGAAATCTTGGAATATCAATCATACTACTTCGAGTCCATATCTGTCACGTTCTAATGGTCTAGTTGAGTCAGGAGTGAAAATAGTAAAACGTATACTCACTAAATGTGCAGATTCTGGAGATGATCCATATCTTGCATTATTACAGTATAGAACAACACCTAGAAACAATTTACCGTCACCTGCGGAATTGTTAATGTCCCGTCGTCTTAGAACACTTATACCTACTGTTGTAAAACATCTTCAACCTAAAGTCATGAGTCATAATATGTATAAAAAAACAAAACAACAAAATAATAGTAAACAAAAGTTTTATTATGATAAAAAGTCAAAAAATTTATCTAAAGTAAAGAAAGGAGATAAAATTATGTTCAAAAAGTCACCAGAGTTGAAGTGGCAACCTGCAAAAGTCATTAAGGAATGTGAAGAGCCGAGGTCATACATTGTCGAAGCACCTGATGGTTCTACATATAGAAGAAATCGTCAACATCTGTTACCTTGTCATTATTCGAGTCCCATAAAAGAAAGTGTGCAATGTAAGAAAGAATTTAGTCCAAATGTCAGTCCAAAAGTCAGTCCAAAGTTTAGTCCAAAGAAGGAAATGAGAATGGAAGAAAATATTCCTCATGATGGAATAAAAAGAACAATTAGTGGTAGACAGGTCAAGCCTCCAGTCAGATTTCAAGATTGTATGTAAAACTAAACTTAGTTATAAATAGATTTAAAGTTTTAGATTGTAAGTCTGTCTATGTTTTTTAAAATATGTAAACCAAGTTATAAATAGATTTAAAGTTTTCTATTGTAAGCCTGTCTGTTAAATTGTACACATGTCTTTAAAATATCAACTTGTCATTTATCAGTCGGTATGTTAAACCAGTCTAAAGTTTCAATATTGTCAGTCCGTATATCTTTGTAAAATTATTATTTGTCTTCTGACGTTTTAAAAAAAAATGAAAAGGGAGATGTTATGAGTATAATCTGTACTTCCTTCCTGTCACACTGACAAGTCTTACATAATACACGTTATGGTCTTGGGAACGTCTTTAATTATTTAATTATTATAAAAGCCCTTAAACACCTCTTAAATCATACACGAAACGCACTGAAAAATAAATGCGTCATTTAGTTACTTTAGTTTACTTAACCATATCTATAAACTCGGTGCCATCAAGTTTAAGGAAAGTTTATTCAGCAAAGTAGCAAAACACTTTGTGTGAATTAGGTATCGTCTTTAAAGTAGAAAGCGTACAGGTGGCACCGACTTCATAGATTTTGAAAAGGAGAATGCCAGATCCTAACCCAGAAGGAACACAAATTGTAAATATACTAAAAATATCCTATTATTATATAAATGTTTTACAATAAGCCATTTTACTGTTGGACCTCGGAATAAAATTCCGTTAAAAGAAGTGATTAAACTATTTCCTTTTAATTTACACTCTTTACGTATTTAAAAATCTTTATTGTTGCATTGGGTTTTTTTAAATCGTTTTTATTGTTTTCATCAAATGTGGGCTTTAAAAGGCTAGTATCCAGAGTCGTTATGCCTGTTTAAAATGTATTTGATGAAGCTTTGCGACTGTCATGTCAGTGTGACAACTATACGGAACAACAATACGGAAATGGACGATAACCAACGTTAGGCTCGGGTCGATACTCCGAGTTCTAGAGCATTTAAATGTAATTTATATTAAATAGTAAAAAAAATGCAATAAAATGATGTATAATACATTGTTGTACAATATGTTTTTATTAGTGGGCTAAAGTTCTATACATTGTCTGGCATTCTCCTTTTTTGATGTCGGTTAATAAGGTTGTGATGATGTACTTACTTTGCATGCAATGGAGAACTCCTTAAGGTCCAGTTTCCCGTCAGCATTGGTGTCGGCCAGAGACCAGATCTGACCAAGGACTGGTGGCGGCAGCTGGGACTAGAAGATAAACGAAATCATTAAATATTGGATACTACAGGTCGCTCGCGGTTTCACCTGCGTTGCGCTCATTCCCGTGGGAATTCCAGGATAAAATCTGGCCTATGCGTTAATCCCTGTGTCAGCTAACTCCATACCAAATGTTATTAAAATCGCTCCAGCCGTTTAGTCGTGAAGCAGTAACAAACAAACAAACATACTCACAAACTGTCGTAAGACTACTTGCTTTTTTGACGCCCATCGTAGCGCAGTGGTATACGCAGTTGATTTATAAAACGGTCTTGGGTTCGATTCCCAGTAAAGCTGATGGAGATTTTCTTAATTGGTCGAGGTCTGGCTGGTGGGGAGGCTTTCGCCGTTGCCACCCTATCGACAAAGACGTACCGCCAAGCGATTTAACGTTCCGGTACGATGTCGTGTGGAAACCTTGATTAAAAATTTAAAACTGAACATTCCTAATTTTTTTTTCTTCTCAGGAGGCAGTGCAAAATGATTTAACACAGTTTGTCGAATCTAGACCACCAGAGTTCTATCGCAAAGGCATAAATGAGCTTCCTATTAGATGGCAGCAATGTATAGATAATAATGGTAATTATTTTGATTAAATAAATATGTTAAATTAAAAAAAAAAATTATTTTCAGTATAAATCGGCAATTTTATACTTTAACCCGTGACACTACGTAACCCTAAAAATGGTCAGCGACTTTGAGCATGTGATCTATATATCTTCCGAGTGAATAAATCGCGATGTTCAGCATAACCACCGGAGCGAGACTTATGATAACAACATGTTATTAAATTATGTATTAAAAAAATACACAACTGCGAAACATTTCATGTATTAGTTACCGTCTAGTTATAAATTGATATTCAAAATTATTTATTTCAAGTAGGCTAATTATAAACGGCGAATACCTCACTCAACTGCGGTTTGCCGACGATGTAGTGATAATGGCAGAATCTCTAGATGACCTTAATAATATGCTCAATGACCTCAGCAGAGTTTCTCAACAGGTGGGCCTTAAAATGAACATGAGCAAGACAAAGATCACGTGACGTTTCGTTGAAAATTCACCACCCAGTTATCGTTGAAAATTCCGCACTCGAAATTGTAGACGAGTATATATACCTATACTAAAGCCAAACTCGATAGTGAATGCTTGTCAACAAACAAATTGAAAATGAAGGTAGAAATCACTAGTCATTTTAAACCTATTTTTTTTAATTAACTAGTTAATTCATGACATTAAATTAGATGAGTAAGCTTAAAACTAATTAATATATTCATTATCCTTTAAATAAGATTATTTAAAATAACAAAACATTTTAAATTTATTAGACATAAAATGTGTTGCATTTTCTACCACCATTTTAAATTTGTTAATTGACAAGCATTCTCAATCGAGTTTGGCTTTAGTATAGGGCATATTATAGTCCAGTTAGGGATGTCCAATATCGTGAAAGAGGTGAACCGCCGAATCCAACTCGGCTGGGCAGCGTTCGGGAAACTCCGTGACATCTTTTTGTCCAAAATTCCTCAGTGCCTGAAGACGAGAGTCTTCGAACAGTGCGTGTTGCCAGTGATGACCTACGGATCCGAGTCTTGGTCGCTGACTGCGGGCTTCATAAGAAGGCTCAGAGTCACTCAGCGGTCGATGGTGCGAGCAATGCTCGGAGTATCTCTGCGTGATCCAATCAGAAATGAGGAGATCCGCAGAAAATTGCACTTAATCCAATTGCCTCTTATCTTAGTCATAGAACTCAAACGGTATGCATTAATGATATAAAGTCACGTGGCTCATCTCCTAAAATGGGCGTTCCACAGGGTTCAATTTTGGGTCCTTTTCTATTTTTAGTGTATATCAATGATTTACCACACCATGTTAGCGACATTTGTGAAATTGTACTGTTTGCTGATGACACATCTTTAATTTTTAAAACTGATAGAAATAAAAGTGACTTTGACGATGTAAACCGTCTAATAATTTACTATTAAATGCATGTGTGTGTTACTGCTAATAATAATAAATTACTTAATTAAATTTTTTTAGAGACCTTGCTTCAAAAAACCTAAATCAGTTGACGTTTTCAGCTAGACTGGTTTATTTTGCTAAATATAAGAAAAAATGTATTTAATAACCTAAATTTCAAGAAATCTTTGTTAAACAAAATATAAATATGTATAAACCGAAAAAGGATTTAAACGATCGTCTTCCTAGAAATGGACATAAGTTAGTCATATCAGCTTATCGCCTCCGAAAAGTACAAAAATCTTTCGTTGGATTGGGTGTACTCTTCTACAACAAGATGCCCAATTCAGTTTTAGATCTGTCATTGCATAAGTTTAAGCAATGTATTAAAACTCACTTACTGAGTCAGGGTTATTATACTATCGATGAATTTTTAAATGACAAAGATGTTCAAAGGCAATTGGATAGGCTTTCAACTTCACACAGGAAGTGAAATAAATAACTTTATGTAACAACACACTTAATATTGTAAAATTGATAATATTATAAAAAAAGCAACTGTTGAGTTTCTTGCCGGCTCTTCTCAACAGGACCTGCCTTCCGAGCCGGTGGTAGAGTCATACAAATAGTCCAATTTGACGTTTCAAGAGTGCTTGTAATAAGCCTACTTGAAATAAACGATTTTGAATTTGAATTTGAATTTGAAAGACCAAAATAATTGTAAAAACTGCTTATGTAATATTTGAACGGCCCCTCCTCAGTTCATTACATGTAAGCAGGTTTATGTTTTAAAAATAATAATTAAATTTTTAAACAGTTTTAAATCAGTCCGCTAATTTATTTTAATACTATTCGATAAAAAAAAACTGAATTACATATCATATTCGGTGTATATCTAGTTTAGCAATTTGTATGACGCATTTGCAAATTACGAAATTTAAATAAAACGTCACTTATTAAAACATATTCTTTTATTAACATGAAACAAGGCACGTGGATGATATATGTTAACTAGCAAACGCCCGTGACTTCGCACGCGAACAAGGCAACCTTCCAACATTCAATTTTTGGCTAGTGGACAGCTTCGGCCGAGGCTGCCACCCTACCAACAAAGACGTACCGCCAAGCAATTTACCGTTCCGGTACGATGTCGTGTAGAAGTGTGCGTAGTGTACATTGTTGTAGTGTGCGTGTCTGACGGAGCGATCAGTTGCGACCGAGCCGTCGCAACGGTCACTAGTGCTTGTTGTTGACGCTTATTGCCACGAAATACTGCTAATAAGAGTCGTGGAAACAATAAGAATAAGTGACAGTTGCGATGTTTCGGTCCCGACTGATCACTCCGTCAGACACACTGCAGCAATGTACATATACATGTTCAAACACGAGTAAAGCTCACTAGCCTTCGTAAAGCCATAAAGTCCCATTAAGTCTTTTGCTACTTCTAAACTTCAATGACACCAACTTTATAGATAAGCTTAAATAACTTTTTTTTTAACGCTGCGAAATGCTTTTACGCATCCCCCCCGGAAACAGGACGGTTATAACTGCGCCATTTCCGGAGGGGTATGGGGGACTCGCCAGCTGAAATACCCACTAAAACCCAGCGATATTCTATCGCATCGCCTGGTGACTGGGTCCCAGGAGCATCTTGCATCTTCCGCAACCCAGCCAACGCCGCCCACCGAGGTAGACCCTCAACTGGGGAATCGATGGATTCCCTAAAATCCGAGGATAAGTCTCAACAGCCGATGGATTCCTCAAACCCTCTACCCGGAGCACGTCGTTAAGGAGGCAGGTGACGATCGTGTGCGCGACGTCTGCGTCCCGCCCTTCGACGGCGGATCGGATCCGCGGATGCTATTAAACTAACTTAACCCCTGTGGGCCTGACATTCAAACCTTCTTTGAGGCTCGCGGCTACCCGGGTAGCGACGGAGCTATAATGACAGCTGTCATTATTTGCCTGACGGTTGCACTTTAACTAAATGACGCAATTATTTTTTGTTTTGCTTTTGAATACGTTTTGAGCCCGGTTTATTTTTTATTATTTTTTTTATAAACTAACATAATATGTTAAGGCATGTAATAATATATGTAAATATGTAATTACAATAATTGTTAATTATTTAGGTTTATGACCCGTTTAATGTAAAGTGGAAATAGATTTTTTGGCCTAGGGAAATCCCCATGGATCGCTACGGCTAAAATAAATAGATAATAACACTGACAGGTATATTGTAGCCAATAGACCTGATATAGTGATAGTCGATCCATCAGTGCACGTGCAATGATTGTTGATATCACTGTTCCACGTGACGATCATCTGGTGAAAGACGAAAAGGAAAAAGTATCAACAAAAAATAGAACCGACTCAAAACGCACTAAAAACTAAAAAATAATTGTGTCATTTAGTTGCTTTAATTTACTTAAGCATATCTATAAAGTCGGTGCCAGCAAGTTTAAGGAACATTTATTTTACGTAGTAAAGCAGTTTGTGGGTTATAGGTAACGTCCTTAAAGTAGAAACCTTGGCTGGTACCGACTCCTAGGTATGCTTAAGTAAATTAAAGCAACTAAATTAAAGAAACTAAAACACAGTTATTTTTTACTTTTTAGTGCGTTTTGAGTCGGTTCTATTTTTTGTTAAAAAATTTTATTTCTTACTCTTTAGTGATTTATCGCCACGTATCGTACTCGTACTATACTCTCATAGTATATTATACGGCACTTGTAGCCAACAAGCTACCGAAGTGTGCCTATAAAATTTGAAGAGTTCCTTCAATTTTACCAGGATATCATCATCAGATCCTAACATGATGACAATGAGACTACCTTGGAAGTGTGGAATTTTTTTATCAAAATCGGACAACTCTATAAAAAGTTATGCGTGGTCATACATAAAAAGAAATATACGTGTCGAATTGAGAACCTCCTCCGTTTTTTTTCGTCGGTTAAAAATAGCATAAATATATAAGTTTTGGTATAGTAACCTCTCTTTTGCAAGTTGGTGGATAATTAATGAACACGACTTCTCACATAATTACTACAAAAACTAACTTATATTATTCATAAAAATAATAATTATCTAATAAACTATGTACAATGAAAAATCACATTTTGTTATTTAGTTCAGTGTAAAATAGTTTATAGTGTGGATGTGTAAAAAGTTGAACCTAAGATTAATTTAAATTTTAAATTATTAACTAATTAATTTATAAATTTTATTGTAAAGGTAATTTGTATATTTTTTTACTATCTAGATATGTACTTACATTTTTTTTATTGACTACAAGTTGATTCTACTATCACATCTTATGTTAAGTGATGATGCAATCTGAGACGGAAACGGGCTAACTTGTTAGGAGTAGGATGAAATCCACACCCCTTTCGGTTTGTACTACATCGTACCGGAACGCTAAATCGCTTGGCGGTACGTCTTTGTCGGTAACCTGCTATTTGCCCTAATGTTTGTTTTATTTTTAAAAACTTACGAATAGCATTACAGGGTATTTCTAATTCGCTATCGTAGCATAATATGTAAGTTAAACATTTAAACTTAAAGGAGAATGCCAGACAATGTATAGAACTTTAACCCACTAATATAAACATATTGTACAACAATGTATTATGCATCAATTTATTGCATTTTTTTTACTATTTAATATAAATTACATTTAAAAGCTCTAGAACTCGGAATATTCGACAAGCGTCTAACGTTGGTTATCGTCCATTTCCGTATTGTTGTTCCGTATAGTTGTCACACTGACATGACAGTCGCAAAGCTTTATTAAATACATTTTTAAACAGGCTTAACGCCTCTGGATATTAGCCTTTTAGAGCCTACTTTTGATGAAAATACAATAAAAACGATTTAAATGCGTAAAGAGTGTAAACTAAAAGGAAATAGTTTAATTACTTTTTTTAACATAATTTTACTCCGATGTCCAACAGTAAAAATGGCTTATTGTAAAACATTTATATAATAATAGGATATTTTTAGTATATTTACAATTTGTGGTCTTTCCGGGGTAGGATGTGGCATTCTCCTTTGTGAATTCACTCAAAGTACAGCAAAATAAATCTATTTTCTCAGCTACTATGTTGAGAGTCCGGTGCGCGCGTCAAGGGAACTTTGTTCAGTAGAGACGAATATCTTAGCATTGGATGGATTCACCGTGCAGGTGTCGGGTCCATCGCGTGGCTGAGAGAAAAACTCCGAACAGAGTCCGAGACTTGTGACACGGGTGTAGGTTTAAGGGTACCCTTAGTGACGCGCGTCAACACTCACCTCCTCTGTTCAAGTTATTCTCCCTGCCCAACCATATTCGGAAGGACCCTACTAGAGCAGCTTTGGACACTCGTTCCAATATGGAGCTTACTGCACTTCTAGTAAGGCCAAGGTCTTTTAGCAAGTTGTAGAGAGACTTCGCTGGTATACCCCTCGCACCCACTTCTACCGCGTATAAACTAACCACATAACCATTTTTGGTTAGTTCATTAGTAAGATCATAATATTTATTCACTTTGAATACATGGTCTTTAGGGATGTTTGTTTCCCACGGCACTGTAAGCTCAACAAGTACTATACAAGTACTATACAAGTACTATACGTTTCTTTTTAAGTTAAATGACGTATAAACCGGCCAGCAACCTTAAGTATATGATACTGATATCAAACCTTTTTTATGTTCCGCTAAATATGCCGGCGTGTGTATAATGTGCCATAATTATAATTAAAAATTGGAAGACTGATTTAGTATAGTGATTAGATTTAACTGATACATTCACGATTTTTTGCCATTCGTGTAAAGAGAGACGAATATCTTAGCATTCCATGGATTCACCGTGCGGGTGGGGGTCCATCGCGTGGCTGAGAGAACAACTCGGAACAGAGCCTGAGACCTGTGACACGGGTGTAGGTTTAAGGGTACCCTTAGTGACGCGCGTCAACACTCACCTCCTCTGTTCAAGTTATTCTCCCTGCACAGACACATTCGGAAGAACCCTACTAGAGCAGCTTTTTTTTTTTTTTTTTTATCGACTACAAGTTGGCCCTTGACTGCTATCACACCTGATGTTAAGTGATGATGCAGTCTAAGATGGAAGCGGGCTAACTTGTTACGGAAATCCACACCCCTTTCGGTTTATAAATCGCTTGGCGATACGTCTTTGTCGTTAGGGTGGTAAAGCCTCCCACCAGCCAGACCAAGACAAATTAAGGAAAATCTCAATCTGCCCCGCCGGGAATCGAACCCAGGACCTCCGTCTTATAAATCCACCGCGCATACCATTGCGCCACGGAGGTCGTCATGCTATGGTTTCCTTCTTTTATTTCTTGTACCTATCCGCCTTTCTATAATCTTCTCCCACTGCTAAGGGTCACTGGTAGAGATCTCTTGAAGAGACAAGTGTTTCCTTGTCCAATTTAATTTTGTTTTAATAAATTTTTTGGTACAAAATAAATAAAAAACAAAAAGCCATAACCAACCTGCAGCATGAACCTCTTGGCCTGCTCTCCTGTCAGGGTGCCGTTGATGGGGCCCAGGTTCCTGAAGTGCTCCGCAAACTTGGCGTGCTCGTGCGGCTGTATCACCCAGGGGTCTGCCATGATGCTGGAGAAAGAAAGAGAGTATCATTATTGTCAGCCATTGTTGTATAAGTTTCTTCCTGCTGCGGTTTATGGTCAATTTTAACATTTTTTATGATGGCCTCCGTGGCGCAGTGGTATGCGCGATGGATTTATAAGACGGAGGTCCTGGGTTCCATCTCATCTCTCATTGGTCGATTAGTCAGCCTATCTAGCTTATGACATTGAGGTCTTGGATTCACATCCTTGCAGTTCCTCCTACGTTAGGCTAAGACATAGCAGACTTAGAATTATAGTAGCTTAATACATAATCAATTTTTATTTATTAACTACTAGTTGGCCCTTGACTGCTACCACACCTGATGTTAAGTGATGAGCTAAATCGCTTGGCGGTACGTCTTTGTTGGTAGGGTGGTAACTAGCCACGGCGAAAGCCTCCCATCAGCCAGACCAAGACAAATTAAGAAATGTCTCAATCTGCCTCGCCGGGAATCGAACCCAGGACCTCCATCTTATAAATCCACCGCACATTCCACTGCGCCACAGAGGTCATCAAAATCTTAGGTCGATACATTTTGTAGAAAATATAAATATTCGACAATGTTTCTAAAATAATTGTACATTTTAATTAATTTTATTATGTTATTTTTACAGATACCTACATAAGAAGACTCAAAAAAAATTTGTAGCTACAAAACTATTATAAGAGTCTAGTAATTCACCCAGCTCTACTCCACTTGTATATCTTTTAATGAAACAACAATGTGTGACTTAACAAAATATTGGAAAAAGATCAATTGGAACAAGGTAAGAAAGAAAAAAACATCTTTATTAATGCAATAATGCCACAGATCACAACTTGTTTATTAGTCGCCAGAACAATACCCTGCGATGTGTGGCACAACCCAGAAAAAGGACCAGCTCAGCATATAGCTGCAGGCCCTTAAAAAAATTGGTTGTCTGTAAAGTCGGTTTACTGACGATAGTTGAACGTGACAATATCTTAAGAAAATACTGATGGAATGGTAGCATTTAATTGGTTATTAAAATTTTAATTCAAGTATATTTTTATAAATATTAATTTAAATTAATAAAATAATTGATTTTGATTTTATAAATTTATAATAAATATATTAATTTATAAATATATTAATTTTTAATTTAAAATTAATATATTTAATAGACGTATGTCGAACACTGCCGAACGCAAAGGCTGATAGTGCTTCTTTGTCGCTCGTTCCGAGCTCTCGCTTGCACTTCAAACCTTATATGGAACGCCTCAAAGCGAGGTAACGACCCATGACGTCATGTTTTTTCGTGCGTGCTGCCGGCTATCGAATTATAAGACGTTGTCACGTCAAAAAACATGCAACACTGATTTTCAGCTGGGCCCTAGCCTAGACAACCATACCGTCTTAAATTTAATAAATTAAGAAAAAAAAAACAAAAAGAAATCTATAATAAGTTAATACCTAAAAAAATAGTAATGAGCTAAATTATGACCTAAAATATTATTATTGTTCCATAATGCTTAATTTACGTATAAAATAAAAAAAATAAAAAAGTATAACTACTAGGTATTTGTTGAGCTTACAGTGCCGCCTAAAGACCATGTATTCAAAGTGAATAAATATTATGACCTTACTAATGAATTAACTAAAAATGGTTATGCGGTTAGTTTATATAGAAAAAAGAAATATGTCTGGGGTGGAATATAAAAACATTTTTAAACCTAAGAAAAAAACGGACGAAGGACTCGACACATCGACAAGGTCTCCACGATACAGGTTCCCTAGTGTGGAGACCACCGGTAATAGTATTGTATATGGTTTTCATGGCAATAAAGATTATTATTATTATATTTTTTGATTTTTTTATGTATGACGCATAACTTTTTACAGAGTTATCCGATTATAATTCTTTTTTTATTAGAGCACACTTCCAAAATGGTCCCATAGTCATCATATTAAGATCAGATGATGATGTTTTGGGAAAATTGAAGGAACTGTTCAAATTTTGTAAGCACACTTGCAGTGATTTTGGTTTTTGTGTAAGTGGCGGTCGCTTTTTAGCTACAAATTTCGTAAAATGTACTATGATAGTATAGTATGAGTAGGTTACATGTCGATAAATCACTAAAAAGTAAGAAATAAAAATGTGTTTTATAATATTTGTTAGATTAAACTGCCTTTTTGTATTTATTACTGAAATAAACTTCCAAAAAGTAAGAAATAAAAATGTGTTTTATAATATTAATAGTTGATACACATATTTGTTATAACTAATATGTGATAAAGAGGAAAGATTAGATGGTTTGCTTGCATGGTATAGACTCAGACGTACAGAACAGATTTGAATATTTCTTTCACTTTTAGGAATTACACTATCCCTGGATTAAAAAAAGGCGTTTTCACATGGACTAAGTTGCAGGCCACTGCTAGTTAATGATAATAACCAACAGCTCAATATCCTGAGTAACGGAGACGTAATATCACTAGTTCTTACAAGAAACTTATGTCTAACAGTGGTTGCCCATCGACTGATATTTATTAAATGTAATGGACAATTCAGCACCTTTTCCAACATAGACCGATAATTAATTTAAAATAGGTCTTCCATTTTAAATTAATTATCGGTCTTATAAATTAACTTTAGATGGGAAAGCAATTCAGACACCGAATAAAAACAGTCATAGATTTAGAGCAGGATAATCAATTTTTACTCGAAAGGGGTGGAAATATTTGTGTAATAGGTCATAATAGTTCGCGGAAATAGCTTTCTAAAAGTCATGCAAAACTAAAAGGAGCTGGTATAAGAGAAGGAATACTTACGTAGGCTATTTTTTTATCAATTTAAAACACCAACGCCCCTCACACACAATAAAATGAAGATTTTTTTAGTAAAATTCGGGACACAAAACTTCGTATTATTGATCCAGTAAAATGTCAAAATTCACTTTGACGTTTCGTTCAAATATTAAATACTGACAATGACATAAACATTTCGTTCAGAAATATATTCAAAAGGAAAATCCGTTGAAAATTATTATAATTAACAAAACACTACATAAAAACTCGGTTTTTCATAACTTGTTTCTTTTTTTTTATTTATAAATTATTATTTTTTTTCAGTTTTTAGTGATATTCACTTTAAATTGGGTAGGTTTATCATATGGATATACCAACGGTCAAATAGGTGGACTCGTAGGGGCACTGCAGAGAAAAGAAGATGGTATAATTCTTACCGAGGCACAGATCTCTTTGATTGGTGAGTTTTGAATATCTACGCCTTTCTACCATAACTGTGTATTTACACGCTTGGCAAGCCTGCCGCCAATTAATAATACTATATTAAAGCCAAATTCGATTGAGAATACTTGTCAACAAACAAATTAAAAATGAAGGTAGAAATCACTAATTATTTTACACCTATTTTTTTTAATTAACTAGTTAATGACGAATTCAGGCCAATAAATTAAATTAGTAAGCTTGAAACTAATTAATATATCCAATATCTTATAAATAAGATTTTTTAAAATAACAATACATAATTTTAAATTTATTAGGCATAAAATGTGTTGTATTTTCTACCTTCATTTTAATTAGTATGAGTCAGTTTTTGAACAATCATAGATGCGTTTGCGATTATTAGAACGCTTACGTCGAACTATATGCTTTTCTTGTATGAAAATGGGCGAATAAATTAGTTTTTGACATCTATCATATTTTTGTTTTCTATTACTTATTAAAAAATATAAAAAACTTGTTTTTAGAGCAAAATATGATTATGATGATGGTTTAGACCAAGCGTTTGTTAGAGTAGACTTAGAGCCTAATTAATTGGTCCAAAATATATTATGTTGTTCCGATTATGCCTCTCTACTACAGACTAATCTAAACGTTCGGCTGTTCTCTTATGACTTTTATTACTTTAAATTATAGTCTGTAAACAGACTTTATATACAACCTTTTTTTTATTTCAGCATCGTTCGTGAACATGTTCTTTATAGTTGGCGTGCTCTATATGGCTATGGTTGGCCAAAAGGTTGGAAGGAGATGGTGCTATATAATCTGTTCCATACCTTCCTTATTGAATTGGATAGTTCTTTACAATGCAAAGAGTTTTGGTGAATTCTTGCTATCCAGAACCTTTGCAGGTCTGTCGACAGGTAAGGATCAGGTGCTCCTAGAGTGGAATATCCCTACGTATTCTTCCTCGTTGGTCTAGTGGTTAGCCTAAGTGGCTTCGATCAGCACGTCCTGGGTTCGACTCCTGGGTCGGGTCACGTAATAGTCCTGAGTTTTTCATTCTTCTATAAAGTTTTCAGTACATTCCAAACCCGGAGTTGGGAAGTTGGTGTTGATACATCCCCGTGCCTCGGAGATAGAGATGGGATTTGATATTTCCGAATTCGGGTAAAATTCCCGGGAAAATACCGGATTGGGTAAATATTCGGGTATTTTAAATTAGCTTCCCGAACTATTTTTACAATTATAGATTCAAAAACTTTTGTGTTGAAACGATTTAATGTTTGACTCATCAATGTGTCCTGAGACTGTACAGCGCATGCAGAGTCTTTGAAGTTGTCGATAGCTCCTTATGCGGGCTCCGGCACTTCTTTTGTCGCCTTCCAGCGTTGCCTTGCCAACAACAAAGTGCGCAAACGGCGCAAACAATTTTAACAATAGAGACTAGTTATCGCCAAACAAAAGCAAACCACCAACTCCGCCCTATCTTGCCTCGTAAACCTCCTTAATCATAACCTCGTAATCTTGTGTAAAAAAAAAAGATTGTGATAATGAAAGTGATCACAGTGATTAATATGTTACACTTCACTGGCAGATCCAGCTTTCAATTCAGGGGAGAGGGGGTCACGTAGTCATGGTACATAACATTTTATTATAATAACTAACTCACTCACTCATTCACGCCTGGTCAAGTGAACGCGTTCAACACGTACGGAATTTTGTAAGTATAACAGTAATAGCAATTTTTTTTACGAATTCTACATTAAGACGGGAACGGGAGCATCGCAGAACTCAGGCGCACAACTGTGTTTGATAGAACGAACAGAAAACCCCCAAATCACTGATTTGAGCCTTCCACGCGCCAAAATCGGAGGTAACTGATTACACATTAAAAGTGTGATCGGAATGGGGGCATCATAGATCTCTGGCTAAGGGCGGGATCTGAAAGAAAGTAAGAGCAATCTTGTGGGTAGAGGTCGGAGCTTGGTGCGACCGAAGGTCGCGCGCAAATTTTCAGCATTTTATTGATTTTACATTAAAATTGGAAGAGCAGGGGGCACCACAGTTGTCAAGCGCAGGACGTAATCCAAAAGAATGGAGAGTAAACCTTTGATAGCCAATATCGTTTAACGGGTTAACGGATTCCACATCAAAAATGAATCGGATACGGGAGAATCGTACAGCTCTAGGGCAGGGCAGGATCCGAAAGAAAAGAAGAGAAAAGCTGTGACTGGAGATAGGAGACCGGTGCGACCGAAGGTATGCGCAAATTTTCGGGATTTCACTGATTTTTCATTAAATTTGGAAGAGCCATGGAGGCATCTCAGTTATCAGGCGGAGGAAGTAATCCAAAAGATATAAGAGAAGACAAACCCCTAACAGCAGGGTAGAGGCTTTCACGCAACCGTAGGTCGCGTGCTAAAATTGGTGGATTAACGGATTTCACATCAAAAATGACAGGGGGCCCTGTCAGGCAGGCATGAGGCATCAGGCATGAGCATCAGAAGTGTTTGACGCGGAGTGAAATCCGAAGAAAAAGTGAGCAAACTTCCGACCCATGGGTGGAACCTTTCACGCGACCATAGAATACAGCGAATACTCTGAGATTTACTGATTTCACATTAAAATTGAAATAAGCAGGGGGTGTCACAATTGTCAGGCACAGAACGAAAACCTAAAGAAAGATGAGTGAGCCCCCGACCGCAGGGAAGAGGCCGCAATTCGGGGATTAACGGATCCCACATAATTATGAGTCTGGCACGGGGCATCGTACAGCTCTGGTGCAAAGTAGTGTCCGAAAGAAAACAAGAGGAATCCTGCGACTGTCTGCGACCGAAGGTCACGTGCTAATTTTCGGGAATTCACTAATTCTACATTGGAATTGGGACAGGTATGGGGGCATCACAGTTGTGAAGTGCAGGACGTAATCCAAAAGAAAGATTAGATGATGATGAGATGTTGGGCGGAGGATTTGACGCAGCCGAAGGTGACGCGCGAATATCCGAGGATTAACGAATTTCATATAAAATTTCATAAAAAATTCGGAAGATTCACAACAAAATAAGACGAGCAAGTGCAAAAAATGTTTTAGTAAACAAGAAAAACTCTTGTTTTCTAGCGAAGGGGGGGTCATGCCCCCCCCCCTTGAACCGCGCTTGTAACACTTAATATGGAAAAATGTACATTTCTTTTGTTGCATAGTTATATTTAAACAATATTGGCTTTATTTTATTTCCTTTTATCTCATTATTTACAGATTTTTTAATCAAACCTCAGTTTATTCATACCTCGCAAAATAATGAAGGTATAGTTTATATTGCATTTGTTCATAAGAATGAAAAATTTAATAAAAGGTGTTGTATTTAATGTAAAAAACGAAAATACCCATGACTTGTGTATTTACCCGATAAATACCGGGTTTTTACCTTTTGGGTATTTACCCGTCGCCAATCTCTACTCGGAGAGCACGTAAAGCAGTCGATGCCGGTCACTGTCATCAACATCTGATAGTGATCGTTAATAAATGAAACATTATCATCAAGCCTGCCAACCCATATTGGAGCAGCGTGGTGGGTCTACGCTCCACAATCTCCTTTCCTACAAGGAGGGGGGCCTGGCCCTGGCTGGTAATGACGATTCTGGAACGATGTTTTTATAACTCGACTCGGTGCTGCAGGCGGGGACACGTACACAACGTAGTTTAGTAGATCTTTCTTTCCCCGCAGAAAATAAAGTATTTTGTCCCCGCTTGCATCATCATAAAGTATTTAAAATTTTATATAGATATAGTGATCCTTGTTTTTCTCTTTTCAGTTCATAACTTCTATGCAGTCGGGTTTTTTGTTTTTATAATAATAATTTTATAGCAGGTTATAGAGAGACTTCGCTGGTATACCTTTACTAATATTGTAAAGCCGAATGTATGGATATATGTATGTTTGTCACTCTTTCACGCAAAAACTACTGAATGGATTTCGATGAAATTTCACAATAATATAGCTCAGATATCAGAACAACACATAGGCCACATAATATCCCGAAATTCCTACGGGACGAGAACTATGCGGGTGATACCGCGGGCGTCATATATTTATACTTGTTTAAAATCAACAGCTCCTTTGGCGGTCTTGCACACGGCAGTTGTAGCGGAATTTGCAACTTTAAAGACACGAGCCTTTCACCTCAGCGTTGCTACCGTCCTATCTCCGACCATCGGCATCACACTAGGTCACATCCTAGGGCTTCTGATGAACTGGAGACAGTCGGCACTGGCTGGAGCATTCATATCTACAGTCCAAATCATTTTACCTTACTTCTGCATTGAAAGCCCTCACTGGCTAGCGTTAAAAGAAAAGTTTGGAGAATGTGAAACAGCGTTTAGAAGGCTCCACGGTGAAGACGTCGAAACGGAGAAGGAGTTGAGTTTATTAATCAAAGTAGAGAAGAACAGACAAAGAGTTGCCAGTGAAATGAAGTCAAAAAATATTTTGCGGAAGTTGCTACATGCTTTCAAGAAGAAATACTTCTGGGATTTGATGTTAATGTCAACCATTATGTATGCGTTTTACTCAGCGGCCGGTAAAGTAATTTTTAGTAACTTAGCGACAGTAATTTTAACAGATGTTACTGGTACGTCTGATATTTTACTGTTTACTTTACTAGTTGATGCGTTTGTGTTGTTGGGTATTTTAATATCTTGTGTTTTAATAAAGAAAGCGTCAGTTCGAGTGTTGTTGTTTAGATCGTCGTTACTTGCGGTTGGTATTTTAATAGTTTTGAGCGCATGTTTGTATTTTAAGAACCAAGAAGTGTATTTTAGATGGATAACAGTTATTCTACTATCTGTGTACTTTGTTGTTGTCCACGCAGGCCCCTATCCAGTCATAGAAATTGTTTTGGGAGAACTGTTTCCTCTGGAATTGAAGCTATATTTCTTCTTAATATCATCGCCCATGATTATGAGTACGATATTCTTATGTACGTTATTGTTTCCGTTTATAGTTAATTTCATGGGTTATTATGGTTTATTTCTATTAAATGCTGGGATTATGTTAGTTTGTCTATTGTATTTTTATATTAGATTGCCAGAGACAAAGGGGAAAACTCTGCAAGAGATTGAAGTGTATTTTAAAACTAAGAATTTTGATATTGAAGAGGTTTTGAGTAATAATGAACAATTAAAGAGTCTTATTTGATTATGGCGTATGCTTTTCTTATTGTTATTAGTGTATTAATTACATTTATTTTTAAGTTGTCAACATATGTATTTGTAACAATTTGAAAATTACATTAAAAACTTATGAAAAAGTCATGCATGTCTGCTTTAAAACGATTTTGCATACGTTAGGCATGTTATTTTAAATTATATGTGTTATGTAATGTAATGTAATGTTCTGTATCCGACCCGTGGTTCAACAATTAGCGAAAGCTTTTTAAGATGATCGTAGCTTTTCGCCCTAAGACCGTTGACTCAAACAACTAGGAACAATCATTGTTGATCAACATTCCACATGGCGGTATTCTTTCATGTTTTTCTTTTTATTATTAGTGTACATTATATATATATAAGTGGAAAGATTATCATTTGTTTTGTAAATTAACAAAAGCTACCTAAGTGCAAGCTTTGGGGCTGTAAAACGATTTTGTATACTTGGCCTATTATATTTATTTATTTATTTATGTAAGTGTGTTATTATGTAAAAATCGCTAGCAGACTTAAATAAATAAAATAAAAATAAAAAAATGGCGTCTTATTATCTACTACCTTCGGTATCTATGGCACAGTGGGTTTATAAAACTGAGGTCCTGGGTTCGATTCCCGGCGTGGTCGATTCAGATTTGCTTAATTGGTCTTGGTCTGGAAGGCTTTGGTCGTGGCTAGTAATCACCCTGCCGGCAAAGACGTACCGCAAAGCGATTTAGCGTTCAGGTACGATGTTTGAAAACCGAAATGAAATGTGGATTTCATCCTACTCATAACAAGTTGGTCTGCGTCCATCTTAGACTGCATCATCACTTAACAACAGGAGTGATAGTAATCAAGGGCTAACTTGTAGTAGATAATAAAAAGGGTATTTCTCAATTTTCGTAATGAAATCTTCCATTTCCGCCATCTTGTCCTGCTGTAAAATTTAACATACTTCCTCCATGGCGTACACTCAACATCTGATGGGAATTTCTAGAACAAAATGTATAGAGAGTGCGCCCTCCAAACTGTATATAGAGTGCTCCCTCCAAACTGTATATAGAGTGCGCCCTCCAAACTGTATATAGAGTGCGCCCTCCAAACTGTATATAGAGTGCGCCCTCCAAACTGTATATAGAGTGCGCCCTCCAAACTGTATATAGAGTGCGCCCTCCAAACTGTATATAGAGTGCGCCCTCCAAACTGTATATAGAGTGCGCCCTCCAAACTGTATATAGAGTGCGCCCTCCAAACTATATATAGAGTGCGCCCTCCAAACTGTATATAGAGTGCGCCCTCCAAACTGATCAGAAAAATGTCTGTCGTCCGATCTCATCAGAAGTGGACATCAGACACGTCAGAATTCTGACAGTATGCGAGGTCCATAACAATATATATGAACAGAGTGCGTCCTGCGGGGGTTCAAATTTTTTTGACAGCAGAATTGTTACAATATGCGGCCGCACTTATTATAAGATTAATATTCAATGTAAACTAGATGGCGCCACTCGTAGATTCACTCGCGCTATCGAGTGTCGTTCGGCATCCTTATTATTTAATATTATAAAGGGGAAAGTTTGTATGGATTTATGGATGTTTGTTACTTTTTCACGCAAAAACTACTGAATGGATTTTGATGAAACTTCACAATAATATAGGTTACATATCAGAATAACACATAGGCTACATTTTATACCGAAATTCCCACGGGAACGAGAACTACGCGGGTGAAACCGCGGGCGTCCTCTAGTAAGGACATATAGAAGCTCAACTCAAGAACTTTTAGAAAACCAGGTCATCTCCAGGGACCTAGGCATGGAAAGCCTGGATGATCACATTCATCGCCTAAGCACCTCGATGTTCGCGCGCGCTGACGGAACGCGATCCCAGCACTTGCGAAGGATTGCGCCATACCATCGGCGACCGCCGGACGCACGAGGGCTGCCACGAGATTTGACTCTTCAACCCCCCCGAACATAACTGCTTCCTCACTGCTGGCTGATGGGCGCTTGCCGGGACCCTCCTGGTAGGCTCGACCTCGCTGAGCAGTGGGTGAAGCCCTACATGGATCGACCACTCCGCCGTAGTTTCCGCAGATCGCTCGCAACATCCGCGGGCTAGATCGCAGTACGGCGGACACTACCGGACATGACATTCCGGACGGACTCAAAGGACCACAACCAACGTGGACCAACCCAGCGCCCCGCTTGTAGTTGCAAGCGGCGTCGCAACCACCGAAAGCGGCGAACCGCCAAACCGGTTACCCCGGGACCCAAATGGATCCGCGTGGAAGACTTCAGAGAACTTTTAGTTAACCGACAGGCCTCGGCCACCAAAGTAGCGATCCCAGGCCTGTCGGTCAACATAGAACCGAGTACCAACCGCCACTCGTGGAAAACGAGCTGAAAAAAATGGGCAACATCCTGGAGCGCGTGTGAACGATTCCCGGTTGCCCGGACGATTCTTCGGGCATTTACGAGGTGCGCGAGTTCACTTGCCTGGCGAGGCCGAAAGGGCCCTGCCCAATGCTTGCGCTGTCAGCGCTACCACCGACTCATAGCACGGTAATATTATTGTCTGTATTCCAACTTCATACAAGCAGACGAAACGCGAACTATAGCCACGCGCCTCGATCTCGGTATGCGCTCGACATGCAGACAGCATCGGCTGCACTGCAGCACGAAACTAAATGGAAAGAGAAAGTAGGAAAATGCAATTATGTTAAAAGTCATGGTATTAGAAATCATAATAAAACCATATTACACTTTGTTCATACATTTGATTTTACTTAGATATAATTTTCAACCAAATATTACTTAAATTTTTCAATAATAACCAAAATTAAAGAATATATCTATATTAATAATTTAATTTAACTCTCATTTATTTTTATTTACATATTTTTTTAAATTTTTTAACAATGTTGTATATATAATACATACATATATAAAAAAACACTATTAAAAATTTATAAAAAAATCTGCTCCTCCAATTGCGGGGCCTTTGCGGGTCCAAACAGCCGGTGGTCAGGGCTCCAGAGTGAGGAACCTCCTCACAATACGCGCCGTTTCAAGGACTACTTACTGCCTTCTGTATCCGACCCTTGGTCCAACAATTAAGCGAAAGCTTCTTAAGGTGTTGGTCGAAGCTCATCGCAAAAAGACCCTTGACTGAAATGACTATCGGAACAATAATAGTTGACTCAACATTCCACATGGCGGTAATCTCGTGAGCAAGGTCCAAGTATTTTGATACTTTTTCCTTTTCGATAAGGTTTTCGATCGTAAGATTTTCTTTATTAGGCACCTTTCCCTATATAGAATCCTGGCTACCCCTTTGCCAACGAGGCAGTCACAATTTTACACAGGATTCCAACCCAGGACCTCAAAATTTAAGCCACATTAGCTAACCATTATAATAACGTGGCTATCAACCAGGCGCGTGGATCATCCAAAAAAAAATTGGTTGTTTGTAAAGTCGGTTTACTGACGATAGTTGAACGTGACAATGTCTTAAGAAAATACTGATGGAATGGTAGCATTTAATTGGTTATTAAAATTTTTAATTTAAGTATATTTTTATAAATATTAATTTAAATTAATAAATAATTGATTTTGATTTTATAAATTTATATTTTAAATTTATAATAAATATATTATTTTTTAATTTAAAATTAATATATTTAATAATTATATTTAATAGACGGATGTCGAACGCTGCCGAACGCAAAGGCCGATTGTGCTTTTCTGTCGCTCGTTCCGCGCTCTCGCTTGCACTTCAAGCCTTACATGGAACGCCTCAAAGCGAGGTAACGCCGCACGACGTCATGTTTTTTCGTGCGTGCAGCCGGCTCTATCGAATTATAAGACGTTGTCACATCAAAAATTAAATAAAAACACATTCATACAAAAGACTGTACTTGTTCATCCCTTAAAACTTTATCAACATCAAAATCATCCATCTTGAAAAACACTTCAATCTCTTGCAGTGTCTTACCTTTAGTCTCAGGCAGTTTCATCCAGAAATAAGCCAAACAGATGGAAGAAACACCAGCATTTAGAAGAAACATACCATGGTACCCCATGACATTAACTAGGAGAGGTAGAAGTAATATACTAGTACATACAGTTGCAGCTAAAATGGGGGCACACAATAAAAAACAAGAAAGCTTTATATCTAAAGGGAATAGTTCACTTATAATCACTTCCATAGCTGCATACGGCCCAGCGTGGACGACTATAAAATAAAAAGCCAACAAAATAACATTAATCCACTGAAAATACACCTCGTTATTCTTAAAATACAAACACGCACTGAAAACTAATAACAAAAACACAGATAACACTCCAGACGAGAATAGAAGAACTCTTAAAGATAACCTATTTATTAAAAAGCAGGACAAACAACTGCCTATTAAAATAAAAACATCTACAAACAATGTGTATACTAATACGTCAGCCGTCCCAATCATTTCTTCTAAAATAACAGTTGCTAGATTAACAAATAAAACTTTTCCTGCTGCGGCATAATATATGAAAATAAAGCAACCAGTTAGCATAACAGACCAAAAATATCTCTTCTTCATTGCTCTTAAAAGCATTTTAAAGCTATTCTTTTTGCCAGCCATTTTGGATTTGCTCTCCATTTCTATTAATAACCTCAATTCATTCTCTGAAACTGGATCACATCCGTGGAGTAGCCTAAAAGCGGTTTTACACTCATCAAATCTACCTTTGGAAGCTAGCCATTGCGGTGACTCGACACATATTAATGGTAAAAATATATGCAAAATAGACATAACCATTCCAGTTATAGATAAAGTCTTCCAATTTACAACTACTCCTAAAGCGTGACCTAAAGTTGTCCCAATAGATGGAGTTACTAATGAAATGAAACTTTGGAATAACCCTCTGTGTTTCGGTGACGAAAATTCAGCTGCGGATACCAAATTTAGAATAGAAATCCCTCCAGCAGATATGCCAGCCAATATTCTAGATATTAGTAAAGTTTTGAAGGTAGTTCCGTAGTAAACTAATATCCAGCTTAACAGCATTGGTATTGAGAAGGCTGTTAAAGTCCATCGTCTGCCGAGTTTGTCGCCGCATGGCGCTAGTAGCGCGATGCCGAAGGTAGTGCAGAATAGCATGCTGGTTGCTGTAAATAAACATGGTTAAATTAGTAAAAAATTACCGTCAGATATGTAATCTGTGGCGGCCATTTTAGATTTAAACTTTTCATAGATAATCAAGCCCTTTTATTTGATACTCTTATGGAGCGGGGCAATTGTGAAAAAGTATGTAATTCGCCATTTTGAAGCGGTGGCCAATTTGGGCCAATTTTGACGGCTTCCGTGGCGTGGTGGAATGCGCGGTGTATTCTCAAAACGTAGGCTTTGGGTTCGGTTCTCGGCAGGGCTGATTGAGATTTTCTGAAAAGGTCCGGGTCTGGTGGGAGCCAGCGAGGCCTCGGCGACTAGTTACGACAAGTATCTACCGCTAAGCGATTTAGCTTTCTGAAGGGGTTATTATCGTACTCTTAACAAATTAGCCTATTCTATCTCAGATTGTCAGGTGCCACCAGGTGTCATTGTAGTCAACGGCTAACTTGTAGTTTAAAAAATAAAAACTTTTAACAAAAAATAGAACCGACTCAAAACGCACTAAAAAGTAAAAAATAACTGTGTCATTTAGTTGCTTTAATTTACTTAAGCATATCTATGAAGTCGGTGCCAGCTAAGTTTAAGGAACATTTATTTTACGTAGTTTGTGGGTTCCAGGTAACGTCCTTAAAGTAGAGACTTTGGCTGGCACCGACTCCTAGATACGCTTAAGTAAATTAAAGCAACTAAATGACACAGTTATTTTTTACTTTTTAGTGCGTTTTGAGTCGGTTCTATTTTTTGTTAAAAATTTTCATTTCTTACTTTTTAGTAATTTATCGCCACGTAACGTACTCGTACTATACTGTCATAGTATATTATACGGCACTTGTAGCAAAAAAGCTACCGATACCGAGACAAAGACCGAAATCGTTGTAAGCGTGCCTCTAAAATTTGAAGAGTTCCTTCAATTTCCCCAGGATATCATCATCAGATCCTAACATGATGACAATGGGACCACCCTTTCTAATAAAAAAAGAATTATCAAAATCGGACAATTCTGTAAAAAGTTATGCGTGGTCATACATAAAAAAAAATATACGTGTCGAATTGAGAACCTCCTCTGTTTTTTTTTCGTCGGTTAAAAAAAGGAAAAACCTTGTTCAAACTTGTGATATGAAAAATATGTTATTGTGGGAACGGAACGTATGCGCATGTGAGACAAGGAGGGGTGTATGAGTGGAAGAAGGACAAATGCCCTTCGAGCTGCCGTTTTCCCTAACACCAGGAATTTGGGTATCTTCAAGTCAAGAGTGATTATGCATCTTCTAGGCAAGCGCGTTCCACCGCTGGCTGCATCTCCGCTTACCATCTGGCGTGATCGCAGCCAAGCGCTAGTCTATAAGTACTTTAAATAAAATTATTATTATAAAAACAAAAAACCCGACTGCTTAGAAGTTATGAACTGAAAAGAGAAAAACAAGGATCACTATATCTCTATAAAATTCTAAATACTTTATGGTGCTGCAAACAAGGACAAAATACTTTAACCTGCGGGGAAAGAAAGATCTACCAAAACTACGTTTGTCCCCGCCTGCAGCACCATAACGTATCTAGAATTTTATACAGATATAGTGATCCTTGTTTTTACCCGACTACGTCAGAAGGAGGGTTATTCTCTTTTCAGTTCATAACTTCTAAGCAGTCAGGTGTTTGTTTTTAACCGACGAAAAAAAACGGAGGAGGTTCTCAATTCGACACGTATATTTGTTTTTTTTTTTTTTTTTTTTTTTTTTTTTTTTTTTTTTTTTTTTATGTATGACCACGCATAACTTTTTACAGTGTTGTCCGATTTTGATAATTCTTTTTTTATTAGAAAGGGCATACATCCAAGGTGGTCCCATTGTCCTCATGTTAGGATCTGCTGATGATATCCTGGGGAAATTGAAGGAACTCTTCAAATTATGGAGGCACGCTTACAGCGATTTCGGTTTTTGACTCGGTATCGGTAGCTTTTTGACTAGTGCCATATAATATACTATGACAGTATAGTACGAGTACGGTACGTGGCGATAAATCACTAATAAGTAAGAAATAAAAATTTTTAACAAAAAATAGAACCGACTCAAAACGCACTTAAAAGTAAAAAATAACTGTGTCATTTAGTTGCTTTAATTTACTTAAGCATATCTAGGAGTCGGTGCCAGCCAAGGTTTCTACTTTAAGGACGTTACCTAGAACCCACAAACTGCTGTACTACGTAAAATAAATGTTCCTTAAACTTTGCTGGCACCGACTTCATAGATATGCTTAAGTACGTAACTAAATGACACAGTTATTTTTTACTTTTAAGTGCGTTTTGAGTCGGTTCTATTTTTTGTTAAAAATTTTTATTATAATAATAATTTTATTTGAGACTTTTTAGTTTTAGTTTATGGTATAGAAATGAGACGGTACACTTAGTACACTTTTTTGTTAAAAAAGTAATATGAACATGATATGATATTTATATGTTTGACATGGTTTTTTTACGACCTTTCAATTGGTACCCATATTGCTAAGATAAGAGAAAAAAATACACACATCCCCCCTTTTTCCCCCATTTATAGGCGCCATTTTGAAAATTCATATAGCCTATGTCACTACCACAATTTTGACAAATTCAACGACACCTCACATGTCAAAATCCGTTTAGCCGTTTAGGCTGTAGCGCGTACCGAAGAAATGGACATACATACATACATACATACGCTCGAAAAACATAACCCTCCTTCTGACGCAGTCGGGTAAAAATGACAGAGAATAGAAAGAAACGAAATATTGATGTGTTAATGCGTAAAGACCGAAAATAAAAAATTTGCTTCAAAACACTTGGTTTTCTTTGAGCAGAATCCCACATTATAAAAATTACCTATTATAGATATTTGTCCCGTGCCCAGGATAATGCCATCTTCCTGTTTCTGCAGCGATCGCACCATTCCTGACAAGTGTCCATACGAGAACCCGAAGGATATTGCCGCTATCGATATGGTGCCCAGGGCTTGAGCCTGCAAATATTGGTCAAGAGTTGAAGTTTTATAAAAATTTTTAACAAAAAATAGAACCGACTCAAAACGCACTAAAAAGTAAAAAATAACTGTGTCATTTAGTTGCTTTAATTTACTTAAGTATATCTATGAAGTCGGTGCCAGCCAAGTTTAAGGAACATTTATTTTACGTAGTAAAGCAGTTTGTGGGTTCTAGGTAACGTCCTTGAAAGTAGAAACCTTGGCTGGCACCGACTCCTAGATATGCTTAAGTAAATTAAAGCAACTAAATGACACAGTTATTTTTTACTTTTTAGTGCGTTTTGAGTCGGTTCTAGTTTTGTTCAAAAATTTTATTTCTTACTTTTTAGTGATTTATCGCCACGTACAGTACTTGTACTATACTGTCATAGTATATTATATGACACTAGTAGCCAAAAAGCTACCGATACCGAGTCAAAAACCGAAATCGCTGGATTTCCCCAGGATATCATCAGTAGATCCTAACATGAGGACAGTGGGACCACCTTGGATGTATGCCCTTTCTAATAAAAAAAGAATTATCAAAATCGGACAACACTGTAAAAAGTTATGCGTAGTCATACATAAAAAAAAAAACAAATATACGTGTCGAATTGAGAACCTCCTCCGTTTTTTTTCGTCGGTTAAAAATTGAAGAGCATCTTTCGTAATATGAGCCTTCAACGGTATTGAACATGTTAATGTTCAGTTCGTATTGTAGATGGCATTACAGGCCGTGTACCTGGATATCAAAACATAATATCAAAGCACAATTTGGGCACCGACGTCATCGGGATCGTGGCCTAGCGGTAAGGCGCTCTAAGTGCCCAGATTGCCAGAGAAATGCGGGTTGGAATCCTGTCAGTTTCGCAATTTGTGATATTATGTTTATTCTTAAGTTACAAAAGTGCTTACAAACTAAGCCTACTTGAAATAAACGAACGATTTTAAATAAACTTACCTTTCTATAAATATTACACATTGAATCACAAAACACTGCTCCGACAAAAACAACATTATCATATGAATAAATCATCGCTATGTTACTTGTTTTAAGAACTATAATTATAATAAAACAAAAGAAATATATTATATCTAAACATATAATAAAATAATAACGAAGTCAATTCTGTACATTAAATATTTTTTGAAAAAAGTGCTATGTATTATATATTTAGTTAACTCAGAATTGGTAAAAAACCATAAATCTCACAAGTTTTACTAATTTTTGTCCGGACCCTTTTCAAAACATTCAAAATGACTCGAGATCATAATCACGCAGTTCCCGCCATCTTGGCTTGTCTATTTTGACAGTGTATGTCATTGTCAAAATAGTCAATCACATACTGACATTGACGTTTCGTATTACTTAGAGTAAATAACGCAAATTTGGTTAGAAAGATTCCTTATTATACATACTCGATACAGAACACAAAACAACGTGTGTTAAAACTTTTTCTATAAAGCCGCAATTGAAATGTCTGTATGTCTGTTAGCGCTGTTTAAAACTATTGGATTGATTATCATACGGTTTTCACAGATGGATAAAACTTAACACTGGGCAACTTGGCACGAATAAAAGTTATTCCAAAAAACCTGTATTTCACTACGGAAGTATGGATATAAACTTGGCATACTGTGTCTCCCGAAATCCAGTTCCGTTCCCTTAAGAGAAGGGTTAAAATCCATTTTTTGACGTGACAAAGTCTTATAATTCGATAGAGCCGGCTGCACGCACGAAAAAACATGACTCATGCGTTACCTCGCTTTGAGGCTTTCCATGTAAGGCTTGAAGTGCAAGCGAGAGCGCGGAACGAGCGACAAAGAAGCACAATCGGCCTTTGCGTTCGGCAGCGTTCGACATCCGTCTATTAAATGTAATTATTAAATATATTAATTTTAAATTAAAAATTAATATATTTATTATAAATTTTTAAAATCAAAATCAATTATTTTATTAATTTAATATTTATAAAATATACTTAAATTAAAAATTTTAATAACCAATTAAATGCTACCATTCCATCAGTATTTTCTTCAGACATTGTCACGTTCAACTATCGTCAGTAAACCGACTTTACAGACAACCAATTTTTTGAC
The DNA here is from genome assembly GCA_034621355.1 of Mycalesis mineus. Taxonomy (NCBI): domain Eukaryota; kingdom Metazoa; phylum Arthropoda; class Insecta; order Lepidoptera; family Nymphalidae; genus Mycalesis; species Mycalesis mineus. Next base: position 1,214,094 of record JAXAVZ010000080.1, on the reverse strand, counting down.
GACCTCCGTGGCGCTGTGGTATGCGTGGTGGGTTTATGAGATGGATGGTTCGATTCCCGGCGGGGCAGATTGAGATTTGTCTTGGTCTGGCTGGTGGAGGCTTTCGCCGTGACTAGCTACCACCCTACCGACAGAGACGTACCGCCAAGCGATTTAGAGTTCCGGTACGATTTCCTGTAGAAACCGAAAGGTGTGTGGATTTCATCCTACTCCTAACAAGTTAGCCCATTTCCATCTTAGACTGCATCATCACTTAACATCAGGTGTGATAGCAGTTAAGAGCCAACTTGTAGTCAATAAAAAAATGTGCACGAAGTCACGGGCGTCCACTAGTATATGATAAAGAAAGAATACAATTATGTGTGAACGCGCAATTAATTACACATGAACAAATAACATTGTAGTAGGTAGGCTCCTTTGTTTGGGTTTCGTTGACAAAAGTCTTGAGTTCGAAGGCCATGCACAGTAACGTATGTGTATAGCTGTTACTCAAAGTTATGTTTGTCTGTTCGTTGTTGACGTATACAAATATTGTTTTTGAAGCGTAACTTCTCTATCGGGGTTGGAAAAAAATTTAGTGTAACATTTTTTCGTTACGCGTCACATTTTTCCGTTACGCGCCATCTTTGACTTATGGAAGTGACGAGATATATATATATATATATATATATATATATATATATATGTGTGTGTGTTATATTGAAGTGATCAGCAAAATCAAAGGGTTTATTTTAATTCTAATTCCAGTGAATTTCTAAAAAAAGTAAGTAATTACGACATCAATGATAGTAATAATTCTATTACAATTAATGAAATTCAATAATAATCTTTGTAGTAATAAGCTAAAATGAAATAATTGTAGAATTTGTATTTATGTCTATGATAATAAAAGCCTTTTATTAAACTTTATTTAATTTAACTTTATTTAACCTATTTCTGTAAAGTTGCATATAGTAAATTATTTTTTGAAAAATAACGTCATAAAAAAGTTTCACTTCTTACGAGTGTACGCTAGTACACACACATTTTTTTATCTCCTACAAGTTGACCCTTCACTGCTATCACACTTGATGCTAAGTGATAATGCAATCTAAGATGGAAGCGGGGTAATTTGACAAGAGCAAGATGAAATCCACACCCCCCTCGGTGTCTGCACGACATCGTACCGGAAAGCTAAATCTCTTGGCAGTACTTCTATGTCGGCAGGGTGGTAACTCGCCACGAAAACCACCCACCAACCAGACTGAGATAAAATAAGAAAAATCTCAATCAGTCCCGCCGGAAGTCGAATCCAGGACCATCTTATTAATCTACTGCGCATACGGAGGCCGAAATAATTTGTTGGAATTTAGGTTTTTTTATTAAGAAAGAATACAATAAGATTGACACTGATTACGTGGACGAAGTCGCGGGTATCATAATGTGACTAAATATAAAAGTTGAGAGGTGTCAAGGGACACCCGGATGGAACGAAGTTCCTTTCGATTAATTAGTGAAGGAATTGTAATAAAATTTTATTTTTTTTAAGTAATAATAATATTTGTTGTTGTACACCGAAACACCAAAGGGCGCCACGAGAGCGCGAGGCAGCATACAGCACGGGCGCCCCCGCCGCTTACGCGCACAGACATCAAAGGCGGAGGCAAGATCCTTTGATCAAAAAGTGTCGTGACAACTTTTCGTACGAATTTTTTCCGTCTACTTTCCGTCCCTTTCACAACGCGCGATAAGGAACTTCGTTCCAATAAGATAAATGATCTAATTAATATACAAGCCATTCCTTCGCCCGGCATCGGTAACTTGTTGGATGACACCACCTTCCGCATTGCCACCTGCCTCCGCTTAGGTGCTCCTAGCGTTTCTCCGCATCGTGTGTCTGTGGAGGGGCAGTCGATAAACTCGGACACCACGGTCTTTCTTGCAGTAGGAGCGCTGGTCGCATAGCCCGCCACGCTAGCCTCAATCACATCATACGTCGCGCCCTTGTCACCGCCGACGTGCCAGCTGTTTAAGAACCTAACGGCTTGGCGCAGGACGATGGCAAGAGACCAGACGGCATGTCATTGATGCCATGGAAGATGGGAAGGCCTTTGGTGTGGGACGCAACCTGCGTGGACACCCTTGCGCCTTCACATCTTCCTAGCACGATGGGCTGTGCGGGCGCTGCTGTTGCATCAGCGGAGACTCTCAAGTGGCGCAAATACAGTAAGCTCGTCGGAGATTTCGTCGTATTTGAGCCGTTTGGAGTTGAAACGCTTGGACCGTGGGGTCCGAGTAAATAAAAAAATTCCGCAAAACGATTGATCGACGCCTACCGTGATCAGAAAGCTGGCCTCTTTTTAGGTCAGAGGATCAGCATTACCATTCAACGTGGCAATGATGTCAGCCTTCTGGGCACTTTACCACTCGACTCTGATTCGGAGGAATATTATGACGCCTAAGTTACTCTTATTTATTTTGTTTTTACCCGACTGCGTCAGAAGGAGGGTAATGTTTTTCGAGCGTATGTGTGTATGTATGTAGGTATGCCCATTTCTTCGGCACGCACTACAGCCTAAACGGCTGAACGGATTTTGATATGTGAGGTGTCTTTGAATTTGGCTAAATTGTGGAAGTGTCATAAGCTATATAAATTTTCAAAATGGCGGCTGTAAATGGGAGAAAATAGGGGGGACGTGTGCATTTTTTTCTTTTATCTTAGCAATATGGGTATCAAATGAAAGGTCATAAAAAGACCATTTCAAAAATATATAATATTTATATTTTTCATCATGTTTATATTACTGTTTTAACAAGCAATTTCAAAAAGTGTACCGTCTCATTTCTATACCACAAATTAAAATAAAAAGTCTCAAATAAAAGTATTATTATAAAAACAAAAAACCCAACTGCTTAGAAGTAATGAATTGAAAAGAGAAAAAACAAGGATCACTATATCTGTATAAAATTCTAAATACTTTATGGTGCTGCAAGCGGGGACAAACGTAGCTTTGGTAGATCTTTCTTTCCCAGGTAGTAAACTATTTTGTCCACACCTGCAGCACCATAAAGTATTTAAAATTTTATATAGATATAGTGATCCTTGTTTTTCTCTTTTCAGTTCATAATTTCTAAGCAATTGGGTTTTTTGTTTTTATAATAATAATTTTATATTTTATTTTAGTTTAGGTTACGGTAGCGTTAAGTATTTCCTTTTTTATTTAGTTTTTAATTATTTTATTTATCTGTACATACCTATATTTAAGTTATTACTCATTATGAAATAAAATTATTCGTAATAATGAATGGTAAATAAACAATTATACATAGTTTAAGTATTTATAGGACAATACACACATCGCTATATAGCCCCAAAGAACGCATAGCTAGCTTGTGTTATGTACTATGATAACTGATCAATTCAAATTCAAATTCAAAATCATTTATTTCAAGTAGGCCAATTATAAGCACTTTTGAAACGTTAAATTAGACTATTTGTAGTGACTCTACCACCGGCTCGGAAGGCAGGTCCTGTTGAAAAGAGCCAGCAAGAAACTCAACAGTTGCTCTTTTAAAATTATTAATTTTACCAATATTAACTGTATTTTTACATAAAATTATTTATTCTACTACCATATGTTATATATATTATACATAAATACTTATAATATATAGATAAACACCCAGACACTAGAAAACATCCATGCTCAAGACACAAAAATTTTCCAGACGTGGGAATCGAACCCACAGCCTAGGACGCAGAAGAAGGATCACTACCCATTGCGCCACTCGGCCGTCAAACGCAATATATCACGCCAACTCAAGGGTCTTAATGTATTCTAGTCTAATTTTAAAAGCACGAACGAAATAATTAAAATTTTTGCTTATTTCCATTTAGGCGTTTAATAAATTTAACAGCTTTGCTGGCATTTGCATCATTGCATATTGCAAAACTGCCTTGTCGGTCTAGTAGTTAGTCTATCTGGCTTCGATCACGGCGTCCTATGTTCGACTCCTGGGTCGGGTCACGGAATAATTCTGAGTTTTTCATTCTTCTATGAAAATTTTCAGTACATTCCAAGCCCGGAGTGGGGAAATTGGTGTTACACCCCATGCCTCGGAGATAGAGTTGCCATCCGTCCGGGTTTCCTCGGATTTGTCCTAATTTAGAGGGCATCCGGGGAGCGTCCGGGGAAGGTTTCATTTGTAGACCGGGTTTTAAAAAATAAACAAATAAAAAAAAAGACGTGTGGCACTCGGAGACTGCCGCGGTAAAGCTATTGCATAGCATTTTTTATCAACTTATGTTTACCTACCGACGTCATCGGGACCGTTGCCGAGCGGTAAGGCGCTCTAAGTGCCCGGATTGTCAGAGAGGCGCGGATTCGAATACCGTCGGTTCCGCAATTATTTTTTTTTTAAGCGTGATATTACAAAAAGTCATCAATTTAAAAAAAATCGGAACCGACGGGATTCGAACCCGTGTCTCTCTGGCAATCCGGGCACTTAGAGCGCCTTACCGCTAAGCCACGTTCTCCGATGACGTCGTTGCCGAAATTGTGCTTTTGATATTATGTTTTTGACACTCAGGGGGTGTTAGGTTTTTTCGCTACGGAATTTCTGTATTCGGTCTCTACGCTCAAGGCCCGCGATAAAAGCTATACAATAGCTTAAAAAATTTGGGCCGCCCGCGAGACATGCCCTATGCTCGCACCACACCACGATGAACCAAGTATATTCACCGTTTCCCCACCCCTCCCATCGCGTTCCAATCAAGGAAAATATTTACTCCAAGGAGAAGAATGCCAACTACGAACAAAAAAAGAGGTACGAAAATTAGCGCCATCTCTTGAACGCTCACAGTGAAACTGTAAAAGGCAGGATTTTCAAATTCATTTTTAAAATATTTATTTTATAGTTATTCTGTCCACTAACGCCGAAAAACTGGGAAAATAATCAATGTGATTAGAAATCACACAATAATTTCGAAACTTACCTTATTCTTATTTATGATATATTAAATTATTTATATATTTTATTTATTTGTGAGATACGCCAACAATGGCAACATTATACATCGATCGAAAAAAAAGTTGAGCATAAAATCTAGTGCTGATACTGACATTTCTTACAGGCATATTCAACATTTTCATTTCTCCGGCTTAAAATTAATATTATGTGACATTAGTTATAATATATATATATACTTAACAAATAGATCATTACAAAACAAAAATATTATTACTACTTACATAATTATTATTTAAAATTAAAGTTAATGAAGCTATTATAATTTAAAATGTATTTTTTTTATTACAAATCAAAAATTTTAATTTTTTTTTATTTTCCTCTTAAAGATTTTTAGAGAAGCCTGAAACATGTCAACATCATGGTGTTCGAAACGGTTATAATTATTTATTATGCGATTTATAGGAGAATATCTGCCTATACTAAAGCCAAACTCGATTGAGAATGCTTGTCAACAAACAAATTTAAAATGAAGGTAGAAAATGCAACACATTTTATGCTTAATAAATTTAAAATTATGTTTTGTTATTGTAAAAATTTTATTTCAAATATATTGAATATATTAATTAGTTTTAAGCTTACTAATCTAATTTATTGACTTGAATTCGTCATTAACTATTTAATTTAAAACAGTAGGTGTAAAATGACTAGTGATTTCTACCTTCATTTTTAATTTGTTTGTTGACAAGCATTCTCAATCGGGTTTGGCTTTAGTATAGGTTGCTAAGTGTGAAGTGAGGCGCGAAGATGTTCTGCAGAGGGCGTCGCGGATTGTATCGCGGTACTTGTACGCTGATCTCATTCATCAATTCGGGACAATCTATTAAGCCGTTAACTATTTTGTACAAGTTTATTGTGCAATTTCTTTGATTACGATATCCCAGCTCTGCTTTGGTGGTAAAGAAGCCAGTATATTGAAGAATGGATGAAACCTTTAAAACTATTTGAGAAATTTGATTGGATGTTTTTGCTGAAAATTAATAACAACACACAACAACAGTGGACGCTTATTGAAGACACTGTCCTCTGTTTAAAAGATAAAAACATAGACATTGACGACGCAAAACTTAACTGAACAAGATAAGATAATATACATTGAAAATTTTTAAAATCTTGTTGACATGTCCGGCTTTCAGACACTAAAATCCGGGTTTTCACGCATCGTGTCCTGTTTTCCAAATTTTAGAGATGGCAACTCTACTCGGAGAGCAGGTTAAGCCGTCGGTCACTGTCATCAACATCTGATAGTGATCGTTAATACATGAAACATTATCACCCTAAGCTAACCAGCACGCATTGGAGCAGCGTGGTGGGTGTACGCTCCATAACCCTACAAATAGGGCAGCCTGGCCCTGAAGTGGGCCGTAATAGGCTGATAATGATAATATTCTTAATCTATTAGACGCCTTTTTTACCCGACTGCGTCAAAAGGAGGGTTATGTTTTTCGAGCGTATGTATGTCCATTTTTCTTCGGCACGCGCTACAGCCTAAACGGCTGAACGGATTTTGACATGTGAGGTGTCGCTGAATTTGGCTAAATTGTGGAAGTGACATAGGCTATATGAATTTTAAAAATGGCGGCTGTAAATGGGGGAAAAAGGGGGGACGTGTGTATTTCTTTCTCTTATCTTAGCAATATGGGTGTCAAATGAAAGGTCGTAAAAAAACCATTTCAAAAATATAAATATCATCTCATGTTTATATTGCCGTTTTAACAAAAAGTATACCAAGTGTACAGCCTCATTTCTATATCATAAGCTAAAACTAAAAAGTCTCAAATAAAAACGTGGACAAACGTAGTTTTGGTAGATCTTTCTTTACCCGCAGAAATAAAGTATTTTGTCCCCGCTTGCATGTCCATAAAGTATTTAGAATTTTATACAGATATAGTGATTCTTGTTTTTCTCTTTTCAGTTCATAACTTCAAAGCAGTCGGGTTTTTTGTTTTTATAATAATAATTTAATTTTATTTCGAAAATAATGTGTAAGCCTTACTGGCCACTAAATAAAATAAATCTGTTCGCGATGTTCCTACCCGAACTTTAAACAAGTCAAAATATAAATATGACTTTTTGTAGTTTTACACAGTAGTTTTTTTATTTTGTCCCTTGACTGCTATTCACACCTGATGTTAAGTGTTGATGCAGTCTAAGATGGGAAGCGGGCTAACTTGTTAGGAGTACGACAAAATCCACGGTTTTACACGACGGCACACTGGAACGCTAAATCGCTTGGCGGTACTCTTTGTCGGTAGGGTGCTATCTAGCCACGGCGAAAGCCTCCCACCAGCCAGACCTAGAGTTTTTGTAAGTAGATCTATAATTTCGTTCTCATCTTGCACAGACATAATCATGTAGCCAAGATAATCCACCAACAACTTGCTCTTCAGTACGGCCTTGTAGAAAATAACAGTGCATTGCTCTACTAGGATCGAACGATTATCACTGATAGGTATATTGTAGCCAATAGACCTGATATAGTGATAATTGATCGCAATTGATATTACTGTTCCACATGATGATAATCTGGTGAATGCTGAAAAGGAAAAAGTATCAAAATACTTGGACCTTGCTCATGAGATTACCGCCATGTGGAATGTTGATTCAACAATGATTGTTCCTATAGTCGTTTCAGTCAACGGTCTTATAGCGAAAAGCTTTGACGAACATCTTAAAAAGCTTTCGCTTAATTGTTGGATCAAGGGTCGGATACAGAAGGCAGTAGTCCTTGAAACGGCGCGCATTGTGAGGAGGTTCCTCACTCTGGAGCCCTGACCACCGGTTGGACCCTCGGGCCCCACAGCAGGCGGAATGGATTTTTTTATAAATTTTTTATAATTTTATAAGCATTGTTAAAAATTTTAAAAATAATTGTAAATAAATAAATGAGTGATGTATAATTAATTAATAATTATAACTAATAGTGTGGTAAGGTAAGGTATCGATATGTGGTGACGGCATTTGCCGCGCGTGAGAGGTGAACATTTCGTCACTCACAAGTCGACCATTCGATGAGAGTAGGTCGCGGCCGCGATGGAGGCCGTCCGCTTTGATAGTGCTGCGATCTGTCGATGTTTAGTGCAGTAGCTTAACCAGTTTTGATTACGCCCTGTGCCAGCGTGATAACTGCGCCCTACAGACTTGTAACTGACTCTAAATAAGGTACTGTTTGTATATGGTCTGGTCATTTCTGCGCCCTACAGACTTGTAACTGACTCTAAATAACGTATTGTTTGTATATGGTCTGGTCATTTCTGCGCCCTACAGACTTGTAACTGACTCTAAATAACGTATTGTTTGTATATGGTCTGGTCATTTCTGCGCCCTACAGACTTGTAACTGACTCTAAATAACGTATTTGTTTGTATATGGTCTGGTCATTTCTGCGCCCTACAGACTTGTAACTGACTCTAAATAACGTATTTGTTTGTATATGGTCTGGTCATTTCTGCGCCCTACAGACTTGTAACTGACTCTAAATAACGTATTGTTTGTATATGGTCTGGTCATTTCTGCGCCCTGTGCCAGCGTGATAACTGCGCCCTACAGACTTGTAACTGACTCTAAATAAGGTACTGTTTGTATATGGTCTGGTCATTTCTGCGCCCTACAGACTTGTAACTGACTCTAAATAACGTATTTGTTTGTATATGGTCTGGTCATTTCTGCGCCCTGTGCCAGCGTGATAACTGCGCCCTACAGACTTGTAACTGACTCTAAATAAGGTACTGTTTGTATATGGTCTGGTCATTTCTGCGCCCTACAGACTTGTAACTGACTCTAAATAACGTATTGTTTGTATATGGTCTGGTCATTTCTGCGCCCTACAGACTTGTAACTGACTCTAAATAACGTATTGTTTGTATATGGTCTGGTCATTTCTGCGCCCTGTGCCAGCGTGATAACTGCGCCCTATAGACTTGTAACTGACTCTAAATAAGGTACTGTTTGTATATGGTCTGGTCATTTCTGCGCCCTACAGACTTGTAACTGACTCTAAATAAGGTATTGTTTGTATATGGTCTGGTCATTTCTGCGCCCTGTGCCAGCGTGCGTAACTGCGCCCTACAGACTTGTAACTGACTCTAAATAAGGTACTGTCTGTTTGTGATCTGGACATTTCTGCGCCCTGTGCCAGCGTGCGTAACTGCGCCCTACAGACTTGTAACTGACTCTAAATAAGGTACTGTCTGTTTGTGATCTGGACATTTCTGCGCCCTGTGCCAGCGTGCGTAACTGCGCCCTACAGACTTGTAACTGACTCTAAATAAGGTACTGTCTGTTTGTGATCTGGACATTTCTGCGCCCTGTGCCAGCGTGCGTAACTGCGCCCTACAGACTTGTAACTGACTCTAAATAAGGTACTGTCTGTTTGTGATCTGGACATTTCTGCGCCCTGTGCCAGCGTGCGTAACTGCGCCCTACAGACTTGTAACTGACTCTAAATAAGGTACTGTCTGTTTGTGATCTGGACATTTCTGCGCCCTGTGCCAGCGTGCGTAACTGCGCCCTACAGACTTGTAACTGACTCTAAATAAGGTACTGTCTGTTTGTGATCTGGACATTTCTGCGCCCTGTGCCAGCGTGCGTAACTGCGCCCTACAGACTTGTAACTGACTCTAAATAAGGTACTGTCTGTTTGTGATCTGGACATTTCTGCGCCCCTCCAGGGTCTGCGCCCTGTGCCTGGGCACCACTAGCACTGCCCTATTTACGGCTCAGGTTTTGTGTTATGGACTGTATTTTCAGACAATAGTTCGACATTGGTTCTGTCGCGTACCTTGGAGGAGCCTTTCATCAAAATTACTTGCTGGGCTCTAATGAAGAGTTAAGATTTCTCACATAGTTTACGGTATAAATGAAGGCTTAAGCGGGGGTAGACCGTTAATAAATAATTGAAAAAGTAACTTCTTAAGGGAGGTTTAACCACTTCATTACGTAACGGAGTATGGAGCCAGTCTGTCGGGTCGGACGCACACGCTTTTTTTAACCGCCAAAAAAAAAACGGAGGAGGTTCTCAATTTAACACGTATATATATATTTTTATGTATGACCACGCATAACTTTTTACAGAGTTATCCGATTTTGATAATTCTTTTTTTATTAGAAAGGGTACACTTCCAAGGTGGTCCCATTGTCATCAAGTTAGGATCTGATGATGATATTCTGGGAAAATTGAAGGAACTTTTCAAGTTTTATAGGCATACTTGCAGGGATTTCGGTTTTTGTGTAAGCGTCGGTAGCTTTTTGGTTACAAGTGCCGTATAATATACTATGACAGTATAGTACGAGTAGGTTACGTGTCGATATATCATTAAAAAGTAAAAAATAACTGCGTCATTTAATTGCTTTAATTTACTTAAGCATATCTAGGAGTCGGTGCCAGCCAAGGTTTCTACTTTAAGAACATTACCTAGAACCCACAAACTGCTTTACTACGTTAAATAAATGTTCCTTAAACTTACTGGCACCGACTTCATAGATATGCTTAAGTAAATTAAAGCAACTAATGACACACTTATTTTTTACTTTTTATTGCGTTTTGAGTCGGTTCTATTTTTTGTTAAAATTTTTTTATATTTTATCGATAGTCGCAATGTCACAACACTGTCTCGATGCATGTAAACTATTGAGTTCGAATAGTTCGATTAAGCTCTTTATTGCTAAAGCTCATTCCTTATGTTAAATTGAATAATTAAATATTTAAGCAATTGTTTGTATAATAATCTAAAATTTTTATAAACAATTTATTTTAATTAACATTTTATTTTTTAAAAGTTGTGATAACGTTGTTTCGGGAATGTGTTTTTTTTTATTTAATTTAAACCAAAAATAAATTGGAATTTTTCAAAAAACATTGTTATTTAGATGAGTTGTTTATAATATTAACAAGTTACTTCAAATGTAAGTATTTGTTTTTACTATTTTTTACATTTTAACGGCCTCCGTGGCGCAGTGGTGTTTGCACTGGATTTATAAAATTTGAGGCCCTGGGTTCGATTCCCAGTTGGCCTCCGTGGCGCAGTGGTGTTTGCACTGGATTTATAAAATTTGAGGCCCTGGGATGGTGCGATTCCCGCGGTCGATAGCCAGGCTAATCCTTTGCGCAAAAAATGAGCCAGCCTTCGGTCACCGTTGAGAATTAGGCGCGGTGAAATGTTACCGAAGAATTTGGCACCGACTCCGAAGTATCGTCAAGGCGAAAGGCGTGTATCTCGGTCAGAGACATATGCCTAATCAATTAGATATTGAATATATTTATTCGTTTTAAGCTTACTAATCTAATTTATTGTCATGAATTCGTCATAAACAAGTTAACTAAAAAAAATAGTTGTAAAATGACTAGTGATTTCTACCTTCATTTTTAATATGTTTGTTGACAAGCATTCTCAATCGAGTTTGGCTTTAGTATAGTTAAGTGATAACTGCCGGGAATCGAACCTAGGACCTCCGTCTTGTAAAATCACTGCACATACACTGCACTGTCATACCGTCGGTCCCGGTCACCAACATCTGATAGTGATCGTTAATGGACAAACATTATCACCCTAAGCCCGCCAACCCGCATTGGAGCAGCATGGTGGGTGTACGCTCTATATCCCCTCTCCTACGTGGCGTGAGGCTGGCTGATACTGACAAGATGGATCTCCATATTGACCTTTAAGTTTTTTTTTTTTATCGACTACAAGATGGCCCTTGACTGCTATCACATCTGATGTTAAGTGATGATGCAGTATAAGATGGAAGCGGGCTAACTTGTTAGGAGTAGGATGAAAATCCACACCCCTTTCGGTTTCTACACGACATTGTACCGGAACGCTGAATCGCTTGGCGATACGTCTTTGTCGGTAGGGTGGTAACTAGCCACGGCGAAAGCCTCCCACCAGCCAATCCAAGACAAATTAAGAAAAATCTCAATCTGCCCCGCCGGGAATCGAACCCAGGACCTCCGTCTTATAAAACCACCGCGCATACCACTGCGCCACGGAGGTCGTCAAGTATATTGTAAAGCTTTATTATGTTACAGATTTTGAAAAAATGGACCCAAATGGATCGGAACCAGACCAAGAGTGTACGGCCGGAGTACGATTAGTAGTGGTAAGCAAAAAAATAATATTGATTTTATATTAATATTGATTTAATATTGATTTTATATTAATATTGATTTAATATTGATTTTATATTAATATTGATTTTATATTAATTTTGTTTACAAATAAGCCCTTGATTGCTATCACACCTGATGCTAAGTGATGGTGCATTTTTAACCGACGAAAAAAAACGGAGGAGGTTCTCAATTCGACACGTATATATTTTTTTTATGTATGACCACGTATAACTTTTTACAGAGTTGTCCGATTTTGATAATTCTTTTTTTATTAGAAAGGGCACACTTCCAAAATGGTCCCATTGTCATCATGTTAGGATCTGATGATGATATCCTGGGGAAATTGAAGGAACTTTTGAAATTTTATAGGTACACTTGCAGCGATTTCGTGTAAGTATCGGTAGCTTTTTGGCTACAAGTGCCGTATAATATACTATGACAGTATAGTACGAGTACGTTACGTGACGATAAATCACTAAAAAGTAAGAAATAAAAAAATTTAACAAAAAATAGAACCGACTCAAAACGCACTGAAAAGTAAAAAATATCTGTTGCTCTAATTTACTTAAGCATATCTAGGAGTCGGTGCCAGTCAAGGTTTCTACTTTAAGAACGTTACCTAGAACCCACAAACTGCTTTACTACGTAAAACAAATGTTCCTTAAACTTACTGGCGCCAACTTCATAGATATGCTTAAGTAAATTAAAGCAACTAAATGACACAGTTATTTTTTACTTTTCACTGCGTTTTGAGTCGGTTCTATTTTTTGATAGAAAATTTTTTATATTAAAAGAAACGTCGGTTTAGGGGACTCTTCTGTATGCTTGTGGCTCAGAAGTATCTATAAGTATGTATTAGATATAAACTACTAGCTTTTGCCCGCGACTTCGTCCGCGTGAAATTAGTTATTACGGCAGCCTAATTTTTCTAAGCTTTGAATGTCATATTTATTAATATCTAATCAACTGCCTAACAAATAGGTCTTAAGCTTTCAAAATGACGATACTTTCATACAACATTTCATCCCCCCTTTAACCCCTTACAACCCTTTTTTCGCAATTAAAAGTAGCCTATGTCCTTTTTCAGGCTCTAGACTTACTGTGAACCAAATTTCATTTAAATCGGTTCAGTAGTTGTAGAGTGAAAGCAAGACAGACAGATAGAGTTACTTTCGCATTTATAATATTAGTTAGGACTAGAGGACACCCGCGGATTCGTCGGCGTAGTTCCTGTGCCCGTGGGAATTTCAGAACAAAATGTGGCCTATGTATTATTCTAATATGTAAGCTATATTATTGTGAAGTTTCATCAAAATACATTCAGTACTTTTAGCTACAATGGAAACGTTGGAAGGGGAAGACGAGGCGAATGTCCTAGACCGAATTTAGGACATTTTGAAGTATGGCCTAGTCTTAATTATCCGAAACGGACGAACTTGTATGAAAGGATTATTGAGAGTGGAAGAAGCTAAGGAAGTATGCATGGACTGTGGCAAGTGGAGGGATGTGGTCTCTGCCTACCACTATGGGAATACGGCGTCATGTTATGTATGTATGTATGTACTGTTACGGATGACCCCTCGGAGGAATTTCGAAGTAGGTAAAAGAGTTTACAGTTGGAAACCTTATTTGTTACGGATGACCCCTCGGAGGAATTTTGAAGTAAAAGAGTTTACAGTTGGAAACCTTATTTGGATTAAAAGTAAATGCAAGTCAAAAAAGGAATAAGTTAAAAGAATATAACAATTCAAATTTATTTCGTGTGCGGAACAAAGACTAGATTCAGAGAGTTCAAAGCGAGCTGTCGTTGAGTCAAGACGGTTGAAGGAATGTAGGGAGATGTTCCCTGAGAGTGCGTGTAAGGACGATGGATCTGTAGTGGTCCCCCAGTGTGGTTGGGGTGTGTGGCCGTGAGGTGCCGAGGCAGATCATCGTCGCCGCCATGATGGGTTCCTTCAGGCTTAGAAGCGTGAAACGAC